>OZ025295.1:216078267-217278267 GCA_964019185.1 Maratus speculifer | reverse complement strand
AAATCCACATTTCTTAGTCACAACGTGTTACAACTTGTGTTATTTCATTTCTTTAAAAAGAATTTTAATTTTCAAAACGCGCATTGAAGTTACTCACATTCATTCAAAACAAAAATAATGGTATTATTTGTTACAGGCAAACACCAGAGATTCCAAAACACGTGAGAGAGTAGATTGCAGTATCATATGTTGGCACTTATATGAGCGATATTTTGACTGCAAAATAAAGCCTGAAAATTCAGATGTCCCAAGGTGGACCATGTCCCAACATGCCCCATCTTCCCCTAATGTTGTTTTCTGTATAATTTATATTATATGCTTAAAGATGTTTTTTATAAAACTATTTTTTTAATTTGACTTTTTTTTGTTACCTATAAAATTTTATAAGCCTTGTGACTATCAATCATAACTTAATTTCTTGAAATTGAATTATATCTGCAGAATTATATAAATTAAAGTAATGTTTCTCTTGTAGTGAAACTTGAAGATTAGTCAATGGATATATCAGTTTGCGGCGGCGGTAGGAAGATATTAACTCCTTCGCGACTAGAGCTTTTTGCGTAGTTTTTAGCACTTTCCAACGAAGTTGAAAAGTGCTTATGCATTCGGTTTGTCTGTCCGTCTGTCCGCGCTCTAACTCCCGTAAATATATTCAGATTGCCACGAAATTTTAGGACGTAATTGATGTTTACCCTAGCACATACCCTATTGAAAATGAAGTTTTTACCATAAATAGTTATCTACAGGAAGAATCAAAATTTTCCCATTACATTACGCCCCATGGGGAAAAATCGTTTCAAAGGAATTTTAAAGATGTTATGCCCTGACAAACATATCAAAATTTATATTCTCTTACGAGATGCATTAAAATATGCATTCTATAAAATATAAGGTGAAAATGTAGCTATTATTCATTTACAGGGCCACACAAAAGAATTCCATTAGATAATGGTAAAAGGGGGAATTGTGTGTAACATATTTTAAATATATTAAACTGTTTCATGTATAATAAAATGCATGTATGTCAAAGAGGCTTAGTATAAATTATACCATACTGCTTTCCCTAATATAAAGTACATAGTATTTACAGGGACACACAAAAGTTTTCAAATAGCACATTCTTTCCGAAGTACTGTATATGTATTCGATGATAGCTGATGAATGGATGAAATGCATTTTAATTATGATATGCGCTTTAAGTTTCACTAAAGTTATGCATATTATATGGTGTGTATAAATGCTATAGTTAATATACAGGCTACACAAAAGAGCTCACCAACGTTAATGAATATGAAGATAAATTACTAAAAGGTGATTCTTAAATAAATTATGCATTTTTACGCTGAACTGCATTAAATTTACTAAGAAATGTTTGCAGAATATAGATAATATAATATACAGGGCCCCGCAAAGAATTGGGTCCATGGAGTCTATGAATGATAAATTATGAGAAAGTGATTTCAGTTGTTTTAAGAGTGTTTTAGTTTATAATAAATTATATCTTAGCAATGATGTGTAATAAAGGTACCAGGCAAACTACAAGTATTCAAGTATGTTTCCATCTATTAGTATAAATTTCTGAAACAGAAATTTCAAGCTACTAGGCATTTTTGCTAAATTAAATTTTCCCATTATATAGTATGTATATTAGCTGACAGATCAAATACTGGGGTGTTCAATAGTACTGGAATACATATTTGGCTTTATATCCTTATTTACCTAAATAACGAAGTTTTGTTAAAGATTTCATGAAGGGTTGGAAAGTGCTTCATAATCAATGCTTAACGCATGATTTTTCTTACGTGTTAATTTTTTACCACCGGTTCTCTCCCATATGTTAGTACGGTTGCGATTGCAGCACAAGACGGAGATTTCTCGTCATTTCCCAGAATTTGCTTTTCTGAATAAGGCGTTTCAATATTCCCATTCTCATATGTATATACGGATTGTAAATAACAAAGAAAATTACATACGAATAGTTGCTAAACATAGAGTGAAAAGAAAGAATTGAGATAAAGTGTGGTAGCTGAGAGTGATGCCAAAATCCTAAAATTCGCTACATTCAGCCCAAACACAACCATATACTTAGCAAACAAGTTGGAAATTGCACGTGAACATAGCAAATGAGGTGCGTTCGTATGATAATGAAGTTTTAAAAATATTCAGATCTTGCTGATATAGTAGAGCGTACTTCGGATACAGTATAGTAGTCGAAATCTTTGTGTTTCTGTAAATATGCAGGAAGTAATTTTTATTACATCTCAGCAACGTATATCTTATTCATAAATTGTGAAATAGTTGAATATAATTAAAAGACGCCCCAAACAATGTTTCCCCGTGTAGCATTATGTAGTGGAATACTTTTGTGTGACCCTGTAATTTAATAATAAAAATTCTTTGCATCACAGATTGTACAGAATGCATATTTTAGTATATATTTCATAGATTCATGCCAATTCTATTATGTTCGAATGAGTGTAACATCATTAAAATGCATTTGAAACTTTTTTCCCATTGACCGTAAAGGAATGGAATACTTTCGATTGTCTCTGTAAATGATCTATGCATCCGACTTTCATAACATTTGAAATTACTCGACAAAATTACGTAATAATTATATGTTTTAATTTTCAAACGATTAAAATGCATTTGAAACTTTTTCCCCCATTGACCGTAATGTAACAGAATCCTTTTGATTGTCCCTGTAATTGATCTATGCATCCGATTTTCATAACATTTGAAATGACTCGACAAAATTACGCAATAATTATATGTTTTAAATTTCAAACGATTAAAACGCATTTGAAACTTTTTTCCCCATTGACCGTAATGTAACGGAATCTTTTGATTGTCCCTGTAATTGATCTATCAATCCGATTTTCATAAAATTTGAAATGACTCGACAAAATTATGTTATAATTATGTATTTCAAATTTTAAACGATTCGGTTGGGTAGTTTCTGCGTTGTTATATGCGGACAGACAGACAGACGGACCGACGGAGCGACAACAATAGGTGCTACGTATTTACATAATTACGAACGCACCTAAAAAAGGACGAAAACTTTTAGTAATACAATTTTTAATTCATAATCCAATGAAGTGCTATTTTAGAATGCTTATATCAAACAATTCGATCTTTGTTTCACGTGGTTGTTTTGTTTCGGCCGAATGAGAGCATTTAAATTTGAGCGATAACGCGCATCATATTGCAAACTGTTTTTACAGAATACTGCATCTCCATATATCACTTACCTTCATGATTGCTAAACATCAAATGGACAGTATTTATGTGACGTAACATAAGGTATAATGGAGATTTTTAAAGCATCGAACGGAAAGGAAAAATAGGTTTACCTCTTTATGGATTATTATCTGGAAGCAAATGCTAAGTTATTGCTATTTTTTTAAGTGTGGCATCACCTGCATGCGGTAAGTACAACGCAAAATATTTGTGTAACGTAACAAATGGTGAAATGGCGATTTTTATATCCTCAAAGCGAAACAAAGAATATGGTCCTTAAAGGCCTAAAAGTATCTGAAAATAAAATTACATGTAAAACGATACATTTTACATGCGCATTTTTAAATCGGACAATCTCGTGTAGCATTCAATTTGATTTAACAGTAGAATGGCTGTGAGAGGTCATTTTGAGCGTTATCATATGTATATTTTTCGGATAAAACAAATAATTTAATTATAAAATAAGTTTAAAAGAAACAAAGAAGAAAATCGGTAAAGAAAGAAGTCAAACTGTTCTAAATAAAAATTCTTGTGTGAAATATTTTAATAAATTTCTGTCCTTTCTAGTGTTTATAAATTAACCCTTTTGCTTCTAAGCAATACTTTTTTTTTCAATTTTTAATCAATATTTACAATTTTTTTGTGTCTTTTTCCCACTCCAGATAGAAAACCAATCAATTAGAGCTTTAAGACAGCAAAAGAAAATAGCCGTTGTTCGAGGGCAGAAAAATGTTGTTTCCAGAGACCTTCCTCTCTATCGAAAAGCATTGGAAGCTCAAGGATTCCTGGTCCATGGCCCTCCCTGGTACAAGAAACATCGCCTCGCGGACACCAATTCGACAGTTTTCTTTGTCATGGATAGTAAGTTATTTATGCAATATTTACATCAATCTACAAGTTAGACATAAAATTTTTAACGATATACGAGCTTCTAGCAGCTATGCCGTTCAGTGTACACAGTATGGATATTTTAAGACATGGGTACGGAAATTAGGTTTAAGAGCAACAATTCATTTTACACAATTACTGCTAGAATATAATAATTTTGAAAATTTTAAATTTAACCAATTGTTTTCATTGTAAAAAGATCTTCAGAAGGAAAACACATAAAGGGTATTAAAACGGCACCTGTAGCTGAGCTATGACGTCGGTCAGTGTAGCCTAGTGGTTAAAGCAACAGCACGGTACGCTGTGGACCCAGGTTCGACTCCTGGTCTCGATTAATTTTTCAACTATGCTGGGACATTGTATTAATTGTGTTCAGGTGTATCTTATCCCCCTCAGTCCTGATGTCGCCTTCTTTAATTGCCTGATTAGCTTTTGGTTAATATGTGGTCCAGAGCCGCACAATTCCCAGATTCTGTGACGTATCTGGTCCTAACCACAAATGTCTGCAAAAAACACTTAGATCAGCAATTTTAATCTTCAGAATCATTCTGAAATAAACTCTGAGTATTAAGAAATGTTAAGTTGGGAAAAGGCTTTATCAGGGACAAAATAGCTTTAAGCTTCAGAATTAAAGTTAAAAATGTTAGCTGGGACTTTAAACTTTTGAATTTTTATTTTAAATTTTATTTTAAAAAAGGGGTTTATTCTTTATCCTTTCATACACATATAATATTAAAAAAAACTTCTATATTAAAATATGGATTGAATTGCTTTCATTTCACATTCGTGTTAACGAAATGTTTTTTGTCGGATTCGTGGTGGGTTTTGGATGTAACACGACTAGATTCATGCAGCCTCTAATTCGAGTAAGCATGCCGAACATACAAAAGCTCAAGATGGCGGCAGATGATAATGTCATCATCGTGTTCTTTTAATATACATCGACCACTAAATGTTCTTTGCATTTGTTTTAAGATTCAATTTTTGCAATTACAGCTTTAAGGACTGTTTCGACATCATGTATAATATTTTATCTTGAAGTTAACTTTAAAATGAAAATAGCATGTTGTTTGTAGTTTTTAAATATTTCTTAGTGAAACCATAACTGTGGAAGTTGGATTTTAATTTTACACCTCATTTTTGATCGCATGTGTTAAAATGCTGAAATCCTAAATAATGTTTTGTTCTCCATTAAATGGCAAAGTTGTGATGATGTTTACTCCGTAATATTTATAAAATGTTATATATATATATGTCGCGTTTTCATAAAATGACAAACTTCAAGGGGATGAGTTTTAATTACGATTTATTTAAAGCATAGCAAAGTCTTTTCGCAAGTCTTTACATCATGAGTTCTGGAGACCAAGTGCGTAGATGTATAGAAATTTCTCATCTCCCGAGGGGGGTTACCAGTTAAAAAGGCCATGTGTTTTACTTAAACTAATACGATAAACTTAGGTTTCTTGTTGCCCTGTAAAACCCGTGATTATTAGTCATGGGGCCCGTATCCACATTGAGGGACGATTTAATAAAAAAGTAATAAATAGGTCTGATTTTTTGTATTTTCTTACAATTTCCCCCCCTCCCAGACAAGTCTCCGGGGATGGACCGGCTTCCATCCATGATACTCACCTGAAAAGGGTAAACAATTTTTACATTAAGTGAGCTAATGGGAGATGAGTTATTTCTTTCGTATACTTAACAAATAATAGTATAACAATAATAAAAAATGTACAAAGATCATATCTAAAAACAACACTGTTATAAAATGTACCACTATACGTCATTGAACATGATAAAAACAATTGTATTAATAAATGCAAAACACTCAGTAAATATTATACATAGACTAAGATAATCAAAATAAGAAATATGTTGTAGATGGATTCTGAAAAGTCCAATATTATTTACATTTTCAAATTTGTATGGAACTGTCCTGACATAGTTCAAGAAATAGTACTTTCACACGTAACATAATGTTCACAATAATGCAAAAATAATTTAAAATTCAAATATTCATAATAAATCAAAAAGGTAATTAAAATTCCAAATATTCATAATAATGCAAACCGAGATCAGATATAATATAATATCAGTTCATATGATACCAACTATTTCAGTTTGTTGGTGTAAGTAGCTTAAATTGATTACTAGGAAAAAAGTATCTTAGTTTGGAAGCGTGTATTACTTCATAATCCTTTTTTGTAAGCCAATTAGGCTTATTTATTTTGAAACTTACATTGGATAATTTTTCCATAATTTGATATGGACCAGAAAAAGGCAGACTTAACTTCCGAGTATTCGGATAGTGAAATTCTTCCACTATGACAAGGTCACCAGGTTTAAAAGGCGCTTCCACAAACTTTAAATCATACCTGACTTTATTTTTCAAGTGATGTTCACTTGTTCTTTGGAAAGCCTCTTTTCTGGCTTACTCTACAGGGGGATAATAATTTTCATTGCCTAATACAGATGGATAAGGTAATTGGCCGAACATTAATTATGCAGGAGGGTACTTGGTTACTGAATGAGGTGTGTTATTGTACTCATTAATTACTTCCTGCAGAATTTTGGGCCATGGGACGTTTGAAGGGGTAGAATTTACATTAAGTCTTAGTCGGGTGCAAATTGACTGATTCACACGCTCATTTTTCCCATTACACTGTGGTCTATGAGAAGAAGTAAGTAATTTTTTTACATTCTGTTTATGTACCCATTTACGAAGTTTAGACGCTGTAAACGCAGGATTTCTATCCGTTAAAATTTTCTTGGGAAGTTGAATATTAAAAATCTGTTTAAGAATATTAATGTAGACTTCAGTTGTAACATTTTTAGATGCAAAACCCCAAACATAACGAGTAGCGTGATCAATAGCTATGTGCATATACCTTTTAGATGAATTATAATAGTTAAAACCTCCTACTGAATCTAATGAAATTATATCGAAGGGTAATTCTGCAGGTGGTAATGCCTCCAGAAGACCAAATTTTGGTTGGTGTGATTTTTTGTTCAGTTGGCAGACCTCACAATGCTTGACAAATTGTGTAATATCGTGGGTCATGCTGCTCCAATAGTATTGTGGGGAAATTAAATTTAACATTTTTTGGATTCCGGGATGGCCAAATTCTGTATGGGTATTTATTAGTAATTTCTCTCTCAAGGAGAATGGTACTAAAATTTTTTGAAAACCCTTTTTGCGAATTATTACAATGTCATTAACTTTTTGAAATTTAGGCCCTGTTATATTATCTAATTGTTGGTGTTCTTTAATTTCATCTGACGTTAATAAATGACTATGGGGATTTACAGAAAAAGTGGGATTTCTTGAAAGCATGTCTGCTTCAAAATTGGTGGATCCTTTGTTATATATTTACAGTATAATCATACATACTTAATTTTAGTGACCATCTGAATAACCTACCTGTTAAATGCTTCACCTTCTTAAGCCATACTAAGGAGGCATGGTCAGTATGTATTGTAAAAGGTTTTCCGTGAAGGTAATAATGGAATTTGTCAAGGGCATCGATTATTGCTAGACATTCCAGTTCTGTGATAGCGTAATTTTGCTCGTAGGGACTTAATTGTCTCGAGTGGAACGCAATGGGATGCAAGTTCCCTTTTTCATCCATTTGTTTTAAGACAGCACCTACGGCTTCCTTTGAGGCATCAGTATAGACATGGCATGGGAGGTTAGGATTGAATAATTTTAAAATAGGCCTAGAAATTAATGCGTTTTTAAGCAATTCAAATGATTGTTGACAGACATCTGACCATTCCCAAGGAGCATCTTTCTTTAACAATTTATTTAGAGGGGCTCTAATTTTAGCGTATTTGTCTATGAATTTGTGGTATACATTTACAGAACCAAGGAACCTTTGCAATTCTTTAACGTTTTTTGGAGGGATTAATTTTTTAATAGTTTCGGTGTTAGCATTGTCTGGTTTTATTTGGCCGTTACTAATTTCATAACCGAGGAAGTCAATTTGAGATTTAGCAAAGTTACATTTGGAAAATTTTAATTTTAGATTTTCTTGACGGCAAATATTAAATATAGTTTTAAGGTGATCCATATGTTCGGCATAGGAATCGGAATAAACTATAAAATCATCAAAATAATTGGTAGCAAAATTAACTTTATGTTTATCTAGGATTCTTCGAAGAGCTCTTGCAAATTGAGCTGGGGCATTTTTATAGCCAAAAGGAAGAACCAACCACTCATAAAGACCTTGATTGGTTGTAAAGGCCAACTTCTCTGTGTCTGAAGGATGAAGTGGTATATGCCAGTAGCCAGAGGCTAAATCTAGCGTGGAAAAATATTTGGCATTGACAAGTCTGTCCAAAAGCCAATCTATACGGGGCAATGGTTCCGAGTCAGTCTTACAAATGGCATTGATTTTTCTGTAATCAATACAGAGACGCGTTTTACCTTCTCCTTTTTTATATGCCAGAGTGACGGGAGAGGAATAAGGACTGCAGGACTTTTTAATAAGTTTAGCTTCCAGTAATTCTTGTATTTGTTTTTGAATTTCTTCATTGTCCCGAGGAGATGCACGGTAAGGTCGAAGCGAGATAGGAAGTTCCGAGGTGAGAGTTACCCGCTGAGGTTCTCATCTGACTCTACCTACGTCATATCTATTGCGCGCAAAAATATCCTTGAAGTCGCTTAGAAGCTTTTCCAACTGTGAGTTCTCTTCAGTAGTACAATGACTAAAACTTTTGTCATCATAATCCGAGAGAATTTGAGTATCAAGATAACATTGTCCTTGTTGCGACAAAATTTCTTGATTTGATTTGGAAGGAGAACGAAGCGGCTTCTTGCAATTCATATCACTCGTTAAAGTTAATGTATGATTGAATGAGTTTCCCTGAGAAATTTGATTGGAAATGTTTTGATCATACTTAAGAATGACTCCATCCTGAGTCAGAATATTCGAGTAAAAGTCCATCGTAATATGGAATTTTTGTAATTCTGGGGTTCCCAGTATCGCATATGGCAAGAATGACCTAACCAGGTATAAGGTGCTATTTTGCCTGATATTTCCTATTTTGAGGGGTACGTGAAGTTTTTCAGAAATCTGAACTTGTCCTTGGGTTTGATTAACATTAAGAGGATGACAGCTTTGAATAGACGTCATATCCAAAGCTGCAACTAAGTTTTCCGGAATAAGGGAAAGGGTACTTCCGTTATCCAATAAAAATGGTATTTGAACCTCATGACAAGTTTTTGGATACGTATGATTATCGTAATTCCTATATCTGATGTACCCCGGGACTATAAACCGTCATAAAGCATTATGGGGTATTCCTTGATCAGGGGAATACTCATGGACATTTTGTGATTGAAACTGATTACTATGGGTTGCCAAATCGGGATTCATTGTTGTCCCTGCATTGCCCTGGACATCATATTTATGGAGTAAAGTATGATGTCTTCGATGGCAATTTTTACAGTTCATCTTGGAGGGACATTTATTTGAAAAGTGGCCACCTCGCAGACAATTGATACATAGTTTGTTTAGTTGGACAGTTCTCCAACTGTTATTTATGGACATATTCGTTAATTTTCTGCAGGCATAAATGGCATGCGACTCAAGGCAAACCTCGCATTTAGTATTTTCTTGACTTTTGGGGAATTTATATCTTTCGGAAGAATTTCGGGAATAATTTACATTTCTTACCTCTATTTTAGTTGGATTCTCCAACGCTAGCATACTTTTGGCATGAGTCTCTAAAAATTTTAAAAATTCCGTGAGACTAGGCATATCATTATGAGTAAGAGAGAGCTCTCATCGTTCTTTTAGATTATCACTTAGTTTTTGAATTATAGTATAAATTATCATGTTATCCACCAAAGCATTTTGAGTCAAATTCAAAGACGAATTCGAAGTGACTCATTACAAGTATCTATTATGTCAAAAATAGCTTTAGAGGAAGAGGGGCAATTTTTCATGTTTTTTAAATTGTATAACTTACTTATTTGTGCTATGGCTAAATCCCTAGTTTTATCATAGCGAGCGCAGAGAGTGTCCCATGCATTTTTATAATTGGTTTCCGAGAGAGGAAATCCAGAAATTAATTTATGAGCAGGACCCTTTACACTAGCCAGTAGATATTGCAATTTTGAGACGCCCCCCAACTCCAAATTTTGATCTATAGTTGTAAGAAAAATCTCTTTAAAAGAAAGCCATTGATCAGCTTCTCCGTGAAAAGGTTTCAATTCAAATTTTGGAAGATTAACAGTTTTTACACAAACATTACCTGTAATTTTATTTAGACTTTCTGAACCACCCTTGTGAATATTTAAACTTTTAGTTAACTTATTACGTGATGTATTTATTGCTATGGTTAAATTATCCAATTTAAGTGCAATCTCATTATATTCATCAATTATAGGATCAGTTTCCGATGCATCGCTCTGAAGAATGGCATTTTCAAGGAGTTTATTTAATTCGGTTTCAATATCCTGAACCTGTTTAACATATAAATCTAACTCTTCAAGAGTTACAGTTTCATTATCAATTTTGGGATTTATAATATTTTTTATGCGAGTGTTTTTTCCCTTAAGAACAGTTTTTGTTTTTTAATAGCTTTCATTTTAAATTAATTTTATGACAACTTCTTAAAAATCTAAATATAAACAAATTCTAAATGACCTTCAAAAAAATAATAATAATATCAACATAATACAAGCATCTGCATAGAATTGTGAAATGAAATAAATAAAAAGAATTATTTATATAAAATAATTAAACGTAAATATGGATATCCATTTTTTCTTTCAATTTAAAATATAATTACACTTAAAACCATGGTTTGTAGAAGTAATAAAAACAATAACACTAGAGATATATTACTTACCTTAATCAATTAGTTTTATAATCAAGGAATTAGGGAAAAAAACATGCGCACTAATATAAACAAATAAATAAATAAATAAATAAATAAATAAATAAATAAATAAAATAGTGTACACTTGTGAGCTCACATATTATAAATTAAACATTCTTTTAATCATAAATCACTGTACCGCCCTTTGAGTATAAATCATGTAGTAGATGTCGAATATATTCACGCAATCTCTCCTGAGATCATAATCACAGACCAAAAACTGCTGTCACATATATTGTTGTCGTATATTCTTTTTTTGAAACGCAAGAGAAGCAGAAAGAAAAAAAAACATAGATCACAAACATCTTGAGTATCAGTTTCACCCGGTCATCGGAGCGCTTTGACTGATTTATGGCACTACGGAGGATGAACGATCAACACACAACTGCATGCCCCGTTCAGGCAGAAAAATCGCTCTGGTAAGGTGTGAAGAAAGGCAGAAAAATAGCATCCTAGTATTCCACGATACAACCCACTTTTTGGATGAAAATTCACGAATCCCGTGTTTCAAATCCGGCAAGGCCCGACAAATGGTAGAAAAATATCTCAGTATCCCAACATGGAATACGCTTGCTAGATAACTCATGACGAGACGTTAACCCCTTTTCAGGGCCTCTTTCGATGTTTCGTGTCAGAATGACCGCTCTCTTTGCTATCCTTTGTGGGTCCGGTATTCTTAATAATGTCCATATTTCGTAGATTATTTTCCCGCACTAGGTATCATCCTGCCGAATATGAAGAACTGTCGCGTTTTCATAAAACGACAGACTTCAAGGGGATGAGTTTTAATTACGATTTATTTAAAGCATAGCAAAGTCTTTTCGCAAGTCTTTACATCATGAGTTCTGGAGACCAAGTGCGTAGATGTATAGAAATTTCTCATCTCCCGAGGGGGGTTACCAGTTAAAAAGGCCATGTGTTTTACTTAAATTAATACGATAAACTTAGGTTTCTTGTTGCCCTGTAAAACCCGTGATTATTAGTCATGGGGCCCGTATCCACATTGAGGGACGATTTATTAAAAAAGTAATAAATAGGTCTGATTTTTTGTATTTTCTTACATATATATATATATATATATATATATAATGTTATAAAAATTATAGCGTATAAGCATATAAATCTTGAATGAATTAATCATAACTTAATTTTTAAAATCTAAATTATGTGTGTAGAATTATTTAAAGTTAAATATTTCATCTATTGCTTTCCAGTAAATGCAACTAAGCCATTTTTATATGCAGCAAACTACATTCTTTTTATTACAGTTTCAAAAATAAATAGGCATACCTCATAAATATTTCGTAATTACTTTTAAATATGAAGAAGAAACAACAGAAACAAGTGGTGCTTTATTTAAATCTAAATGCATTTGTGATTTCGTTTTATTTCATACTATCTAGGGAACTCTTAGTTTTGAACTCTTTATGAATCTTTATATTTTTATTCCTATAAGCTTCTTAAAAAATTCTTATCCTTTTTGTCTCACCATTAATTATCATTAGGACAATTCTTCTCTCCTTGTCCAATTAATGCATATCGCTTTAATGAAAACTGCAAAATATTAGGCTTTTTTTTTTACTAGAAAATGAAGTATTATTATTATACAGTGATAACGAAAAGGAGAATTTAATAATTAATCTTCAGGTTGATATGCACGTGATAAATGCATGAGATAGATATACTATTTTTAGAGTTTTTAATGTCACAATGTAGAACCCGTCGAATTTCGACGAAAGAAACTGTTTAAAAAGGAACTGTTTCATTGATTTACAATAAACCTAAAAAAAATTAGTTATAGTAAATAATGCATTTTATATTGATTAGTCTAACTCTTAAACAAACGATATTTAACGTCAAATTAACAAAATACTATTTCTATAAAAATCAGTTGTAGCAGCTGTTAAAATTAAACTTTAATCGTACATGTAAACTGTAAAAAATAATAAAGATCTGTTATTATGATAAAGTTATAAATTTAGGTTCTTATACTGATATTCCAAAATGAAAAAAAAAAGCAAAATTTATTCAACTTTGACTCAATCATAGATTTTTTTCCCCGTGAAATCTAAACCCGGCATCGTTTTCATCATATCAAAATTTACAAATGCACATTTCGTATCTGTATTCGGCTTTTCAGTAAAAATTACATTTTAATTTGATAATTTTCATTCAAAACTGAAGTCTCAATGCTATTAGTTGAAACAGATATTAAACTATTGATATTATTTTACGTGTAAATCAAATTTTGTAAATGAAATCAAAATTCACCGGGTTTTATAACAGGAGATATTTAAATTTCATTTTTTTCCCTTTTAATGAGAAAATGGCAACTTAAAGATACAGTAATCAATTTCTTCCCTTTTTTCCTTTGCCTTTAATAGAAATGGAGTATTCCTGTTGCCATGATTAGAAAAGCGGTACTAAAAACTACAAAAAAAATTAATATTTTAGAAACAAATTATGATACAGCTTTCAAACAAATTTCATTTAAAAGTATAATTTTTTTCCTACACGATGGTGTAAAAATTGAAAGTTTGAGGTATTTAGAAGTTTAAAAATTTGTAGTAGCGAAAATTGCAATACTGAAATTTCATTTAAAATTTGAAAGTGTTGCCATTCGCAAAATGACGTATGCGTTACGCACAGATACGTTTGGCCTTTATAATATAGGTATATATACACTGTATATAAATTAATAACCGGAAACTTCCAATTTTAGATATTTTGTTGAATATTTTAAAATATTCTTATCGGATCCTTATGGAACGTCAGGATTATAAAGATTGTGATTGACCTCCTATTCATCAACGTCCATTTCATAAGGAGGACTAATAGGGGGCTGACAAAAAAATAAACGAAAAGTAATTATATTTAGAATCACACTGTACACCCTGTCAAATGCACGAAATGATCTGCCGTTGCAGAATATAAATACGAGGCTACTGTACAACATGTCTACTGATTTTTAATATAAGAATAGCTCGTATATTCATGGAAATACAGCAATTTTTTTGAAAAGTAAAAAAAAAATCTGACATGCTTTTAGCTTATATCATGCAGGGTTTTCAATTACATTTAACGCCTAGATTCAAGAAAATTGTCAAAACACAGTAGATACAATCTAGTGCAATTGTAATAAAAATATATTAAATATTTTATGAAATAAGAGTTGTTGAATAACTCTTACTTTCCAGTAAATGCCACAAATCCATTTACCGGGTGTCCCAAAAATGACTGATGGATTTTAAAATTCAATAACTTGCAAACGGTGAGAGCTATTTAAAAAACTGTTGCAGGAGGGTTATGTATAATGTCAGGAGTTTTGTTACCGTATTTTTTATTTTAGTTCGCATCTCAAACAATAGGTGGCACTGACGGCGATTGAAGGCCAGGTCGACGCTTCACTCAGCACTGATCACCTAGCCTTCAATCACCGTCAGCGCCACCTATTGTTTGAGATGCGAACTAAAATAAAAAATTACGGTAAAAAAAAACTCTTGACATTATACATAACTCTCCTGCAAAAATTTTTTAAATAGCTGTCACCGTTTGCAAGTTATTGAATTTTAAAATCCATCAGTTATTTTTGGGACACCCGGTACATGCAACAAACTAAATTCTTTTTACTGCAGTTTCAAAAATAAATATGCATACCTCATAAATATTTCATAATAACTTATAATACGAAGAAGGTTTAAATACACAGAACTAAATCGTGCCTTATTTAAATCTAAATGTATTTCTGATTTCGTTTATTTCATACAATCTAGAGAACTCTTATTTTAGAACTCTATGAATCTTAATATTTTTATTCCTATAAGCTTCTTAAGAAATTCTCATCTTTTTAGTCCCACCATTAATTATCTTTAGGCTTTTTTTTTCTGCTTGTTCAATTAATACATATCTCTTTAATGAAAGCAGCAAAATATTAGACTTTTTTTACTAGAAAATGAAGAGTTATTATTTTACATTGCTAACGAAAGAGATAATTTAGTGATTAATCTTCAGGTTTTATTTTTCGCTCTTCACAGATTTGTTTTATCTTGCTTAATAAAAAGGTCATACTCTGAATAAATATATGAAGACCCGAGAAGCCAAGGGGTAAAAGTGACAAAATTGAAAAAAATGAACTAAGTTCACCAGACAATCTGGAAATATGCTTTTTTATTTCCGGGTAAAGAAATATAAGTGATTTTCTAATTATGCGCTGCGTTCTAGAGATAAACCAGTTTTTCCGAATAATCATGAATATTCATTAATTATAAATTTAAAGAAAATCCTAATCTTTAGATTCAATTTACTCCAAATCGAATTTTTGTCATTTATACCATTTGGCTTCTGAGGTCGTCAAATATCATCTTCGAATTATTCTTGCCTTCTTTCCTTGACTAATACAACACTCCTATTACACAAAACTTCATAACTCATGGTTTTCCAGTAAATGCCACAAATCGATTTACATGCAACAAACTAAATTCTTTTTATTATAGTTTCAAAAATATATATGCATGCCTCACAATTATTTCGTAATAACTTATAATACGAAGAAGGTTTAAATATACAGGAACAAGTGGTGCTTTATTTAAATCTAAATACATTTGTGACTTCGTTTTATTTCATACTATCTAGGTTACTCTTATTTTTCAACTCTTTTATCAATCTTTATACAGTAAAACCCCGATAATTCGGATTAATTGGGACCAGACCCAATCCGGATTATCGAAAATCCGGATTATCCGGAGAATTAGAAAAAAATGAAATAAAATAATACATACGTACAGAAAATCACCTTTATGTCTAACTTATTGATTATTTACAGACAGTAAAAATGTTTACTTTGTAATAAAAAAGTTTGTAATTTTTTGCTGTGCCAGTTTTCTATACCTTTTGTGAGCCGTACGGTCACGCATCTGCTTGAGCATAAGTAGTTCGTGGGTGTAGTTTAAATAAGAGTTTAAATAAGAAAGCTTAAGGTATTCTTTCGAAAAGATTTCTGAAAAAAGTTTTTTTTTTTTTTTTTTTTTAAATTCAGAATACGACGATAAAACAAGTTTATGCTATGGAAGTTAACCAAATCGGTCCTCAATCGCTTGACCAAACCGATCCGGATTATCCGGAGATCTGGATTTACGTGGTCCGGATTTGCGGGGTTCTACTGTATTTTTATTACTATAAGCTTCTTAAGAAATTCTCATCCCTTTAGTTTCACCATTAATTACCTTCAAAAAAATTTCTCTCCATGCCCAATTAATGCATATCGCTTTAATGAAAACACCAAAATATTAGACTTTTTTTTTTTTTATTAGTAAATGAAGACTTATTATTATGCATTGCTAACGAAAGACAGGATTTAGTAATTAATCTTCAGGTTTTTTTTTCGCTCTTTACAGATTTGTTTTATCTTGCTTAATAAAAAGGTCATACTCTGAATAGATATATGAGGATCCCAGAAGCCAAGGGGTATAAGTGACAAAACTGAAAAAAAATGAATATATTGCACAGACAACCTGGAAATATGCCTTTTCCTTTCCAAGTAAAGAAATATAAGTTATTTTCTCATTATGCCCTGCGTTATAGAGATAAACCACTTTTGCAGAATATTAATCAATATTCACTAATTATAAATGTAAAGAACTGTACTGTACGTTTTTTTTTTTTTTAATAGTTATTGAAATGAGAGTTCGAAGCCCGCAATGAACAAGCGGCAGTTTCCTTTTTGAATTCAGTCAATTATTATTGATGTTCGAATTTAACGTGAATTATCTTTAGATTCAATTTACTCCTAATTGAATTTCTGTCATTTGTACCCCTTGGCTTCTGAGGCCGTCAAATATAATCTTCGAATTATTCTTGCTCTCTTTCCTTGACTAGCATTAAACAAAACTTAGAAACTATTGGCTTTCCAATAAAAACTACAAATCCATTTAATTGCAACAAACTAAATTCTTTTCATTATAGTTTCAGAAATAAATATGCATATTTCGTAAGTATTTCGTAAGTATTTCGTACTGTCGTTATAATACGAGGGAGGTTTAAATACACAGAAACAAATCGTGCTTTATTTAAATCTAAATATATTTCTGATTTCGTGTTATTTCATATTTTCTAGAGAACTCTTAATGAATCTTAATATCTTCATTCCTATAAGCTTCTTAATAAATTCTCATCCTTTTAATATCACCATTAATTGTCTATACACAGAAAAAACTGTTTTGTTGAAACAACTAAAATAAAGTTGTACCAACCTAATTTTTTAGTTGATATAGCCCCAACCAAATTTTGGGTTGGACTGACCAAATCATTTTGTTAACTTAATAATGTTGTTCCAACCAAATAATTTTGGTAATAACAACTAAATTTATTTGGTTGTTAGGACCAAATGTTTGGTTGTTGTAACAAAAATTTTTTTGGTTGTTAGAACCAAATTTATTTGGTTGTTATAACCAAATACATTTTATTTTGGCTATAACAACCAAATGGATTTGGTTGTTATTACCAAATTTATTTGGTTGGAACAACATTAAGTTAACAAAATGATTTGGTCAGTCCAACCCAAAATTTGGTTGGGGCTATATCAACTAAAAAATTAGGTTGGCACAACTTTAAAATACTTTTTTATGCTTGTTAGTTTTTGTACATCAGCATTATCATTAAAAAAATATAAACAAACGTCAGACATTTTTAAAAAAGAACTTTTTGGGGCAAGCAATTGTGTTTTTGCAATGCTTAATTAACATAAAAATTTTAGTAAAAAAGAATATTGCTGGAATTGCTTTTTCTGAAACAGTTGCAATACATAGCACCTAATTAAAACCAATGAAAAAATGAAAACATAACATTCATAATACAGTTTACAAGCATTAGCACACATACACTTTAAGGTTAACATGACCCCATTCTACAAACAAGCCCCCCCACCTTACAAAAAATTGTTTACATAAAAATTAGAGAATTCTTTTTATTATTTTGCATAAATCAAGCATTAACTTTGACATTTTCTTTCATAAATATTTATTTCAATTCATTTATATTTTGCATTTTCGAAAACCTAATAAAAGTTTTGTGTCATAGTACTTATTCAAAATATAAATAAATTTATGATGATATGCATTTTTTTCTCATTTGGTTAATTGTGAAATATATATATTTCACAATACATTATATATATGAAATATGAAATTCATGTAAAATAAATATATATTAAGAATTAATCTTTTGCCACATTCATGATGCACAACTGTGGATTATATTCACTATGGATATTGATTTGTATACATACATCATATTTGAAGATCCTGAAGGTATTTGAATATTTACTTTTAATTAATTAATGTTAGGTTTCATAATATGAGCGTTTGAACCCCATGGTTTGAATGTTAACTTATTTCAAGCATTCAATTCATGGAATGATGCTTATGATGAATGAAGCTTAAAATATCAGCACCAAGCATGCTGATACTATCAGATTCATTACGCAAAGTAAAGAGGTTCATTTTAAAAATTGCAAATTTACTTAATATGGTTTTGCCCTTTTCATATTATATATGCAAACAAATTATACTAAAAATGTTTCAAATTTCAAAAACACAAAATTGATCAATTGGTAAAAATAAAATATTATGAGATTGATACGTTGGTAGCAGGATAAAAAAAAAAAAACCCAAAAATTGTTATTTTTTGGCTGGAAAAAATTGTGAGATTTGCCAATCAATCACCAGAAAAAAATTGAGTATACTTTAGTTATCACATTAAAATATCTTTATAATGCAATTCTCTTATTTAAAGCACAACTTCTTAGATGTAAACAATGAATTTTGCATTTAAGAAGAATCTGCATTCCCACATTGAAAAACATTGCAATTCCCAACTTTATTTCCCAATTTAAGAACTATTAACTGTATACTATCTGTATTTCCTAATTTAATGAAAAAATTGCTATTATTACAGTAAATAAGTTTTAAATGAGCAATATAATGACGATCTGGATCAGACATAACAATGTGTAGAACGATCAATACTGTGAAAAATTAATAAAACGCAATACGCAAATTAACAAGGACTGTTGTATTAAGCTGTGTTAATGTATTTTGATATGTTTTAGAAGAATTTGGCCATGTTTATAAGATAAATTTAAATGTGCTTTTTTAAAAGTACAGCCTGTTGGCACTTTTTCCCTAGAGTCAACACCAACTAATTGTTAAAATTCTAGAGGTATGCAATTTGATTTAAAAATTTAATATTATTTAGAAAGAGGTAGAGAAAATATTGAAGTAAAATATCCGAAAAAAAAAATGCATGAGTGAAATAACTTTAATTACTTGATTGTTTATTTAATTACTAATAATGATACCTAACTAAAAAGAAAAAATATATTTCTCTTCTCACAAGTAATTTTAATTGCCAGAATACTTTTGAAAATTTTATTAAAGTCCAGTGAAAAAAAAAAACATAAGTAAAGCAATGACTTATACTTTTAATTTGTAATTTTTACATACAAACATATAATATAAAACAGAAAAGTCAGGTATTTTTTCTGAAAATTTTTACATATACATATTAAAATAGAAAAGGCAGTTATATGTTTAAACAATAATGCAAAAAATTATATGTGCAGTCTTGAGCCAGTTTTTTGTAGTTTGCTTCATAGCGTGAACAGCTAATGCGAAAAGTCTTTTCAAAGATTCCTGATGTGGACTGCAGTCTGCTAGTTGTTGACAATAGATTTGACCTATAACTTAAAAAAAATCTTAGTTAAAGTATTATTAATTTAATTTAAAGGCATGAAATACATTCTATATACTTAAATGATGTGAAAAATACAGCTGTACATAATATATTCAAAAGATTGAATCATATATAGAAATTTTATTGGTCCTACCACTATTTTGAAAATAATAGCTTCATCATACCTTTCTATAAAAAATGTTAAATAAAATCATAATGAACATTGCTGATTAAGAATTTTGGTAGAAATAATAAAATTTTCCTGTATAATGCGACGCCTGTATTTATACCTATACAGTAGACTCCCTTAAATCTGCACAGCTTGGGACCAGAGGTTGTGCGGATTTTAGAATTTTGTGGATTTCTGGTCATTGCTTTGTATATATTTTTTAAAAAGTAATTTGAATGTAATTAATAATGATATCAAAAATATAATGAATGCTTACAATATACCAAACTATTAAAATTAGTAATAAACTAAAATAATAAAAATTTAGATAATTTTTAAAATGATTAAAATACTAAAAGCAAAGGTCAAGTTGACTTATGTACACTTAAATATTCATTGTAAAGATGAAATGTGTTTTTCCTAAATTATTCAGTGAGAGTTGCTTCATAAAGGTACATTACTACTTCATATCAGGACCATAAGATAATAAAGCTTTATTTCAGGTTTAGCCAGACTTAATTACTAAAAGAATCTTTATTAATATATAAATATATTTGGTAAGACTGTGATTCCTATTCCCAATGATATCAGCAATATCTTGATTTTTCCATAAATAAATTATTGTTTCTTCATGAAAAAACATTAATTCAATAACCTTAACAAAAATTACAAAAATAAAAAGTGTATGGAATGTATATAAAACTAAAAAAAGTCAAATTTTGCACCTACATCTGAACTGGATATTTTATTGTTTACATCCGTAAATTATGTGCGGATTTTAGAGAGTTGCAGATTTTAGGAGTGCGGATTTGAGGGAGTCTACTGTATTATAAAAAGGTAAAGTTTGTTTTGTAGATGTTAATATCTGGACCTACCAAACCAATTTCAGAAGTAATAGTACCAAAATGTCGGTGCTTGTCCCGATTCAAACATAAGCTATCTCACTTCGATGCCACCAACCCAAAAGGGGTGAAGGAGCAAAAAAGTTCTAAAAATGTGATTTTTGTGTTACTGAAGGACCTAGAAACATGAAATTTGGCATATTATTTACTCATAAGGTATAAATTACCACTAAAAACATTTGCTAAAAAATATATAATTTAAAAAGGGGCAAAAATTTACAAAAAGCATTTTAAAAAGCGATTTTTAAACAATCCCGGAAAGTAACAAACAGATTTAAAATATAATGATGCCTAAATGATGGCGACAGTTCTTACTCCAATATAGGCTCAATCTTATGTAGGTGTCGCTACTCTTTAATGTGTTATTACATAACGGATCAAATTCGCTTCAAATTCCAGGTGTCTCCATGTTATCCTATGGCTCAAAGAGAGTTGCTTGGAAAGCAAGTAACTATTTTGTATTGGAGTGATTCTGATGAAGTGAGCCGTAAGTAACAGCCAGTACGATTGGAAATCTGATGGTGGAACAGACTTTTCTCAAACTGCAAATGAAACGCATAAAATTAGAAAAAAAAAAATAGGAAAACTGACAATTTCAGGCTATTTTTGTCGCTATCAAATTTTTACACGTAACAGTAGTATTGTAAAACTAACGACTAAATAAATACCCGTGTAATGGCGTTATTTTAAAACTGACTACCCGTTTAAAAATTATCGTTACTCGTTACTGCTCAGAAACCGATTATTAAAAATCATTGTACGTACTACATAACTGCAACAAATCTAGTTACAGATGGAACATGAGTATTTGAAAAAATTAGCCTTTTTTACTCGTCACATATTGTTATATGCTGCCATCTATCTGTTCATAAAACACAGATTTAATCAAGTTTCTAATTTTTTTTGGCAAACAAAATTAAACGATACATAATTGAGTACAACATGTCTAAATTGTAGAATTTATTACTTATGAAAATAAAGAATAATCGGAGAAATCAATTTAGCAAGAGTAAAAGCTTACAAAATTTATACAATAAAATTATGAGATGTAATTACACAAACAAAATGTTTTTGCAAGCAAATTCTCTCACTAATTTTACAATAACAAAATATGTGTAATTATGTGTAATGAAAATTTAATTTCTGGAATAATTTAAAAACAATGTTTTATTTCTTATGTGATCGTCCTATCAAACACAACTACATTTGTACTTCAATCCATTATTATCGCTGAAAATTTTTATTTATATATTTTAAAATACCTTTTTTTCTTCAGATATGAAATTTAAAAACAAACAGCAAATATATTTTTAAAATCAACGAAAAAAAGAGAAAAAAACTTTATCATAAAAACATTTTTAAAAGCAATCTAAAAATTTGACTTTATCATGGAAATGTTTTCAAATATAAAATATAAATACGTATGCAAAGATATTTTTATAGGAAAATAATATACTTAAAGCAAACCTGTAACTTTTAAAACTTAATTTCTTGAAAAATGTTCAGAAAATTTACATTGCTCACTGCAACATTTTCATCATTATTACTAAGCTGCTGGTTCAATGATGGCAGTAACAATGGTTTTGATGCAACCAAACTATCATGTCATAGACGATGCTTTACTATTAAACAATTTTTTTTTTCTTTTTTTTTTTTTTTTTTTTTTTTTTTTTTTTTTTTTTTTATCGTCGTTGAACTTTCTTTAATTGAATACTTCATTTAGCATAAATCACGTTTTGCTTTATTACTTGATACTGTAGAAAAATATGTGCACAATTTACTGCTTTTTCTTTCCATAATAACTAAGAAATACAAATCATTTGAGAATAACCGATACATTCAAACTGATCGATATGCATGCTGAAAGGACTCAGATTGGCACCTAATTCGCATCTCTTATCCGTCGACTGTCTGGTTTCATTCATGAATTGTACAAACATACGTAAACAGAGTTTGAAGTTAGTTTCGTTTTTTTCAGTGGCATATTGGCAGTAACTACAAACGAGTGATATTTCAAAGAAACGATTCGGTATTTCGTATTTTAGAGAATACCCGTTATACGTTAATGAATATATGCGGTTTGCAACAGCTCTATGCAACAGCACTTTTAGGGGGTGCAGGAGCAAAAAAGTTCTAAAAATACAACTTTTGTATTTATAAAAGATTTAGAAACATAAAATTTGGCATGTTAATATTTCTAAGATATTAATGATCTCTAAGAGCATTTCCTAAAGAATATGAAATTTAAAAATTGTAAAATTGCTCAAAAAGCATTCTAAAAAGCAGTTTTTAAACGATCTCAGAAAGTAACAAACCTATTTTTAAAATAATCATTTTAAAAGGATGGTGACAGTCCTTGTTATCACTTATGCAGATGTAGAAGGGTGGTGTGTAGGGGCAAAAAACATTTTAAAAATACAACTTCTATGTTACCGAAAGACTAGAAACACAAAATTTAGCATGATAATATTTATAAAGACATAAATGATTTCTAAGAGTATTTCACAAATTACATAAAATTTAAAAAGAATGAAAATGAGCAAAAAGCATTCCAAATTACAATTTTTAAGCAATCTCATCAAGTAATGAACCGATTTTTTAAAAAATGGCGACAGTCCTTGCTCCAACATAGGCTTATATCTTAATTCGGTGTCACTACTCCAAAAAGGGAGTAGGAACAAAAAACGCTCTAAGAAGACAATTTTTGTATTACTGAAGGGCTTAAAAACATAAAATTTAGCATTGTAGTTCTTAACAGAGATAAATAATCTCAAACAACATTTCCTCAAAAATTCAAAATTTAAAAAGGTGTTAAAATGCCAAAAACCACATAAAAAACATTCTAATTCTAAATGATGACTTGTAAGCAATCTCAGCAAGCAAGGTTGGCGGCATGATTTAAATCAACTGATTTTTTTAAAAAAATCACTTGATTTAAATTTTTTTTTTTTTTTTGCAATATCACATGAATGCACATATAAAAGGAAAATTTTGGGTAAAATTTAGAAAATGTATTAGATAAAGATAGAATTACAAACTTTAAAGCAAGATATGAACAAGCTATTAATGGCTGTTATTTTGCTGAGGTTTTATTAAATCCCTCTGTTTTAAATAAATAATAAATTATAATAATTTTTTTTTAATTTATATTTTATTTTTATATATTTATATACATTTATTATTATATATTTTTATTATTATATATTTTATTATTATAATTTTTTTTTTCCTTAGTGTAGAGGAAAATGAAGGTTTGGCATTCATTAAAGAAAATTTTCCAAATCTTCTCACAACTGTAGAATATTTTCAAGCAAAAAATGGTCCATTCCAAAAATTACCATTGCTTGAGAAAAAAGTTCCTGATATTATGATTGGTGGAAGTCCTTTTATGTAATGGGAGGTAAAAAGAGAACCAGCGATATTAAAATTGAATTTATTTATCACTTAACAACAGCCGTGGCTTCATCTGCTGGTGTAGAAAGACAATTTTCTTCTTTTGGACTAGTTCATTCAAAATTTCGTAATAAATTAGAAATAGACAAAGCTTCTAAATTAGTGTTTTTGTTCAAACAATTAAATCCCTCATTTATCCCTATTTGCTTAAAAAGTAGTGAATTAATTGAGATTTTTATCCCTTAATAAATAGCTTGCATTAAATGAATACAATAGACTCCCTTAAATCGGCACTCCTAAAATATGCAACTCTCTAAAATCCGCACATACTTTATGGATGTAAAGATGGAAAAATTCAGTTCAGATGTAGATACAAAATTTGACTTTTTTAGCTTTATATCAATTCCATATATTTTTTACTTTGTAATTTTTGTTAATGTTATTGAATTCATGTTTTTTTCATGAAGAAAGAATAATTTATTTCTGAAAAAAATCAAGATATTGCTGATATCATTAGTAATCACAATTTTACCAAATTTATATATTTATCAAGCTCTTTTAGTGATTATGTCTGGCTAAACCTGAAATAAAGCCTCATTATTTTATGATCCTGATGTGAATTAGTAATGTACCTTTATGAGGCAAGTTTCACTGAATAATTTAGGAAAAACACATTTAATCTTTATAATGAATATTTAATTGTACATTTTTTATTATTAACTTGATCTTTGCTTTTAGCATTTTAATCATTTTAAAAGTGATCTAAATTATTATTTTAGTTTATTACTTATTTTAATAGTTTAGTATATTGAAAGCATTCATTATACTTTTGATTTCATTATTAATTACATTCAAATTACTTTTTAAAAAATATAAACAAAGCAATCACCAGAAATCTGCAAAATTCTAAAATCCGCACAACCTCTGGTCCCAAGCTGTGAGTTGAGAGAATCTACTGTATTTAATTTGTTTTTTAAATTTTATCATTTTCAATTCATTTATAACATATTTAAATTTATTTCGTATTTTAGTGTGCACAATTCAATTACAAAATAATAGAATGGCTTTAGATTAAAGCCTGGATGTTTAATTTTTAGTACCAATCAATAACTAGTATATAAGTGTTTTTTTAACTATATAATTATTTCTTATGTTATTTTTATAAATTATAAATATTATTTGTTCTTTTTTAGTTATTTATAATAAAAAAAACTGATCCATGTATTGTAAAAACATAAAAACACAATAATTAAAAATAGGATACTGAAAAAATCAAATCAGATTTAAATTTTAAAAAAAACTATTTTAAATCAAATAAATCCGATTTTTTTTTTATTAAAAGAAAAAATCATGATTTTTTTCCAACCCTGTCAGTAAGTATCAAATCTACTTCAAAAGTCAATTGATGGTGATAGACATGGATGTACGGGAGGGTATGCTGGGGTATATGACGTATACCTTCAGGATTTTTTTAAGAAACACCATATGCCCTGTATTTCTAAAAATACCTATACACACTTTAAGTGTATACCCTCTCCCTTGAGCATATACCCTCTGCTAAGAGCATAAACTATCTGTCATTTTTAGGACTACACTACTGGTGATAGAACCTGTTAAAATATAACAAACACAAACCAAATTTTATTAGGGTGATAGAATCAACAGAGGGTTGCAGGAGCAAAAAACATTCAAAATGGCGATTTATATTTTTTCACCGTAGCATTGTGCAAAAGTGTCAAGAAACTTTAAATATGGAATGGCAGTTACTTATAAAATATAAATGTATTTTTAGAAAAACCAAAAGTAAGTTCTTCTGACAATCCTTATCCTTAACAATAGTCTAATACTTTCATTGGATAATTTGGGTATTGAATAGTGATAAAATAAAAAATAAATGGTGAATTAATAAATTTGTGAGTGGAAAGGAGCCATTAATTTTTTGTGCAATTAAATTTAAGAACAAAAAAGTAACTGAATAAAATTATCAAAAATTTAATTTTTAAAAAAGTTTGAAAATAAAAATATTAAAATGTCAAAATAGCATCTAAATTTAGAATACTTTTATTCAATTTTATACTTTGATCTTAGTTACTGAATATTTTAAATTATTTTATCTATCATAAATTCACATTTTTAAAGCTTTTTCTTTAGAGCAATAGATATGTTCATCAACACACACTGATTTTCATTCTATATACATAAACATGACCTAGTAGACCCATTATATGTAATACTTAATGCTGAAATAAAGTGTTAAATGCAGAATTACATCCAATAATTACATTAAAAAAACTTTTTTTTTTATTTATATTAATACATACCAAGCCTGCTTCTGCACATATTACAATATTTGATAAATCACATTTAAATTTCTAAAAAAAAAATTTCATGGTTTAGCAGTGAAGTATGGCATTTTATATAGAATACTTCAAAAAATTAATACAAAAAAACATACCGTATGCATTAAAATACGCAGAGGTATAAAAAATCTAGGCAATGTTGTCAATTCTTCATCAATTTTTTTCTATTGTCCAGGTTGTCCTTGGTCTTCCAAGCCGTAATCACCATTTTTAAACCGTACAAACCACTTGTCACATGTTCGTTCAGCTAAAGTATGGTCACCATAAAAAATCCAACAAAATACGATGACTTTCGTAGCACTTTTCTTCATGTTAAAGTAATGAAGACGAAGCCCCTGCAAAAACACTTTATCAGGCACAAAATTTGACATTTTCAGTTGGATTAAAGTTATTGTTGTTTACACTTAAACCAAATGGCATACACTAAACTGAACGCACAATAACAGCAGTTTTAAATGCATGCTTGTACAAACGAAACTATGGAACAATAAGCTAGTTACATCATTTCTTGTAAAACCACACAAATTAATTCCTAGACCAAATAGATTATTTTCTTGCAATAGTATCTGGGAAATTTTTGTTCCCTTTTACGGTTCTATTTATCTAAGTTAGTTGATGTCCTTGCCAATGGTGAAAACTTGAGTTTTATTTCTCAATTCCTTAAAAAGAAAGTTTTGTTGGTATAAAATTGTTATTGTTATTCTACAAAATATTATACTAGTTATTGTACATAAATATTAATTAGTTATATATGTACTAGTCGCCCTGGCGACCAGTTTGGTCTCCAGGTCTCAGGATTTGGTCATTGACTTTTTCTGAAAAAACCTTTGATGATGTCTACACTTACATTAAACTAAAATATTGTTGCTAATATCTGTTTTGGGTACATCTGAGATACCTGTCAACTATTTCTTATTAAAAAAAGAGAAGAAAAAAGCTTTCTTCAAATTATTTACCAAACTAATAAATAATGGATGTCAACTTAAGCTGATCTATTCTACAAATTACCTTTTTTTATTTTCAGTGCTTATTTATCTTTAAAAGTACGCCATCCCTTTTTAATGATGTAGCTCTTATTTAAATTAACAGATAAACAAATACATCTTTGTGAATACAGAAAAACTTCGAACTAAATATCTCTTCATGAAATATCAAACATGTGCAACGAATTTGAAATCAAGTTTTAATATGACGTCAAGATCATTCATTCTAACTATGTGAACGATTGCCTCCATAAATTAATTTTTTTTTCGCTCACTGAAGAATGAATACTTTTTTGTTTATATGGATGGAAAGAGATCTGACTTGTCAATCTAATTTAACTGAAATTATCTTGAAACAAATACATATTTTAAAATACAACTCATTTCTCAAAAAAAATTTAAGGATTTTTCTAAAATATTCAATTTTAAGCAGTTTTATTTTTTGTTAAAACTTTTCAATAGAAATCACTGAACTTTTACGTTAGGCGGATTAAAGTATCGCCAATTGCATTTTCCACCTTGCTAGCTTTTAAATTTTGGATGTGTAAATTAGAAATAGTATTTTAATATTGAAATAAGATGTTTTTGTATTAGTTATTTTCATTACTATTATTTATTTAGATATTTTCCCATTATACAGACCCCGGCTTTTTTTAAAAAGAAAAAAAAACTTTATGTTGCTAAAATATATAAACAGCTCTGAAAACAAACCTGATAAACACTCATTTTTGTTTATATATGTTATAAAGTATATATGCATTTTATTTATACACACACTCACGCATCTTTACCATCACGCATATACCATCTTTTTAATGTACAAATTACTTCAATTTTTGAATAAAAATAGATAAAATGGCTTCTTTATATTAATACTTTGCCAAATTTCTTTTCTCGCCAAGCACCTTTTCTTCAAGTACATATACTGAGAAAGCATCTTTTTGTATTTACTTATTGTATTTAAACCAGATAAAAGAAAGACATGTAATTTAAATGCATCTAATATACGTATTTTAAAGTTATGTACTTTGAAAATCATGTATTTTTAAAGAAGTCAGCGATAACTTCATATTTTAAAAGCCAATGGAAACCTATTTGGCGAATGAACCATTTGCACCCAAGTAACACAAAAGTAGCAAAATAGTCGTCTTGCTTATAAAAAGTGAAGCGGTCAAACCCGGAAGTGTTGATGTCACATGACTTAGAGTTTTCCCTAGAAGGTTTCAAGGGGGCGCTCCGCCCATCCTGCCCTTTAGTTTAAAAAATAGCGTCCCTCTTGGCCCTCATCCAAAAACTAGTGCCTTTCTTGCCCACATTTGAAAAAACGCAGCCGTCCAACTATGATCCAAACAAGCTATAGCGCATAAATTACGCAAAAGATCGGCGACAGAATGCAAAAAGTAGCCTCATACGCGTCCCGTGAGACGGGTAATTTCGTAAAAAAAAGACAAGTTTTGTTAAAAATCGCGAAATAACGATTAATTTCCGGCAAAATTCACAAAAAAATGCCTAATTTTGTCACAAAATTTCAGAAAACGCAAATTTTTTCAAAGATTGTAGAAAAAATGACAAATTTCTTCCAAAACTCGCAATAAAACGGAAAATTTTATCAAAAAATGAGTCGCAAAAAACAGCAACTTAAAAAAAGCGATAAAACGGCAGATTTCGTCAAAAGATTTGCAAATAAAAGGCAAATTTCATCCAAAAATCACAATAAACAAAATATTCTGTTTTTTCGTGATATTTTCACGAGATTTGTCGTTTTTTTCGAGATTTTTTAGCAAAACATGCTGCTTTTTGTGATTTTTTAGCAAAAACTGCTGTTTATGCGACCTTTTAATAAAATTTGCCGTTTTTTTCGAGATTTTTTTTTTACAAAATTTGATGTTTTTTGCGATTAACAAAATTTCCTTTTTTTTTCCTTTTTTTAAATTTTTTGATGAACTTTGTTTTTTTACGACTTTTTTGAACTGTTAGATTCTAGATTCAACTCTATAAAAATCCCCTTAAAAATGAAAAAGTGCCCTGAAAAATGTAAAAAGTGACCTTTTTATAACAGTAGCGCCCTGCCCTTTCTTAAACCTGGGGAAACTCTGACTTAGGCTTTTATAAATAAAAGTTATTGCCTAAATTATGCAGTATGTCCCAAGGTACAACACCCAATAGTACCTTGGGACAGTTTGCCTTCTTTATTTTAAATGAGTGGCTGGCAATTTTTTATTTTCAAACTGTCTGAATTTCTAAAAGTATATTATAGAGATAAATGTTGGTGCGTTGAAATGCTGCCTTCAAATTTTAATTCGGTTTAGAATCATTGAAATAAAAAATTAAAATGTGAAAACTGTCCAAAGGTACAACACTCTTCCCTAATAATAAATTTTAACTTTTTGTTTTAAATAATAACATAGTATGAAGTTAAACATGATATGAAGCAAAATAAAGGTTCAATGAAAAAGAATCTGCAAAAGAGAAAAGAAAATCTGTCATGACTGTCTCAAATGTTTTGCTAGGAGCTGTACATATATAACATTATCATTTTAGGGGAAATGGGAGGCGTGGCACATGATACCTTAAAATATCTCAAGGGGGAGGAGGATTGCCTTTTGATATTATCATTTTTGATCCAATCAAAATTATCTCTTTATTTGTAATATGGTCTTTAGTTCAAAATAGTATATTATTTTTTTCTAGCCTACAGCCCATTTTTATGAAAATAAAAAAGTTAATTTTATAATAAATTAATGGTTTTAAGTTTTAATAGTAATTCTAAAATGTGGAATACTCCAACGTTTGATATTCTTATTCATCTTCATCTGTGTATGCATACATTCTTATCATGGTTCGAGGAACTTTATGTGAAGTATATTTGAAATGAAGCTTGCGTTTACTAATTAAAGAAAAAGAATGTTGTCCACATGTTTTGTTGATAGGAATTTCTATCTGTGCCCCAAGACTATCCTCCATCCTTTGGGACAAGTGCAACAAGACTATTATTGTTGAATCTATTATGTAAGAAAAAGCTATTATGAAATACCTTTAAATAGTAATTATTTTTTTAAAGTGTTATTTGAATAAAACAATATTTGGTACTTACGTATTAACGCCACTGCAGCAGAACTTGCACTAATGCACCAATAAAGAACAATCTTATTCTTTGCACATACACAAAAAAAATTACGTCAAAAAAATGAGCAAAAAAAAAAAAAAAAGAAAGAAAGAAAGAAAATGCACTAAAAGGTGCTTAAAAGCATTAAAAAAGCACTAAAACATTAAAAAATGGCATCAAAAATCAGCAAAAAATAAAGCAGCAAGAAAGATAACTGCGGTGGCGTTAATACGCAAGTACCCAATATTTTATTGCTTTCTCTTAATTTGAATAAACAGAGTATGCTAAAAATAAATTTAACAAGTATTGTATATTACTCAAAACAAACAAAAAAAAAAAATCCAAGGGAGGGAAAGGGGGTTGAATGTTGATAATGTACGATATCAAAAGAGGGGGGGGGGGGAGGTTCAAAATTACCAAAACCTTGATAACATTATACAGTGAAACCTCCGAATAAGGGACACCTATGGGACCGGAACTTTTGTCCCTTATTAGGAGTTTTTTACTTACGTCCTGAAGGATATAAAAATAACAAAACATTAAAAGCCGAAGTTTAAATGCATTCGAAGAGTATAAATTACGTTACTCAGACACAAAAGGAATAGAAAATTAATTAAAAATTTTCAGTTAATTACTAAATCATTAAATGATTTGTAGAATTATTGATTTGTATTTTTTATACAAACTGTGTACATGCAAAAAGTATAAAAACATTTAAAGAGTTATTCTTGAAGTAGTCAATCAAAAGTGATTGCTTTGCGAATTTCAATTTTTCACTATAAATTTTTCAAGTGTTCATTTACCATATTTATAAATTTTAGTTCTTCATTATCATAGTATTTACAAAAAAAAAAAAAAGTATTTAACTGCTTTGCATATTTTAAGGACAGAAATCTCTTAATTGATCTGCTCAGCAAGCGGAAAACGTTTTGACACATTACATATTTACAAATTCATTTTTAACAGAAAGGTATAAAATAGGAATGCCTGACTATGGAAGCGATTTGCAATCGAACTGTGTTTTCAAGTTTTGAATAAATTATCTATTGAGTTATAAGTGATTTTGATCATGTGACGAACGTTTTTCACCTTTTCTTGAGTACTTATTCTTCTTTCGTGTATAAATTCAGTTCAAAATGAACACGTTGATGCTATTTTCTAAAAGATCTATCGCGTTTGAAAGAAAACAGTTCGATTACATAATTTCTAAACAACGCCTGCTAGTTTCAGGCATTTCTGAATAAAAATAAAATAAAACTTTTGTCATAAAATTTGCCCTTTTGGATTTGAGAGCAGCATTAAATCATCTGTAAAGTTCTTTATTTCACAATTTTCTTTTTATTCTCCACTTTCAGAATCATCCTCATAATTTTCAGCATTAATTTCAATGGGGATAAACACATTGAAGTCGAATCAGAATTGTGGGTAAATAAATGCACGTTCAATGAGTTGTATCCCCCTGTATCAACATAATTGTCTGTGAGTTTGATAAGTTCACAAAAATCTGTATTTTCATTTTCATCACAGACTACTTCATTAACTGAAATTCAAAAGCCAGCCTCTTTAATCTCTATTTCAAGTGTCCCTTATTCAGAGGTAAATACATTACACGTCCTATACCAAGGGACTGGGACCGTGAGTTTTGTCCCTTAAATAGAGGTGTCCCTTACTTGGAGGTTTCACTGTACTTGCACAGCCCCCCTATCAGGTTATGAGAAATTGTATAAATTTGATGAGTCTTAAAACAACCCTGGACATAAAATATGGTAAGGGATAAAAGTTTACGAAATCAAAAATAACTATTCACATTCAATGTAAAAGTAACGTACTAGTAATATAAGAGTACTAAACCTTTAAAGTTTGTAAGTTGGAAAAGTAAAGAGATATTAAGCAGAAATTTGGAGAAGAGAACAATTAATTGACTGATTACTCATTAAATTACTTTATAATTTACTATTTTAATTATCGATTAATTTACTTACTAAATGACTGGTTAGAGATTTACAAACATGGCAGAATAAATAAAGATATTTAAAGAATTTTAATGTATAAAAAAGGGATAAAAAGAGTCAAACTACAAGAAAACAGAACCCCCCCCCCCCTCCCATTCTTAGAAAATTCTTTTCTATGGATAGAGCAGAAATTCTGATGATTGGTTGACCTACTGAATACAGAGAACTTTACATTTTTAATGCCGCTGGAGAGAAAGGGGGGGGGGGATTAATTGCCTGACAAATGCAAAAAATAATGTAAATAAATAATTAACATTTTAGCTGATAGATTAATTATTGTAATTATAGTATATTTGTATAGCATATTGTGAATTAAGATATTTAAAATGAAAGAGTTTTATAGGTTAAGTTATGCATGTTTGGTATCAGAGAGTGGGAGGGAGGAGTGAGCAGTACTTGAGGTGGGGGGGCGTATTAGATGATTGAATAAATATTGCTGCAGTAGAATTACAAATAAAAGAATGCATCTGAAAAAAAAAAAGTTAAGTTTTTGAATTTTTCTTAAAGAATTTTGGATGGTGAAATTTATTTCAGGGAAAAGAAGGTGGCGGGGGGGGGGGGGGGTATTTTTATTTTTTACAAGTCAGAAAACTGCTGAAAGATGGAAGACTGTCACTCCTGTATTTATTTTATTCACTTCTAAATTAATGATAAAAAGGGTATTTTTTATCTTGATTATAAATTCCCTCTGCAATTTAACTGCTTTTAATTTTGAAAAAAAAAAGAAGGGGGGGGGGGGTACAATCGGGATTTTATGGTAATAAGATTTCAGAATCTTCCATAAATTGTTAGGGCCCGATTAACCTCTGAAGCTATGGGATGCTCCGTGTCATGTCAGCCCCCCCCCCCTTCATTCGAGAAGTTTTTTCCAAATTCAACATATCCGGAAATTTACCAATGCTTACGAATATTATTCAAAAGAGTGGTTCAGTTAAATTCTTACATATTTAAGCAAACAACTTTTTTTTATTTTCTCCTTACACAAAAATTGGATACAATCCAGAAAAATAAGCAAAAAGGATTTAGCATGTTATGATCGTAAATGTGTAATTTGGATTAAAAGCTTGAATTCAAAATGTATGCACTAGGGATGGGACGAATATTCGGCCACTATTCGGTATTCGGCCTATTCGGCCCTTTTGCCGAATATTCGGTTGGCCGAATATTGAAGGCTTGTTGACCGAATACTTCGGCCGAATACCTGTAGCCGAATATTTAGAGATATCTGGCCGAATATTGCTAAAATCTCGCCGAATAGTGAAAGATATCTTGCCAAATAAATTTAAGATTTAAAGAATTTCATTTCTTGCATTTTTTTTTTCTCTAATCCAAAATGCTACTTCATTCATGAAGTCATTCTCATTCTTACTTACAAAATATACAGTTATTCAATTGTTAAAAAATACACAGCCTTTCTGTATTTTTTATAAAAGTTAGTGATATTTTAGAAAATGCTGCCCAAGTTGGAGAATTAATGTACTTCATTAGGGAATGATATATTACAATTCAAGATACAAAAACACTTATAGAAAAAAAAAAAAAAGAAAACACTGCCTTATTCTAAAACACATGAATATTTATTAATGTCTGCAAATTCCATGCACAACTAAAAAAAGTTCTTATGAAATTCGTAACTTATTTTCTGTAAAGTAAGAAATGAAAGAATTCATTCACAGTGTGTATTAACGAAGATTCATTTTCAAAATTAGATATCAAATATCATTATTCCAAATACAACGGTACAGCTGAAGACAGAACTGGTGGCAAACTAGATATGCATTAGATGACACAACTTGCTTTATGAAGATGATTTAATAAGTATCTACACATAAATTCTAAATACTGAACAAAATAATTTTTTTCATTCTATAGTTTTCACTTTTAAATAATTCGCATAATTACTGACTTAAATATGCAACATTATTATGTCTATATTTTTAATTTACATCTTTCTTCATTCATGTTTTATCAATTTCTCTTTATCCTTTTAATGCTTGTTGAATAAGTGGAATATTGATGTTGAATATAGTATGTGCCAATTCAAAAATCAAAGATTTTGTTATCATATGCATTCTACTTTAAGCATAACCTTTGGCTATAACGGAATTTGTAATGTAAAGCTTGGCAACGATTTCAGAGCAGTCTCATTCTTACGAATTTGCTTATTATTAGGACACAAACTCTAAATGATTAAATTTACTTCATTATTTCAGAAAATATCTCCTTGTGAGTTCTGAGAGAAAGAGATTAAGAATATTATTAATTTTGAATAAAAGAAAGGATAAAAGTATCATTTGATAGTAAAAGTGAAGTACATTCTTCATATTTTAATGGAAATATCTTACCATTCTGACTTACTGAAAATCAATTTGATGTACATTAAGATAAAAGAATATAATGCAATTTCATAATTTTTTTGTGTTAAAATAAGTGTTTTAAATTCAAAAATACATTTAAAAGCACATTTAAGAGTAATAATTATTAATGAGCTCCTATTTTTTAAATTATATGTAATCAAAATTAATTTTCTTTACTGGAAAAAAAATTTTTACTATTCGGCCTAAAATTTGGCCGAATATTCGGTATTCGGCTATTCGGCCAAATCACTATTCGTCCCATCCCTAGTATGCACAATATAAAATATCAATATTTTGAAATCTTGATTGGACAATAAAGTATCAATATTTTATGTTGCTCATACAAGCCAAATTCAATATTACTTAGTGTACAAAATAAACACTACATCTAAAATAAGGAACAAACTGAAGAATCGTAATCGGGTCATTGAATTTAATCTATTACATGAAATATTTGTTATGAAAACTATTTTTATGAAATATTTTTTAATATATATTGTAAGATTGATAATTTGAAAAATAAACTAGCATTTTAGAGTAGAATTAACTCATTGTAAATTTTGGACCACTTCAAAATTTTTTAAGGGAAGCACCTGCTTCTCGTGCCTATTCGGTAATAAAGGCCAGCGAGACAATAGCATGGTTATATTTTATAATCCATTGTACCAAATTCTCCCCTCATAATATTTGTAATATAAAACATTTATTTTTGTTTACTAACTTTTATATATTACAATTAAAGAAAAAATATAAGAACAAAGTTACTTACATATTGCAAACTTTCCATAATAGAACATCGCCATTTGACAGCGGTCGCCACCATAACGAACGAGAAGCAAGTAAATATTGCAAGGGATGACGGTAACTTGGCTGTTACGCATGCGTGAACCTTGTACCGCAGCAAGTAATCACGGATCACGCTTTATTCAACCAAATAAAAACCAACTAAATTATTTGGATCAATCAAACAAACAGTTGTACTTGATTCAAACAAATATTAGTCCAGGCAACTAGTGAAATTTACCAAATGATGTAACCAAATAAATTTGGCAATATCAACCAAACTCTTTTTTCCGTGTAGGAAATTTTTTCTCTCCATGTTCAATTTATGAACATCGCTTTAGTGAAAACACCAAAATGTTAGACTTTTTTAAAACTAGAAAATGAAGTTATACATTGCTAATGAAAGACAGAATTTAGTAATTAATTTTCAGGTTTTTCTTTTCGCTCTTTATAGATTTGTTTTATCTTGCTTAATAAAAAGATCATACTCTGAATAGATATGCATTAATGCATTAAATAACATTTCATACTATCGGCTATTTCCATGCGAACTTGTTTATCTGTTACATACAACGATTTTTGGCAGACAAACAAGTTCGCAAAGAATCAGCCTATTGTAAAGATTCAATGATTATGTTTTACACATATTCTCGAATTTTGTACGTCTTTTGTTTCACAATTTGAATATGTGAGTTCTAAAAATTTTCGATATAAAGTTTCATATGTTTTTCGACATACCTGTATTTTGTTATACATGTTGAAATTTTGAAAGCCAATTGCAATAATATGCTGGTTTAGACATATAAAAGTCCTCAAAAATTTTATTATTTGTTCTTGTAGATATTTTGTTTTTTAAAAATATTTAATTTTTTTTTAATGTTCTAATTAAATTTAAATGCATAAATCCACAAATATAAAACACATAAATTTTGATTAGCTTATACGTAATAAATGTGTAAGGTTAGATTAAAAATGTTTTTAATTGAATTTAATTTATTTAAGTTTGCAATTGCAACTTTCTGTTTAATGTCACTGGATTTACTTTTATTGCCAGCAAGATATTTGAATGGTTTTCCTACTAATATGGAGTAATTAGGAAGATTCTAATTTTATCTTAAAACCCGTTGTTTTACTTACCCATCATACATAGTATAGGGTAAGTCTTGCAATCGTTTTGAAAAAAAAAAAAAATGACGGATTTGCACGTTTTAGATAGTGGAGATTCCGAAAAACATATTTTTAGAAAAAAAAAATTTGCCGTCCGTCTGTCTGTCTGTCTGTCTGTAAACGCTCTATCTCCCGAACAAATTGAGATAGAGACTTGAAATTTTGTATGTAGTTAGTACGTAAGAATGGGACGAAGTCTATTTAATATCAGCAACTTCGATTATCCGGAACTATTTTTTTCGGACTCTCGAAAAATTCGTTCTGATGAAAGGTATATAAAAATTTTCGAATTTTTTTGTTCTAAGGAATGGACATAAAAGGCAATAAAATACCACACATTTTTCATATAGAACGAAGTCCATCGAATTATTAGTTGCCGAGATATGTGTAATCCTGTTTTCCACATTCTTCGATTTTTTATGACCCTGTATTTCATTCAAATTTCAATTCAGAGGTATATTTTAATTGGAAATGAGACACTTAATCCGACGCAGTTAATTGTTAGTTAATAGCATTATTATTTTTGGAGTTATAAGGATGTTTCTTTTACGCAGTTCGGTACTAACTACTTGAGTAGTTTGGCGTTTTATATAATTTGTCGAAATTGGTACATCAGCAGTTCTTTAATATAGCGTTACTATGTATATTAACAATATTTAAATTTTGTTTATGAATTTCAATGCATTGTATAAATAGTTTTCACATGTTTTATTTTCATATACATATCCATGATGGGTAAGTATTACGGTGGCCCCTAACGACTAGTTAATGTTCGAATTTAATTTAAATGCGTAAATCCACAAATATAAATCACCTAAAGTTTAAGTATCTTATAGGTAATAAACGTGTAAGATTAGGTTTAAAAAAATTGTTTTCAATTTAATTTTATGTATTTGAGTGTGCAATTAAGCTTTCTAGTTAAAACCGCTGAATTTACTTTTATTTATAGCAATATATTTGGATGGTTCCCCTCTTAATCAAGAGTAATTAGGAAGATTCTAATTTTATCTTAAAACTTTTTTTTCAGTACTTGAAATTTTTTATTAAATCTTATCTGGGAAATGATATTCGTAAATCAATGAATTCTCAAATATAAAGCATATCATGTCGAACTGCTTTCACATGATAAATGTATGATATAGATATAATTTTCTTTAGCGTGTTTAATGTTTATATATATATATATATATATATATAAACACATGTTAATTTGATGAATTCGGTAATTATTAATAATAACTTCGTCTTTTGTTAAGTTTGATAAATGTTGCATATTAATCAAATTTACCGGTTATTATTACTAATTACCGATGAAGTTCGGTCAATATGATTAATATAGTTTTGTAACGAATATATACTTAAAAATATGTACTATCATAACTGTTTGAATCTAATAAGAAAAATAATTGTCAAGAAACAATTAATAATACGTTACGCACTTATGCGTTTGTTCTTTATAATATAAATCTAGAATGATGACATTACCTATTTACATTTATTTATTTACATTTACCTTACATTAATTACCAGTTAGATTTACAGGAATTCTTCCTAATTTAGATTAAAGACCTTAATCAGTTTTTCCTCCTTAAAGAGCTTTTGTCTGCTAGACGTTTTCTGTGGAATCAGACAACACGGCGCCAATTAGGCGCTTAAGCCCCGTACAATTATCCACTTAAGATGTTTATCCTTCGCGCCTTTCCGAAGTGTTTTCTTTTATCTCCTAAACTATTCTTTTTCTTTAAATTTTGGAAAAAAAAAAAAAAAAAAAAAAAAAAAAAAAAAAAAAAAAAAAACATGAAGAGGGCGACGATAAAGAATCTTTTCTCAAACGCTGGAAGCTACAAAAACAGAGAACTTCTGCTAAGAGCTAAATCTTGATAAACTGCTAAAAGATTTGTGCTTCCAGTGAAAACGTTGAAATCTTGTGGACTGTTAGCTAATCTTGAAAGTTGCGTAGAAGTCGAAAGTTTTGATTATTTTTTCGGGTTTTTCGCTTATGTTTGGATGTGTATAAATGTTATTTTAAGATATTATTAATTAAAAATTATTTATACGACAATGGCAAATAAAAGTCAGAAATTTAGCTGTGTTTAAACCTTAAGTGCGTGATTTTTTATTTTCTTTCGAAAAAATTATATATTATTTTCAGAAATTTTGATTACGTAGGGAAGAAAAAGGAGATACATTTTTTATGCAACACATCAGTTTTTTATATATTGCACAGCTGTAATATAATTAAAAACTATTGTCGTGTGGCCGTTTTATGCTAAAATATTGCAAATTAATAACTATTTTAATAAAAATGATGGCATTATTTATTTACATTTATCTTACATTAATTACCAGTTAGATTTAGAGGAATTCTTCCTCATTAAGATTAAAGACCTTAATCAGCTTTTCCCCCTTAAAGAGCTTTTGTCTGCTAGACGTTTTCTGTGAATTCAGAGTACACGGCACCAATTAGGTGCTTAATCCCCGTGCAATCATCCACGTAAGATGTTTATCCTTCGTGCCTTTCCGAAGTGTTTTCTTTTATCTCCTAAACTGTTCGTTTTCTTTAAATTTGGAAAAAAAAAACATGAAGAGGGCAAGGATAAAGAATCTTTTCTTAAACGCTGGAAGCTACAAAAACAGAGATCTGCTAAGAGCTAAATCTTGATGAACTGTGAAAAAATTTGTACTTCCAGTAAAAATGTTGAAATCTTGTGGACTATTATAACTAGTATTTATTGCTTCAATTGTTGTTTCTTTTTTTATTAAATCTTTGAAACAAAATAACAGGGTTACCGTGTGATGCATAAAATCGCCTTTTGTTGCAATCGCGCGTGTGTTGTGACATCTGTATCAAATTTTGTTACAAAATATAATCTGGAAATAATTTCTGAACTGTTTATATCATTTTAAATGCGATCGAATTTAAAGGCCGGTTTGTTTTTTGTAATTGTCTGAATGGGGTAAAGATATATTTAAAAAAATTAATGCTTGGTAATTACTTTTAAAATAATAAAATTTAACTAATGACATTACAGTTAAAAATAAATAATTTCAAAGTATATTTTTTTTCTTATACGAAGGTGTAAAAATTAAAAGTGTTGCAGTAAAGTTTGATCGTCTGCTGTTAAACGTCAAAATGACATTAGCGTTATGCACTTACGCATTTGTCTTTTATAACATAGATGCAGAATGATAGCATTATTTATTTACATTTATTTTACATTAATTACCAGCTAGATTTACCGGAATTCTCCCTAATTAAAATTAAAGACCTTAATCAGCTTTTCCTCCTTAGAGAGCTTTTGTCTCCTAGAAGTTTTTTGTGGATTCAGACAACACGGCGCCAATTAGGCGCTTAAGCCCCGTACAATTATCCACTTAAGATGTTTATCCTTCGCGCCTTTCCAAAGTGGTTTCTTTTATCTCCCAAATGTTCGTTTTCCTTAAATTTGGAGGGAAAAAAACATGAAGAAGGCGACGATAAAGAATCTTTTCTCAAACGCTGGAAGCTACAAAAAACAGATAGCTTTTGCTAAGAGTAAATCTTGATAAACTGCTAAAAGATTTGTGCTTCCAGTGAAAATGTTGAAATCTTGTTAATTTTTCGCTTTTGTTTTAACCATTTAATTGATAAATATTTTTGAAAAAAAAACTTCCAAATAATACCAATTTTTCTCGTGTCTTTTACAGAATTTTCAATCTTTTATCGCTGATTTTTCAAGGGAGACATTTTTGCTTAATTGTATCACAAAAATGTTCGGATTAAATAATGTAAAATTTACAATAAAAATTTACTGGTGAGAATAGTATATCACGATTGGAATTTGGTACGTTGTACGGGTAAATCATGATTGGCAAAAGCACGTTGCGCGTATGACGTTAGTGGAAATCAGGAAAGCAGTTAATGCGTATAACTATTATTTTAAGGTTTTATTGATTTAAAATTAATTATACGGCAATGAAGTGATGAAAATTAGAGAATTAGCTGTGCTTAGTCCTTAAATGTTTGATTTTTTATTTTGGTTTCGAAATAATTATACAGTCGGCTCTCGTTAATTCGAAATCGGATAAATCGAATCTTCGCTTAAGTCCCGAAGTTTTCAATAGCAGAATAACGTGAAATTTTTTATTAATTTGAACTCATTTTCTCGTGACTCCTTTTAATTCGAACTAACAAGATCACGATTTTTCATTTCTTTCATACATAATCTATGCAAGATACTTTCCGTCGGACTTCAGATCCTAGAAATAAATTTATTTCTTTCATTTTTGCAAGAATTGTTCTGAACAATTATAGATATTGTCCCATGTATTTAATATCCACTTTCTGTAGTGACCCGTCTGTATTTCAATGACACCTTCACCCCATCTTCGTTTGTTATTGTTCCTAATCCCTTAATTAGTTTATGTATTTATATCTTTTAATTTAATATTAAGTCATATTCTAATGATAACAAGCGAAATATATTTAAAAAAAATACTATAACATCAATTAGTTTGTAATAGTACCCCTTTGAACATGGTTCCCTCTTACAGTTTCCATAATTCGAACTCTGATAATTCGAACATTTCCTGTGGCCCCGGCGAGTTCGAATTAACGAAAGCCGACTGTATATGATTTTCAGAAAGGTTTATTACACTGGAAAAATAATGAAAAAAATTCAGGGATACACTTTTCGTACAATACGTCAATCTTTTCTTTTGTTGCACATCTGCAATACAAGTAAAAACGTCTGTCGTGTGGCTGGTTTACGCTAAAATATTGCAAATTAACCCTTAGCACTCCGTTGTCTGCGCTGTGGAGACATCGTCTTTTCTTGCAAAATTCGTTTTTGTCAGTAATCAGTAATAAAGGAAAATAAAATTTGCCTTATTGAATCAGAGTATTTTTGAAATTGTGTACTTGTAGGAAATTTCTTTTAAAAAAGTGGTGCTGGCCAAATAAAATTTGTGTAAGAGACACCCGGAGTCCGATGGGTAATAAATTATTTAATAAGTATAAATCAAAATACAGTCGGCTCTCGTTAATTCGAACTCGTCGGGACCACAAGAAATGTTCGAATTATCCGAAGTTCGAATTATGGAACGTATGAAATGAGAACATGCTTAATATGTACTATTACAAAGGAATTAATGTTATAGTGTTTTTAAAATTTATTATGCCTGTTATCATCAGAATATGACTTAATATTAAATTATAATGTATAAATACATAAACTAATTAAAAGATTAGAAACAAGCACGATGGAAGAAAAATTTGAAGCGTCACTGATGGAGAGACGGGCACTTAGAAAGTGGATATCAAATGCATGGGGTTATATGCATACTCGATCGGAACAATTTTCACAAAAATCAAAGACGATAGCTATTCAAATGACCTGAAATCCGAGAGAAAGAAAGGAAAAATGAAAAATCGGAATTCTCATTAGTTCGAATTAAACGACGTCAAGAAAAAATGAGTTCGAATTAATGAAAAAGTTTAACGTTATTTTGCCATTGAAAATTTCGGGACTTCATGTTTAGTTCGAATTAAGCGAAGATTGGAATTATTCGATTTCGAATTAACGAGAGTCTACTGTACCTTATAATTATTTATTTGAGAAAACTTTACCTTTACTCATTTAATTCCCATGATAAAATATGTAGCTCAGATAATGACTTTATATCAAAAAGTTTCAATCATTAATTTCGCTTTATTTAAAGACAGGATGTATGTTATTAATTAAGCCAAATATTGCTATTTTAATTTTCTGGTCTGAATTAGGAATATACGAATTAAAATAATCTATTAAATTCGGAATACTGTTGTTTCCATATATGCAATGCTAAACCACTAATAGGTTAAGGTAAAAAAACTTTTTAAATCTGATATAAATTGCTACAAAAAATGTCTTTGTAATTAACTTGTTTTAGCATTAAATGTTTAATTTAAACTTACATGTTTGATTATACTCACATATAACATTATACTTACATGTTTGATTATACTCACATATAAGTAGTAGGAAAAGGAGAGTTTAAGCTCAAGCGCAGGTGGGACGGTGGGACCGCGCAGCATCCCTCCGGCTGCCCCACCTGCTCCTCCTGGTCCCGCCTGCGGTGCCGCCGCTCGAAATCATACTATAAGATGAAGATTAATTTTGTATTTGAATTTTAAACAACCGTAGTTTTAATGAGTATTATTAATTAAGCGAAACAATTAAAATTTCAGTTTTTTAACCATTTTATTTAGATTTCTTCAACTACAAGATGAGATTATCAATTTAACTCAAGAAAGTTAAACATATATTTGAATTTTGCTTCATAGACATCTTAATGAGTAGTATTAATTAAGTAAAAACAATAGAAAATATCCAGTTTTATAGAAAAAGACTGATTTCTTACGATTTTTATCAACTATATGATCAATGTAACGACTTAAAAGTTGAAAGTTAAACATGTATCCTAGTTTTTCAACAGCTATAGCCTTAATGAGTATCGTTAATTAAGTAAAAAAACAATGGAAAATATCAAGTTTTATGGAAAAGACTGCTCTCTTACGATTTTTATCAACTTAAAAGAGAAAACTTAAACGTACATTTCAGTTTTTCAACAGCTATAACCTTAATAAGCATTCATAATTAAGTAAAAAACAATGGAAAATATCGATTTTTATAGAAAAACACTGATTTCTTACGATTTTTATCAACTACAAGATCAATGTATCGACTTAAAACTTAAAACTTAAACCTACATCCTAGTTTTTCAACAACTATAACCATAATGAGTATTGATAATTAAGTAAAAAACAATGGAAAATATCAAGTTTTATAGAAAAAGACTGATTTCTTACGATTTTTATCAATTGCAACATCAGTGTATCAATTTGATAGAAAGAAATTTAAGCATGCATTCCAGTTTTGGACAACCATTTCCTTCATGAACATTATTAATTAAGCAAAACAACAGAAAATATTAAATTTTTAACTGATTTCTTCATATTTTTTTATTTATTTATTTATTTTTTAATATAAAATCAGAATACACAACTTAAAATAGAAATTTAAACATATTTTTTAGTTTTTGAACAGTCGTTACCTCAAAGAATTTCGATAATTGAACAATTAACAAAGGAAACTAATGATTTTTTAACGAAAAAAGACGAATTAAACGAATTTGGTTAACTTTACTCTAATTGGAAATTTCATCGTACTTTATATATACCAACTAAGTAGAATTTTAATACATAAACGAATAATTTAAAGAAATCCCCAACACACAAATGTGAACCTGCAGAGCATTTCTTATTACGTCATATCTAAACTAAAACTTTTTTCTGCAAACCCTCCATGCATGCATTCCAGGTAGGGGAACATAACAAAGAATTTTGACGTCACTACTTACAAAGGAATACAACAAAATGTTTACGATCAAGAAAAAGTATCACATAGGGAGAAAAAAAGAAGAGATTTAAGCTATTTATCCATTCTAGTTTTATAACAGTTACCACAACATCTCCAAATTAAAATTTGGAAGTCATAATGAGTGTAATTAATTAAGCAAAATAATAGAAATATTATTTTTTCAGAGGGGAAAAGACCAATTTAAACAAATTTTATTAGTTTTACACTAGTTTAATAATAATTTTAAGAGGAAAAAGACGAATTTAAACTTTTTTTTTTTTTTTTTTTAGTTTTATACTATTTTTTCTCATCTCCAACACGGATATATCAATTTTAACAGAAGAATTAAACGTATATTTTAGTTTTTAACAACAAAACCTTAACAAGTATCATTAATTAAACAAAAATAAATATCAGTTTTAAAGAAAAGACGAATTTGAATAATTTTACACTAGTATTTTCAAAAGCAACATAGAAATATCAATACTTATTCACATATTTCACTTATTCACTGTATTCAGTACTATATTTAATAAATATGGATACAATTTAAGAATTTTCTAATCTATAATTAAATATTAGCTGTATATTTAATGTTACCCATGTTTTCAACATTAGTTCATAATCGTGAATTTTGTATTTTAAATACCATGTATTCAGGTTCAGATTATTTTCACTTGAAATCATACAGAATTTTTTAACAGAGTTTGTTTTTGAAATCATTGAAGCAACTGTATTTAATATTTTTAACACCAATTTTCTAAGATTTTCTAACATTTTCCGATTATACATTCTTCAGAAGTACATTTCTAAATGCTACAATCACTTTACATATCGAAAAGATATCATTGAAGCAACTGTATTTAATATTTTTAATACCAATTTTCTAAGATTTTTTAACATTTTACGGTTATACATTCCTCAAAAGTTATTATTACGTATTCTAAACAATAGCAAATATTAATTTTAAGAATAAAAAGACGAATTTAAACAAATTTTATTAGTTTTACACTATTTTTTCTCACCTCCAACACGGTTATATCAATTTTAACAGAAGAATTAAACGTATATTTTAGTTTTTAACAACAAAAATGTAATAAGTATCATTAATTAAACAAAAATAAATATCAATTTTCAAGAAAAGACAATTTTTTACACAAATTTTCAACTTTGAAATACATTGCTTACATATATTGTTGCAGTATATTACTAAACTTAAACTTTTTAAAAAGTTTGAATGTCTTTACAAAGGGTTCATACTTATATTTTTCACGTCTTGACTGCATTCGGAATCTTCCAACAAAAGTATACTTTTATTATTATTATTATTATTATTATTCTAGAAAACCTAAAAAATCGTTTCTTACTGCTTTAGACACTTGACATATTAAAACTACTCTACCCATATAATTAATCAAATTAGGACATGATTCATCTTACACTTCAAAATTTCTGAATTTTTACAATACTTATTTTCATCAAACTTTATTCTTGATCCTATATATTTTAATAGCACAGAATTTTCACATCTGTTTTTATCTACTTATCAGAAAATTATTAAAACACCCAACAACATTTTTCAAATATGAATATTATCTTTACAATTTAATGATGCAAAACATACACGAATACAAAGTTTAATTTTTACAAACATTTCATATTTCAAACCAAACTATTCGAAATTTTCACAACATAAGAGCAAACATTAGACGAACTTTTTAACATTAATATTGCTTAGATCTTTTCATCATAACTTTTAACTATGATAATTATCTATTTTTAGGTTGATTGTCGAAAAACTGTAACTGAAATTACATAAACTTAATGTAAAAAACCATGTTCTCACACAATTTCTTGAAATTCAACAAAGAATTGACTATTACTCCAATACTTATCTACTTCAATCTCGACTCTCGATAGTATATAGATATTGCATCATTACATACTTACAACTCTTTTCAAACGTTTATCAGAAAATCAAGTCAATCAAAGTCTAGTAGTTATCACACCTGTTCCTCAGAAATATTACTATCATACGAAACAGTAAAGAAAATTAATAGATATTTAATATTTAATAACTTCATACGTGAAATTACTGCCGAATGAGAATACTAATAATCAATAAAATCAACTGTTGGACAAAAAATAGTACAGATTACCGAAAATTCAAATCATTTTTTCTACAAAAATTACAAAAATTAACAAATGAATGACCAGTTAGAGAAATAATTAAAAAAAATAATGAACATATTTACAAATTTATTAAAATCACACCTTTTTCTGGATTACAAACCACAATTTCTTGAAAAATTTAACACCGAATTTGTAAGATTTTAATCCTAGTATTACATACACTCAATAAATATTCAAAATTAACAAAAAAATAATTTTTTACTCTCATCAATAAGCAGAAATTCTATATTAAAAGAATATTTTCATAGTAGTACTTATAAAAATGAGAGTTTACAAACCGATTTTCATAATTTTATCACATTTAAACTTAATTTTTATACATAAAACATTATTTAATCAAATTTTATACTTTCTAATTCAGTAAAATTCAATACTTTTTTAGTTTTTAAACCAATACCACAATATTTATTTACATCAAACTTGATTCTTTACCTTTTATATTTCCACATTACACAAGTGAGTTAAATACTAACTTGGAACGGGAGTTGAAGTCAATTGATTCAATTCGATTTTCATCGTATAAGCATTTCCCCTACACGAAATTTCTTACTTCTATAATCATCTAATGTATTAAAACTTATCTACTCATATTTTTAATCAATTCATCAGATGTTTCATCTCGCACTTCTGAATTATCATCCACCAAGTTGCTTAAAATATAAATACTATCTTTATAGTTTTAATGTAGTACACATGACTAATCTTGAGTTTCCATCTATACTATTAATCAAATTATCATATGTTTCATCTTACAGTTCAACGATTTCTGAATTATCGTCCATCTAGTTGTTTAAAATATTAATAAAATGTTTATAGTTTTTGATTATACATAGTATGTATGAATACAATCTTTAATTTTAACAGTTCATATTTCAAATAACCTATTTTCGAAACCAAACTATGTGAATTTTACCACAATACTTATCATCATACAGAGATTTGTGTTTCATACTTTTTCTAAAAATTATCAGATATGTACTCCTCAGAGAAATTTCTATCATAAGAATAAATGAAAAAAAAAATTAATTTATATTAAACGTACAGCGAAATTTGATTGCAATATATATGTATTTAATAAAAATAAATAAATAAGCGATTATTTATACATTAAACCTTTACTAAATATATATTTCTTGCGTTATAAAGATGTTTCAACCAGATGAACCAAAACAGCAGCAAACTTCAGAAATTAATGATCTGAATGATTCATCCCTAGCACATGTAGCGTTAATGAATAATACATATGTAAGTCCTTATATGAAAAATACTAGAATTCGTATATGAATCGTAATTAGAGTAAATATAAAATGATTTGTCTTACTGCCTACACTTTAACAAATGCCTTTTTACCTATATTGTTGAAAAGAATCCTAATTGTTTGCATTTATTTCTATTACAGATGTGTTCTATTTGCTACAAACACTTCTTAAGTAAATGGAATTTAACAGAACATACAAAAATCCATACAGGTGAAAAACCTTACACTTGGGAAGATTACCAAATGCTGTTTTCAAGAAGGCATGAATCAAAAGTGCACACATCATCATATAAGCATCGTCAGTTATATGTAAACTTAGTGAGGATATTCAAAAATTATTCAGACGTTTGAAGAATTTAGACATAAAGGAAAATATTTAGACTATATATCCATCATATTTTCATAACACTTACCACAATATCTCAAACTTAAAATTTGGAAGACATACACACTGCTGAAAAGTAATTTTGTTACCCGTGATTCTTCTAGCCAGCATGAATGTATAGATATTATTTTGCAATGTATTCATTAAATGCCCACAATAAATATTCTTTTATATGCATATATCGTTGTGTTTATTTTTTAAAAACCTATTACATTAATAAAATAGGTTACACATACATACACATAACATTTTAAGTGAAACAACACTCTCACAACTTAAAAAATGCATAAGAACATACAAAAATAAGCAGATGTATGAAAAAATATACAAGTTTACAGAATAATTTCAAAGTTTTCTAGAAATACAAACAAAAAATATTTACAATATTAAAAAATTACAAAAGTGAAAAGAAAAAACACAAATGTAAAACAAAAACATCAAAAAGTGAAAAACTCAAAACAAAGTTTTTGAAAAAAAAAAATTTTACAACAAAAATTTTTTTTACAAAAACCAAAACTTCAAAAATATTTTTTCAAAAAAATTTTTTTTTTCAAAAACATTTTTTACAAAAAATTTTTTTTCAAAATAAGTTTTTACAAAAGTAAAAAAAAGAAAATCACAACGTTAAAAAAATGAAAATTTTTTGTTAAAAAAAGTGTAAAAAAATTGCAAAAAAAAGTTGCAAAAATTTCAAAAAAAAGTTATGAAAAAAGTCTCAAAAATTTCGTTGTTTTTAATACAGTATGCAATGGTTTCGCCATTGCATTTGCTATTAAAAACAACAAAATTTTTGAGACTTTTTTCATAACTTTTTTTTGAAATTTTTGCAACTTTTTTTTGCAATTTTTTTACACTTTTTTTAACAAAAAATTTTCATTTTTTTAACGTTGTGATTTTCTTTTTTTTACTTTTGTAAAAACTTATTTTGAAAAAAAATTTTTTGTAAAAAATGTTTTTGAAAAAAAAAAATTTTTTGAAAAAATATTTTTGAAGTTTTGGTTTTTGTAAAAAAAATTTTTGTTGTAAAATTTTTTTTTTCAAAAACTTTGTTTTGAGTTTTTCACTTTTTGATGTTTTTGTTTTACATTTGTGTTTTTTCTTTTCACTTTTGTAATTTTTTAATATTGTAAATATTTTTTGTTTGTATTTCTAGAAAACTTTGAAATTATTCTGTAAACTTGTATATTTTTTCATACATCTGCTTATTTTTGTATGTTCTTATGCATTTTTTAAGTTGTGAGAGTGTTGTTTCACTTAAAATGTTATGTGTATGTATGTGTAACCTATTTTATTAATGTAATAGGTTTTTAAAAAATAAACACAACGATATATGCATATAAAAGAATATTTATTGTGGGCATTTAATGAATACATTGCAAAATAATATCTATACATTCATGCTGGCTAGAAGAATCACGGGTAACAAAATTACTTTTCAGCAGTGTGTATGTCTTCCAAATTTTAAGTTTGAGATATTGTGGTAAGTGTTATGAAAATATGATGGATATATAGTCTAAATATTTTCCTTTATGTCTAAATTCTTCAAACGTCTGAATAATTTTTGAATATCCTCACTAAGTTTACATATAACTGACGATGCTTATATGATGATGTGTGCACTTTTGATTCATGCCTTCTTGAAAACAGCATTTGGTAATCTTCCCAAGTGTAAGGTTTTTCACCTGTATGGATTTTTGTATGTTCTGTTAAATTCCATTTACTTAAGAAGTGTTTGTAGCAAATAGAACACATCTGTAATAGAAATAAATGCAAACAATTAGGATTCTTTTCAACAATATAGGTAAAAAGGCATTTGTTAAAGTGTAGGCAGTAAGACAAATCATTTTATATTTACTCTAATTACGATTCATATACGAATTCTAGTATTTTTCATATAAGGACTTACATATGTATTATTCATTAACGCTACATGTGCTAGGGATGAATCATTCAGATCATTAATTTCTGAAGTTTGCTGCTGTTTTGGTTCATCTGGTTGAAACATCTTTATAACGCAAGAAATATATATTTAGTAAAGGTTTAATGTATAAATAATCGCTTATTTATTTATTTTTATTAAATACATATATATTGCAATCAAATTTCGCTGTACGTTTAATATAAATTAATTTTTTTTTTTCATTTATTCTTATGATAGAAATTCCTCTGAGGAGTACATATCTGATAATTTTTAGAAAAAGTATGAAACACAAATCTCTGTATGATAAGTATTGTGGTAAAATTCACATAGTTTGGTTTCGAAAATAGGTTATTTGAAATATGAACTGTTAAAATTAAAGATTGTATTCATACATACTATGTATAATCAAAAACTATAAACATTTTATTAATATTTTAAACAACTAGATGGACGATAATTCAGAAATCGTTGAACTGTAAGATGAAACATATGATAATTTGATTAATAGTATAGATGGAAACTCAAGATTAGTCATGTGTACTACATTAAAACTATAAAGATAGTATTTATATTTTAAGCAACTTGGTGGATGATAATTCAGAAGTGCGAGATGAAACATCTGATGAATTGATTAAAAATATGAGTAGATAAGTTTTAATACATTAGATGATTATAGAAGTAAGAAATTTCGTGTAGGGGAAATGCTTATACGATGAAAATCGAATTGAATCAATTGACTTCAACTCCCGTTCCAAGTTAGTATTTAACTCACTTGTGTAATGTGGAAATATAAAAGGTAAAGAATCAAGTTTGATGTAAATAAATATTGTGGTATTGGTTTAAAAACTAAAAAAGTATTGAATTTTACTGAATTAGAAAGTATAAAATTTGATTAAATAATGTTTTATGTATAAAAATTAAGTTTAAATGTGATAAAATTATGAAAATCGGTTTGTAAACTCTCATTTTTATAAGTACTACTATGAAAATATTCTTTTAATATAGAATTTCTGCTTATTGATGAGAGTAAAAAATTATTTTTTTGTTAATTTTGAATATTTATTGAGTGTATGTAATACTAGGATTAAAATCTTACAAATTCGGTGTTAAATTTTTCAAGAAATTGTGGTTTGTAATCCAGAAAAAGGTGTGATTTTAATAAATTTGTAAATATGTTCATTATTTTTTTTAATTATTTCTCTAACTGGTCATTCATTTGTTAATTTTTGTAATTTTTGTAGAAAAAATGATTTGAATTTTCGGTAATCTGTACTATTTTTTGTCCAACAGTTGATTTTATTGATTATTAGTATTCTCATTCGGCAGTAATTTCACGTATGAAGTTATTAAATATTAAATATCTATTAATTTTCTTTACTGTTTCGTATGATAGTAATATTTCTGAGGAACAGGTGTGATAACTACTAGACTTTGATTGACTTGATTTTCTGATAAACGTTTGAAAAGAGTTGTAAGTATGTAATGATGCAATATCTATATACTATCGAGAGTCGAGATTGAAGTAGATAAGTATTGGAGTAATAGTCAATTCTTTGTTGAATTTCAAGAAATTGTGTGAGAACATGGTTTTTTACATTAAGTTTATGTAATTTCAGTTACAGTTTTTCGACAATCAACCTAAAAATAGATAATTATCATAGTTAAAAGTTATGATGAAAAGATCTAAGCAATATTAATGTTAAAAAGTTCGTCTAATGTTTGCTCTTATGTTGTGAAAATTTCGAATAGTTTGGTTTGAAATATGAAATGTTTGTAAAAATTAAACTTTGTATTCGTGTATGTTTTGCATCATTAAATTGTAAAGATAATATTCATATTTGAAAAATGTTGTTGGGTGTTTTAATAATTTTCTGATAAGTAGATAAAAACAGATGTGAAAATTCTGTGCTATTAAAATATATAGGATCAAGAATAAAGTTTGATGAAAATAAGTATTGTAAAAATTCAGAAATTTTGAAGTGTAAGATGAATCATGTCCTAATTTGATTAATTATATGGGTAGAGTAGTTTTAATATGTCAAGTGTCTAAAGCAGTAAGAAACGATTTTTTAGGTTTTCTAGAATAATAATAATAATAATAATAATAAAAGTATACTTTTGTTGGAAGATTCCGAATGCAGTCAAGACGTGAAAAATATAAGTATGAACCCTTTGTAAAGACATTCAAACTTTTTAAAAAGTTTAAGTTTAGTAATATACTGTAACAATATATGTAAGCAATGTATTTCAAAGTTGAAAATTTGTGTAAAAAATTGTCTTTTCTTGAAAATTGATATTTATTTTTGTTTAATTAATGATACTTATTACATTTTTGTTGTTAAAAACTAAAATATACGTTTAATTCTTCTGTTAAAATTGATATAACCGTGTTGGAGGTGAGAAAAAATAGTGTAAAACTAATAAAATTTGTTTAAATTCGTCTTTTTATTCTTAAAATTAATATTTGCTATTGTTTAGAATACGTAATAATAACTTTTGAGGAATGTATAACCGTAAAATGTTAAAAAATCTTAGAAAATTGGTATTAAAAATATTAAATACAGTTGCTTCAATGATATCTTTTCGATATGTAAAGTGATTGTAGCATTTAGAAATGTACTTCTGAAGAATGTATAATCGGAAAATGTTAGAAAATCTTAGAAAATTGGTGTTAAAAATATTAAATACAGTTGCTTCAATGATTTCAAAAACAAACTCTGTTAAAAAATTCTGTATGATTTCAAGTGAAAATAATCTGAACCTGAATACATGGTATTTAAAATACAAAATTCACGATTATGAACTAATGTTGAAAACATGGGTAACATTAAATATACAGCTAATATTTAATTATAGATTAGAAAATTCTTAAATTGTATCCATATTTATTAAATATAGTACTGAATACAGTGAATAAGTGAAATATGTGAATAAGTATTGATATTTCTATGTTGCTTTTGAAAATACTAGTGTAAAATTATTCAAATTCGTCTTTTCTTTAAAACTGATATTTATTTTTGTTTAATTAATGATACTTGTTAAGGTTTTGTTGTTAAAAACTAAAATATACGTTTAATTCTTCTGTTAAAATTGATATATCCGTGTTGGAGATGAGAAAAAATAGTATAAAACTAAAAAAAAAAAAAAAAAAAAAAGTTTAAATTCGTCTTTTTCCTCTTAAAATTATTATTAAACTAGTGTAAAACTAATAAAATTTGTTTAAATTGGTCTTTTCCCCTCTGAAAAAATAATATTTCTATTATTTTGCTTAATTAATTACACTCATTATGACTTCCAAATTTTAATTTGGAGATGTTGTGGTAACTGTTATAAAACTAGAATGGATAAATAGCTTAAATCTCTTCTTTTTTTCTCCCTATGTGATACTTTTTCTTGATCGTAAACATTTTGTTGTATTCCTTTGTAAGTAGTGACGTCAAAATTCTTTGTTATGTTCCCCTACCTGGAATGCATGCATGGAGGGTTTGCAGAAAAAAGTTTTAGTTTAGATATGACGTAATAAGAAATGCTCTGCAGGTTCACATTTGTGTGTTGGGGATTTCTTTAAATTATTCGTTTATGTATTAAAATTCTACTTAGTTGGTATATATAAAGTACGATGAAATTTCCAATTAGAGTAAAGTTAACCAAATTCGTTTAATTCGTCTTTTTTCGTTAAAAAATCATTAGTTTCCTTTGTTAATTGTTCAATTATCGAAATTCTTTGAGGTAACGACTGTTCAAAAACTAAAAAATATGTTTAAATTTCTATTTTAAGTTGTGTATTCTGATTTTATATTAAAAAATAAATAAATAAATAAAAAAATATGAAGAAATCAGTTAAAAATTTAATATTTTCTGTTGTTTTGCTTAATTAATAATGTTCATGAAGGAAATGGTTGTCCAAAACTGGAATGCATGCTTAAATTTCTTTCTATCAAATTGATACACTGATGTTGCAATTGATAAAAATCGTAAGAAATCAGTCTTTTTCTATAAAACTTGATATTTTCCATTGTTTTTTACTTAATTATCAATACTCATTATGGTTATAGTTGTTGAAAAACTAGGATGTAGGTTTAAGTTTTAAGTTTTAAGTCGATACATTGATCTTGTAGTTGATAAAAATCGTAAGAAATCAGTGTTTTTCTATAAAAATCGATATTTTCCATTGTTTTTTACTTAATTATGAATGCTTATTAAGGTTATAGCTGTTGAAAAACTGAAATGTACGTTTAAGTTTTCTCTTTTAAGTTGATAAAAATCGTAAGAGAGCAGTCTTTTCCATAAAACTTGATATTTTCCATTGTTTTTTTACTTAATTAACGATACTCATTAAGGCTATAGCTGTTGAAAAACTAGGATACATGTTTAACTTTCAACTTTTAAGTCGTTACATTGATCATATAGTTGATAAAAATCGTAAGAAATCAGTCTTTTTCTATAAAACTGGATATTTTCTATTGTTTTTACTTAATTAATACTACTCATTAAGATGTCTATGAAGCAAAATTCAAATATATGTTTAACTTTCTTGAGTTAAATTGATAATCTCATCTTGTAGTTGAAGAAATCTAAATAAAATGGTTAAAAAACTGAAATTTTAATTGTTTCGCTTAATTAATAATACTCATTAAAACTACGGTTGTTTAAAATTCAAATACAAAATTAATCTTCATCTTATAGTATGATTTCGAGCGGCGGCACCGCAGGCGGGACCAGGAGGAGCAGGTGGGGCAGCCGGAGGGATGCTGCGCGGTCCCACCGTCCCACCTGCGCTTGAGCTTAAACTCTCCTTTTCCTACTACTCATATATCATTATGCTTACATGTTTGATTATACTCACATATAACATTACAATTACATATTTGATTATACTCACATATAAACATTATACTTACATGTTTGATTATACTCACATATAACATTACAATTACATATTTGATTCTACTCACATATAACATTATACTTACATGTTTGATTATACTCACATATAATATTATATTTGCATGTAACTCATGAATCTTTTTTTTCTCATTTGGTGTTTTTTATTTGTCTTTTGTTGAACTATTATGTATTACTTTCATATGATAAAATGCATTGATAGTGGTAAAGTCTGTTTTTCTTCAGACAAGATTCTAAAGATTGACTACATGAAAGATCGGTTTACAAAAATGTAGTTTGCTTGATAATTTACGAAAACAACATCGCTCATAAATTTGCATTCTAATATATCATTACATTGATTTATAATATGAAAAACATAGACCTAGAAATTTCAGAAAAAAAAAAAAAAAAAAAAAAAAAAGATTGTTTTTATTGGGCTTAGGTTTAGTGTTACTGTTATTAATAATTATAAAAGAAAATTTATTAAAATATTTTTAAAATTTGCATAAACGAACTCCCTCATTTTTAAATTCATTTTCTATGCTTCAAATTCCTGCAATAATGAACTCTTTTTTTATTTTTAAAGAGCCTGAGCATTATCTACAAAGTCCTGAAGAAGAGGAACCACCTGATTGGCTCCTTTTGTTATGCCTCGCTTTTTCTGATGGAGACTGCTTTGAATGGAAAGACTTAGCAAATACCCTGAAGCCTTATACGTGGGTGAGTGTCGATAGAGAAACAATGCTATTGCTTAATAGGCTTCTACCTTTTTAACACTTAAATGCGTAATTTTTTTTATTTTGTAAAAAAATATGCATTATTCTGAGAAAATTTATTACACAGGAAAAATAATGAAATAAAGTCACAGACATATATTACAAAATTTAATTTTCCCCCGCCAAAATGAACTTTATACTATATTAATTTCCTTTTAACAATATTCCGTGTTTATTCTGGCTTATGAAATTAAAATGTTATTATGAGATATAATCTAATACTCTTTATAAAAACGGTATAAATTCTTATTCGCCTTAAAAAACATTTATTCTAATACGTGTAAATCTAAAACATGGCTCTAAATTAAAAATATTTTTAAATAAACTTTATTTCATAAAATTCCTAATAAAACTGACATTTTCTCTGTTTTTATCAACATTTTTAAAAGTTTTTTTAAATTTATTTCGAAAAAAAGAATACTTGTTGAAAATATCATTCTTTTTATTTTTTCCTTCGCGTTTCACATTAATTAAGTATTAATAAATTCATTTCTTTTCCCTATTTTGTGAAATTATCGTCTGTGGAATACATTCGAATTTTAACTACTTTCGATTATTAATAAGTTAAATAATCTTTTTAATACAATTATCGTTTGAGGAGAACATTCAATTTCGCTGCTTTATACTCGACGCCAGATACTGGCTTCTGTTTACACGATAGGATCGTGTTTGATTTAAACTTTTAGTCAGAATATGCGCAGATCAAGATAGGTATTCGGTTTTGGCCGAACTCCCGGGAAGCTATGAGGAATGGCTGTCTTTTTAAATGGAACGTCTTTTCGGGAAGTGGAATATTTCTCTGAGGATGAAAGAAAGATATAATTAATTTGAAGTTGTGAAGGTGTCATTTTTACCTTCAATTGCGCATGACTGCTGTGCAGTAAAACGGGCAGACTATATTCTTTTGACAAAACTTAATTATACTTCGATGTTTCACTGGATACCTTTCTCAATATGTCACATATATTTTTCATTTAAAATGTCAATATTTTCTTATGTTGCACATCTGCAGTATTATAAAAAACTACTGTCGTGTTGCTGTTTTACAGTAAAATGTTGCAAATTAGTAAACATTTTAATAGATATAAATCCAGGTACCTTATTTTTTTACAGTTTTCTATTTTATAAAACTTAACCTTTAACCTTTTAATTGCCATGATAGAATGCATTCTAAGGTTCGATGGTTAATTTTATTTTGCTTATATATATATAGAGGATGTTCATTATAAATTAAACCAAATATCGCTAGTTTAATTTTCTGGTGTGAATTCAGAAAATGCTAATTTAAAAATTATTACATTTGAAACACTGTTGTTTGCCCATATGCATGCAAAGCATCGCACTAAAATGTTAAATGTCCACATATCTATATTATAAAGGCCAAACGTCTCTGTGCGTAACGCATACGTCATTTTCCGCATGGCAACACTTTCAAATTTTAAATGAACTTTCGGTATTGCAATTTTTGCTACTAAAAAATTTTAAACTTCTAAAAGCCGCACATTTTTAATTTTTACACCATCGTGTAGGGAAAAAATGTACTTTTGAATGAAATTTCTTTGAAAGCTGTACCTTAATTTGTTTTTGAAATATTAATTATTTTGTAGCTTTTAGTACTGCTTTTCTAATTGTGGCAACAGGAGTACTCCATTTCTATTGAAAGCAAAGGAAAAAAAAGGGAAAAAATTCATTTCTGTATTTTTATGTTGTCATTTTTTAGATTAAAAAGCGAAAAATTGAAATTTAAATATCTTCTGTTATAAAACCCTGTGAATTTTGATTTAATTTACAAAATTTGATTTACACATAAAACAATATCAACAGTTTAATATCTGTTTCAGCTAATTGTATTGAGACTTCAAGTTTTGAATCAAAATGATCAAATTAAAATGTCCAAATTTTTTGAAAAAGTGAATACAGATGCGAAGCATTTGTAAATTTTGATATGGTGAAAATGATGCCGGGTTTAGATTTCACTGGAAAAAAAATTCCATGATTGAGTCAAAGTTGAATAAATTTCGCTTTTTTCATTTTGGAATACTAGCATAAGAACTTTAATTGATAACTTTATCGTAATAATTTATTATTTTTTACTGCTTACATATACGCTTAAAGTTTAATTTTAATAATTTCTACAACAGCGTTTTATAGAAATAGCATTTTGTTAATTTGACAATAAATATCGATTGTTTAAGAGCTAGACGTACCAATATAAAATGCATTTTTTACTATAACTAATTTTGTAGGTTTATTATGAGTCAATGAAGCAGTTCCTTCTTAAACATTTTCTTTCATCAATATTTGACGGGTTCTACCTCGTTGTTATAATTATCATAATAAAAACACATTAGAAAAGTTTCATAATTAATGATAGAAAACTGTCATAATTATTAATCATTTTATTTCTTTCAGAAGCTCTTGGAACACATTACAATTATTCATGTATGTTGGATAAATCAATTATTATCTACATCTTCCATATATATGTACTGTACATGCGTATATTCCGCTTACATTTTCTAGAAATTCCCTCTCGCGTGACTGTACATTTCAGAATTTTTAAATCTTTTATCACCGATATTTTAAAAAAGAATTTTCAAATAACTTACTCGCAGAACTGTTTTAACATGTTGAGTGCCATTCTTATGCTGAATTATTAAAAAGTAATTTTAAAAACATCTGGGTCTAAATATGTATGAGACGCACCATACAGACGGTACCTCTGTGAAATCCGCAAAACTTATCACTTCTACTCTGGCATATTTCTTGCATAATTTTTCCTAAGGAATCGGTCACAAAAAATGTTTGAAAATGCTTTAAATATCTGATCCACCGATTAATACGAAAACCTATGCAATTCCTGCTCTTACGCATGTACAAACACATAATAATTGCAATACTTTTCGTATATCATGTGTTTGAAAAGCAAAAACTGACATAAATCTACAAACGACATCTGCTTAACCGCGTGAAAATATTCCCCCCCCCCCAATGTTTACATATTTAACCCCTTCCGGCGCTGACAATTCTGTCAATAAAATGAGAAATTATCGACTGGAATTTACATACGACTTTTTTAGAAATTACCGACGCCTTAATTCAAGCTTTCACTGTAAAAGAAAATTTTATTAAAATGCTATTCGTGCCATTTGCAAGTTTGTAATTAAAATTAGTTATGCCCGGACTAGACATACTGTGCTGAAAAGTGTTAAAATATGTACATATTTAATATATGTATATTTATATGTGAACAAAATTATTTTTAACATTATGAAAAGCATTTCCAAATGCGCTCTCTAGATTTTATTTAATATTACATTATAATACATTTACTAAGTTTGCGTAATCTCATCATTCAGAGCATTAACTTCACAATCTAACATGCTTACGGAGATTTTGTTACTTTATTCTAGATGTTCTCTAGAAAAAAAGCTACATGTAGTCTTGTTTAATGAACGACAAATTGCTTGCTGAATTAGGAGACACCATGTTTTCATTACCCAGAGAAAAAAAGTAAGGAAAAAATAATTAAAAGAAAGGAAAACAAGGGCGAAAAAACTGACATAAAAGACAGACGTCTGCTGTGTTACTGCTTTCTCCACATGAGATTTGTTGCCAAATTTTCTGTCTCGTTAACGACGACGCAATGAATATAGAAGTTTTGATTTATGGGAACTGAATACATTTTTTTGTTTATTAGTGTTATTGGTATAAGTTTATTAACCCCTTAAAGTGCGGTGAGATAAAATATATCCCACTTAATTTTAATTGCGAAAGGCCACATTGACACCAGAATTTTGAAATGTTAAATTTTATCAAATACGTGAAGAACAGTTTTTATCTATTTTGAAATAAAATCGATTTTAAATTCTGGTATCAATCAACAATTTCAGCATTTTAAAAATTTACCCTCAATGGGTTTAATGTATTATAGGGTTGTCCACAAATGATGCCATGCTTTTGTTCAATATTTTTTACCTCCTCCCTCCCCCCATCTTTGACACAAAATGTCACAATTCATCCAGTACTCCCCTCTCCCTCCTTGTCACACGTCGCGCTGTATTACATATACATATACTTGCAGTTCAGAAACAAAGCACTATGTTATAGATCATATATCAAGTTTTATTTAATTGTGTGCTTTAATGACTTTTGTGAGAATAACAATAAAAATGATTTATGTACGTATTTTGTACAAAATAAGATTAAGGTTTATAGCAAAATCTATAATATACAGTAGTAATAAAATATTAATATGAAAGAGCAATTAAAAACAGTAATATTTTGGAATTTGAAATGGAATTTAATAGTATATTTTTCTTTAAATTTTATCTTTGCTTTATGAATAAAATTATTTTTTAACATTCTGAAAAGCATTTTCAAATGCGCTTTCTAGATTTTATTTAATATTACATTATAATACATTTACTATGTTTGCGTAATCTCATCATTCAGAGCATTAACTTCACAATCCTACATGCTTACGGAGATTCTGTTACATTATTCTAGATGTTCTCTAGAAAAAAATTACATGTAGTCTTGTTTAATGAACGACAAATTGCTTGCTAAATTAGGAGACACCATGTTTTCATTACCCAGAGAGAAAAAAAAAAAAAAAGAAAACAAGGGAGAAAAACTGACATAAAAAACAGACGTCTGCTGTGTTACTGCTTCTCCACATAAAATTTGTTGCAAAATTTTCAGTCTTGTTAACATTGCAAAGAATATAAAAGTTTCGATTTGAGGAATTTAAATATATATTTTTTGCTTATTCGTGTTACTGGTATCAGTTTATTAAATTTATTATAAAAACTATACGTATTTGTAATCTTTTTGCTACTGAAAATTAATGCAGTATTAATAATTATCCCCCCCCCCATTTGACTTCAGGTTAAGTTTTTTTTATTTGCATTAGTTCGAGTCTTGGACTTCGAAACATATTATTCTGATATGGAAATTATAATTATGTTCGATTATTATTATTAAAATGAGACAAAACGAAAATCTCCGTTTGGGGACCTATGGACGGAAGAGCTTAAGATTTTCTTACATGTGTTGGGAAATAAATCTATTTAAAATTTAAATGAACGAGGGGGGGGGGGGGAACTGACATAAAAGACAGACATCTGCTGTGTTACTGCTGTTCGCATGAGATTTGTTGCCAAATTTTTAATCTACTAAACTACGAAATGATTATAAAAGTTTTGATCCTTTATTTCAAGTGTTATTTAGTATTTAATAGATTAGAAAATATACAAGTATAACAGTTGTTACAATAGCTCTTACAATAGAAATATAGAAATATTTCTGTACTAACCCCTACCCACATACCCACACACACCCAATTTTTAAAAGTCAAGAAAGCTGAAAAGATGCAAATTATAAAGATATCATTCGTTCAAAAATACTTTTATTTTGTGCAATTAGTAATGCTTTTGAAATAAGGTGAAATAATGTATATATAACTCATTCAAAACTGTATTACTTCTAACTGATGTGTTAAATTGATTTTATATCAAATTATTTTAATTGTGCTTTTAAAGTTCCATCGGAACATAAAGGATTAAAGGGCGAATATTATTTATAATTATCTTTAAAAGTAAGAATTCTAGTTTATTCTGTACAACTAATACAGAAATTCTCTTGAAATAAGTAACTAAATATTTTTTAAAACAAAGTTATTGTACTTATTTTAAAATAAATATTACTATAATTTAAATTTTTGTTTTTTAGGTGAATCATATGCCAGGAATACGAAACGTCCTGTGGCAGAAAGATTTTCTTTGCGCTACTACAAATGCTGCGAAAACACTCTCAAGTATATATAACTTTATCTTTTCATGGCTTAAATAAAGCTTTAAATATTTTTAGCAATACCTTGAATAAAATAAATATTTGAATTAAAACTACAGGTGATAAGTAGTCTACAGTTCTGCATTCTTTTTAGGGTTTTGTTCATCTGGCAAAATACTATTCGTTTCACTCCTTTATTTGTCTGTCCGTCACAGAGTCCACACACAAAAACTGTATAAGTGAGAGACTTCAAATTTCTGTACTTACAGCTGAATATCTCGTAATACACACCCAATCAAAAAATTTTGAAAAAAAAAAAAAAAAAAAACCTACAGAAAATTTTGAAAAAGAAAAAATCGGCTCTCATTAATTCGAACTCGTCGTGACCACAAGAAATGTTCGAATTATCCAAAGTTCGAATTATGGAAAATATGAGATCCAAACATGCTAAATATGGTACTATTACAAAGGAATTAATATTATAGTGTTTTTTTAATTTCATCTGTTATCATTAGAATATGACTTAATATTAAATTAGAATGCATAAATTTATAATCTAATTAAAATATTAGAAACAAAAACAATGGAAGAAAAATTTAAAGCGTCACTAATGGAGATGCGGGATACAAAGAAAGTGGATATCAAATGTATTGGATTATATGCATTCTCGTTCGGAACAATTTTCACAAAAATCAAAGAAAGAAATATATTCAAATGATCTGAAATCCATGAGAAAGAAAAGAAAAATGAAAAATTGTAATTCTAATTAGTTCGAATTAATCGAAGTCGAGAGAAAATGAGTTCGAATTAATGAAAAATTGTAATTCTAGTTAGTTCGAACTAATCGAAGTCGAGAGAAAATAAGTTCGAATTAATGAAAAATTTTAACGTTATTCTACCATTGAAAATTTCGGGACTTCATGTTTAGTTCGAATTAAGCGAAGATTCGAATTAACGAGAGTCAACTGTATTATTTAATTAATTTTTCTAATATCATCCGTTCATTTGTGCAATTTAAATTTTAAAAGAGGACCTTAATTTCAACGTTGGAGGTGAAGCATCTCGTTATTAAACAGAAGGTTCTTACCGGGTGTCTCCGAAATGACTGATGGATTTTAAAATTCAATAACTTGCAAACGGTGACAGGTATTTAAAAAAATTGCAGGAAGGTTATGTATAATGTCAGGAGTTTTTTTTACCGTAATTTTTTATTTTAGTTCGAATTTCAAACAATAGGTGGCGCTGACGGCGATTGAAGGCCAGGTGATCAGTGCTTAGTGAAGCGTCGACCCGGCCTTCAATCGCCGTCAGCGTCACCTATTGTTTGAGATGCGAACTAAAATAAAAAATTACGGTAAAAAAACTCCTGACATTATACATAACCCTCCTGCAAAAATTTTTTAAATAGCTGTCACCGTTTGCAAGTTATTGAATTTTAAAATCCATCAGTCATTTTTGGGACACCCGGTATTTCCATCACCGGTGATTCTATTTTAAAAACAATTGCTATTTATTAATGATTCAGCATGTTAAATTTTGTTTAAACATTTCTTTTTCGTTTTAAAAATTTTAAATTTTATTAATATGTTCGCTATTTTTTTTTTTAATTTCGCATAATAAATTTGGAATTTTGGATTTTATTTAAAAATCTGATTTGAACATTTTAAATTTCATTAAAATAAATAACTTCCTTTTATAAATATATTAAAATTAAATTTATTGGTGTTTCCATCTATTTCAGAATTTAATAATTACTATAAATTAATAATTCGGATTTATTAATTAAAAGATAATTTTTTTAAAAAAGAAATATTGAACGAAACATTCTGTGCGATCTACGATCACACTTATCCACTTGTTTCTTTTATATACAGTTAAACAAAGCTATAAACGAATAAGTTATAAAACGAAAGGAAACGAAAGTTATATAAAGTTATAAACGAAAATATGAATTGGAATTTAAGTGTAACACCATGTATTTTTGACTGAATAAGTAGAATAAATACATCCTTGAGTTACTGATTAAAAATTTAAAGATGTTTGAAAGAAATATTTTATATTAAATCCCTTCGGAACCATGGGTACATACAGTAGAACCCCGCTAATTCGGACCCCGATAATCCGGATCTCCGGATAATTCGGATCGGTTTGGTCATTTTTTTTCAAGTTTGAGAAGCGATTGGCTAATTTCCATAACATTAACTTGTTTCATCGTCGTATTCTAAATAAAAAAACTTTTTCTGACATATTTTCGCAATAATTAAGCAAAGTAAACATTATTACTGTCTGCAAATATTCAATAAGTTTAACATAAAGGTGATTTTCTGTTAGTATGTTATATTTTATTTAATTTTTTTCTAATTCTCCGGATAATCCGTATTTTTGATAATCCGGATCGGGTCCGGTCCCAATTAATCCGAATTATCGGGGTTTTACAGTATATGCACATGTTATAGGTGCATACAAAAATTGATTCTGTACCAGTAATAAAGAAAAATAATTTTTTTCTTAATTTATTAAAGCATTTTTGTAATTATATAATTAAAAACAACTATTTATACAAAAGTAGTGCTAACTGAATACAATTCGCGTATGGGACGCTGGTTACGAAGGGACTAAACAAATATTAAATTTGACATTATACGCAGTAGTACCAGCGTGCTACTTTTTCAAATGCATACTTCTTGATTGGTACTTTTTTGAAACGGTTTCCTTTGATTTTGCCTAATTAATACGTCATTAAATAAGGCGCATTTTAGCATTTCAAAAAAGTTGCGCCAATCGAGAATCTGAATTTAAAAAAATAGCCCATCTGGCAAGACTGGTTTTCGAGGCGTATATATATTTCATTTTAGAAATATTGAATTTAAATTGCAAAATTACTATTGCTTTATTACAACTGATAATATTCCTCTAAAACTGAGGGTTTAGGAATTATGTATTAATCAACTACAGGAGGGAGGTCTCTTTATATGCATTTTATTAAAAGTATTGTTTTTAACAATAAGATTCCAATCTTTGATGTTTTCACTAAAATAAACTATAGGTTTGCGGGACATGGAGCCAGCACCGACATGTTTCGTCCTTCCAGCTCAATACCAAGAGTTTGTCAATGTTGCCGAAGCCCTTGGGTACACTAGTCAGTGGATTCTGAAGCCACAAAGTCAAACTTTGACTGGACTTAGATTAGTAGATGTCTTTTCACCAGTTGGACAAGCCCAAATAGACGAGTGAGTACAAGTTCTTCTTCTTCTTTTTTTAAATTTCGTATTTCTTTGTTTTAGTGGCCCCCGATATGAATCGCTTCATGGCGGTTACGTGCAAATTTTAGTTATATACACATGTATATGACCTATGTATACCATGATTATAATGTAAATATGACAATGTAAGTTGTAAATATTATCATAGATGCCAACATCTCTTAATTATTAGTCTAGTCTAGAAACATGTTTCTACCCGGAAAGTACATGATAGCTTTATAGTAGGACATTTTAGTTTTTTTTTCTTTAATTCTTGTTAAAATGAAATTTCTTTTTGAAAAATGTTCGTCTACGATAAGAGCCGAAATAATTTAGATATGTTGGCGTCTATGTTATTACGTACGTATATCATACATATTATATGTAAACAGCATTTGAAGTATACGCGTTTGTATGTAGGATGCATATGTAAAATTCGTAATGACCCTAGCGAAATGGTAACTGCAATCTTAGTGTGGTAGAGGTCTGTGTTATATTATAAAGTGATCGCGGTAAAATTTTCAAGGAATCCGTTCTCACTAAAATCAACGAAGTAATTGTCAAAAGTAAAAAATGAACATTTTCAAAAAATAAAATTCTGGATTTATGAGTGTTGACGGCAAAAAAAGGGTTCAAAAATGCTTCTAAGCATTAGTTGTAACCGATAAAGTCGGCTGTTATACCACTGTTTCAAAGTCATAACAAAGTTCTGTTATAATATTTCAGTCCAAGATTTTCTCGTAAGTCAAGAGGAAATTTCACTTATTTTCACAGAAGCACAGATTACCTTTCTATTCGCCACAAAATACAATTGAAATTAACATCATGTCTCTCATCTGTAAGGTCTATTTTTTTTTTTTTTTGATCGACTGCGCGTCTACCTTTTGCTTCAACTTCCTCAAGAGTCCTGTCCCTAACCGACGAAGCGCTCGCGGAGTTAATTCTATTCCTTATAGGGGGGTTATTTCTCTAATATATAATTTGCATTTAATATTTCTAATTCTTTCTTTCTTTTTTTTTTTTTTTTTTTTTTTTTTTTTTTTTTTTTTTTGCATTGGATAGCTGAAATGCATGCCGATAATGCTCCTTTTTTACTTTTTCAATTTTGAATGCAGATATTTTTCATAAAGTTAGTTTCAGTTTCAAAACCGTTTCAAAACTAAGAGTGCCTTTAAAAAAAAATTATCTGCAACCAAAATCGAAAAAGTAAAAAAGGAGAGATGTTGAGATGCACCTCAGCTATTCAATGCAAAGGAAAAAAATATATCTATATATATAAATGCAAACCAGATATTAGAAAGTAATCTCCTCATTCAAATAGCATTAGATTGCGAGCACTTCGTCGGCCAGGGACAGGACTCGTAACCCGTAGGAGACGAGCCACCGGTATATGTGCCGCATAAGGTTTTTAGAATCCTTGATTATTCTCATCAGTAAAATTTTTTTGTAAATTTTGCCTTATTTAATTTGACTATTTTCAAGATTCAATTACACAAAAATCTCTGCTTTAAAAATCCGGTGATAAAAGATTAAAAATGCTGTAAATGTAACTCGTCCCGAAGAATTTTTTATTTCTCTATAAAATAATATGTATATTATAAAGACCAAACGTGCGTAACGCATGCGTCATTTTGCAAATGGCAACACTTTTCCCTGCTATTTGGGTTTTGCAATTTTCGCTACGGCAAATTTTACACTTCTAAATATCGTGCATTTTAAATTTTTATGCCGTCGTATACAGAAAAAAATGTACTTTCAAATGGAATTTGTTTGATAGCTTCATTTCAATTTATTTTTGAGATATTAATTTTTATAACTTTTAGTACCAATTTTGTAACTGTGGCAACAGAATCACCCCATTTCTTCTTAAAATTGAAAAAGAAATAGAAATTATAATGCGTATATTATGTTACATACATCGTCTGTGATCGTGCCAATTTGGAATATTTTTTTTCATTCGCTATTTTTTTTCATATTTTTATCAGTGTTATATTTATACCAAACATAATAAGCTCAATTGATAACTTCATCATAACTGATCTTTATTATATTTTACTGATTACATATGCAATCAAAGTTTATTTTTAATAATTTGTACAACTGAATTTTATAACAATAGAAATGAATCAATGAAACAGTTCCTTCTTAAACATTTTCTTTCGTCGAATTTCGACGGGTTCCACCTCGTTTTATTTAATAGAATTTTTAATTTATTTTTTATTATTTCTCTACAAAATAATATTGAATCTAAAGTATCTTTCTGTTATATTTTTTCGGTTAATGATATCGTGTGGGTAGTATAACACATAATTAGAAAAATCTTTCTATTGTTCATAAAACATTAGGATTAAACTTTATTTATAAAAGCTTTATTTCTGGAATATTATTTTGCTTCATTAAGATATTTCAGATAGTTTTTTATCAGGTACTAGCTGACCCGCCCGGCGTTGCCCGGGTCCGTATTAGCAATATTAAACGAACTTGAAATTTGTATGATTTTATCAATAACTGGAAGCATGCAGAAATGCATTGTCTGAAATACGTCGCAGCTGACTTTGTGAAAAATCAGTTTTAAAAACAACAACTAATATTAAACTCTAAAAATACTTAAAATGAGCAATGAGAAACACGGGAGGGAACATGTATCCAACGATTGCGTTAGTTTCGTGTTAAAGTGTTGATATTTTCTTAGCAGACGATTTTTTGTGATAAATACATTATCTGTTTTATATTTCTTCTGCGTTTACCTAAGCTGTGTAAAATCTCTATAAATAAAAGGTATAGAGGATGAGAGCCTATCTGTGCCTCAATTAATTATCCTCGGAATTCCTTTTATATATATAGATTATAAAGCTGAATTGGATACTATAATACAATGTTTGACTTGGCAGTTCGCCAAAAGAACGCTGTTTTTTTTTTAGCTCACAGGCTATCATAGCCTGAGAGCTTATGTGCCCGTCCGTTCTGTATGTATGTTCGTATGTACGTAACGCGATAACTCATGATAAAAATATCCGATCCACTTGAAATTTTGTATGTAGGTATATCCTGACAAGGCGCTTCCCTGATTAGTTTTTGGAGTTCATTCGATATGTATAAGAGGGGGAACGGGGGGCTCATGCCCCCCGTTAGTTGATATAGATGGGATTTTCATGCAGAATTAAGTTTTCAAAATTTAGATTAGGATCATTCTGGTGAGGCGATTCCGTGACTGTTATTAGGTGTTCATTGATTAAGTATAAATAGGGGGAACAGGGGTTCTAATGCCCCCTCCCGTTAGTTGATATAAATGGGATTTTCATGCAGAATTAAGTTTTCAAAATTTAGATTAGGATCATTCTGATGAGGCGATTCCGTGACTGTTATTAGGTGTTCATTGAATAAGTATAAATAGGGGGAACAGGGGTTCTAATCCCCCCCCCCCCGTTAGTTGATATAAATGGGATTTTCATGCAGAATTAAGTTTTCGTTCAAAATTTAGATTAGGATCATTCTGATGAGGCGATTCCGTGACTGTTATTAGGTGTTCATTGAATAAGTATAAATAGGGGGAACAGGGGTTCTAATGCCCCCCCCCCCCGTTAGTTGATATAAATGGGATTTTCATGCAGAATTAAGTTTTCGTTCAAAATTTAGATTAGGATCATTCTGATGAGGCGATTCAGTGACTGTTATTAGTTGTTCATTGAATAAGTATAAATAGGGGGAACAGGGGTTCTAATGCCCCCCCCCCCGTTAGTTGATATAAATGGGATTTTCATGCAAAATTAAGTTTTCGTTCAAAATTTAGATTAGGATCATTCTGATGAGGCGATTCCGTGACTGTTATTAGGTGTTCATTGAATAAGTATAAATAGGGGGAACAGGGGTTCTAATGCCCCCCCCCCCCCGTTAGTTGATATAAATGGGATTTTCATGCAGAATTAAGTTTTCGTTCAAAATTTAGATTAGGATCATTCTGATGAGGCGATTCCGTGACTGTTATTAGGTGTTCATTGAATAAGTATAAATAGGGGGAACAGGGGTTCTAATGCCCCCCCCCCGTTAGTTGATATAAATGGGATTTTCATGCAGAATTAAGTTTTCGTTCAAAATTTAGATTAGGATCATTCTGATGAGGCGATTCCGTGACTGTTATTAGGCGTTCATTGAATAAGTATAAATAGGGGGAACAGAGGCTCTAATGCCCCCCCCCCCTGTTAGTTGATATAAATGGGATTTTCATGCAGAATTAATTTTCGTTCAAAATTTAGATTAGGATCATTCTGATGAGGCGATTCCGTGACTGTTATTAGGTGTTCATTGAATAAGTATAAATAAGGGGAACAGGGGTTCTAATGTCCCCCCCCCCCTTAATTTATATAAATGGGTTTTTCAAGCAGAATTTTCAGATTTCGTTCAAATCTCTGAATAGTTTTGGAAGTTTAATGGTTAAGTATAAAAGAGGGGGATAACTCTTTTTAAATTATATAAATGCTAAATGGGTTTTTATTAAGAATTATCTAATTTGCTCTGAATTTTGGATATAGATTTTTTATATGATAAAGCATGTCTTTGATAGTATAGGAGGTTCAATGATTAAGTATAAAAAAAGAGAAAAGGGGAGAGCTGTTTCCCCTTCTTAATTTTTTTTTTCGAACGGAATTAACCCTTGAATATATAAAGCTTTAATGTGCAATTAGTATTTGTAGCCTGTGAGCTCAATGCCTTCAGTTTAACTGGGCAGTATTCTTTATTTTTGTTTTTTTAATCAATTATTCCCAAACGTCATTATTTTAAAAATGTTTCACTCCTGTTTCTTATATACAAAAAGAATATAAATGATAAAATAAAATAAAATATATATACACAGTGGCGCCAACTTTTGAAAAACATTGGTTTTGGCTCAAAAATATTGGGTGGGCTCAATGATATTTTGGAAAATGGCCCAACCAGTTTCTTTTTCTTTAAAAGGTGTACAAATGGTGAAAGATGAGACTTTTAAGTCAAGCTATCATATTTTAAGATAGTAGTAATTTTTTAAAATTATATTTTCATGCGTTTTTCCTCATAAAGCACTAATTTATTGTAATATCATCACATGCATGAACATGACTACAGATTGAAAAGCTGAAAGCTAAACAATTACATTTCAGTCATTTATGGATGTCAGTCGGAGAATTAAAATGCGTGGTCATTGTCGAATTAAATTTAGTTCTAAAGAGAAAAATGAATAATAAAATAGTAATGAAATAAATAACGAAATAGAACAATGAAAATTAGGCATACTAGGATTCAAAATTATCGGGTGGGCTCAGGCCCACGTGCCCATATAAGTTGGCACCACTGTATATTAGGGTGGGCCGAAAAAAACTTTTTTTCGATTTTCGATAATGGCGGGTGCGGAAAAGTGGCCACTGGTGGCACTCAGTTCACACAAAAAAATTGAGCTTTTTTGGACAATTCCTTACCCTGCCGCAAATGGCTTAAAGTTTTGCCAAAATGCTGATTTTTGAACTTTTTTATTAAAAATTTTTAAAATATCAAATTAAGTTTATTTTGGCTGTATTTACTTGGAAAGGCATATTTAACGTATCTAATGTTTAAATAAGTTCTCATAATGCATTATTTAATTGCTGTGTGTATTTTAAATCAGCTGATTTTTATAGGCGAGTAAAACTCGGCGTGCAGCTACGACATCCACGCGAGGAGTTCTCGGTTGTTTCGCGTTGGTACGGAACGCAAAACAAGTTAAAATCTGTACATTTTTAAAGAACATAGCACTAAACTAATGCATAATTAGAGGTTATTTAAACATTTGGCACATTAAATACATCTTTTAAACTAAATACCACCAAAAAAAAGCTTAATTTAATATTTAAAATTTTTTTGCTAAAAAAGTTCAAAAATCAGCATTTTGGCAAAACTTCAAGCCATTTGCGGCAAGGTAAGGAATTATCCAAAAAATCTCAAATTTTTTGTGTGAACTGAGTGCCACCAGTGGCCACTTTTCCGCACCCGCCATTATCGAAAATCGAAAAAAAGTTTTTTTCGGCCCACCCTACTGTATATATATATATACAGGGTGATTCTAAATTTTTTTACAGTAAAATAGGGGTGATAGCACACATCAAGACAAACAATATTAAACAGGAGACCAAGGGTCCCAAACGTTTTCCAAAGGAGATAGCCGCCATTAAAGTTTAGGGACCAAAATTTCAAATAAACATAAAAAACGGAAAAATTGGTCGATTTATTTGCGGTTTTCACTAAAATTATTCTTTATGTCGGCATTTTCTTGAAGTTAAATGATAAAGATAAATTTCTGAAAATGCCGATAGATGGCGCTTTAGACTTTTGAGTAACGAACAACTATTTTTTGCCGGTATTTTTTGCATCTCATTAAATGTTTTCGTAAGCTAAGACTCAAACTTAAATTTTGAGCTCAAAATCTGAAAGTGGGAGTGGTTAAGTAGCACAAACTGAACTGTGTTTAGAGGGTTTAAATTTCAAATGATTATAAAAAACGGAAAAATCGGTTCATTGATTTGCGGTTTTCACTAAAACTATTCTTTATGTCGGTATTTTCTTAAAAATAAATTATAAAAATAATTTTCAAAAAATGCCGGTAGATGGCGCTTTAGACTTTGGAGTAACGAGCAACTCTTTTTTGGCATTATTTTTTGCATCTTATTAAATGCTTTCGTAAGCTTAGACTTAAACTTAAATTTTGAGCTCAAAATCTGAATAGTTGGAAGTGGTTAAGTAGACAAACTGAACTGTGTTCAGAGGGTTCAAATTTCAAATGATTATAAAAAACGGAAAAAATTGGTCGATTCGTTTGCGGTTTTCGCTAAAACTAATTTTTAAATGAGCATTTTCTTAAAAATAAATTTTAAAGATAAATTTTACAAAATGCCGATAGAGAAGCGCCTCAGACTTTGGAGTAGGGTACAACTATTTTTAACTGTTGTTTTTTTAATCTCATTATATGCTTTCAAATGCACAAAGTTAAACTTTTGGCTCAAATTCTGAATCTTTGGGAGTGTTTAAGTGGCGAAAAATTGAATGGTGTTCGAGTAGGAAGGAGGGTTAAATTTCAACTCCTGAAGACACTTCAATTTGCGCTACTTAACTACTCCTAATTATTCAGATTTTGAGCTCAAAATTTAAGTTTAAATATAAGCTTCCGAAAACATTTAATAAGTTTTTGCAAGCATTTAATTAGAACAAACAAATGATGGTTAAAATTAATTGTTGGTAACTCTGAAGTTTAAGGCGCCCTCTAATGGAATTTTATGAAATTTATCTATAATTTTTTTTTTCAAGAATATACTGACTTAAAGAATAGTTTTATTTTAAACCGCAAACGAATCGACAATTTTTTCCATTTTCTATAATTATTTTAAATTTGAACACCCCCCCCCCCACCCTTAAACACAGTTTAGTTTGTGCTACTTAACTACTCCCTACTATTCAGATTTTGAGCTAAAAATTTAAGTTTAAGTCTAAGCTTCCGAAAACATTTAATAAAATGAAAAAAATAACGCCAAAAAAGAGTTGTTCGTTACTCCAAACTTTAAAGCGCCCTCTATCGGCATTTTAAAATTATTATCTTTATAATTTATTTTTAAGAAAATACCGACATGAAGAATAGTTTTAGTGAAAACCGCAAATCAATGAACCAAATTTTCCGTTTTTTTTATAATCATTTGAAATTTGAACCCTCTGAACGCAGTTCAATTTGTGCTACTTAAACACTCCCACTTTCAGATTTTGAGCTCAAAATTTAAGTTTGAGTCTAAGCTTACGAAAACATTTAATGAGATTCAAAAAATACCGGCAAAAAATAGTTGTTCGTTACTCCAAAGTCTAACGACCGATTCAATCGACCGATTTTTCCGTTTTTTATGTTTATTTGAAATTTTGGTCCCTAAACTTTAATGGCGGCTATCTCCTTTAAAAAACGTTTGGGACCCTTGGTGTCCCATTTAATATTTTTTGTCTTGATGTGACTATCACCCCTCTTTTATTGTAAAAATTTGGAATCACCCTGTATATATATATATATATATATATATATATATATATATATATATATTAAAAACAATTTAATTTATTTTATTAAATTTAAGACGATTTGACATAACATATAATAAGAAATCAGTCATTTTCCAAAAATTTCCCCCCTTTCTTCCGATTTAAATCAGGTTATTATTGTGGTAACTAAACAAGCAAAAACTGAAAAGAAATGTATGATAGTTGTACAAATTAGACGATATAAATCTCTTATTAAATCATAAAGAATTTTCTGATAATCCAATATAAATTTAAAATTATGTTGATTGCGTTTAGTTATTTTATGAAATATGTCAATGATAATCTTCTGAAAATTGTTTTATCAGCGTATTTAATAAGTAAATTAGCACTCGCGATTAAAAATACATAAATATTTAATTTTTTTTCAAATATTCGATTGTATTTTTTAACGTGTACTGCTTTAACCCCTTAGCAGTTTTTCCCGAGCAGCGTTCGGGCAAAAAAAGCTTGCTTGTTTTGTATTAAAAGTTTTTGGACACCACCAAATCTTCACTATAACTTAGTCTTTATTAGGGTTAAATTGGCGACTATTTCGATAACATAAGACATGTATTTTAATACGAAAAATGGCTGTATTGTCCCTATTATTAATTTATTGTATCAAAGAAAGGAAACTGTTAAGGTGTTAATACTTTTTATATATTTCCTGCAATTTAGCATAACTGTCAGAACATTTTTCTATAGATATTACTCTATCACATTACAGGAGCAAAACACGGTTTAAAAATGGCCATAAGAAAGTAATATTTCACGTGAGATGAATATATTGTTATTGAATGATCCTCTCTTATGTCAAACGAAGCAAAAATAAGGGGGAAATGTTTTTAGCATTCACTTTATAATGCAAAGTGAAAAAAATCACTGCTTCCAACCTTTCAAGTCTTTCTTTTTTTCCAAAATTAATGTGGTGATTATAAAACTCTTTATTCGACGCACAAAAAGTGCATAAATCTAGATTATTAAAAAAAAAAAAATACGCTGAATAACTTTTAGCAAATATAATTTATATTTGTATTACTAGTAGTAGTTTTTAATAAAAATATTAATGAATATTCTTAAATTGTTTTTTGATACATATCTTAAACATTAAGAATTTTGTAAATCATCGTATTATATATATATATATATACAGGGTGGTAATAAAAAAAAACTTTGGCGATATATGGAGCTCTAGCGGCCAATCCGTTCAACCGATCGAGGTAAAATTTCAGATCTAGCTATTCAGAGGCATGAGCTCAATATTCTGTGAACGACAACAAAATGGCTTTCACGGTTACGGTTATAGTTACAGAAACTCTAAATTTTCCAATAGCAACACCCATGTTTTTCATCGCAAAATCCTCGGTTCATGCGAAAACCCTAAAGAGCGTTGGAACGGTATGGTTATTGCAATAAACGGATGCGTTATGCTCGCACAAAATCAGCTTTACGAACGAGCCCAAAAAAACAGGACCAAGGCGCACGAAGAAAATTTGAATATGACAGAGACAAAATACCAATCACGGAATATCGTTTGCCAGATAGTCAGCGTAGAAAACGGATAAAATAGTAGAGTGGGAATGTTAGTTCTTCAGTCAGAGCTCGCAGATGCCAACAAAATGATTTCGTTCGTTGGTGAGTTGTAAAACTATTATCAAAATGAGATGAATGCTGCGAAAACCTGGCGCGTTTATCGTTTAAACCATCTTCAAATACGCGGCCTATGAATTTCACAAGCTTTTCGTGATTTAGTAATGAAATTCGAAGAAATTGGCTGCACCTGTGATAGTCCGCGATCCGGACGACCAACTGTTCCTGAGGATACTGAAATGAAAGTGCATCACATAGTGATAAGAGGACATATGCAAACTACAAAAGGTGCATCTCGTGTATTTAATATACCAAAATCAATGGTCTTAAAATTACTGCGCTCTGTAATCAGCATGTATCCTTGCCGGTACCAGCGCGCCCAAATGTTGGAAGTGAGAGACTATCAATAACATATGGACTTTGTTAATGAATTTCTTATCCAATATGATGGAGATAACGATCGGCCTCTTAGCATATTATGAACGGACGAGGCACATTTCACCTTAACTGGTAACGTCAATGGCCTCCGCGATCCCCCGTCCTCACACCTATAGATTTCAGGTTCTGGGGATATCTAAAATCTCGAGTGTACATATGCAATCCGCAAACTTTGCCGGATTTGAAAGATTCTATGAGACGTGCAAACATCCATCATGCGATGTAACATTTGGCTGTATTGTCCACAGTCGCCACCATGCAAGGGGTAATTGCCTGTGATGGCACCCATGTGGAAAATGTGTAATCAAAATAAAAGTTTTCTTTTCTCCGATCTGTGTTGTAATCAGAGATTAGTGTACTGACTCTATGCCATATGGAAATTCACTCCTCGCACCCCAATCGTGTTTTTTGTGGGGGGGGGGGATTTGCAGAACAGTTTTTTGTGCATGCATAACGTGTCCGTTTCTTGCGATACACGTACGGTTCCAACGCTCTTTACGGTTTTCGCATGCGCTGAGCATTTTGTGATGAAAAAAATGGGTGTTGCCATTGGAAAATTTCGAGTTTCTGTAACTATAACCGTAACCGTGAGCGCCATTTTGTTGCCGTTCACAGAATCTCGAGCTCCTACCTCTGAATAGTTATATCCGAAATTTCACCTCGATCGGTTGAACGGACTGGCCGCTAGAGTTCCATATACCGGCAAAGTTTTTTTTTATGACTACGCTGTATATATACATACTAGCGGCCTTCGCCCGCTACGCTGGTCGGTTTATCTAAAGAAATCTTGAAGAAGTAGTTAGATAAGGTTCAGACATACATTAAAAAAAAAAAAAGCAAGTCGATCATTCAAAAAACGTTGGGAAATATCAAATATTTACTGTAATTTTTTAAGAATATCAAATATTTACTGTAATTTTTTAAGAAAAACAAAGTTTCGAAAAAAAAAATTAAATCGAAAAAAAAATTACACTGACATATTAATGCAAGGAAATTTTCCCAGAGAGAAAATTCGCCTTGAATACAATATTTCAAATTCTTTTAATTGCTTATAGGCGTTAATGCCAACATAGTGAAAAAAAATTCCATGCTGGGAATCGAACCCGGGCCATCAGTATGGCGCACTGACGTTCTACCGACTAAACCACATGGAACGACAGCCAGCTTGAAACTTTCTCATACTTAAGTAGACTGGCGAAAACATAACGATAGCGCGTTTTAAAATCGCACAGTGACATCTATTGGATTTTATATGTACTAAAAAACGTTATGTACTAAAAAACGTGAGCAGCGCACCTAATAGTTTCTTTTGTTTCTTTTTGTTACTTTTTTGTCTGTTGTCCGATTTTGATGAAACAAAGCCTATACACTGCCCGGGAGTGTGCATTCTTCATTAGTGAAAACCGCATAAAAATCCATTCAGTAGTTACGAAGATAACCTCGAACAAACAGACAGACAGACAGACAGACAGACAGACAAAAAATTCAAAAAATTTTTTTTTGTGTTTCATTGGTTTTCTTTTATCGCCCTGACTCCATTTTTGTCAATTATCTTCAATGTACAGACACACCGGGTCCTACTGTTTTATTATATGTATAGATAAGTATCACATGGTTGATCTTAATTACAAAATGTTTCTTTACCTATACAATAGCTAATAGTAATTTTAATGCAATATTACTCACAAATCTATCTTTGTTTAGATTTAGCCGCCGTCGTGCCGTAGCTCAGCAACTTGTGAGCAGCCCTTTTACAGTATTCGGTCAGCCGGTCAGCATACGTCTTTATGTATTGGTTACTTCACTTTTGCCTCTTCGGGCGTATATTCATTCTCAAGGCATTGTGTATCACCGATACAATGAAAGCAAGAACTTCAAAAAGGTCAGTATTATGTATATACACATGGTGTCCCAGAACTTCGTGTACAAACTTTGAGGGGTGGTAGAGAACATCGTTTGGAACCATAATTACATAGGAAAGCATGGGCGGAAATGTCACCCTCACATGTTAACTCTTTCATATACAGTGGCTAAGAAATTACAAAATTTTTATTATAAAATTAACATTGACACCAGTATTTTAATATGATTTTTCCATTTAATATGTATGTGAATTGTCCCTCTCTTTTCTTCTTTGCAAATACATTTTCCCGCAATTTCTGATGTCGTTCATATTTTTCCACTTTTCAGCAGTTTCTAATAGCTACCGTGATACTTCAATTTAAAGAAAGATAATTTAAAATTAAATTATTTCTTGTTTTTTTTTCTGTGTGACAAAGCGTTCTACCTTGATTTCTGCATTGTGTCATAACTGTGTCTTTGTGTTTCTTTTTCACGGCTCATGATTTTAAACAACATGATTCAACATGATTTTAACGGGCAAAGCACTTCCATTGCTGAAATATGGAAAAATAGGAATGACATAAGAAATTGCGGAGAAATGTATTTGCAAAAAAGAAAAAAAAAACAATTCACATACAAAATAAATGGAAAAGTCATATTAAAATTTGGGTACCAGTGTTCATTTTGCATTAAAATTTTTTTAGTTTTATAGAGAAATTACTGTCTGTGAAAGGGGTAACAAGTGAGGGTGATGTTTCCGCTCATGCTTCCCTATGTAATTGTGGTTTCAAACGATGTTCTCTACGACCCCTCAAAGTTTGTACAGGAAGTTATGGGACACACTGTATATACTTATATATATGCATCACAATCAGATATTCATATTTTTACGATGAGACTATTGAAATGTTTTATGCTCCTTAAACTAATCCTGCATCGGATCTGGTAACACGATTTTATCCGAAACTGACCCGTTCCGATCAGTTTCAGTTGTCATTAAACTTTTCCATTGCAACTTGGGTTTGGGGCGGTTCCTAATTAAAAATTGCAGGTTCAAGTGAATTCGTACTTTGAATTGAAAGTAAAGAATTTATTGTTTTAAAAACTGGTGTCGAACTTTCAAACTGTCGAGTCGATCAAATATGTACTCTTTATAGACCGAGAGGCAGCAGCAATCACCTCATCGTGTTGACAGCTGAAATTCCAGGATTAAACAGAACTCGATTCGTATATTAAAACATAATTGGTCTGCTAAGTCATATCTCGGTAGAAACCACCTTCAGCCCGATTTCAGTTGTTGACTTGTTTATAATTGTGTTTTCCTGCACCCAAATCTATGAAAGCATGGAAGATTTTAAGCAGGAAAACAAAATGGTAAACCTTCGAGTCGACCGCTAAAATGGTGTTTTCAGATGTTTTCCATCAAGAATTACAATATAATTTGTCAGACCAAATGCGTTTTACTATTCGAATCAAATTTTAGGTAATTCTGAAATTTTCGCTTTCAACTCGATGATGTGATTAATTGTGCTGTCGCTTTATGTTGTATTATCTTATGTGTCTCAAGTAGTTACTAGAAAGTTAATTTATGTTAAATCACTTAATTTTTCATAGATACCTGGAAGAACGTGGCCATTGTCTCAGTTTTGGCAATATGTTTCTAAAAATTATGGACTTGATTCTGTGTCATCTGCTATCAATAATGTTCATCAGACGCTTGTTCATCTGCTTCTTTTGGCAGAAATGGCTATAGTTGCTTCACCACCAGAAGATGTGATTATCGGTTTTGGTAGCGGAAAGCGTTTCAAGTAAATTTATTTCTTTTCTAATTAAGACTTTGAAATACATTGTTAAAAAATTACTTCGTTTAATTAAAAAGTATTAAAAATATACGACAATAATATATTTTTTTCTGACTAGTAATTTAAGTATCTCTTTATTATAGTTATATAATAAATTGTTTTTATGATAATAAAAATTTTGAGAGCACTATTTACATACGTGTAATAAAAAATGATTTTTTTTCTTTTGATTGACATGATGATTTGAGAGAGCATGAGGTGGATTAGAGACAGAAAAAGGTTTTCTTTAAACACTACTTTTAAAAGAAGAATGACATATGGAAACAAAAACATCAAGGAAAGGGTTTATTACAATTTTATAACTCTAAAGTAAACTGAATATGTGGTTGAACTGAAATCGGTGTTTTTTACATATATGTAAAATGGTCTTTCAAAATTTGTTCTGACTCTGCATTCCTTAAGGATGAACTTCTGTGAACCTGACGAAGAAAGACTTAGATCATTCGAAAGATCTAGCATATTTAATTTTTTATGATGTTTTAACTCATTAACGACGAGTATCTTTCGCACTCCTTATAATTCTTCTACACCAATTTTCTCCACATTATAATTTTGAATTATTTAATTGCTCTAAATCTGAGATTAGATAATATAAAAATTTCAAAACTAAAATACTTATATCCAAATTTAAAAGTTTTGCTCGTCTTACAGAGTCAATTTTCTTGACAACCGGCTTTAATTAGTTAAGAAGATTTTTTAGGCCTTGTTTATTATTTCTATTAGATATTTAACATCTAAAAGAAAATCATGCAACAACACAATATGATATTGGTATAGTACATTAAATTTTCTTTTATGAGGATAAAAAATTACCAAACCCCGATATTACCCCGATATTAGCGAACCTTAACAGTTTCGCTAGTGGTAACGCATCTTGTCAATATGACAATATCAAAGACATAAAAACAATGTTTTAAATATCAGATGAATTTATTATCATCTAAAAGGAGATTTTTTAAAAACAATTTAATGAAGTGTTTTGTCTCAAAGTCATCTTATATTTTATTCCTTCTCAAAGTTTTAGAAGCACAGCTGAGTTTTTTTTCAGTAGGGCGAAATATGTCCAGACTAGGACAGGAACCTAGATACCTTCGTTTGACGTGCTAGTACTCAACCTGTTGAGTTGCCAGTGCTCTACCTGTTGAGTATCTATAAAGTGATGCCATACGACCTCTATTGTCCTTTAGTGCAAAGTGTGCTTACTACTCGGGTTTGAAAGCATTGTGGTTTGTATTATGCATCAGATGTTTTGTTGAAGAAACATATAATTGCTGTGCATAAAATCAGAGCCCGATAAAGGTTGTGCAGGGCCAAAGGCCTAGCACCTTTCCGGGGGCCCCTCGCGGCAAAAAAGGTTGCTATAATTTAAGGAGAGAAGGGGAATAGGGAAGGTATTATTATTAAGATACAGTGTTGTTAAGTCAACCGAAATATATTTTGGTGTTTGAAAAAATAATTATGGAAACTGCAATTTCAAGACTTCTTTTACTAAACAATTTTATTCTATTTTGGACCCCCAGAAGCAGTGGGCCCAAGGCCGTGGCCTAGTTGGCCTGTGCGGTAATCAGGCCCTCCATTAAATCAGTGGAAAGTGCTAACCAGGTGTTCGAAGATTTATTCCGTTTCGAATAGCTGTACACAAGCAACAAGATCTCATGGCTGTAACTGCTTTCACCGAAAACGTGGAATTTCCTAATTGGATTGATGAAGAGGACATTGCTATTAGTGACTTACTATCCCAGAGGATGAGAGCATTGTCAAAATGCTTGTGAACTTGATGGACGAGCACATATTTTCTCAATAGGGGGAAAATTATTGATTCAGAGTAATTTCTACTTTATGATTTCGTTTATAATTTTATAAATGTTCATATTAATGAGACAAATTAAATGCGGTGTCAATTCCAGTCAAGTAAAATTATTGAGGCTTCTTTTTAAACAACATTCTGTTTTAAAGTGTTTTGTATTAATAGAGTTAAGATATGATTTAAAGTCAAATGTATTCCAATATATTCCACCTCAAACTCCAGAATATAACTGTTTTCAATTGCTCTTTCGTACTACTATTTTATTACTATTGTATATTAATCATGTTTTTATTACAAATTTTAATCTTATTTCATGCAAAACTAGTACACAAATAATTTTTATTGTTGTAATCACAAATGCCATTAAAACATACAGTTAAAGTTTGAAAAATAATATTTGAAATATGACCTATAAAGTAGTGCTTTGTTTATGAACTGCCATTTCATGGTTCTGTAATAAAGCGTGACGTGTGACAAGGAGGGAGAGAGGGTGTGTTGAAGTGTGATACTTTGTGACAAAGTCCCTTATTTAACTTTAGACATTGCGGCATACAATAAATGTCATGGACAGCTTATTTTTATACAAAAAACGAATGCTGGTTCCGACATTAGATTTATCGATCCACCATGAAATAATTTCAGATATTAAAATTTGTAAAATGTAGCAAATTATATTTATGCCAGCAGTTTCTTTATGATTGACGTATACATGTATTCATAAGCCAATGTCGTGGGTGAATAGACAAGTTTATTTTCATGCTAAAGAGTTTTTAACTCATCGGAGTGTCATGATGCCCAGATGGCAACGATGTGCTTATTTGTCTTACACGACATTATATCTCCTTTGAGGCCATCATGGCTTTCCCATTGCAAAATCCTATGATTAAAGAGCAGCGAGTTGTTATCAGATTTCTCACTGCGTCAGACTTTGATCAGATACCTCACTGCTCTTTAATCATTGCGCTTTGCAATGGGTAAGCCATGATGGCCTCACAGGCACTGCCGCGTCAATTGGACGGAACTCACTTGCTGTCTGCTTTTCTCCTCTTTCATGCACAAGCGCCTACGCATGTTCACAAATACGCTGGATACTCCAATCGCATCTCTCGATGTCTCACTACTTTATTCCGGAGTGTCATATTCAAATTTCAGCCGGTTTGGTAGTTAGGGTGTTTCGTACCGTTTCATTTAATGGCCCCTAGTATATATAAGTTATATTCAGAATCCTCATTCCAACTCATCTGGCTTTATAAGTTACTTCTCTATTTTTATCTAGCTTTATCTGTTAAATGAAAATAATTTTGTATTCCTCATTTTTCTGATATCATAAACTTTTATCCTGACTGTTGCGGTAACTATATGTTTATAAAATCATGTAATTCTTATAATAAAAAAAAAAAAAAAAAAAAAAAAAAAAATGGTGAATTTTTATTAATTTATTTTAGGTGATATTTCTGATATTAATCTGCTCGAAAGATCTTACTTTTACGCCATTTAACACTTTATGGGACAAGTTGATTTTTTTGGCTTAATATTGAAAAAAATCACTTCTCTAGAATTTACAAGCAAATCGTTTTGAAAAAGACAAGAAGGAAATAAGTAAATCTAAAAGTTACGTTTATTTTAAAAATAAAATATCTCACTAAACGGTCCGGTATAAATCGATTATTTTTTTTACAAAAATTAAGTGAAAAGTATTTTCCCATTACCTAATAAAGAATTCAGTTTGTTTTTAATCATACACAACAAGATTAAAATATAATTTATTATTTCACTCGTTTACGAACACACAAAAACATCAATTGCGTCGTAAGATCAGAAATCATTTGCAAAAAATAAAACGACAAACAATAAGCGGAAAAAAAACAGAGAGAGGGAAAAGGGTAGAGAAAGTGAAAAGGAAAACACTAATGTAAAAGTGCTACACCACTTTTGTTCTAAACGTGATCCTAATCCTCTTTTGACGGAAGGAACGAACATGCATGACGTACAATCTTTTCCGGTTTTGTAAGAGGCCTTGTTTGCTGTTCAAAAGAGGGGTTTTGTTTGACTTTTCAATTACGGAGGGGAATGTAGGAAATAAGGAATTAAGAAGATAAATTTCTAGCGTTTTATTTTTATTGAATTATAAACATGCAGCAGGCAGTTACTTGATGCACGAAAATGATTAGTTTTATTGAGTATTTTCCGATTTTATTCAAATTTAATTAATATAATACAAATATTAATTGTATAACTATTTAATACAAATATTTAATTAATGTAATACTGCGTTTACTAAATAAATGCCAAAAAAATCCGGGATTTACTTAGTGTTGGAAATGCATGACGTAGAATCTTTTCCGCTTTTGTAAGAGGCCTTGTTTGCTGTTTAACCCTTTAACGTTCATTGGTTTCTCTAAGAAACCACAAAATTTTATTTCCGATATGCAACAATAACACCGGAATTTCAATCTAAAAAAATCCATTTTATTAGGTATGTGAAAAATCACTTTTTCATATTTACGAATATATTTGTTCACTTTAACCGGTGTCATTCATTTATGTCAACATCTTAGCAATGAAAGTGCTTTGATCGTTAAAGGGTTAAAAGAGGGGTTTTGTTAGACTTTTCAATTACGGAGGAAAATGTAGGAAATAAGGAATTAAGAAGAAAAATTTCTATTGAAATGAAATTGAAAAATGAAAGTTTAAAGATAGTACTGATTGTGGATAAAGTTTCATGCTGCACTTAAGACGTCACACAAGCCTAAAAAAGACCCGGATGATAATGTAAAGTCTATGGGGGCGGTTTTTTCAAATATCTCGCTCAAATTTTAATGTTTCATCATGATTTTTTTGCATAGGATATCTGACGAGGACGATCTACAGCCGGGCAAGTTTTTACTTTTTTATTTTAGTTTCAGATTAAAAAAAAATACTTTAACTTTCAAAATCGATTTGAACTGAACTTATCCTAATACAAATAGTAATAATAATAATAATAACAATAATAATAATAACCAAAATCGAAAAAGTAAAAGTCAGCTTGGTTGTGGATTGTCCTCCGCTATTCTATGCAAAAAAAAAATGTCTTGTAAAAATATTAAAAATTGAGCGAGGTATTTGAAAATAACGCCTTCATAGACTTTACATTATAATCCGGGTCTTTTTCAGTGACTAATATGGCGATTTAACACTAGAAGGTCAGGAAGGAGTCGATTTGATTCCGACCATGTATTTAAATTTCAATTCGAGGCAGAAATTCTTTCTCAAAATATGTTTAATTTAAATCTCGAAGCTTTACGTTAAATAAATAAATAAAAAAATTCTGGTAAGAAGTTTTATTATCAAACTTGACTAAAATTTCCGAGCGTTCTAGTGTTATGATATCAATTATTAAAATTAATTTAAAGTTTATGTTTTCAAAGGAAATTATCTTTAATAATTCCTAGAAACGTAAAGCTCTCAGCACTTACATGTTAAATTAAAATGTATGTTGGTAAAAATCTCAACGACATCTTTGCTGTGTTAAATTGTAAAAGATAAGTTTCGTTGATTCAATTTTTTTATTATAATTTTTTTTTAATTGAAAGATTAATTTACACCGATAGATATTCGTTGACTTTTATTTATTAATTTTTTTTATACTGCGAAATATGTTTAATATTTATTAAATATTTTAGATAAATCTTTAAGTCAGCGCTTCCCAATCCCTTTTTTTTCGCATATTCCTATCTTAGATTTTTAATTTCGGAGTACGCCCATTTCTCATAAACACACATACGTCCCTCCCCCCCCCTCCACACACACACGCACATTCAACTGATTACGCAAACATGCTTTTTTGGCGTGTTCGTCACTATTTAAATACGTAGCACATATTGTCGTGGTTCAGTCCGTTCGCACACTACAGAGGAAAAACTACCCAACTGAATCGAATGAAATTTAATATGTATAAATGTTGCATAATTTTGTAGAGTCGTTTCAAATTTTTTGAAAATTGAATGTATAGTTCAATTACATACACAATCAAAAATGTTTCTTTACACTACGACCAATGGGGAAAATATTTTCAAGTGCATTTTAATGATGTTACGTACTTTCGAACGTAATAAAATTCATATACGTCTATGTAGTATATATTAAAATACTCATTGCATGCAAAAGTATTGTATGCAAAAAGTATTTGTTATTGATTTATTGGGCCACACAAGTTTTCCATTATATAATGATATACAAGAAAAACATTGTTTGGGACGCATTTTAATTATTAAAAACTACTTCACATATTATGAAATTGATGAACGTAGCTGAGCTTTACTACAAGTTACTTCCTGTACAATAGAAAGTAGATAGTATATACAGGAACTCACAAAAGATTTCGAATACTATATTGTGTATAAAGTATTGTATAATATTGCACCAAAATGTAAATATTTTTAAAACTTCATTATAATTCGAACGCACCTCATTTGCTACGCTTCACACGCAAGTTCTGACTTGTTTTCATTAGTAATATTCTTATGAGCATAATAAATCTATACAAATTACATTGACATTTCTAACATTTTTGTGACTTTTCTGAGCATTATCGTGATTGCCGTCTTTATAGATGTTATTTCCGTGTATCCCTAGCTGGCCTGCCACATTTCCCCAGGGATACGCATATGTTAGATTGGAAACCACTGCTTTAGATGATTGTTAAATGCTTGCAATGAATTTTAAAATAATTATTATTTTTTTAACTATTTTTATAAATTAAAAAAAACAATTACCAGAAAAAAAGTAACATTAAATTAGGAATATAAATTAAACGTTTGTAAGATTTACGCATTGTGAGGTTTGATAGTTTATTTTTAAGAGAGCAAGGATCCTTGTTGATTATTTGCTTGAAATTAGCTGCCTTACAGTGAAATTCAGATCTGTCGTTACCGTATTGATCGTTTTATTTCTGCGGCCGCTGCTTAATTTATGTTTAAATTATGTTAACGAAACCCGCAAACCGTTCTTCAAATAATTGTTTTCTCGCATCTATCGTTGAAAAAAATCCCCCCCTCCCCACTGAAATGAAATTGAAAGTCATGTTTTCGGTTTGTCTGCCCATCTGTCCGCTCTCTAACTCTCGTAAATACACTCGGAATGCCATGAAATTTTTTAACATATTGACAATTAGTCTAGCACGAACCCCATTAAAAATTAAATTTCTACCATGATTATTTAATTTATAGTGAGAGTCAAAAGTTTTCCATTACATTACGGCCTATGGGGAAAAGTCGTTTCAAATTAATTTTAAAGATGTTACACCCTGACAAACACATTAAAATTTATATGCATTTACGAATTGCACTAAAATATGCAGTTTGTAAAGTATGCAGTGAAAAGAATAGTTATTAATTCATTTACAGTGCCACACAAACGAATTCCATTACATAATAATAAAGGGGGAGAATTGCTTGCTACATATTTTAACTATGAAAAACGATTTCATGCATAATTAAATAGATATACGTCGCTGATTTTTAAAATGAGTTATTCCATGCATAATGCGTAGTGCATTTACAGAGACACGCAAAAGATTTCAAATATTATATTCTATCCGAAGTACTGTATATTATGAAAGACAGCTGTTGTGATGGATGAAATGCATTTATAATTATGATACGCGCTTTTAAGTTTCACTAAATGTATGCATATTATATGGTGTATATAAAAGCTAATAGTTACACGATTTAGATACATAAAGTTATACAAAAAAAAAAAAAAAAATCTCGGAAAGGTTACTGAATAAGAGCGTAATTTACTTAAAGGTGGTTTTTAATATGTTATGCATCGTTACGTTGAACTGCATTCAGTTTACAAAGAAATGTTTGTAGAATATAGATAAAATGATATAGAGAGTCACGCAAAGTACTGGATACGTGCTCGCTTTTGGATGATAATTTCTGAAAATGTGATTTAAGTAGTTTTAAGAGTATTTTTGTTTGAACTAAATTTTAACAAAATATTTTCGTGTATTAAAGGTACTAGGTAAACTACTGGGCTTAACAAAAGTATTCAAATATGTTTCCATCAATTAGTATAAATTGCTGAAAGAAATATTTCACCCACTCAAGCGTTTTCTTGCTAAGCTAAATTTCTTCTTTATATAGCCTATGTATCAACCGACAGATCAGATATAGGGCTGTTCAAAAGTATTGAAATACATATTTGGCTATGGATACCTAATTTCTCTTGCATAGCTGCCAACATCTCCCGGTTATTTTTGGCCCGGAAAATATTATAGTAAATTTTGCCTTTTCAAATCGCCATAATCCACCGATTAAAGAAGGCATACAATTCTATTAACACATTTCCGGGCCAAAAAAACGGGAAAGTTGGCAGCTATGCCCTTGATAATGAAGTTTTGTTAAAGATATCAGGAAGTTTTGGAAAGTATTTCATAATCTATGCTTAATGCATGATTTTTTTTCCCAGACTGTTCAAAACAGATTGTTACCTAACTGTCTCTCTGTATTTCTTTTCCACAGATGTGAACATTGTTTTCAATTGCTTGGTGTAGATGTCGTATTGAATTCAAGCCTGCGCGCTTCAGTTTTAGAAGTAAATGGCCAACCAAGTGTGCAAGAATCGACGAGAGAAGAAGATCTGTTTGTCAATGGCGTAAGGGAATCTGTTGTCCAAGATACAATAAGGCTTCTTTTATCGACGACATCTGTGGCAAAGGAAGTTGCTGAAGCTCTGAAGCACGTGGCTCACACTAATGTAGGGATATTAGTGAGTATAACACTTGCTCTAAAAATTATTCACCAAAAGTAATTTATTTTTTAGGTGTTACAAACAACATGCAACAAAGCGGTGCGATCGTAGACCTTGCTCGTAGGCGTTGTGAAAACCTTTTCAGAAAGGATTTATGTTTGCTTTATGTTTTTTTAACGCCCTCTTTTTGAAGCATCTTTTATTTGTCAATGATGTAAGAGAATCTGATGTTCAAGATACTATCAGGCTTCTTTATGCACAACATCTGTAGCGAAGGATGTTGCTGAAGCTCTGAAGCACGTGGCTAACACTAACGTAGGGATATTAATGAGTATAACATGTACTCTAAAATTTATTCACAAAAAGTAATTTATGTTTTTAGGTGTTTCGCATGAAACAAAGCGGCGCGATCGTAGACCTTGTTCGTAGGCGTTATGAAAACAATTTTGAGAGAGATTTGTTTTTGTTTTATATTGCTGTTTTAACACCCTCGTTTTCGAAGCACCTTTCATTTGTCAATGGTGTAAGGGAATCTGTTGTTCAAGATACAATCAAGCTTATTTTATCCACGACATCTGTGGCAAAAGAAGTTGTGAAGCTCTGAAGCACGTGGCTCACACTAATGTAGGGATATTAGTGAGTATAACACATACTTAAAAAAATTATTCACAAAAAGTAATTTATTTTTTAGGTGTTACACATGCAACAAAGCGTCCGCGATCGTAGCCGTAGTTATAAAAAATCTTTTTGAGAGGGATTTGTGTTTATTTTATGATGCTGTTTTAACGCCCTCTTTTTTGAAGCACCTTTTATTTGTCAGTGGTGTAACGCAGAGCCGTCCTTAGGGGTGTGCGACAGGTGCGGCCGCATAGGGCCTCGCGCCTGGAGAGGCCTCGCACCTGGACACAAAAATATTTTTTTAATAAAAAGAAGAAGGTATAATAGAAAATCTTTAATATAAATTTATATTTTTAGTTAAGAAAATATAGTGGTCTTGAGAAAAAGTTTTGCCTATCTTGAAAAGGGACTTTCACCATCAATTTGTCATCATTACTTTTGAAATAGATTCAGTAGTTCCAGAAATTACCCCTACAAACACACAAATAAACGCTACTCCTTTATAATAGCTAGTGAATCGAAACCTGGCTCTTCGGATCACAGTATATCGATAAAAACCATCCTTTTTTTATGGATAGTGTAGATAAGATTACATTAAGAGTCTGAAAGGAAAGGGAATATCAAAATTCTTGCATAGGACCTCGCTTTAAGCCGTCCTTTGTAAGGACAGCTCTGGGCGTGAGGGAACAGTTGTTCAACATACAATCAGGTTTCTTTTATCGACAACATGTGTAGCAAAGGAAGTTATTGAAGCTCTGACACTAATGTAGAGATATTAGTAAGTATAATATATGTTCTAAAAATTATTCACCAAAAGTAATTTATTTTTTATGTATTACACATGCAACGAAGTGGCGCTATCGTAGGATGAAGTGGTCTTAAGTATGATGAAATGCAAACACAGTTCAGTTTAACTTTTCCCATGTAGAGCATTTATTTTAGTAACATAGGACATTTGTACCATAAATATGATACATAAGATGCATCTGTTAAAAGCACATAAACTTGCTTAATGGTACACATAAGCAAGAACTTTCTGATGAAATTGTATGAATAGATGTAGTTTTTGTATTCATATAATTCATCAAGACTCGACAAAAGCTTTCGTTGCTGAACTTTTGAGCATTTCAACATCATATTCATCCTGAAGACGACACCAAAAGTAGTTCGAAACATCGATGTTATTTTTTATGAGTAATTTTATTTCCAAAAATTACCTAAAAATTTCTTCTTTATGTGTGCCATTAAATAAGTTCGTATGTTTTTAAGATTTACAGGGCTTTTGCAGGCGATTATTATTATTATTATTATTTTATTCTAACTAGCACAACTTTCTCAGTACAAAAATTTCTAACAGACCCTTTGGTGACATTTACAAAAGAAGTATTCGTTAAAATTATATTATAAATATACTGGTCTCAGCAGAATATAAAAATAGTAGTTTGTGGCAGCCCTCTATTTACATCTTATTTATCATACTTTTTATTACATTAATATCATAGGATATGAAATTCTTAAATTTCGTGCATGACATTATTATTGATATTAATGTTAAAAAAATAATTAAATTATAAATTAATGAAGGACCTTAGAAGCCAAGAGATACAAGTGACAAAATTTAGATTAGGAACAAATAGAGTTCAATATTGGAACATCAAAAGTAATTGGATGAATTAAACTATCAAACGATTGCTGATTTCACAGCGGTCTTCAGACTCTTATTTCAATAACTGTTAAAGATTAGCGGAGTACAGTATTTTTTTAATTTTAAGTAGAAATTAAAGATTAAAATAAGGTAAGAATTTTAAAGAGATTACGTAGTTAATTTCTATAACGCAGCTTATAGTTAGGAAATTTTTTTATAAATATTTCCTTTTGTACAAATTATCTTATTTCCATTCTGTGCATTTAGTTCAGATTTCTTTTAATTTTGTCACTTTTACTCTTTGGTTTCTAAGGTTCTCAATTATAGTATAATTAATAACATTAATATTAATATTAATAAAAAAGGAAATATTTTGTATTTGAATGTTAAAATTGTCATAATCCTTAATTATAAATAAACCTTACTAGGCAAAATAAATCATTTAATCGCAACTGTCCTTTGTCATAATGAAGAAACCCCAGAACGTTTTCACTGTGGTTTCATTCTATTCTTAAAAATAGCCTTTCAACTGAAGCTTTTAGTTGAGCAATTACAAGTTATGCAACAATACTTGCGCTTAATTTTATAGCTAAATGAAGAATGAAAATTTATTATTTCGCATTGTAAAAATATCTGAGTGGGCGGAACTTTGCCGCAAAGCCTTAATTGACATTTTTCACAAAACACTCGTGAAAAATGAAACCATCTGTTATCTTAAATTTGATATTTATTGGTTGAATTAGAGTTGTTAACGATGACGCACATCTGACTTTCGGAAAAGCTAACCCTTTGTGATTCAATAACTCCAATTTGAAAAATATTTACTCATTGCATAAATGTTTATCAATAATGTGTTGTTTTTCATTTTTTCTGCATAAGTTCTAACTTTTTGAGCAAAGGATACCATTTCAAAGTTTTATGATATCTGTCGAATTTTAATATTCGAAGCATGTATATATTTCATAATAATCTACTTTTATAATAAAATATTTTAAAAAGTTTTTTTGATTGAATAAATCCATTATTAATTTAACTGATGATAATTAACTAAAGGTTTCAGAACTTTTTTAATGACTTGAATGTCTTTGTATTGGAAATTCTGAAATATCTTGCATGATACTTCTATTGCTATTAATGTTAAATAATGGATTTATTAATAAATTAACAATAGTTTTAATTGATTATTAGTATGTACATTAATAATAAAAACACGAAACATATTTTATTCGAGTATTAAATGTGTCATTATTTGTTATAAATAAAATTCCCTAGCTAAAATACCTCATTTAGTTACAATTGTTCAGTGTTATTTTCTGAAGCCTCAGAAAGATTTCACTATGATTGCTCTCTATTCTTCAAAGTTTTCTTTCTACTGAAGTCTTTAGTTAAGTAATTACAAGTTGTGGAACAATACTTGTGCTTAATTTAGAGCTAAATGATGAATGAAAAGCAATATTTCATGTGATAAAAATGTATCTCACTTTCTTAATATAAATGCGTAGGTGGAATTTCGTCGCAATACTTTAATTGACATGACTCACAAAACACTCACGAAAATTGAAACCATCTGTTACCTCAAGTTTGATATTTGTTGGCGGAATTAGAACTCTTAAAGATGACGCACATCTGACTTCGGAAAAATTAATAAAGCGGACAAGTATGCTTGATAAACAAGATTTTATTTTATCATATACAATGCTTTATTAAAAATACCAGTAAAATATTTCACTTCACGCCCGCCCGAAGCGACTATTTTTATATTGTGGCAATAGCTATCTTATGGAAAGAACACCTGTAAAAATAGCAATATCAAAACCGGAGACAGACAAATTTTCATATGCATTTTGTCTGTTATAAAGTCGATCCTTTTTAAATGCGTTCGTAATTATGTAAATAAGTGGCACCTATAGTTGTTATTCAGTCCTTCCAATCTGTCAGTCTAACCGTATATAACAGAGCTAAAGCTACCCAACAGAATAGTTTGAAATTTGAAATATACAACTGTTGCTTAATTTTGTCGAGTAATAATAATCATAATAAATATTTGTTTAATTAACTTTCCTCCGTTTGCGATTCATTCATTTTAAGCATATGTTTCACTCTTTAAATTTAAAATAAACTTTATTTTCCTAAAATAAGCATAGAGATCCTAATTTTAAAATTAAATTTCGCAAAAACAAATATCAATAGAATTATGCTCTAAACGGTTTGTTTATTGGGTAAGCTGTAAAAAGCGTTATGCAGAAGTTTCGATCGGTGAATATTTTGAAAAGATTGTGTTCTGATTGCAAAGAATGCTTGATTTGACATTTTTCATGTTTTAGATTGCTTGCAGAGAACGAATTTTTTGACTTACAGTGATTATTTTAAGGTTTTTGGAATTAAATTTTTGAAATTCCGAAATTCCAAAACTTTAGTTAAAAAAAATCGTGGCACTGCCGAAAAACTCGTTCTTTGCAAGCAATATAAAACATGAAAAATGTCAAATCAATCATTTTTTGCGGAACATAATCATTTCAAAATATTCACCGATAAAAATTTCTGTATAACATTTTTACTGCTTATCTAATAAACAAACCGTTTACCACACAATTCTATCGATCTTTGTTTTTGAGAAATTTAATTTTGAAATCAGGGTCTTATTTGTTGGACACCCTGTATGTAATAATGCGTAAAAAAGATTAGAAAGTTGTAATATCAGTTAAATCTTGATATCTCTATATAATAAAAAGCAGTGTAACGCATAGCGTACCAAACGGATTTTTCGCTCCAAAAACTTTCATTGAAGTTGACGCTCCCACCGAGAAGAAAATCTTTCTTATTTCTAGACAGAAGCAGAAATTTGCCAACAATACGGTAAAATAACAATATGTCTTTTTTTCGGAGGGAAGGGGAGGTAAAGGGAAAAAAATACAATTTCAAAGTGCTATAAAAATAGTAATAATTATTAATTATTAGCATTATTTCAATAATTGCAGCAGACTTTTTAATTAGACAGTTTTATTGCATCTTTCTTAAAAATTTGCTTTAATAAAAAATCTTAATTTTTTTTCCGGTACATTAGGCACAAAGCGTGTGGTTTCCTCAGAAGTATGGTAAATACTAATAGTGTGTTTATTATAACATAAACTAGGTGAAACTTTGCTCATCTAAGTGCTTCCGTATTGTCAATTATTTTTATCAGTCTTTTCAAATTTATGTAAAAAACACAATTTTTACTCACTGTTCAAGGACGGGCAGCTGCACTAGTAATATAATATTTTTTAAACATCTCCAAAAACTCCTCTTTTGTCAATTATCATATGAATATGAATTAATTAATTTCGCAAAACAACATTTGTTATGTTTCAGACGATGAAATATTCGTTAAACTATAATTAATCTATATTGGATAGCTGGCCTTAATGTTAATAACATAAAAATATTTTTTTCTTAAAAAAAAACGGTTTTGAAATGTTTAAATCACCGCGCCATTCACTGAATTATTAAATTTCTCGCAAATGTTAAAAAATATTAAAATTAATGTTCTGTAATTTATTTACATATTTGATTTTTCATACGCTAGCACATATTATAAGTTTTTTTTTTTATTATTTGTTTTTCAGGGAGTAAACTGTCGAGTAGTCCATGATTTGTGTCTCAGCCATCAAGATTTGCATTTCCTTTTACAGTCTAGAAGGGAAGTTAAAAATTCTGGTGGTTTCAGACAGGTACGTTCAACTTTTCCTGCCCTAATCTTTTATTTTCAATTTGATGTTACCTCTTTTTTTTAATAAAAAATTCAGAATTAATCATGTCCTTTTTGTTGTAGCTTTTAGATTTAAGACATATTTTATACCCCTTAAGGTATCCTCCGAACACCCTTAAAATGTAATTTTCAATCAAAATATCGATTAATTAAAGTAATACGCTTTGTAAAAATCACCATAAAATGAAAAACAAAGCAGGACGCATTTCGAACAAAAAGAGTAACAACTCGTCATCAGCTGATTGCACACGTGTCCGGAAAGCTCTTATCAGATTCACGAATTTTAAGTGCGACAAACTTTTTAGCCGACTTTAACAGCAACTTTTTCCCGTTCAAAGAGAGAAAAAGGTTGCAGTTGTCTTGGAAAAAGTTGGAGCAAAAAGAGGAAAACCAATTCTACTAGTACCAGGCGTTAATATTTATCGCCTATTAGTATCAATCGCTTATCTCTGATTCGTTGAAATGTTCGATTTTGGATGAAAAGTCTTGCCTAGGGGAGACTTTTTTGGAACTGCAGAGAAAAGTTGGAGGACACTGCTGTTTGGTATCACACTGAGTTTTGGGCGGACATTTCGCGAAAAGTTGGAGGAAATCATGTGTTGGCTGAAAAGTCTCTAGAAATGTTGGTGAATCTGATAGCAGCTTAAGGGGACAGTGTCAGAGATAAACAATTGATCAGTTTATCTCTGACACTGTCCCCTTACGGACACGCGCTGGTTCACTTGATGATGAGCTGTTATTATTTTAGCTAGAAATGCGCCCTGCTTTGTTTTTCATTCTATGGTGATATTTACAAAGTGTATTATTTTAATTATTAATTATCGCTAGTGTTTTCGCTGTTTTATCACTCGAAATATTGATTTTTCATTTATGCAATAATATTGAAATCGACTCTTTTATCTATTGAATTGTGCTAAAATTGTGTCTGTATCTTAATTATAACCAAAATTATAGTCGTTTAAAGTTACAGCTACTACAGCTTTTGAATTGTATTAAAAGTTATTTTCAATCTTTTTTTTTCTTCTTTTTTCAAGATGAATGTTTTTTAGATTTTTACTATACGCAAAACATACTAAAAAAATTATGCATGGAATGCCATGAAATTATCTGTACGTCTTTTACAAATGTATATTGAGGGAATAGGCTACACTAATGGTAATATATTAAATAGTTTTATATTTACACTAGATAAATGACAAACTTGAGACAAATTTTGCGAGTTTTTCATTATATTAGTACTTTCACTGACATATCATCTGAGATAGAGATACAATTGTAATGTGTGTAGTCTAAGTCCTAGAGAAAGTTATTCTGTTTATTATGCAATTTACAAAATGTCAATGCATTGTTTTATTTTTGAGTTATCACATTTTGCGGAAACGTCAATTTTCGGCATAATTTTGACTGTTTTTCTCTTAAAAAAAATTTATTTCTGGGTAATTGTTAAAATATTTATGTATTTTCTTTTCAAAATTTTAAGATACATGTCACTGTAAAAAATGTATAACAAGAGAAATTTTTAAAAAATTTAAAAAATCACTTTCAAAAATATACGGATATCTTATGTTCCTCTTATGCACATATAATGTTGTTTGGAGACACACACATATATGCTGTTAAAAAGTGTTATACTAGGTTTAAGGTTTAAGTAAGTATTTGCTTTTAGGTGGCCTTTTCTCTCTTTTTTCTTGTTCCTTTATTATTTATTTATTTATTTATTTATTTATTGTGAAAACGACAAATTTTGTTTTATTATGAAATTTATTAGCAAACAACAACAACAACAATAATAATAATAATAAAGAAATATTCATTAAAGCCTTTTTCTATATTTCGGAAAAATACGCCATTATCCTTTAAATTACTCCTTATCATTGACAAAATATTGGTAAAACGTAAGCATCGTAAAATTGAAGCAATCATTCTACAATATTGCGCCAACGCTCAAATATCAACACAATATTGGGGGACGTTATCCTGTCTCTAGAATTGTTTTAACTTTTACTACTTTATAAATATCTAGATACATCGACTTTTAAATTTTTGTATAAAAACGACAGTCTAAAACTAATTAATTAATAATTTCTTTTAAAGAAACATTTTTTCTCATTTATATAACTGTAAGAAAAATACAAAATTAATCTAAAAATAACTGACTTTTTTTTCATCTAATTTATATGAATAAACTCTTTGGGATTCTTTGATTTTGGAAAATATATACTTTAATCAATTTTTATTTAAATTCGACGCATAAAAATCCTTACGTCGCCAATATGCTAATTAAATTAATATTTATTTAATAGAAAATGAAAAATGTAAGCAAAAAATGTATTAAAAGTCTTCTTATGAGGTTATCAGTTTTAGCGAAATTTAATTAATTTTCGAGGAATAACATAATTGAATAAAGTATATTTCATTGATATGAAAAAAAAATCACCAGAACTTATTAGAAATTTTCTGTACACTTAAATAGGTTTAATCAGGAAATAATGATACTATCAATTAACAAAGTTATTTTATTCAGATACAAAAAGTTTTCTTTGATTAGGAAAATTTTAATTTATATTTCTAATTTCTTTTCATATTTTAACAATAATGCTTTTTCTTCAACGAATTTTTAAATATTTCAATTTGCATACAAATTGACGTAATTTGGATACTTTATACTTTCTTCAATCTTCAGTAGAAGAAAATATTGTAATCGATTCTTTTCCTACTTCAAATTTTTAACGGATTATTAGTTTTAAGGGTCAGAGATCTTTCAAAACATGTTTTACAAAATATCCATATATCCGTGTTTCGCCATTTTACCATCGAAAAATGTTTGAAATATTGCACAGGATATATATATATATATATATATATATATATATATATATATATATATATATATATATATATATATATATATATATATATTTGTCAATAGATTTTTCTTCAATTTGGAAATATTCCACCTCAACGAGCGCTGTAATCAGTGTTCTCTCTGACATTTGACCAACGTTTGTAATTTGGCTAATTAAAAAAAAAAAAAAAAAAAAAAAAAAAAAAAAAAAAAACATTTGCCAAATGCAAAAAGTATTGGCAAAATAGATTCGCTGTGTAGCACAAAAAAATATGTTTAATCTTTTAATGCACTCCTTTTTTTTTTCAACCCAATCGCGGCTGTCGGCCTAACCGTTCGGAGTTTTCGTGGTTTTCTTCGAACCTTGCGTAAATACAGGTTAGGTTCCCTTAGAAAGACCCCCAGGAAGGGCACTCCCTCCTGTTCTATATCCCTAAACATAGATAATCGGACGACAAAAATAAACAAACAAACCTTTTTTTTCAATATATTCTAAAATAACCTAAGTTTTTATAACTGCGACAACGATTGTTGTTAATCTTATTTCAACGATCCGCTAAAAATATATTAAAAATATGCATATATGCATATGTATGAAAACGAAAAAGAAAAGAAAAAAAAGAAAAAATTGAGCACTAGCAATTCGGTAATTCGAATCGCTTGTTTACGCGCCAAATGAAGAATTTAGTCGCAATTTCGAGCAATGGTGAGCTACAACGAGAACTATGGCTGTAATATACTTTTTGCATCATTTTCATTACTATTCCATCGGAGAGTATATTAAGCTATGAATAGAATTAAAACAATTTTTTTAAGCACATTTTTGGTGATTTTGCAAGTATTCTTCCTGAAGAAGGCGTTTTAATAGCGATTTTTAAGCCATATTCCTTTTTGTACCTCTGAAAAGTGTATGGAATTATGCACAGCATTGAACAAAATTTCATATTTATGTTTTTTGCTGTCACAAACAGATTCTCTTTTAATTTTTATATATTCCGTCACAAGGAATCGCTGTAACAATGATTTTTGTATAATTTTTCTCAATTTAAATTTGGCGGCTCGTGCAGCAGCAGTAAATTCGTATCCTGCTTATTCACAAGCAGTTTATGTGCAAAAGAATAAGAAAGAAAAAAATCATGCATCAAGCATAGATTATGAAATATTTTTCAACTCATCCAGAATAATGTAACTAAACTGCACCGTTAAAAAAACGAGGTGGAACTCGTCGAAATTCGACGAAAGAAAAGGTTTAAGAAAGAACTGTTAAAAAATGCATCCTATATTGGTCAGTCTAATTCTCAAACAAATATTATTTTAAGCTAAAATTAACAAAATAATATTTCTATGAAACTCAGTTGTACAAATTATTAAAATTAAACTTCAATTGCATATGTAATCAGTAAAATATAATAAAGTTCAGTTATTATGATGGAGTTATCAATTGAGGCTCTTGTGTTTGGCATAAATGCGAATGAAATTAAAAATTATTCCAAATTGACATGATCACAGACGGTATATTTGACATAGTGTACGCATTTGATTTTTTTTTCTATTTTAAGTGAAAATGAAATGGTTCTGCTGCCACAATTACAAAATTTGCACTAAAAACTATAAAAAAAATAATATAACAAAAACAAATTGAGATACAGCTTTCAAACAAACTGCATTTAAAAGTATATTTTTTTCTCTACTCGACGGTGTAAAAATTTGAAATGTGCGATGTTTAGCAATGTAAAATTTGCAGTAGCAAAAATTGCAAAACTGAATTGCATGTGAAAGTGTTGCCATTCTCAAAATGATGTATGCGTTACGCACAGATACGTTTGGCCTTTATAATATAGATTTAAATATTTCCAATACATCAGAATAATGTAACAAAACTCCACCATTTAAAAAATTAAAATATTGCGTCTCATTTCACCATATGGAAATGTATAACACTTTTCAAAACCGAATTTCAGCTGTTTACCTACAATAGGAAATGTCATTAAAATACTCTCCAAACGATTTTTCTCCATATACTACAATGCAATCGAATTCTTTTGAGTGTCCCTATAAATGAACCATTAATCGTACATACTTCATTGGAATATCAAGCATGATTTGGTGACTCTAAATAAATCTTATCAACTGCTTGAAAATCCGAGTACATTTACGGGAGTTAGATCGTGGACAGACGGACAGATGGCCAGACAAACCGAATACATAAGCACTTTTCAACTTTGTTGGAAAGTACTAAAAACGAAAAACTATTGATTTAAATAAATGTCATGATCGAGATTAACTCGTTTTTACTCTGATTAATTGACTGGAAGTAGAAATTTAAAATGGAATTCCAAGTCAGTACAGTATTGAATTAAAATTATCGAAGTATTAATAATTGAAACTTCTTTTCGAAGTATTAAGATGTATGAAATAAAAGAAAGTTTTGGAATTGGCACATCCAACTTGTTAATTGATAGAATCCCCTATAATCAGGGAAATTGAGAAAGAAGTTTTCTTGAGGAAAGATTTTTGAATTTGCATAAAAGAAAAAATGTCAGCTAGGACCACGGTACAGTGGGAAAAAATATAGTTCCAGCATCTAGAATCTAAATTGTGGCTCTTGAAAAAAATAGTTCCATGTCATCCTTATAAATTCTAGTTCACTATGCCAGAGAGTTCTGGAGTTCCCAATTAGAATTCAAGAGCGTTTTCTTATATTCTCGTTGTCAAATCTATTTAAAAATCTCTGCAAATAGATGCGAACACAAGAGGTTTAATTTAGTAACTACAATTCTAGTATATGAAACTATTCCCGAAATCAAGCGATAATTTCTCGTTACTGAAACGATTCAATATCGTTTCGTCACCTAGAAAACACTAGACTAGAAATGTCAGGTCATTGCGTCTATTCAACATAGTTGTTCAATCTATTCGCATAGTTCGGTCATCTGTACTTTTAGTTTGAGTATTCAGAAAGTGACTGACTATTCATTCTAGGTGAAGGGGGTATATTTTTTTTCTTAGTGTATAAAACTGTTCGTTTTTAGGAAAATAAACTGCGTTTATCCACACTTTCTGTTATTTTAACAGATTCTGTTCGTATTTAAGCTGTGAATACAGGTTACGTCCCAACACATACATTTTTTTTTTTTTTTTTTTTTTAACTGGCATCCTGGTTGTCAGTCTTTTTGGTAAAACCGATAAATTTTGTTACAATGCACAAAAGAGAAAAGAAAGTTGGAAATTGTTCGTCAAACGGAGCAATTAAGGTGCATTCGTACTATAACCAGTTTTAAAAATAGCCAGAACTTGGTGCAATAAGTATTACGCTCTTTCTAAGGGGAATAACATCATTAAAATGCACTTAAAGTTATTTTTTTCTTATTGGTCGTAATGTAACGGAATACTTTTAACTGTACCTGTGATCATTTGTGAGTCCATGTAAATACTATTAGTCCTTCTATTTTATAGGAAATAACTAGCAGCAAACCTCAGCAATGGATATGAATTTCATAAAATATGAAATAGTTTTATGTATTTAATGTACGTTCCAAACAGTTTTTTCGGGATACCATTATGTAATCGAATTATTCTGTATAGGCCTGTAAATGAATAATAAACATTCTTTGCACCACATATTCTACATAATTTATATTATAGTGCATTTGGAATTGCAGCATGCAATTACATTTCATATTTGACCTGAAATTTCAATACCTAAAAGCACTTCCTTACCAACATTTTCTTACAGAAAATTTTTCTGAAATAAGGCACATTTTCGTGCATTTAACCTCGTATTATTTATCTATTAAAAAAAAGCTTTTGAGGGTATTTTACCCTCAAAATTCCCTAAAGCGTACGATCTCTAGAATTATGTTACATTTTCTTTTCTTTTTTCTTTTCTTTTCTTTTTTCTTTTCTTTTCTTTTCTTTTTCTTTTCTTTTCTTTTTCTTTTCTTTTTTTTCTTTTCTTTTTTCTTTTTTTTTCATTTAAAAAATCTTTTTCGCATGGTAATTTACAGACTGGACCGGAATCATAGATCACGGAAAAAGGATCGAAATTTCGAATATGAAAAACAGACGTAGCAAAATGAGTGAAACATTTTCAATAAATGACCAATTTAAAAATTGACGTCACAGGGGAGAGGGAGAATGAAAAAAATCCATATAATGTAAAGCATTTCTTAATCGTAACCACACAAAATAATGAAATGTAAAATTATTAATGTAATAAATAATGTAAATATTTTATTTACACAAGGTAATGAGATTATATTACACAATATTTAAATAAGTTATGCTAATGAATAATACTTTTAATATTTAAATTTTGTAAATAAATAATAAAAAAAAGAATAAATTATTTTTTTTTATCATTAATTTTATTCAAGAAAAATTACCCCACGTCTACTTTATTTTTTCTTATCCCCTCACTTATTTAAGGAGTTTTAGACTGATACAAGCATAGAACAGGATTCGTCTATTTTCAATCTATGTAAAAAATAGATGAAGAAATCTTCGTCTTCAATTTATTTCCGAGCACCTGCCGTATCGTTTCCGAATCTATCTGGCAGAGTTACCGAGAGTGTGTTCCGTTTACTTTAATAATAAATGAAATGCTGAGAATAGATTAATATTTAAGTTCTTCAGCTAACATACTCCTAATTCCTATAACACTATATACGAATAAATTGGAAACATTTTAACCAAGCGAAATATTTGAATGATATAGAATATTTGATTTATTAGCTTATATTAGGCGAATTATTTCTAAAAGGATTTAAAAGTAAGCCATTGTTTCTAGTACAGTAGAAAACAATTAAAAAAATTATTAATTAAAATTTTAATAAGAAGAAAAAGAGTTCTTAATTATAAATTACAGAAGAACTCGCTTCAGATAATGTTTCTACTTTAGAGATGTTGTAACATATTGGAGACGGATGACACGTATATGTGCCGCAAAAAAACATAAAAATCCTTGTTTATTCCCACCAGTAAAAGTTTACTGTAAAATTTGCCTTATTTAAACGGATCATTACCTCCATTTAATAAGCTACAAATTTCTATTTTTTAAAACCGGTGGCAAACCATTAAATATTTCGTAAAAGTGCCTCGTCGCGAAGAGATTGTTTTAGGGCAAAAGAGAAGTCAATGTTTAAAAAGGTTATCTTAAAATTTAAGAAAGCAGAAAAAAGTTTTTTTTATTACCACATGCAGTGGAAATCTCTTGAGAAAATATTTCTATTTCAGAAATGTTTTTGTATAAACCAATACTTTTAGAGAAAAAAAAGCTAACTTTTAAAGAGGTTAAATTAAAATTTTAGAAAGAAGAAAAAGAGTTTTTAACTATCAAATGCAGTGAAAATCACTTGAGAAAATGTTTTTATTTTAGAAACGTTTTAAGGGTAATCTGGCATTTTTAAAGGAAAAAGAAGCCAATATTTTTATAACAATTTAAAATTTAAAAAATAAATAAAAAAAAAGAGATTTTAATTAACACATACAATGAAAGTCACTAGAGAAAACATTTCTCTTTCAGAATTGTTTTGAGAGAAAGACAGTACTTTAAATTTTTAAAAAGATTAAATCAAAATTTTAGAAAGAAGGAAAAGAGTCTTTTAATTACCACATACAGTGGAATTGCTTGAGAAGATATTTTCGGTTCAGAAATGTTTTAAAGTATTCCGGTTTTAAGCAAAAGCCAAATTAAAAAGAAAAAGTTAAACAAAAATTTTACATAGCACTAAAAGAGTTTTTCATTATTACAGATAGTAGAAACGTCTTAAGAATTTTTTTGTCACAGAAATGTTTTAAATGTAAACACGTACTTTTAGCAAAAGAGAAGATCAGTTTTAAAAAGATTAAATAAAAATTTTAGAGAGACGAAAAAGAGTTTTTTTTTTATTATCACATACAGTGGAATTGCTTGAGAAAATGTTATCACCCCAGAAATGTTTTAAAGTATTCCGAAACTTTTAGCAAAAAAGAAGCCAAATTTTAAAAAAGTTGACTAAAAATTTTACAAAGCACAAAAAAGAGATCTTCATTATTGCATACAGTAGAAACGTCTTGAGAAAAAGTTTTTATTACAGAAATGTTTTAAAAATAAGCATGTACTTTTAGCGAAAGAGAAGATCAGTTTTAACCCATTCATGCCCACCACTTTTTGCGCAAATTTTATTCGGTTGGCACCACTATTTTTAAAAGAATTAAGTTTAGTTCATTAATTACAAATATGTTTCAATTAAATAAAATATAGATTGCTGTTCTTTTTTACCGGTGTCAAAAACAGTGCTACATGCCCCTTTTGAAGCGTCCCTAAAAAGGGACGCTAGGCACTAATGGGTTAAAAAGATTAAATAAAAATTTTAGAGAGAAGAAAAAAAAAGTTTATTTATTATCACATACAGTCAAAATCGCTTTAAAAATATTTTTATTTCCGAAATGTTTTATGAGTAAGCCGATACTTTTAGAAATAAAACAGATAATTTTTAAAGAGGTTAAATTAAAATTTTAGAAAAAAGAAAAAGAGTTTTTATTAATTACATACAGTGGACATTGCTTCAAAAATAATTGTATTTCAAAAGTGTTTTAAGAGTAAGCCAGTATCTTTAGTAAAAAAAAGACAGTGAAAAAAAAAAAACATTAACTAAAATTTTAGAAAGAAAAGAAAAGTTTTCAGTTATCACATAAAGTGAAAATCGCTTCGGAAAATGTTTCTATTTCAGAATTGATTTAAGAGAAAGCCAGTTTACTTTTAAAGATTATTTATCAGAAAAAATTAAATAAACAAAGATTACTTTAAAGTTATTTTACAGCTAGAAACGCCAATTTTTAAGGAGGCTAAACTAAAATTTCAGAAAGAAAAAAAGCAGCATTTAAATATTACATGCAATGAAAATTGTTCCAATTTTTTTTTTATTTTAGAAATGTTTTAAAAGTATGCCGGTACTTTTAGTGAAAGGGAAAGCAATTTTTAAAAAGGTTAACTTAAAATTATAAAAGAGAAAGAGTTTTTAATTATGACATACAGCAGAAATAACTTATGAGAAAAGTGGTTGGAGCGTGTAAATTATTTGTATATTTGCAGTTTACTGAAGATCTTTGTTACTGAAGATCCGTCGACTTAAGGTAAATTTTAAATTTCATCAAACTTTCAATCCTGATGCATTATTTGAAATTATCATTTTAATAAACATACTAAAAAGAAGTTTATATAGTTTATTTATATTCTTTTTTACTATATACTAGCATGCTGAACTGATATTCAGGTTTCAACAATCCCTTTTATTTAATTTTTTTAATAATCTTTTTAGATGCGTTCGTTATTATATAAACAAGGTGGAACCCGTCGAAATTCGACGAAAGAAAATGTTTAAGAAAGAACTGTTTCATTGATTTATAATAAATCTACAAAATTAGTCACAGTAAAAAATACATTTTATATTGGTCAGTCTAACTCTGAAACAAATGTTATTTTAAGCTAAAATTAACAAAATACTATTTCTATAAAACTCAGTTGTCTAAATTATTAACATTAAACTTTAATCGCATATTTTATCAGTAAAATATAATAAAGATTAGTTATTATGATGAAGTTATTAATCGAGGCTCTTATTTTTGGTATAAATGCGAATGAAAAACAAAATTTATTCCAAATTGACAGGATTATAGAATTTCATTTGAAATCTAAACTCGTCATCATTTTCATCTTCTCAAAATTTACATACGTACTTCTCATATCTGTATTCACCATAATGGTATCTTAATTTGATCATTGATGAATAAAAACGAAATAAAACTAAAATTCACCGGATTTTATAATAGACGATATATTTGACATACGCATTTTAATTTCTTTTCAATTTTAAGAGAAAATGGAGTGATCCTGTTGCCACAATTACAAAATTGCTACTAAAAACTATAAAAAAATTAATATCTTAAACACAAATGGAGATATAGCTTTTAAAGAAATTGCATTTAAAAGTAATTTTTTTTCTCTATACGACGGTGTAAAAATTAAAAATGTACGAAGTTTAGAAATAAAAAATTTGTAGGAGCGAAAATTGCAGCACCGAAATCACAGGGGAAAAGTACTGCCATTCGCAAAATGACATATGCGTTACGCACAGATACGTTTGGCCTTTATAATATAGATACGTAGCACCTGTAGACACCAGGTAAGTCCGTCCATCCGTCTGCATATAACAGCGTAAACACTGCCCAACTGAATGGTTTTAAATTTTAAATATATATTTGGTATAGAATTTTGTCGAGTCATTTCACATTTATAAAATCAGATGCATATCTCAACAATTAGAGAGCCAATGCGTATTCCGTTACATTACGTTCAATGAGAAAAATTGGTTTAATTACATTATAATGATGTTACATTAGAGATCTGCACGGCCCGGCCCATTGGAAAGTTTTTTCAGGCCGGCCCGTTATGGTCCGACACAATTTTTACTATTTCTTTTAAAAAAAAAATCAGATTTTTATTTTATAATTAAGATTTCTTTAAAGAATACTGCACACATATATATGGAATGATTTTATACTACATTCTACAGGAAATACACATTAGCAACATTAATGATTACTTAGATTTTTAAACTTTCTACATTCAAATAAAGATTCATTAAAACATTAATATGGTTTAGAATAAAAGAAAAAAAAGAAAGTTAAAAACATCGTAACTCTTGAAACTGTGTAATAAAAGTAGTCAAAAAACACAGATAACACTGGCAATAATTAATAATCAGAATAATACACTTTGTAAAAATCACCATTAAACGAAAAAACAAAGTATGGTGCATTTCGAGCTATTCTGTACCCTTACGGACTCGTGTTGGTTCAGCTGATGAAGAGTTTTTATTGTTGTGGTTCGAAACGCGTCCTGCTTTATTTTTTCGTTAAATGGTAGTAGATTTATGAAAATATTTCTATATCATTTTACCAAAGATTCCAAATCCAAATTCCTTTTCATATCCAAAAGAGATACTTTCTGAAACATTTTTGAATTCATTATTTTTTTTTTTGGAATTGCATAAGATTAGCAAGTGTTTCTATTCTAAAACTATGTACTCGAATGGCGTTATCAATTTTTTATACAAGTAATTTAAGAAAATATTGTCAAAGTTAGAGTTTTAAATAGAATTTCAGGAAGCGACATCATGGAAAAGGAGAAAAATCTGCAACCATTTGACAAGAATTTCTTATATCTCAACAAGATTTTGCAGTATCTTATTTACCAAAAATGAAAGTGGCTATTCGATTCAAAATCCCTTCAATAGTCAGGCTTTCCAATTTTATTCTTTTACAGTTAAAGATTAGTTAGAAGATGTGCCAAACGTTCGCGTTGTTGAGAAGTGAATTTAAGAAACACCCAGGAGTATATATCCAAAGATTACGTTAACATAACTTCTTTAGCGTTATTAACAATTTTACAAATCATGTTAGCCCTAAACATCATGACAGCAATTAAGTCTAGTTCCGGCTCAGCTCCTCTATATGTAGAAAACGAATGCAAATCTGATCTCGGCCCAGCACGAGTCTGCTAAAAAAATATTAAGCCCAAGTTATGCACAATGTAATTGTCCGATTCCGATCACTACACTATACAAGTTACATTCTATATTGATGTTATCAAACTAGTGTCAATTGGTTGCCAAATTAGCACATTAATACTAATTCTCGCTAAAGACATATTCATTGAAAATAACTCATATTTTACCGTCTCTGCTGAAATTTTTATAACGGGCCGCAGACCCGCATTCTTTTTTTTTTTTTTTTTTTTTTTTATCGGCCGGCCCTGTCCTTTTCAATTTTTTTACCGGCCCGGACCGGCCTGTTTATTTTGTTTGTCGTCCTGGCCCGGCTCGTTGAAAAAATTATTCTAATTCTACCGGCCCAAACGTTAGGAAATTTGGAAGCATTCCGCCGGCCCGGGCCCGTACAAACCTCTGTTACATAATGAAATTGCTATGCATTTATACTCCTGTAATTCCAAGAAACTTGTGAAACATTTATATCTTAAATGAAAATGCAGAGTTTTTTTAATTTATTTCTTATGGCAAATTTACATTTTGCAACAATCCCGATGCAGCAAAAATTTAAGAATATATTTAAACCGAAGAATATATGGGAAATTTAACAGTCCATTTTTTTATAACAGCACATTAAAAAATAAATAAAATGGCACTTGTTAACTTGTTTATAAAACTCAAAATATCAGATAATCCAGGATGTCAGTTCTGTTAAACAATTAAATAAAAATAAACAGTTATTAGAAGAAAACATTTTCTGAATAGTGAAGTACTAATCTTAGATTATTTTTCGATACAGTCATTGTTGAAGCTTTTATTATAACGTCGCACGAGTTTTTGCATGTCCTTGTCATAGAAGGATGCCGCCTGTGATGCCAATCATGTGGTAACATCGTTTAAAGAATTGAGTGATAAATTTGATGAAATTGCATTGACAGTGTCTTAACGGTGTTCTCAACTGCTCCGCTCAATAAGCGCAAAACGTTTTGACACATTTACAATTTTTTTTTTAACGGAAAGATATAATATTAGAAGGTCTGGCTAAGGAAGCACTTTCGAATTAATCTCAGTTTTCCATTTTATGATCATTAAATTACCTACCGTGTTATCAGGCATTTTGATTACATGACCCCGCAATTTTCGACCTTTCGTCCACTGGTTTTACTACTTTCGTCGGGAAAGCGGTTCAAAACATCATCTTTGACGGCTTGTTCTGAAATATCTAATGAGTTTGGAGAAAAATGGAAAAATGAGTGCGATTCGATAGTTTCTGAACAACAACACTTGCTATTTTTATGCATTTCTGAACAAAAATGAATTAAACCTTATGTCACAAAGTTGTCCCTTTTGATTTAAGAACACCCATAATGGTGAATATTCGGTTTTCTTCTCTTCAACTTTTGTAAGCAAATCATTTCCAATCAGAGGCGGCCGCCCACTTCATTCTTCACCGTCATTGCCAATGTGGTCTTTCTTATATTGGTCAGACTAAACGTGCTCTCAGATTTCGTTTGGGGTTGGTTTCTCAGGGGTTGATCGATACGGAAAAACATGTAAACAGAGCTCTCGCTTCAAGTCCAAATAAAAACAGAAGTATTCAGTGTAATTAATTGAAACTTTCTGATATTTTAAAGGTATGTCTGTAGTCTTATAAAATTATAAAATGAAGTACTTCAATGTAATATAATAAGAAATATAGCAAAATTTATGTAACACAATTTTCGAAAAAAAAATTATGTGTTATATCACCAACACCAAGATATCTTAAAGTTGAATTGACTTAAGAACCTAATTTTTGCTTTAAAATGATCAGGAATTTTTACTCTATAGAATGAATTAAGGATATAACAATCACTCGAAAAAAACTTTATTAAAAAACTTTTTTTCATTAAAAATACTCAAAATATTAAACTATCTAAACTATATTAATTCATTCTATAGATAATGATGTTAAGGATATAACAATCACTCGAAAAAAACTTTATTAAAAAACTTTTTTTCATTAAAAATACTCAAAATATTAAACTATCTAAACTATATTAATTCATTCTATAGATAATGATGTTATATACATGCAAAAAAAAAAAAAAAAAAAAAAAAAAAAAGCCATTTTATCAAATAGTTTTTTAAATCTTGGTGTTAGTCGTCAAAAATCAAATTGTGAGAAAACGCGACTTAAAGTTGAAATTATATGGGTGCTGCTATGGTACAGTTACTGGCATGAAGCGGGATATACAATTTTTTAAAATATTTAATTTGCATCGGACGCAATAATCAGTTATCTACAATGAACTTCACATGTATGTCACAGAAGTGGATGCGTATGCATGAAATCACGGCAAAAATAGGAAACAGAAATTTCTTTTTGGATTTCCTGTAATATTACAAAAGAAATAAAAACAAGTTGGAAATTGCACGTGAACGTAGCAAATGAGGTGCGTTCGTACGATAACGAAGTTTTAAAAATATTCAGATCTTGCTGATATAGTAGAGCGTACTCCGGATACAGTATAGTAGTCGAAATTTTTACGTTTCTGTAAATATGCAGGAAGTAATTTTTATTACACCTCAGCAACGTATATCTTATTCATAAAATGTGAAATAGTTGAATATAATTAAAAGACGTACCAAACCATGTTTCCGCGTATAGCATTATATAGTGGAATACTTTTGTGTGGCCCTGTAATTTAATTAAAAAAATTCTTTGCATCACAGATTGTACAGAATGCATATTTTAGTATATATTTCATAGATTCATGCCAATTCTATTATGTTCGAATGAGTGTAACATCATTAAAATGCATTTGAAACTTTTTCCCCATTGACCGTAATGTAATGGAATCCTTTTGATTGTCCCTGTAAAATGATCTATGCATCCGATTTTCATAACATTTGAAATGACTCGACAAAATTACGCAATAATTATATGTTTTAAATTTCAAACGATTAAAATGCATTTAAAACTTTTTTCCCTATTGACCGTAATGGAACGGAATCCTTTTGAATGTCCCTGTAATTGATCTATCCATCCGATTTTCATAAAATTTGAAATGACTCGACAAAATTATGTTATAATTATGTATTTTAAATTTCAAACGATTCGGTTGGGTAGTTTTTGCGTTGTTATATGCGGACAGACGGACAGACGGACAGACAGACGGACGGACAGACGGACGGACTGAGCGACAACAATAGGTGCTACGTATTTACATAATTACGAACGCACCTAACTAGCCGGATATGGCAATAACAAAACTTTCTTATATTTCATACACGTTATTACTTCCAGAAAAATGAAACGTACAGCGTCACCGGTTACGTTAGGTAATTTAAACCGAAATCTAATCTGCAACAACTTATTTCAAGTTCTAACTGAATCTGAAATTTGATGAAAATTCTGTATTAGTATTTGAGATAGAATTATCTCAGAAATCGTAAAAAAAAACTAGATAGAAGCGCTATCTGTTGAGCGATTTTACTATAAAAACTAAAGAATACTAATTTATATCAGGGACCAATTGAATATGAAGTTTGATGAAAATTCGTACATTAGATCCTGAGACAGAGCTATTGCGAGAATCATGAATAATGCCACATAGTAGCAATACCTTTTAAGCGATTTACTCCCAAAACTACACAATACTAATTTATACCCGGTACTAAGTGAATCTGAAGTTTTGTGAAAATCCGAGCATTAATTTTGAGATATAGCTGTTGTGAAAATCGTGAAAAAGGCAGCGTAGCAGCGCCGCCTGTTGGGCGATATACACCATAAACTAATCAAATTTAGTTTATAACAAGGTCTAACTGAATCTAAAGTTTTTTGAAATTCCGTGCATTAGTTATTTAGATAGAGCGTCCACAAAATGTATGTCATATACAGGCAGACGAACAGAGAGAATGACTGACAGACACAGAATCACAGACAAAAATATGTTTTTTGGAATCTCTGACACCTAAAACATGTAAATCCGTCAAAAACCGGAATACGAATATTTTTAACGAATCCAATAATTTCTTCTTTTAAAGATAGAAGAACATAAAAAGTCTTTATATATAAAGTGTTATTTTTGTACCAGTGTTATTAAAGGATATTTGGTTATATTTCAAACACTACAGCCTATGCAGAAAATTTTCTATTATTTTCATATTCACATGATCAAAATTACTCGAAACCGATCTCAACTCTATACTTTAAAATCACTGTTCCAGGTGAATTGAACAAAATAGTTTGCAATTTTAAATATCCAACATGTTTAATTTTATTTGCTCTTCTTTACTAACATGAAAAAAAACCGCTGTTTTAATCTTTAATTATCGTATTAAAAAATGCTGTAAATAGCTCGAATTTTGCAGAGAATTTTGCAAAATTACACAATTTGATAACTGAATTCTATGCTCAGTAACATACAAATTTATCTTTCCCAGTTGTTTAATAATGCAATTTTGCCTAACTATCAAACTAAAAGAAAAAAAAAACTTCTGATTTTACTTAGTAGACTTTTAGTCAAGACACCAGTAAAATGTTTTTAATTTACGAAAAAATCTGTATTATTTTAAATTTTCAGTTTTTTAACAGATTTTGCCCGTAAGTTTGTATTATATGCAGATTATATCCGTAAAATAAAAAGGTAATTTACTGGCACCCTGGCTGACAATTTTCTGTGAAATCAACATTTTTTTTCCCACAGTGTAGTTTTTTATTAAAAAAACCCCTAATATGAGAAAAAAAGAAAAAAGTTTAGAGTTCTGGAAAAAACTTCTGAAATACGTCACTATTCGAAGTATCTAAAAGTCATTAAATAAGTACTGAGTTGTATTATAATAATTTGGATATGAGGTAACTTTAACCACTTTCTAATATATTTGAAAGGTGTTTATGAACTCTATTTGTCTGTCTGTCCATATTCTGGCTCGCGTAAATCTGCTCGGAATTTAATGAAATTGGTACATTGTACAGTAGAATCCCGCTAATTCAGACCCCGTTAATCCGGATCAGTTTGGTCATTTATTTTTTCAAGTTTGAGAAGCGATTGGCTAATTTCCATAACATTAATTTGTTTCATCGTCGTATTCTGAATAAAAAAAACTTTTTCTGAAATCTTTTCGGAAGAATTAAGCAAAGTAAACATTTTTACTGTCTGTAAATATTCAATAAATTTAACATAAAGGTGATTTTCTGTAAGCATATTTTATTTTATTTCATTTTTTTTCCAATTCTCCGGGTAATCCGGATTTTCGATAATCCGGATTGGGTACGGTCTTAATTAATCCGAATTATCGAGGTTTTACTGTAATGATGTTTCCACGGCATGTTCGGTATTGAATAGGAAGTGTTTTGCTTTAATAGTTTATTTATAAGGGCACATAAAAGAATTCCGTTTCATGGTGACCATTGGGCAGAAAAAGTACGCTTTTTAAAATTTATTGGATATAAATTACTGAATTTCACTGAATCATGATTACTATAGAATGCGGTATTCATAACATTTATTGTTCCTTTACAGGGACAGTCAGAAGAAATCGATTACACTACTGTTTTTGTGCAATAATTACTAGCAATGCGTTTTCAATTCTGGTATATATGCTTTTACATTTAATAATTTTTGGCATGTTACTCGTTATACATAAATTCAGTATTTCGTACATATGTTTGTACCAAAGAAGTCATGTACCATTGATAATACTGGAAATTGCTGTAGAAAAATTTTCAACTTTGGAATGGTGTGCATTTCTTAACTCGTCGATACATATCTATGTATCGTATGCAGAACTGCTCAAAGAATTGGGATTATTTTCCGACATTAGATGATAATTGCTGCACTGTAAAAATTGAATACCCAAATTGGGTTGAAAGATTTCTGGGTATAGTAATGTTCCTAAAATGGTACAGTAAGGATTACAAAATGGTAGAGTATTATTCCCAAAATAGATAACCCAAAATGGTTCAAAACAGAGCAGATCTTTATTAACATTAAATTAATCAAAATTTCTGAGGTATAATGTAGTATATACTATCTAAGATATTTTAATTGTTTTAATGTCATTAAAAATCAGACTTTTTTAAAACGATTTTGTGCTACAAACTCAACTTTCCAAATTGGAACAATGCTGTACCCAAAAATCTTTCAACCGAATTTGGTATTTTGTTTTTACAGTGTGAACTAGAGTTTTCACATGTGTTAAATGTTTAGGAATGTTTAACGCTTACCAACACGGTGTCCCTGAAAAGGACACCTAATATTAATTTTACAGATACCAAGAATATTTAATTAAATTTTTTTATACAATACCCGAAAAAAAAAACAGTTCTTATTTTCTAATAAATTAGTATACCATTTCTGGTGAAAGTTAATTATTTTAACAGATTTACTTCGCTCCAGAAAAGGTTAGGGGGACAGTGGACCATTATTTGAGCAAAATCGTCGCAAAAAAATGTCTATTTCGGTAGTACAATAGTACCAAAACAGTTTTTTTAGCATAAATGTCATTTATGAAGGTTTTAAGACGTAAATAATAAAGGTAAGCTTATATGTGTACTTTAAATCTGTTTTTCTCAAAACTAATTTTTCGGCGTTTTTAAATTTTGAAATGTTTCTTGCGACGTAATTTTTTTTTATCAATATTTATGAAATTGATGAGGAAGTATCCTGATATTATTAAAAAAGAAACTGTGTAAGCTTTTTAAAATTCGTCTTTATTAGGATAGCAAAATTTGATTTTTTTACTTATTAAAAGACAAAATTTTGATGAAAATCGATATGAAATTTAGAAAAAAATCTGTAAAATATTAACTATTCAAGAGATAAAAAAACTCTTACATAAATTTGTTTATAATAAAGTTTTAAGTCATTAAAAGGCAAACGCAAGAAAATATCTCAAAAAATTAAAACACGAGGAGCATTTTAAAATTTCGTTTAAAAATTTTATTATGATTGGAAATTTTTTTGAAGGTGTTCTATACGCTTTTAGTGAAACGTATATATGCACAAAATTTCATATTGCTATGATGAAAACTAAAAAGAAAAAAAAATAACGTCCAACGTCTCCTTATTTAGATATCATATTTTAACTTATTAAATGGTGAAATTTCGTAACTTTAAATATAAATGTGAAAATAAAAATTACAAGACTACTAAACGTTGTACAATTTGTTGTATAGTCTATACAAACATTAAAATAAAGTGTAGATATTTAACGTTTTGGTCTTCTTTTGAGATCTTCATCAGGAAAACGAACTTAATGAACTTTTAAATTTCAAGATGATTTAATTCTGCTTTGGAAGCAGTAAGACTGCGTTTTCCTGAGAAAGATCTCAGAAGCAGATTGAAGCATTGAATAGCTACACTTTATCTTAATCTTTATGTAGTTTTTAGACTTTAAAACAATTTATACCATCGTTTAGCAAACTTGTGATGCTTATTTTCACATTTATTAGTAAATCTTTATGGTGCGATGTCTAGCTATTTCATTCGTTGCTTTTAGTTCTAAATGTGTTGGAAAATGTTTCATAATTTATGCCGTACACATAACTCTTTTCTCGTTTTTAACCTCCCCGCTGCCGCGACCGGATATATCCGTTCACTAGGCTACAGGTTTCACTGCAGTTAAAGCTTTATTTAAATTAGCATAATTCTACAAATAAAATCCAGTTTTAAGAAATTAAGTTATGATTAATAATTTCAAAACTTATAAGCATATGCATATACGTAACAATAAATAAATAAATAAATAAATAAATAAACACCATGATAGAAAACCTCTCTTTTATTAACATTTAAAGTAAATTGAGGAGAAAAAATACATTACAATTTTGCCCTTTTGCAAGGCAGTCAGGGGGTTAATAGAATTAATTATAAATAAAATATAATAAATTTTACACATAAAGAATTTCTATTGCCAAAATTCATTTTGATCTGCTTGTATAGATGCTCTAATAGGAATCTCGAGCTTTGTTCGCTGAAGAACTTAAATATGAACTAATTTCTTGGCGTTTCATTCATTATTCAACTGGCGGAGCCCACAATCGATAAAACTGCCAGATAGACACGGAAACGAAACAGCAGGTGCTTTGATATAAATTGAACACGAGGATTTCTTCATTTCTTTTTTACATATAGATTAAAAATGTACGGGCAGTGGTCGATTTCAGTATCGATCTAAAAATCCTTAAATAAGTGCTGAGCTGTGTAATAATATACTTCGATTATTTTATGAATAGAGTTAATTATAAATGAATTATATTTATTCCCCTTCTTCTGTTTAATTTGTTTTTAGAACTTGATTGTTTTTTTCATTGGAAATATCTGTAAATATAATTGGTTTTATAACAATGAATGAATTACTAGGCAGTTTAATAAATAAACATTTTGAAATTAAAATTTCTGTTTACAACCAGTTTTATTTAATAAAATTTTACTACTAGATTATTTTTGTAGTAGGCATATTTTCGGTATGCATCTTTTAATAAAATCTAAAACTAACCATCAATTCTAGCGATTAAGTATGCACGTACATAGGATAATTTTCATCTATTAAAGACTTATTTTCTAAGACATTTCTTTCTTTAATTTCTTTCCATTTCTTTCTTCTTTTTAACAAATCGTATTAAGAAAATGCGACTTACACCATTCTACATTTAAAAACTTCAATTGTCTTTTTTTGAAAACCATTATTGTTCTTTTCTCCCCCCTCCCCCCATTTTTTCCAAAAAAAAAAAAAACTACAGTTAAATTCCTGATTTCTTTTTTCTGAAATATTTCTTTAAAAAAGTTTTATGATACGGGAACAAAATTTATCCAATAAAAATACTTTAATTAAAATGCATTTATACAACTATAAATTATCAAAACATTAATTGCAATTTTTTTATTTATATTATCTTTTATTTAAAATGATTAAAATAATTTCCTTTGTAGCTCTCTAATTAATATTATTTCATTGATTCCCCAAAAGATTAGACAAACAATAGCGGTCCCACAACTCTGACGTCATTTTCTATCTCTAGAGCTTTTTAATTAGAAATGTAAAGCAGTTGAAATTCTATGATTAATTAATTAAAGTTTATTTTAGTTCAGATTTCAAAAGCCCTACTTTTCAGACAGTGTGTCTCTTTTAATTTGATGACGTCTTTCTAATTATAAGAAATGCTGTATTGGTTACATTTTAGTAGTATAAATTTCAGAACAAAATAAAAAGTAAAAAACTTTATTTTAAAAGCCTAATAAAAAATAAATGAAACAGAATTTTCAAATTTTTCTGAAAAATGCTATTGCAGCTATTGGGCTAAGTGGCATTAGTGAATTTGGAATATTTTTCAAGAGCTTCTGAAAATGAAAGAAATTCACTAATTAGATTTCGAGTGAGAATTTAAATGTAAATGTATATTAGTTTTCAATTCCTAATACTCCAATTTGTGTAATGCTGCGTAGATGTAGAAAGTATACCTTTCTAATGTGATGCGTTTCTATTAAAACGAAAATAAAAAATAAAATACTTACCCTATCCAATTATATCACGCACGACCTAAGTACTTACAATAACTGGAGTTGGTTTTATAATAAAGATATATTCTGCGAATCAAGAAAATTATAAATTAGAAACATGTAATAGTACATTATGTTTCTAAAAAAAAAGTCCTACCCCCCTTTTTGTTTAATTTTTTTATTTTGAAAAACACGACGATAAATAAACAAACATTACTATTGTTTTGCTGCTACTTCTTTTCATTTGCATACGCTATTCATGTATACAAACATACACAATCATATATACCCGGTGTTTTAAAAATTCAGTTCGAAAATAGAACATAATATTATATATATATATAGTCAAAAAAGACATTAAATACCAGTATTTTGTTAAATGGCAATTCGCATTCTTTGCTACCTTTATATTACTTAAAGTATTTTCTATAATAAAATACTGGTACTTCCTCTTTTTTTTTTTACTGTGTACTTCCCGGTTTCCCAGACTATTCTCTACCCTGATAGTAGAGAAGAGTACTGCAACAAGCTCGAGAGCTGTTGGACGTGCTTTGGGTGTGAACCATTTCCTTGCTTAATCCCATACATGAAATGCATATCAGATAGATCCGTATTGGTTTAGCGATGTTTGTTGATTGAAATTATTGAAAAAAATAGTCTTTTAACCCTTTCCGGCGCAATACTCTTTAAAGTTGGAATTTAAAGAAAACAAAAATTAGGCAATCTATTTAGACCTAGAGGGGTACACAGGTATTGTTTTGTAAAGATTGCACTAACCATTTTAATTATACAGCTGTTGCCGAAGTGGTAACCTACCATAAATAGAGCATTGATAAGCGCAGTGAGAAGAGCATTGCTGTGAAGCGCGTATTACAGTAAAACATTTTACCTATTATTTAAAAACAGTAGAGTTTGATCTCTGTGATGCTGCCATTTAGAACACATAAGAAGGATTTAAAGTAGCCATTAGAATAAGTTTTTGAAATATTCACGGAGTTTTTGTGTCCCTAAACAGGGGGAACTTTAGGTGTTGCCGACCCGGCAACACTGTGCGTTAACCCTTTCCGGATCGGGCAAAAATTGTACTAAAATGAAAAATTATCGACTGACGCCGGATTTCACAAACGAATTTTCCAAATATTTTGAATTCCTTAATTTAAGCTTTAATTGTAAAAGCAAATTTTTACTAAAATATTACTGGTGCCGTTTGCAAGTTTGGAATTAAAATTAGGTATCCCAGACCGGGCACAGTGTGGCGCAAAGGGTTAAAGGGTTAAGCCAGCGAAGTTCTTTCATCCGTCGAAATTAACAGCGCTTTCTACTGCCTCAACACTGCATTTCTGCACCCACATTCCTGTACAAAATCTGCTTATTTAGGTCTTTTTTAACCTACCATTACATTTCTTGCATATAATTTTGAAATACCCAGTATACAGTTCTTGCGACAGCGGCAGGTCAATCAAAAGCACTGTTTAGAAAGTATCGTGTTCGTTCACGCATATATACAAATCCTGATTATACTTCCTTTGCACTATGCGTTCCAAGATAAATATAAGTAGTAATAATGTCGCTGCAGTGGCGTGATTAGTAGCGGTAGCTACTGTCACGCCGCGCCGAGAGGTCGGGTTCGAATTCTGGTAAGACATGGATGTTGTGCTGTCTTTTTGTAATGATGCATGAAAGTAGGAATGGATACAATTCTGATGGTTCTGATTTGTCGATTTGCATAATATGAAAAATACGTAATAGATAAAAATTTATATTGTTCTGATTGGTCGGATTGTATAATGGATCTTATGGTTCTTGCAACACTGTAAATGGATTCGTCTCTATTGTGCATTTCAATAAATAAATAAATAAATAAAATAATAATCATTCAAAAATGTGTTTTATTTATTCGTGTTTTTTTTTTCTTTCAGCTTTTCCCGTCCGTCCATGGGGAGAGATACGGCCCAGTGATTGACGAAATTCAGCAACACTTAAATGAGCAGATGAAAGAGTCACCCGGTGGAGAAAAGTAATTATATTTCTGTGAATATAAAGTTATTTCCTGCAATTTATATAAACTTCATAAATGAAATAAATAATTAAATAAATTGCTTCTAATCTCAATTTTTTCTACTATCGGATGGCATCCATTCATTCATTTGAAGTTTCTCTTCACCTATGTTTCATTTCTTGTCGGGCCCAACGTAACTAATAGGTTAATGCATATTAACTGAGCATAGGATAAGGTGCCGGATTCGATACTGAAGACAATATTGCTCACTCTTTGTAGAGTTTTTGGCATACAGTCAAACCTCGGTAACATGAACACGCTTAACGTGAATTACTTTTAACATGAATTGTTTTCACAGTCCCCAACAAAGATAAATACAAAGATACGATGCTAATAACATGAATTACTGTTAACATGAACAAAATTTTGATTCCCCTTGAGGTTCATGTTAGCGAGGTTCAACTGTACTTTATCGTTTTATATCCTTGTGTCTATCCAGTGCTGATCTCGACAAAGCTTTATAAGAACACATACCGGGTGTCCAGTAAATAACTGACCCATTTTGAACTTAAATAACAAATAAACGGTTTGAGATAATAATGCGCGGTTTGCGGTATTGTTATTAGAAAATCAATAAATTTTTAAACATGTACTTTGTTAATATAGTTCAAATTTCGGAAAAAAATATCGCGCTGGCGATAACAGGCTGTTTTAATAGAGACATGACTCTAATGTTTATAAATATGATATTTTCAGCTGAATCTGAATATATATGTTGTCGAATCTGAATCTATATGTTGAATCGACTCTCGAATCAGCTTCAGAAATAGGGTATGTTGGTTGGAAAGTGATTTAAAATAATATTTGTGATTGAACCATCTGTATTATATTTCCCCTCCTCAATCTTGAGACTGAGATATTATTTTAAATATTATTATATTACATTAACAAAGTGCGTATTTTAAAATTTATTTATATTCTAATAACAATGCAGCAAGCCGCGCATTTTTATCTCAAACAGTTTTTTTGTTATTTACATTCAAAATGGGTCAGTCAGTTACTGGACACCCGGTAAATGTCAAACGCACGAGTCATATTCTACGTATGTCTGATGCAAGCAATTTACTCTGACACGAATCGAACGTTTAGCGTTTCCCATTTATCTTTAGCGGCTTTGCGTTATATTTCTTTTGTGGCCAGCCCAGGAATGTTAACACGTTCGGTTTTTTTTTTTCAGGATGAGATGAAAGTGACCCTAAGTTTATTTTTCTTTTGGTATTTAATTCTTTTAAGTTCCTTGTAAGGAATCTTTATGGCGGTGATGTGAAAACAGTAGGAATGGAGCAAATGTCTCAAAAAAATGAAAGAATATTTAACTAACAAATAATACATGTTATTAATTAAAGCATACATATAATTGTAATAATACAAATTTAGACACTGTTTCACTGTACACCAACATGGCTGACTGTGTACCATGCTTATTTGTTTATAAAATGGTTACATATTATTCAGTTTTGCTTTGTTAAAAAATTTCACCTTTATTAACTGGAGAAAAAAGGTGTAACATATGAACAGTACTAGAACTGAAATGCCACATACGATTAGGCGGAAGTTATTTGGTACCACACATAATAAATTTAAACAAATGTCTTTCCAATCTAATTTTTTTAGTACGTTTGAAATGAAACAATATCCACATTGAAAATCTGACAAGTTACAACCCTACAGAAAATATTACTGAAGCTGGGGTGACATTGGCAACCATTTTTACATTCTGTTTGCACCAATATTTTTTAAAAATACATTTTCTGGTATATTTTTCTTAAAAATGTTAAAGCGTATGTATAGTTTTTTTTTTTTTTTTTTTTTTTTTTTTTTTTTTTTTTTTTTTTTTAAGTGGTATAAAATGGAATTAAAAAATAGCTGCTTGTGACAACACTGTGAAAAGATAATTATCTAGCAGATATCCAGATTGCAATCTTTTAAAAAGTTTTTTTTTTTTCCTAAAACACAAAAAGAATGGTTAAGTACAATATGTCTTATATATAATGCATTTTAGAAGGATATAGGTAATATAAGCAATAATATATTATTATTCGTTTATAATGTATTTATTCTATTTTAATAAACATAATTTACTTTTAGTTCCTCAACACCATACAAAACGGCACATTTGAGACACCTTCTGACTAGTCTAGAAAAATTTTTTGGTCCTCAGAGAACATTGAATTTTGCTGAAGAAGATATGAAATTGGGAGGTTGCTGGTAAGATTATTTGTATTTTTTTTTTATTAGTTTTAATGAAACTTCTTACTGATATTTTTTATTATTTGAAATGTAATTTAAAACTAGTATGTTGTGGCCATCACAAAACTTTCTTCTATTTAAATCACGTCAATTAAACCATTTAAAAAGTGCAAATAATTACATTGATTTAGCGCATATGTATATATATATATAATTTTTGTTTCATTATCTTAATTTTCACTCTAACCTTTTTTATTTTACTATATGTATTACGTAAAACTAATTGTATTTAATTTTCCAATACAGTTCTTTTTTAACTGTGTACATGATCAATATCATTTTAATATATATAATGTTACGGAATTGTGAATAATGAAAACTTTTAATGCAGGAAAAATTTATTTACAGTATTCATTACATTTCACAGAATGCATTTAAATAATCAATCAATGTTTCATCAAAATGTAGCAATGTGTACCTTTATTAACATCTAATATTTGGTATAAATTTATTTGACGCATTTATTACTACATGATATAACCTAGTTTATTATTTAAACATAAAATTCAAATTGTTTTAATAATAATACATTTAAAATATCAAAAACCAGCAGACTTCTTACTGTACTATGCATTTCTGCAGCAATACTTATGTCAAAATATATGCCACTCTAAAAATGTCTGCATTTTGTTTTTTCTTACATTTATATATGTAATATTTATAAAGCACATTGCAAAATTTTTGAATATTTTGTACAGCTATATGCTAAGATCAAGGTCTCGCGGATTCTGAAGTTTGGTGAAATTCTGTGCATTAGTTCTTGAGATATAGCTATCGTGAAAATCATGAAAAACGTAGCATAGCAGCGCCACCTGTTGTGAGATTTATACCAAAATGTAATCAGCGTCTAATTATGTTATATATTATAGTGTACCAGAATCAGAAATTTCATGAAGTTCTCTGCATTAGTTCTTGAGATATAGCTATCACAAAAAAATGCAAAATGCAGCATAGCAGCGCTACCTGCAGGTAAATTTACACCAAAACTTAATCAGCATCTATGTATATCACGGTCTCACAGAATCTGAAGTTTGGTGAAATTCTGTACATTAGTTCTTGAGATGTAGCAATCATTAAAATTATCAAAAACGTAGTATAGCAGCCCCATCTGCAGGCCAATTTACACCAAAAACAAATAGGCACTAATTCATATCAAGGTCTAACTGAATATAAAATTTTATGAAATTTCGAGCATTAGTTCTTGAGATAGAGCGCCCAAAAAATTTTTGTCACATACAGACAGACAGACTCACAGACTCACAGACAGACATTTTGTAAAAATAGTCAAAACGTGTTCAGGACCTTCTAAAACGTATAAATCCGTCGAAAACCGGAAGTCGAAAATTTTCATGAATCCAATATTTTCTTCTTGTAAAGATAGAAGTAAAAAGATACATCATTAATTATTATCAAACATTCAGAATGAACAAAGAAAAATATTGTTAAGTTAGAATATTTTTAAGTTTATCGTTAAATTATTTTTATATTCTGCTGATTTCCGTGATAGCAGACAAATCCAAAAAATATTATTGTAAGAAAACCTTTAGACATTATATTACTTTGATAATGCTTCTTCTTGTTATTTATTTATTTATTTATTTTTGCAGAAACCGTGTTTTTTAAATGGTACTGATTAACCCTTTCCGGCGCAGGCAAATTCTGCTTATAAAATAAGAAATTATTGATTTACACCGGCATTTAAAAACGACTTTTATAGAAATAAAGAATTCCTGAATTCACGCTTTCATTGTAAAAGTGAAATTTCTTTAAAGTATTCTTGGTGCCATTTGCAAGTTTGGAATTAAAATTAGGTGTGCCCGGGGATTGGACACACTGCGCCGGAAAGGGCTAAGCGATGTATCTATATATGTTGTGGGTTTGGTTAGTAGGACACAAGCAGGTACAGGACAAAATAATAAGAATACCTATTTCAAAATGTGTCATAATTTGACAGTCCAATACTTTTTCGCGACTTGTCACAAAAGTTTGCCACCTAATGGTGGCGAAAGGGAAAATTTCAGTCAAACATTTGCTGGTGTAAAAGCTGTATATGAAAACTCTCTGCCCGTCAAAGTGCCATAATTTTAGACCTGTCCAACGTGCAAAGGTGCGCGATTATTGGAGCTTACCGTTCTTGAGAGTGTATGTCTAGAATAGCCCCCTTATGGGGTTTTCAAGCACAACTGTATCAAGAGTTTTCGCAACCTTCATAAAAATCTCTGCAAAGCAGAACAGTGGGAGAAAATCAAAGTTGACCGACCAGGATATATGAACTTTGAAGATAATAGTCGCCTAAAAACTTAAGACTACACTAACAAAGATAACTTGCGAGGTGCACATCCAATTCTAGAATCCCGTGTTCACCAAAACAATTCAACGGAAGCTGCATGCTGTGAACATTCATGGCAGAGTAGTCATCCCAAAGCCGTTAATGTCGCCGCAGAATCCTTCTATAGTAAAAAAAAAAAACTAGCCTTAAAGAAATCTCCAGGAATGACCCCTGGAATGATGCTGATGTGTAAGGTTTCCGTAAATAACGCGTCCGGGTGGACCAGACCTTCCATGAGTCGAATATACTAGTCAGGAAAGGGCTCCGTCTATGCATCGCGAAGCGATTCCAACCGGGATTGCAAAGCAATACCGAACGGAATAGCGAAGCGATTCCATGGGGTATTGGCCAGCGCAGCAAGCAGGGGTAGCCTACAACTTGGAATCGCGAAGCGATACCGAACGGCATCGCGAAGCCATTACGCGGGGGGTTTGGCGAGAGTAGCTAGCAGGGGGGAGGAGCCCCCTAGTGCTATTATGTTAAGATAAATGAAACCGAAACCATCATAATTGGACACGATAGTAATAGGAGCAAGTAATCTTGTCTGAAGAAACATCATTTACAATATTTCAGACCACCGGATGTGCATTGGTCTGGCGAATATCAGCAAAAGCATTTCATGATGACTATTTGTTTCTACCAAAGCATGGAGGAGGTTTTGTGATGGCATGTTGCGCGGTATTTTAGCGTGGCTTGGTCCGATTCATAATCATGTGAGAGAAGGCATCGTTAAGCGTTATCGCAGAATATTTATACAGTATGAAAATCACTCTGTTTTTTGAAGAACGTCATCTGTTACAAGATGACAACGTCCCAATCCACATGGATAACTGTGTTCACACATGTTTAGATAAGCATATTGAAATAGCGGAAACTCTCATGTGGTGTGCTCAGTCTACTGATCTGTTACATAATTGAGTATCTGTAAATGTGTTTAGAGAACAAAGTTCGTGCTTTGTTTTCTCCACGACTCATACTATTTGAACTCGAGACCGTTCTGCGTGAGGAATGTCTGCCAGTTCCCTTAAACTTTATTTGTTAGTATCACATCAGATGCAAGCTGTACTTCGTGTCGATTTTCGCCCAACTTTTTATTAAAATATTTGCATTCTTTCACAGGTGTTCCTATTGTTTTGTCCTATATTTGTATATTTATATTCTTACAGAGCAATCAGCGGAAAAGTTTATTAATAATAAATCGAGTCAGAACCTACTATAAGCCATGCAATCGATTATTATAATAAAGTAGACCAAGATTAATTGTTGAAAATTCATTATTTTTAACTCCAAAACAGCCTCACCCGTACACCATATGTGCAAAACAAATTTCTTGTTTCGTTACTAAAAGCTTAACGGCACCACACATTTTAAATTCAAATATTTGTTTTATTGAATTGTAAACATATTTCGCTTATATAAGGCAAATATTTAGTTTATTATGTCACCAAAAATTAAACCTCTTAATGGGTTAGTGCAAACATTGCCTAACTACTTAGTCAGCTTACCAGTTTTGTTTCTGACTAACGCAGCGTTATCAAAGTTTGAAGATAAAAGCTACAAACCCGTCCGGCGCATGCATCTTTTACATGAACTTTATTCGTTTGACACCATTTTTTGTCAAATAATTATGTTTAATTTATAAAGAAAATGTCTTAATTAAATAAGGCAAATTTTATTTTATTTTTATTTTATTTTATTTTTATTTTTTTTTACTGGTGTCAAAAACAAGAGTCTTAAACATCTTTACAGGATGCATGTATGGGATGTATGGGTATCAGGATGCTACATGGTCCCGAAGGGGTATTCAACACATGAGCCTCACTTTCATTCCTGCTATATTTGTGTTTTGTTTTACATTGGCACATACGTCCTCGTCATCTGTCGCATGTATTTTGAGACATAAGATCAAATATTCTATTCTAAAATGGTTAAACATACTGGACGTTGTGTTTATAACAAACGTTACAAAAAAATCTTAACTAAGAAGCAAAGCAAAAGCAAAGTTATAAAACTAAAGGAACTTTTAAAAGCATAATATTTTTGTGTAGCTGCACATGGAGGAAAACAACAAATTATAGTTTTGCTTGAACTTATGGCGTCAGCTTGCGTAGTGCATATAACCGGATGCGACGTAGATGACATTTATAGCATCGGATTATATTGTCGAAATCTGATGCCAAAAGTTTTAAAATTTAGACGTGTTTGGGCTTTTTTGGCAATTGTGCGATGACATTTTTACCATTCTGATAAGTTAATGTAATGTAACTTGAATCAAGAGTCAATAAGTTAGAAAAACTAAGCTAATTTAAAAATTAAATAGTTCCATATTGAAAAGTCGATAGGTTTATTATTTTAATTATCTATTGATATTTTTCCTGAATAATGTAATATTTTTCTGCTCTTAAAATCTGAAACTCTCAGTGTTAACTATCACTCAAACCCGTGTATGAATGTTTCGCACTCATGAAAACAGAAAAAAATGAGATTCGTTTAAAACATTGTATTGGGATCTAATATGAAATTATTTACAGTGGGTAACTTTTCTAATAATCTTTTCTTTTGTTTAATTGCTTAATGGAACTTATTATCTGGATTGCTAGATATAATATTTTTGTTTAGACTATTTACAACAAATCATACTTCACGTTGAAGGTAAACTAATCTAATTTTTCTTACAAAATACTTATATATGTGCATCTTAAGTTAATCTTAAATATGTGCATCTTAAATTATACGGCCCACATCCAACCTTATCTCAAATTCGTCTATATTTTGGTTAACAAGTACGCAGTAATGGAAATAAAAGTTTCTTATATTTCGTGTTTCATCGCCGGCAAATCATTAAGTAACTGCGTAACGTAGATACGATCTTTTATAAATCCCTCAAAAGAAGTTTTTTCCGCTATTGTACGCTTTTAAATATTCAGCAATAACACTTTACGCTCAGTAGTCGTGATTTTGCGTGTATGGCACTACACTGTTAAAACTAATGGTGACACATTGCACCTTTTAGGGGTGAAAGGCTGGTCTCTCTGGTGACACCCCTAAAGGAGCCAGAATGGCACCTTTAATTAGGGTGAAAAGATGGCACAATTAATCCAGAGTGCCCTGTAATACAAAATTAAAAAATATACAAACCGACTTTTGGTCGTCGAAGGATTCGAACTCACAACGTCTGATTACAAGCTCAGCGTTCTAACCGCTCGGCCATCGAGCTCACCTTCATTCACTCATAGTCATAGATTTTACTTGCCGTCACAGAAAACAGAAAGACACACGTCACAGCGCATGCGCATGGTTCCAGTCACCCGATGAGGTGCCACATTGCTCCCAATACGAAATTCATGGCAACTTATTTAGCTCCAATCACCCAGTAAGAGACATGTCGGCACTGCAACCACATATCCAAGCCCCTATGGCACCCTAGGGTTCCAAATGCCCCGGGTTCCAATGGACCCTAGGGCCTTTTCACCTCCGGGTTCCAAATGTCACCGGTTTGTTATCTTCATTTTTAACAGTGTACTGCAAGTGAGTCAATAACAAAACGCGTATATCCTTACTGTCTGAGTTACTCTTTATTTGGGATCTTGAACCAATTCTCTACAATGCTTACAGTGGATACTATAAAAATTCATAACTAGGACTTTCATTTATGGACATCCTGTATAAAAATAATGAGAATAAATCAAATATGCTTTCTATTTACAATTAATTGCCTATTCATGTTAAACTGATGTATGCATATAACTTTTTTTCAGTCGGAATAATTTTTCTGACGAGGTGCGTCACTGGAATTTTGGAAGATTTTCTGACAGTCGAGGTAAGATTACCTTAAAAGTTTCCTGATAGAATAAATATTAAATTAAATATATTTTTCAAAAATATCCCTTTTTGTAATATTTCTTATTTGATTTCAATTAATTCTATCAGTATTTATTTATGTTAATGTTACTAAAAATTATGCATTTCTATAATTAAAGTATTTTTTTCTTTCAGAGCCTTTATTGCCGAGTTGTAGTGATGGTAAGTTAATATGCATTTGATTTACAACTAGACTGTCAGAAAAGCATGTTATTATATACTAAATTGTATACCGGTGTCAACACCGGTATAGTTGTGAAAGTATATTTTGACCTGCATCTTCAGTGAAACATATTATATGTTTTAAATTATTTTACTAGTACTTATATTTAAATTACTAAGTACTTTTTAAGTACTTTATATTTAAATTATTATTAAGTACTTATATAACGCAGTTATTTATATAAAGTACTTATATTAGATACTAAGTACTTATATTACGTATGTACAGTCACCGCCAAAAAAATCTTGACACTTGAGATTTTAGACGTTTTGTTGAATATCTAGAAATATACATAAGAAGTTATTCTGAAACTTCAGGTGTGTAAACAATATAGCACAGGTCATATATTTTCGTGAAATTTTTTTGCCGAAGTCCCATAGGGGACCGTCAAAAAATTGAAAAAGAATGAATATCTTTTGGATAACCCTGTCAAAACTAATGTAGCAAAAACATTCAAACAGCAGATTATCATTAAGTGATTTATTGTAATTATGTTTGTTCATTTTTATGCGGATAGCATGTATGCTCGTAGAGAAATTAAGGTTTTTATAAAAACGGTCCCAATTTTTTTCAAGATTTTTGCTTATTATTTGCAGAGTTCTTAATATAAAATAAAGTTTTTTCCTGAACATATGACAAACAATATTATACATAATACCCTGCAACCAAAATTTAAAAAAAAATAATTGTATGAATAATGAACAGGTTTACTAAATAAATTTTCATTGCGCATGCGTAAAAGTTATGCAAATTTTGATTGCATATTGTGTTAGCTAAAGGTATGGAGCAACTTTTGTAAAAGTCTCAGAATCGCAGCTTAAAAATGTTGAAAATTATCGTCGATAGAATCATATGAAAATCCGTTATTTCCAAAAAGACGCAAAAAGATAAGGAGTTGTATCCAAATATAATAGTTCTGAGACTTTTACAAAAGTTGCTCCATACCTTTAGCTAACACAATATGCAATCAAAATTTGCATAACTTTTACGCATGCGCAATGAAAATTTATTTAGTAAACCTGTTCATTATTCATACAATTATTATTATTTTTTTAAATTCTGGTTGCAGGGTATTATGTGTAATATTGTTTGTCATATGTTCAGGAAACAACTTTATTTTATATTAAGAACTCTGCAAATAATAAGCAAAAATCTTGAAAAAAATTGGGACTGTTTTTATAAAAACCTTAATTTCTCTACGAGTATACATGCTATCCGCATAAAAATGAACAAACATAATTACAATAAGTCACTTAATGATAATCTGCAGTTTGAATGCTTTTGCTACATTAGTTTTGACAGGGTTATCCAAAAGATATTCATTCTTTTTCAATTTTTTGACGGTCCCCTATGGGACTTCGGCAAAAAAATTTCACGAAAATATATGACCTGTGCTATATTGTTTACACACCTGAAGTTTCAGAATAATTCCTCATGTATATTTCTAGATATTCAACAAAACGTCTAAAATCTCAAGTGTCAAGATTTTTTTGGCGGTGACTGTATATTAAGTACTTACATTACGTATGTATATAAGTAATATAAGTGATTATATTAATTGCTTAAATTATTAGTAAGTACTTATATTACTATTAAGTACTCATATTTAAATTATTTTACTAGTACTTATATTTTAACTACAATGTTAAAAATATCTTTTCCATCTTTTATATCTAAATAATCTGTAAAATATCATTTTCGCGTTTTCTGTCTAGATCCTAGTACCATGCCTTATCTATCTGGAATTTTCGTACAGCCTCCACTACAACTAAGTCCCAATTTTAGCCCCTTAGTAACTGAGTATACGGCGAATGTCAGTTACGATCAGTTGATGGTTAAATTATCTGCGCAAGCTCATAACTGCCAAACAGAAGTTCGTATAGATGATAAATACGGTCCGACAAGGTAAGAAACGTTTTTTGTTTAATTTTATACTTGATTTATTCAAAATTATTACTCCCTATTAGGATTTCCTATTTACTGTACAAAATATATATCATTAACTGGTCAACTATTGGGAGATGATAAACAAATAATTCAATCACCCTATTTTTTTATTTTTTTATTTATTTTTTAATTTTTTTTAAGGATTGAACAATGTCTCATTTTTGTATTTTCAGTTTCTTGTGTTTATTTCATTTTATTTTTGAAATCGCATCACAGAAAATAAATAAATAAATGAATTTAAAGAAAATTAAAACAAACAAAAAACATGAAACTACAATAATAATAATAATAATAAAACTAAAAATTGTGAGGTTTCTTAGTAGCTTTATCAGCACAATTAATTCTAAGGATGCGTTATTTAATAGAATATTGTCCGTAAAAAGCCTAAAAATAACAATATTAAGCTCTTTATATAATTTGAAAAATAAACGTGGATCATCGATATATGATAAGATAATCGAGAAAAGAAATAAAAGATTATGTTTACAAATAAATGCATATAAATATCTATGCAAGCTGAGCATAAGTCTTTAAGGTGCCACATTTAAAATCCTCTTGAAAATAAAAAAAAACTGATAAAAATTCTTATTTTTTAATGAGATGCTAGAACTTTATTGAACTTGATTTAATGAAAACTATTTTTCTAAAATCTACCATTTTGTTTTCTTTGTAGACTTGCATAAGGAATATAAAACTGGTAACACTGCTTTCACAGTTACAAGTTTACAAGTTTTGCGTTACTTTTTGCTCCCCCTCCCCTCACATTTTAAAGAACTGTGTACTTTAATTTACTTTCAAGTACCCAAATGCAAATGTATGCTTTTAAAATAAATTCCACGATTCAAGAATATTTATTCAATAGAAAATTGATGAATATATAAAATGAAACAACCAGAAAAAATGAAAATTCTCCTTAGTTTAAATTAAAAGTTTTAAACCTAGCAAGTAAGTCTCCTGATTAAAGCAAAAGAAAAAAAAAAGAGTAATAACAGCGATACTATGAGCGCGTTTAGCAGATCTAACTAAAGGACCAATGTAACAGGTTACATGAACGTTCTCATCTGTTCGCAGGTTCACTGGACTTCTTTGGTTATTGTTTACTAGTAGCGCTGTATCTGTAGTTACGTTGTTGCAATTATTAGGTGCGTTCGTAATTATGAGAATACGTAGCACCTATTGTTGTCGTTCAGTCCGTCTGTCTGTCTGTCCGTCCGTCAGTCTGTCCGTCCGTCTCTCTGTCCGTCCGCATATAACAACTCAAAAACTACCCAACCGAATCGTTTGAAACTTAAAATATATAATTATTAGATAATTTTGTCAAGTCATTTCAAATTTTATGAAAATCGGATGCATAGTTCAATTACAGGGACGATCAAAAGGACTCCGATACATTACGGGAAATGGGGATAAAAGTTTCAAAAGCATTTTAATCGTTTGAAATTTAAAATACATAAATATTACATAATTTTGTCGAGTCATTTCAAATTTTATGAAAATCGGATACATAGATCAATTACAGGGACAATCAAAAGTATTCCGTTACATTACGGTCAATGGGGGAAAATGTTTCAAATGCATTTTAATGGTGTTACACTCATTCGAACATAATAAAATTTATAGGCATCTATAAACTACATAATATAATATACATTTTGCCTAATATCTGGTGCAAAGAATATTTATTATTGATTTACAAAGCCACACAAAAGTGTTCCATTACATAATGGTATAGTGAGAACATTGTTTGGCGTGCATTTTAATTTTAATAAACTATTTACAATTTTATGAGATTGATATATGAGAGTGACATTTTTAAAACTTCGTTATCGTACGAACGCACCTCATTTGCTACGCTTCACGTGCAATTTCCAGCTTGTTTTTTTATTGTTGTTGTCACAAAAATTCATGTAACCGATCACGTGATCCAACTAACCGAGATTTTTTTTCTCGGTTAGTTCTGTTCCTTACCAGCCACTTCGGTTACTTCCGCTGAACGACATTAAACGTGTATCGGTTAGCAGCACGGAACGCTTTGGTAACTAACCGATCCTTCGGTACGTAACCGGTGAATCCCCTGGGCGTTCCCTACGTTTGTAAAATACCATTCTAATCCCTCGGGGACGAGCGACACGTATACGTGCCACAAAAAAGCTTAAGAATCCTTGTTTATCCCCTTTAATAAAATTGTACTCTAAATTTTGCCTTATTTAGTCGCAGAATTTTCTCGATTTGATAAAGCAAAAATTTCTGTTTTTAAAAATCGGTGATAAAATATTGAAAATTTCGTAAAAAACTCTCGTCGCGAAGCAGTTAAAGCATAAGTTATAAACAGAACAGATTATGCACTTCAGTCATATCTCACGATTTTTTTTATTTCTTTCAGAAGCACGAATTACACATTAGGAGTCGGAGAGAACAAAATAATGTTCTTGGTAGTTGATATAAGTCACACTGAACCGTGGGTAGTGAATACTTATACCCTTGTGATAAACCGACTTGCTATAACACATGCAGAAGAACCATTCGACCCCACCTTTCCACATCAAGTCTGCAGCTTACTTCAGGTAAGATTAGTTTGAAAACTTCTATGCTATCATATTTTTTGAACACTTATGATAAATTACATCCCGTGTATAGATTACAATGTATTATTTACTAGTATACTTGTAACGGTTGGGTGCTCGTACTGGGGTTTAAATGCAGACATAACTCAGGAACTAAGATAAAAACAGTTTATTTAAAACGATTAGGGCTCAAGGACAGTGGAGCAGTTCTTAATTTTAATAACTGGTAACAATGCTAAAAGATTAAACTCATACTCACAGCTCCGGCACTAACTCAATCGGGGCACTTCAGATTACTTCTCCTCTAAACTTCAGCTAAGCTGCTAGATAAAATATTATTAGACAGCCCGTGGCTGTATATATATTCTTTATTAACTTTGAAATAATCAACCTAATTACTATTAACTTCTTACCACCGGCCAACTTCCCGAATCGAATTCCAAAACTCCTTGTAAACTCACTGGAGGCTCGCTAATACTTGATATCGCTTGCTCTAGATCACTACTAGCTGGCCAAATGCTGTTAGACACACTCTGCTAGACGCCACTAGCTGGCTAATGCCGCTAGACTCACCTAGTCGGCCAAGGCCGCCTAGACATTCCACACACACTCAAACTCCAAGCTTTTATAAGCTGCAAACTGAGATACTACAAATTTACATATTACTTCTAACCGCGACATAACTGTAGAATCCGAAAGAGACACACACGCTCTAGAAAGTTAAAGTAAAAGAGAGGATAGATGTCGCTTTCATGCTTACACATGTTAAGTCATTGACGTCACGATCTCAGAAATGCTAGAGTGCCTTTATTACAAAGGTCACTCCTTCACATACTTACTGAAGGTAAATGTTCATTTATTTTTTGTAATTGCGTATATTGATTTGTGGTTCTAATGAATTTATTGCAGACCAGTTTCGGATGTATATAACGTTGTGATAACGATATACTTTATGGACGTTTCTTTTATTTTCATATACTATACTAGATGGTACCCGTCAAGATTTGACGATAAACATGTTAAAAGATTAATTAGAGTAACGTTTGATTTTCTTAATTAGTTACCTGTAAATAAAGTTTTGAAAACTTGATTTATTTGTATGTTATCTATGTGATTCCAACAGATTCAAAGCGTTTCATGGTTCTGTCAGTCTAACCTACTTATGTAATCATCTAAAAGGATTTTAAGCAGAATTTTAAGAATTTTAATAGCGCTTGCTTTTTAGCAGAAGGATAAATAAAATTAGTTGAACTGATACTTATTTTGGTGAATTTTCTCAGTGTTTTTAAAAAATAACAATGTTTAGTATTTTCTTATTTTCAAATTATATTGAAAAGTTTTTATTAATTTTATTTTTATCAGTCTTATTTTAAATCTCCAAATTTAAAATTAAACCATTAGTATCACAAAGTAGTTCAATTATAATTCTTACATGACTATTTTTGTTTCCCCCTGTTTTCTCTTCTTTATTTTGATTTTTTCCCCGGAAAATAATTAATAGTTTTCCTTATATGCACACAAACATAAATCTTCCTTGTAATGCTCATGCAAAATATAACAAAAAATGTAGATTCGTTTAAATTAAATGAAAAATACTTTACCTTAAATATTTTAAGTTAAACTTGTTAAACTATTCCAAAAATATTTTAGCAGACTTCACAGTTTTAAAGATTCAGACATTACTTCAAAACGGCACTGGGGGATTTAGTTAAAAATCATTTAATATATGGTCTAAACGATGTATAAAATTTATTTATTTATATAATTCACGTATATTATAGTTTACAAATGTATCACTTTTGCTAAGCTTCCACGCACATGACAGGAAAGTGGAAAGTCGCTGCTACTACCTACCGACAAAATAATGTTTAAACATTAACATTTTTTGGAAAATTAGAATACATTTTTTAAAAATATTGCTAGATGTTAAATTAAATTTTACAATTTTTATTTGTGTGTGTTGTATTTATTATTGTTTTATTTATTTATTTATTTTTTAAGAATGCGATTTGTAAAGATTTTCAATAATTTTATTCTTACAAATATATCTCTAAAGCCCTGAACTGGAAATTGGCTGTTTATATCTAATAATTACTATGTTTTAATTACTTGAAGTATTGTTACTTTAAATAAAAACTTTGTTGAATGTTAAATTTCATTTAATTATAAAGCATCAAAATAATAATGATAACAAAATAATACAAATCATATAACTTTCTTTCGTAGTAAAATGTGTCATTGTTCAAATAAATTATTCTGCCGAGCGTTGGGATCGAACCCTAGTCCTCTACAAAAGCTCAGAGCTGTAAATTCGAGCCTTAAACCACTGAGCTAACCAGACTTGCTTCGATTTTTCTCTAACTGGAAGGGCTAATGAATTCAACTTCACGCATGCACAAATGCCCGAATTTGAGTTGATCTTAAAGAATTTGCCTAAAGTTTTAATATATATGATAACCACAAATATCACCTAAATTTAGAAAAAAAATCTGTTCACTCAACAAAGAATTCTAAACCAGCTGAACGTGTAAATTGAAACCGTGAAATGCAATTATTTTTCACATTTGGTGCATGTAAAACATAATGTTAATGCAATTATAAGTCGTGTCGTTCCGATTTCGTGTGAATTCTGTTTAAAGTATTTAAAACTTAATCTGAGCATAGAAAGTGGCTATATCTAACACTGTGTTTTAAAATTACTTTGCATTTTTACTGGAACCAATTTGGAAAATTTCGAGGTTTAAATTGCTTTAAATTAGATTGAATAAAATTACATAAATAAATACAATTTCATCTATTAATATCATGGAACTATTAATAAGTGGAAGTGATGTGCCCTGAAAATAGGGAAACTTAAATTGTAACTTTAACTGTAAACTTTTCGAAGGTTGTCATTATCGCCGTGATGAACTTTCAACAATAAATTTAAGTAGAAAATTAAACGCCGTAATGATGCAAAATTTTGGTCATAATCAATAGCATATATATAATTTCTTCAGTGAGATGTTACTTTTACTTATTTTTATGTCACTGCTTGCATTTTGTGACAAGATAGACAACTGTCTGTTTTCATTAAAAACAATCACAATACCTGGACAAACTCCTACGAGTAAAAACGGAGATGTTTACAATATTTGGAAGAGAGATGTTTGATGAAAAAGTCCGCCAAATTAAGGTAAAAAAAATTTATTCAAAATTTACCGGTGGGAATTTACTGCATCGGTAATCAAAAACTGTTGGCGAAATTTTAAAATGGAGGGCCAAAATCACAGTCAGGTGAAATCCAAACACCTCATTGGTCAATGAGTCGCGTCCTTTTCAGAGAACAATCTCTTAGTGATAGGGGAAATGTCGCCTTACTCCTTTTTTCGTAAAAAAAAAAAAGAAAAAAAAAATCGTAGCTGCAATTTTGATGTAAATCTTATCTGTTTTCATTTATAATCTATTTTTCACTCTTATTTTATATAATGTCATCAAAATATCTTAATTGAGTTAATTTCGATGGTTTATCGTAAAAACGAACAGACGATAACAATTGCTTCAAAATTACTTTACTCCTCACTCTTTTTCTAATGGAGAAACACGTTCCTAATTTTCACCCATACCACACGACCAGTGAGGTCGCTGGATCACACCTGACTGTGATTTTGGCCCTCCATTTTAGAATTTTGCAAACTGTTGATCCGATATTAAAAAACAGTCACCATATTGTGACAACTTCTTCCGTCACTTGACTTCACTTGACTTCATTTATTCTCTTTATTGATATTCATCTTTATTCTCATCTCTTTATTCAGAACTCCATAACTCCTTTACTAACATATCTTATTCCTTTCCAGGAATGTGAGATGCGAGTATCACCGAATGAATTGTGCGGAATTCAGAGAGATGCGGGCATCTCTAGAGACTGGATGTCGTACACCGAAGAGGTGGCAAACTTGCCTATTTGTCAGCAAGGGGACGAAAGCGGTAAGTGGCTATATATAATGAAAAGTGTAAGTAGAATGAATTTTTGAAATACAGTAGATACCATGGTATCCGGTATAATAATGTGGCGAAAGAGCAGGCAGGACAACGAAAAATATAGACTGTGATATACGCTCTTCCTATTTTCTTCATAATTTCTACGGAACACCTGTTTATGTTGAAATAATCCAAAGAATCCGGCTTGACAAAAAAACACAAAAGTTTATTTGACAGATGGAACACACAAGATGGACTAACACAGCAAGACTTGAAACACAACAATTAAATATATATATAACTTCTAACTACGCTTCTTTCGTAACAGATCAATGTCGTGCCCATAGCACATACATATACCGATTTTCCGGATAATGTTTTTAAATTCTTTTTAACCTGCATTCGACATTCGCAGGTCTACCTCTTACCTCCGCACACACACCTCTCTCTCTGCGTTCGTAACCCCTTCCTCTCCACACACACTCGTCCGCTGGTCACGTGACTCAAGAGCGGGCGCCGATGAATAAAACAAAAAAACACATCATCAGTCATCACACCCCCCACGCAAGATTGAAAATATGGTACACACTTATTTTAAATCTGAAATTCGACTGATGATGTTACACTATTTAACAATGATTTCCCAAATTATAATATGTATATATAAAAAATAACACCACAAATACAACCGTATCCGGAGAAGGCACATCTTCCGGGGTTCTTCCTATCTGCTAATATAAAATAGAATTAAATTAATACTTCATATACACAATATAACATACAATTAACAAAAGGCAATACACAAAACTTAGTATACATTAAACAGGACATTAAGAGTTGCTGAAAGAAAAAAAAGTATATTGTTCAAGGAATGTTCAAACACTGGGTGCTTCAAAAGTTGTTGAATGTCTTACACAGTGTCCAAGCGTGATAATGCATCAGCATTAATTAGTTTGGCACCCGGGCGGTGCGAGATTGTAATGTCATACTTCTGTAAGGCTAATGCCCATCGCTGCAGCTTTGAAGATTGAGGGGCATTTTTGGTGATAAAAGTTAATGGATTATGGTCCGTAATAAGTTCCAAAGGTGAGCCGAAAATCCACGTTTCAAATTTTTTCAAACTCCAGATCACTGCATAGGCCTCCCTTTCAATTGTTGGCCATGCCTGTTGAGTTTTGGTGAGTTTTTGACTGGCGTAACTTACCGGATACACTACTCCATCTCTTCTCTGCGATAAACAAGCTCCGATGCCGATTGCAGATGCATCACACTCTATGATGAAAGGTAACCCGATAATAGGAGTATGCAGACTGGGCGCTTCGATGAGACCTCTTTTTAACGCGTTGAACGCCTGGTCATGCTCTACTGACCAGCACAAATTCTCTGGACTGTCCTTTTTTGTCAGTTCAGTGAGGGGATATGCTGTTTCAGCATATTTTGGTATATAATCTCTATAGTAATTGCACAATCCTAAGACACTTTTCAGTTGCTTCTTAGTTTGAGGCACAGCTAACTTACGAATGGCCTCCACTTTTTCCGGATCGGTCCGATGGCTGCCGGACCCAATGATATGGCCTAAGTACTTTATTCGGGGTTTTGCAAACTCACATTTTTTCAGATTGAAGGGAGAATCGTAACTGTGATAGTTTGGAAAATATCTTCTCTAAATGCACCAGGTGTTCCGCGAACGTTTCGGAAAATACTGCTATGTCATCGATATATGCTTTAGCGAAGTCCTGGTATTCAGAAAGCGCTCTGTTGATTTCTCGTTGAAACGTCGGTCGCAGCAGCATTCCTCAGCCCAAAAGCCATGACCTTGAAGCGATATTGAGCTCTATGCGTCTTGAAACATGCTAATTTTTGACTCTCTTCTTCTAATGGTATGGCCCAGTAGCCTTTGAGTAAGTCCAAAGTGGAAATGACGTTGGCCCTGCCAATATTAAATAATAGATCAGTAGAATTTTCCATAGGAAAATCATCAACCTTGGTGATTGCGTTCAGTGCCCGAAAATCTACGCAAAGTCGTAGCGTTCCATCTTTCTTCATCACGCACACTACCGGATGCGGTGCTTCTTCATCACTTTCTTCAATCAAACCTAATTCTAGTAATTCTTGAATTTGTTTGTCTACTTCAGGTTTTAGGGCCTCTGGAATTCGATAGACATAGGGTTTCTTCTTCTCATTATCATTTAATCTTATTTTGTGTGCACCAACTTTTGCTATTTGTATTTTCTTTGAAAACAATTCTTTATATCTAAACAATAAATCTAACATCTTTTCTCTTTCTACGTTTTCCAAATGATTTAAATTTACTTCTTCGATTTTAAAATAGTTCGAGTTATCCTTTGTACTAGGAGTGGGATGGACTTCCCCTAATTCTTCTTCATTCTCAAAAATTACCCCCACTGCTTGTACCCTAGGAGTAAATTTCCTTATCTTATTCACGTGAACATTTTTAATATTTCCGTTCGTTAACCTGACTTTGTAAGAGTCGGGATTACACCGTGCCACTATTTCGGCTGGCCCTGTCCACCTAGCGTAAAGTTTATTACTAGAGTCTGGGATTAATAAATATACCTGCTCCCCCGGTCTAAATTCCTTATAAATTGCCCTTCGATTCGCATACTTCGCATACGCGCCCTGTTTAACCTCCGCTACTAGTGAAGCTTGTTCCGCCGCCTTTTCTAAGTTAATTTTTAAATCCTGAAGGTATTCGGTTGCACTTTTCCCGAGATTTATAGGTAGTGGAATTTCGCCCGACCATGTAGATTTTAATACCGCCAATGGCCCCCTGGCCTCCCTTCCATACATCAACTTAAATGGCGACACCCCCGTCGTACAGTTAGGAATCTCCCTATACGCAAATAATAAATAAGGGATGTGTTTATCCCAATTTTTAGGATCGCTCCGAATGATATGGTGCAACATGCGTTTCAATACCTGATTATACCGTTCAACCAATCCCGAACTTTGTGGATGTTCCGGTGTTGCAAATCTAGGAGCCGCCCCTAGCCTAGCCTGAAATTCCTGCATCAAACCTGATACAAAATTTCCCCCTTGATCACTTGCTATTACGCGGGGTATCCCTGTCCGCATAAATATTTCTAACAGCGCATCACAAGTAGTCTTAGCCGAAATTGTTCTTAACGGAACCGCTTCGGGCCACCTACTGTGTTGGTCAACCAAAGTAAGTACATATTGATGTCTACGCGCCGAAGGTGGTTCAATTTTCCCAATTATATCAATATTTACAACGTCAAATGGGAGCTCCGGTCTTTCAATCGGAAGAATCGGTATCTGATCACTGGCTCTCTCCCGGCTTCGCAACTGGCAATCCTTGCACGATTTACAATACTCCTCTACATCCCGTGACACGCCTGGCCAAAAAAATGAATATCGAATTCTTTCTTTCGTTTTCCTTATACCGAGATGGTTCGCAAAAATTGATTCATGTGCAATCCTTAAAATTTCCTCCCTCCTAATTTTAGGCACTACTAATTGCATGACTTGATCTCCCGAAACCTTTTCCCTATGATAAAGTAAATTATCCACCATAACAAACCCATTTTTCCCTTGTTTAGCATCTTTAAATGCCCCCTGTAAAGATTCGCAATTCTTTTGTTGCTCCCTGTAAATGGTCGTTTCCGAACGCTGATTCGAATTTAAATCCTCGCAATCATTTTTCGTTCCAATACAATTAATAATCAAATTCTCTTCAAAAGATTCATTTTCAACCTGCAAACATAAATTTTTATCACTCGTATTTTGTTCTTTTTCCTTTTCCAACGATAAATTTTCATCCCCCCTTTTCGTCTCATTTGTTGGTGCCAGACTGTCGGCTATTCTTTTCCCTTCTCCAATTTGCACCGATTGTAATAATTCATAAACCTTCGGAGTAATAATACATGAACTACATAATTTATCTGTCACTGCAAATAACACATCCACACTGTTAAATAAACAATTTGATTCACTCATGTATAGAGAAACCGGTAATGTTAAAAGATCAGCAGTAATTTGCTCGCCAAAAGCTGAAATCAACTGAATTGATGAATTTTCATTATTTTTAAATGATTCTGGTACTTCATTCGAATTTATAACGGGAATCTCAGCAGCGCTGTCAATTAATGTCTTTATTTTTTGTTTCCCCACCCAAATTTCATCGTATTGCAATGGTTGAGTACTTATTGCGTCATTTTCAAAGCATAAAGCTGTCACTTTCGCTATCAACCTTTCGTCTTTATTTTTCCCGGTAGAATCTTTTTTCATTTGATAATGAGAATTTCCCGACCTCTCTTTTTCTTTATTATTAGGACAAAAACGTAAATGAACGATTTGACGGCACAATTTACACACAGACTTTTTCCTATCATTACGCGAATTAAAATTAATTCTTAGATGCTGTGGAATATATTTGCCAGATCCGAAATCATCAGAACCGCGACAATTTGTCGATTTATCATATACCTCAGAAAAGGTTCTACCTTTTGATGTAAACCAATTATCGCATAATTCCGCAATTTCCCGCGCTTTTAACCAATTATCTAATTGTTTTATTTTGACATAGCTTCGCGCCTCTGAGTCTAACGCATCCATTAATCTATCACTAACTATTAATTCATTAAGTGCATCAAAATCATTTACCTTTCTAAGTTCGCAATAAAAATCCCAATTCGCTCTTAACCTAGATGCGAATTGCATATGATTTTCATTTTTCGCCCTCTTTGCCGAAAGAAAATTTTGAAGACAAGCTTCAGGGGTGGGTTGAAATTCTTTTAAAATTAAAGCTTTAACCTTTTGATAATCCTTCATTTCATCTGAATTTGCATATACCAATAAATGCGCGGCTTTTTCCCCTACTAAATTAAACAGTATTTCAACTTTCAAATCTTCCGCGACATTCTTTAATTCAAACGCCCTTTCGAGCGAAGAAAAAAATAAATTCCACGATTCAGGTTTGGTAGGAATCGCAATAGTTAAAGTCTTAACGCTTTTAATTAGAGCTTCTAACGAATTAGTTTTGGGATTTTGTCCATCCCCCCCACTATCAGAATTTTTGTTTTCAGACTGCAGTTTAGCCATTTCTAATTGGTGTTTGATAACTTCTAGTTTCGTTTTTTCTAATTCTAACGCTGTTTTCTGCTCAGAATTAACATATTCTTTTTCATTTTTAAGGGCCTCTGCCTCTTGTTTCTCTTTTGAAATGCGGTCTGATACCGTTGTAACAAGGAATTCTTTTACGAAATCGAAATCCTTATCATATTGTTCACTTCCTTCGATTAATGCTTTTAAATCCACTATTCTATGATCTGGCTCTACTTTTAATCCTAATTCTGTGGCTACTATGACCAGGTCTTCTTTTCTTAACCCTTTAATTGTAAACATGTTCTTTTTCTTAACTATTACTATCTTTATCAATAATTATAATCATTAAATAATATAATCATTCATTATAATCATACACTAGAACATACTGAGAACAATACTTGTTTTCAATTCTAATCCGATTATCTCTTTAGAATCATTGTAACATTCATTAATCTAATATTTATGTTTCTTCAAATAATGCATAAAAGTTATATCTTTCAATTTTATTTCCAGAACAAAAATTAGTTTCACTTACCTCTGGTTCTCGAAAGAGAGCGTGTGATATACGCTCTTCCTATTTTCTTCATAATTTCTACGGAACACCTGTTTATGTTGAAATAATCCAAAGAATCCGGCTTGACAAAAAAACACAAAAGTTTATTTGACAGATGGAACACACAAGATGGACTAACACAGCAAGACTTGAAACACAACAATTAAATATATATATAACTTCTAAATACGCTTCTTTCGTAACAGATCAATGTCGTGCCCGTAGCACATACATATACCGATTTTCCAGATAATGTTTTTAAATTCTTTTTAACCTGCATTCGACATTCGCAGGTCTACCTCTTACCTCCGCACACACACCTCTCTCTCTGCGTTCGTAACCCCTTCCTCTCCACACACACTCGTCCGCTGGTCACGTGACTCAAGAGCGGGCGCCGATGAATAAAACAAAAAAACACATCATCAGTCATCACATAGACAAGCTTGAATATTTATAAATACCCATATCTTGCTGCCTCCCGACCCCCCAAAGAGTTAACAGCAGAAATTTTACACCCACTTTTAGTCATATATTGCGACTTCTCATTAGAGGCCAGTACATTATAAATGTTTCTTGTGTACTGTACTGTGTGCTTGAAAAATTTATAGCAGAAAAATAAGTCCCAAGAATAAGAATATTGTAGCACTTGTTTCAAGATAAATTTTATTTTGTCTAACTTTATTGCAGAAATCATATACCCCTTACAGTTTGAATAACGTAGTTACAGTTAAAAAAACTGTAATTTAAAAATATAACTATTTTAAACTAGTCAGATGTAGCCATCCCAAAACTTTTTTCTATCTCATACATGTTAAAATTTCGAAATTTGTTTTCACAGTGCTAAAACTAAACGACAATTTAGGCCCATCATAAGGACTCTAAAGATATGAAAAGCCGTGCATTAGTTCTTGAGAAAGGACTATTGCTAAAATCGTGTAAATCCTACAAAATTCATCATAGGAGTGCCATCTGTTGGGCGATTGACACCAAAATATAAACAAAACCAATTTATATCAAGGACTAACGGAATCCGAAATTTAATGAAAATCCGTGCGTTAGTTCTTCAGATAGAGCTGTTACAGAAATCTTAACATATGCAATACAGAAGCGCCACCTGTGGACTATCTACAACAAAAAGTAAACAAACTTCAATTTATGTCAAGGACTAACTGAATCTGAAGTTTGGTAAAATTCCGTTCATTAATTCTGGAGATGGAGATATTACGGAAATAGCACAAAAGGCAGCATAACAGCGCCAGCTGTTGAACGATTTAACCAAAAACTAATCATTACCAATTTATATCAAAACAGACCAACTAAATGAAAAGTTTTATTAAATTCCGAGCTTTATTTCTTGAGATAGAGCGCCAGCAAAATTTATGTCACATGCAGACAGAATCACAGAACCACAGACTCACAAAAAGACATTTTGTAAAAACATGTTTTTTGGAATCTCTGATTCCATGTAAAACATAAAATGTTAGTCAAAAATTTGAAACTTAATTTTATTTACTATTTTTCCCATTATTATACCAATATATAGATTTCAAATATTTTTTTTTCTAAAACATGAAAATCTGTCGAAAACCAGAATTTGAAAAAAATCACGAATCCAATACTTTTATGTTGTAATGATAGAAGAAAGTAAAAAAGTTGTTTGAACTGATTTTACAAACAAATTATAAAAGATTGCACAAATGTGAAAAGTAACGTTTAAGATAAAAGAGTCAAAACTTAGTTCTTAATTTTTAAAAAGACTTTGATGAGTGACTGCTTATTCTTTTAGTCTTTTTCTACGTCCAAAAATTTGAAACTTAATTTTATTTACTATTTTCCCCATTATTGTACCAATATATAGATTTCAAATATTTTTTTCCTGAAAATAGAAAAAAAGTGGAGTGAGGGGTTAAAAGTATTTTTAATAATTTAACTAAAAATTCTATTTGGAATTTTTCAGTAATGTTTATTATTTGATGTACTATTTCGTTATTCATAAAACAGCTCCGTATCTTTTACCATTTACAAAAATGTAATCATGAATTAAAACGTCTATTTTCAAACAAAATATAACTCCTTAATTATGATATCATTTGTAAAATAAATCCTTTGCTAAGCGAAATAAGAAAATCCAACCATGCAGTCCAATAATAATGTTAAGGTAAGATCGATTGCTTTCAAATTACTTTCAGAATAATATTAAACTATGACATATGATTTCAATGATATTAAAATATTACAGAATGGTATTAAAATACATTAATCGCATATATTCAACATATGTTTCAAAATATCTTGCTGACAATAATAATAACTTTTAAAAATACGTTCTTTTAAAACAGATTAAAAATGAAACAATACATTTTTTAAGTTTTTCTATTATTTTCTAAATAATTTTTATTATTTGAAGTATTCTTTCTTTATTCATAAAACAACTCAGTATCCTTTACCCTCTACAGAGATATTAAATAAATGTCATGAAATAAAACATCAAATTTCAAATGAAATATAAGTTATTGGTAATGATATCATTTGTAAAAAAAATCCTTTACTAAGCGAAAAAAGAAAATCGAATCCATCCAGTCCAATAATGATGTTTAGGTGAGATCGATTGCTTTCAAATTACTTACAGAATGATATTAAAATATAACTCTAAGAATACAATTATCTTTCTCCGTCTACTTTATTTTCTATAATGTTCTTTTTCTCAAGAACCTTTCTTAGATTATGAATAATCGACAAAAATAGAGGTAGTACAAGGAGATATTTTCGAGAAAAGAGGAAAAAGATGTTGTAGGTTGACAGAAAGTATAAGAATAATGTAGTAATCGATGACAAATTGCGATATTTTTTTTATATCTACTTTTATTTTACTTAAAGACATAGATCTATTTTTAAATTAATATTATACCATGTATCATCATTTTATCCCTTTAGAGCATGACTCTTTATTTTTAAATGGATAATGGGAATTTTTTTAAGGGTTGCCAGGTTGCAAAACCATGAATGCATGCAATATTTGTTGCAAAATATCTTGTTGAAAATTATAATAACAAACATATTTTTTAAAAGGATTTTAAATACAATTTTGCATTTAAAAAATAATAAAAATATATCTGAATTTTTTCTAAGTAATTGTAATGTATTATTTCGTTATTCATAAAACAATTCCGTATCCTTTATCCTCTATAGAGATATAAAATAACTGCCTTGAATTAAAACATCGAACTTCGAATGAAATATGACTCGTTAATAATGATATCATTTGTAAAATAAATTCTTTCCTAAGCGAAAAAAGAAAATCGATTCCATCCCGTCCAATAATGATGTTAAGGTAAGATCGATTGCTTTCAAATTACTTACAGAATGATATTAAAATAATTCTAAGAATACAATTATCTTTCTGCATTTATTTTATTTTCTATAATGTTCTTTTTCTCAAGAACTTTTCTTAGATTATGAATAATAGACAAAAATAGAGATATTACAAGGAGATATTACAAGGAGATATTTTCGAGGAAAGATGAAAAAGATGTTGTAGGTTGACAGAGAGTATAAAAATAAGATATTAAACGATGACAAATTACGATAATATATTTTTTTATCTGCGTTCATTTTACATAATGGCATAGATCTATTTTTAAATTAATATTGTTCCATGCAACATCATTATATCCCTCTAGTGCATTATTTTTTATTTTTAAATGATTAATGGAATTTTTTTTAATAGTTGCCATATTGCAACGTCATGCATTAGTCGCATGCCTACAATATTTGTTGCGAAAAACTTTGAATGAAAATTATAATAACGAATATATTCTTTTGAAAAAGATTTTTTTAATGCAATTTTGTTTTTATTATGATTTTTTTAATTAAAAATCGATCTATTTCTAGGAAAATAGGAAGCTTACAAAGTTTCTTTTTATATGTAACTGACAAATAAATAATGATAAATTTAATTTTAAAACACGGAATGAAATCTATATTATTCTTAATTATTTTTTAATGATTAAAAATTCTGTTTGGAAATTTTCTAAGTAATTTTAAGGTATTATTTCGTTATTCGTAAAACAACTCCGAATCCTTCACTCTCAGTAGGCATATAAAATAACTGTCAGGAATTAAAACATCGAATTTCAAATGAAATATAATTCGTTAATAACGATATCATTTGTAAAATATAAATCCTTTACTAAGCGAAAAAAGAAAATCGATTCCACCCAGTCCAATAATGATGTTAAGGTAAGATCGATTGCTTTAAAATTACTTACAGAAGGGTATTAAAATAATTCTAAGAACACAATTATCTTTCTCCATCTACTTTATTTTCTATAATGTTCTTTTTCTCAAGAACTTTTCTTAGATTATGAATAATAGACAAAAATAGAGATAGTACAAGGAGATATTTTCCAGAAAAGAGGAAAAATATGTTGTAGATTAACAGAGAGTATGAAAATAATGTATTAATCCATGACAAATTACGATATTATTTTTTTTATCTACTTTTATTTTACGCAAAGACGTAAATCTATTTTTAAATTAATATTGTTCCATGTAACATCAATATATCCCTCTATTTCATGATTTTTTTTAAAATTTGTAAATGGTTAATGGGATTTTTTTTTATGGTTGCCAGATTTCAACACTATGCATTAATTTCATATATTCAATATTTGTTTCAAAATATCTTGCTGTAAATTATAATACCTTTCAAATTCATGTTCTTTTAAAAAAAGATTTAAAACGAAATTTTGCATTTTTTTTCTATAGTTTTCTAAATAATTCTTATTATTTGAAGTATTAATTCTTCATTCATAAAACAACTCGGTTTCCTTTATCCTCTGCAGAGATATAAAATAACTGTTATGAATTAAAGTATCATAATTTAAATGAAATATAAATTGTTAATAATGGTATCATTTGTAAAATAAATCATTTACTAAGCGAAAAAAGAAAATCGATTCCATCCAGTCCAATAATGATGTTAAGATCGAATGCTTTCAAATTACTTACAGAATAGGATATTAAAATAATTCTAAGAATGAAATTATCATTCTCCATTTACTTTATTTTTTGTAATGTTCCTTTTCTCAAGAACTTTTCTTAGATTATGAATAATAGACAAAAATAGAGATTGCACAAGAAATATTTTCGAGGAAAGAGGAAAAAGATGTTGTATATTGACTGAGAGTATAAAAATAATTTATTAATCGATGACAAATTACGGTATTATTTTTTATCTACTTTTATTTTATATAATGACATAGATCCATTTTTAAATTATGTGTTTCCATGTAGCATAATTTTATCTCTCTAGTGCATGATTTTTTATTTTTAAATGGTTAATGGGAATTTTTTTAATGGTTGCCGGATTGCAACACCATGCATTAATAGCATACATTCTATATTTGTATCAAAATATCTTGCTGAAAATTATAACTTTTAAAAACATGTTCTTTTTAAAAATATTTAAAATGAAATTTTGCATTTTTTAAAAAATTTCTATTCTTTTCTAAATAATTTTTATTATTTGAAGTATTATTTCTTTATTCATAAAACAACTCAGCATCCTTTACCTCTACAGAGATATAAAATAACTGTCATATATTAAAACATCGACTTTCAAATGAAATATAACTTGTCAGTAATGATATCATTTGTAAAATAAATCCTTTATTAAGAGAAAAAAGGAAAATCGATTCCATCCAGTCCAATAATGATGTTAAGGTAAGATCGATTGCTTTCAAATTACTTACAGATTGCTATTAAAAGAATTCTAAGAATACAATTATCTTTCTCCATTTACATTATTTTCTATAATGTTCTCTTTCTCAAGAACCTTTTTTAGATTATGAATAATAGACAAAAATAGAGATAGTACAAGGAGATATTTTCGAGGAAACATGAAAAAGATGTAGGTTGACAGAGAGTATAAAAATAATGTATTAATCAATGACAAATTACGATAATATATTTTTTTTAATCTGCTTTCATTTTAGATCTATTTTTCTAAGAAATAGATCTATATTTAAATTAATGTTATTCCATGTGACATCATCATATCCCTCTAGTGCATGATTTTTTTTTTAAATGGTTAATGGGATTATCTTTTGTAATTGTTGTCAAATTGCATCATACATTAATCAAATGCATACAATATTTGTTGCAAAATATCTTGTTGAAAGTTATAATAACTTTTAAAAACATATTCTTTTAAAAAAGATTTAAAATGAATTTTTGCATTTTAAAAAAAAATTATTATTTTCTAAATAATTTTTATTATTTTAATATTGTTTTGTTATTCATAAAATAGCTCCATATCCTTCATCCTCTATACAGATATAATATACCTGTCATGAATTAAAACATCAAATTTCAAATGAATTATAAGTAGTTAGTAATGATATCATTTGTACCATAAATCCTTTATTAAGCGAAAAAAAGATCGATTTGATCCAGTCCAATAATGATGTTGAGGTAAAATCGATTGCTTTCAAATTACTTACAGAATGCTATTAAAATAATTCTAAGAATACAATTATCTTTCTCCATTTACTTTATTTTCTATAATGTTCTTTTTCCCAAGATCCTTTCTTAGATTATGAATAATAGAGAAAAATAGAGATAGTACAAGGAGATATTTCGAGAAAAGAGGAAAAAGATGTTGTAGATTGACAGAGAGTATAAAAATAATGCATTAGTCGATGACAAATTACGATATTATTTTTTTATCTACTTTTATTTTACGTAATGACATAGATCTATTTTTAAATTAATATTATTCCATGTAAAATTCTTATATCACTCTATTGCATGATTTTTTTTTATTGGTGAATAGTATTATCTTTTTTATTTGTTTTCAAATTGCAATAACACGTGTCAATCGCATGCATAAAATATTTGTTGCAAAAAATCTTACTGGAAATTATAATATTATTTAAAAACATGCTCTTTTAAAAAAGATTTTAAATTAAAATTTTGCACTTTTTTAAAATTAGAAATTTATTTATGGCTAGGAAAATGGAAGGCATCATAAGTCTCTTTTCATTTGTAACTCATAAACAAATACTATCCCCTATGATATTTTTAATGAACTAAACCTCAATAGAGGGTGAAAATGAATACGTAAAGCATAAAGTTATTAAGAGACAACGATAAATAAACGATAAGGAGAGAAAAATTAATTTATTACCAATTGGCAACAGCATGCGCTTGAGATTTAAGAAGGCACATTATGGATAATAGTTAATTAACAATTAAAGGCATTCTTAAATTTTCTTATTACGTGTATTTGTCTGGATATTTAGGTATATAAATTTGTAATACCTTGTCAAAATATAATATTGTAATTTAATTAACCTTGTTTTACCCATACGTCGTACAAGCAACGTGTTTTTACCAATCATGGTTTGCCTGTACCACGTTCGGGCATCCATACTCTAATCAGAATTTACTATCCTCACCAGTAAAATTTTACTGAAAATTTTGTATTATTTAATCTGAGCACTTTTTTTTCTGATTCAATTAGGCAAAAATTTTTGTTTTGAGAAACCGCTGAAAACAAATTAAAAATTCTGCAAAAGAGAGAGAAAAAAAAATAGACATTATTTAAAAGTTTTTTTTTTTCAAAAATTGTGATCAGTTATGTGGTTAATTTAAGTATAAACTTCGGAAATAATCAAACTTATTTAAATTTTAGTAATATAAAAAATATGTGTAATGTATATAAAAAAAAATGTGGCATTAAGAAACATTTTAACAATCATACGGTGATTATTGATCAACATATTTTAAGAAAATACATTAAATGAATTCTGACTTAATTTAGGCGTTTTGAAATTATTATTAAAGACGTAATAATAGAAAAAAGTGGTGAGTAAAAAATATTGCATAAAGATTAAGTGAAGTTTTCGAAAAGATGGGGAAAATACATAAGTACTTATGTAATACACTTATCAGTGAGCAGAGCTACTGATTTAGTATTATTACCAATGAAATATTATGTAGAGTTGGCCTTTTCTCTTATATCGATTGCAACATATTGGATTTACACATGAAACTAACTTTGTCATCCAAAACTATAAATTTGCTTTATGTGTTTTTAGTTGAACTATTTTTGTGATTTCCGCCATTACTGATATTAATTTCACATACCCCTAGCAAGCACGCCACGTAAGCCCAGGGGTACGCATACCCCCGGTTGGGAACCGCTGAACTAGATTCATATATCATCATCATAATAATCAACCGTTTTCGATCCATTGCTGGATGTAGATCTCTTGCCAGATTTTTTTCAATGTTTCCTGTCTAGTAGGGTGGAGCGAAAAAAATTTTTTTTTGAAAATCAAAACCGGGTAGGTGCCAAAAGTTGCCTTTATACTAGTACATCAACTGCGTGAAATTTTACCGCTGAAAAAAAATGGCTTGAGTCTGCGCTTTTGCTCCAAAAATCGAAATTTTGGGTAAAATTTGTCATTTTTTGACATTTTTTCAAAAAAATTAAAAACTTTCTACAGAGTTGGTTAATATTTAAAAGTGTTGCTTAGACCTTTATATTTATCTGCTTAACACATTTAAACTATAAAACAATATTTGTAGTCTGTATAATTGGAGCAAATCTGACAACTTTTTGTGAAAAATCAGCGTTAACCTCTCTATTGGAGCATACAACGAAATGTTTTTTTGAATGCATTTGTTACCTAGCTGCTTTCAAAACTACTGTGTATATAACTCATAGAGGTGGTTGCATTATCCCACCCGTCTCAACCACCCAATCATCTAGGCCCAGTGTTTTATTTATGTATTGAATTTTTATTTTTTTCCCGAAGACGAGTATAAGTTTTCTATATATCAAAGTAATTTATCTCTTCTTTGTATTTACTGACTTTGGATGATTTGGATCATGCTAGTGTGACCTGCTGCACGTATATTTTTATACCATGTATAACAGAAGAGAAGCTGAGTAATGTATTGGGTATGTTCTTAATTGAACCTATTCAGCAGTCTATTATCTTCATTAAAATTTCATGCAATTAGTACATTATGATTGGAAGTTCTGTTATCACAACATTCTTTCAATCAATTACATTTTATATGCAATGATTTGCCTAATAATTGATCGTATGAATTCAATTTCTAGTATATCATCATTTATTGAACCTATTACATTGAATATATGCTGAGATGCTAGCTGTTTAATATTATGAGGATCGTCACAGAGGTTTGCAAACAAAATTTGCGTGTAAAACAACAATATTTTTAAAGAAGTTTTAGCATGCCTTATGTCGTTTCCTGTTTTGTTCCGTAGTCTAGTAATTTCTAATAAGATTTTAGATCTATTATTCAGGTGTGTTGTACATTTGGTATAAAACATCCAGCGGTATAAACTTGGATTATACATTTTGTGAGTGAACATATAGACACTGATTGCCAATCTGTGCTTATATAAAGCGGAAAATTTTATTAACTTTATGAGCGGTCTTCTGTGTGAGATGTTTTCTAAATTCCTATTCCCCAATTCTTTCCGAGAAATAGCTTTCTTTATGAATTAGCTTTGCAATCTCCGACAGAAATTTCTAGTCTGTTCTGAGTATCTTTTTCTCAATTTGAGAAAATAATTTTTCAAAATTATTCTCTATTTTATATAAAAAAAATGCAATAGGAAGTGAATAGTACGTAGACACAGATTTTCCTTATTGATCCAGTGAGTCCATGTAGCTTTGAACGTTTTATATCGACTTCTCTAATAATTGACGCAGAGGAAATTCACTGGAGTTGAAGTAGCGAATGATTTAATATTATACACAATTCTAAGCTCACCCCATGCAAAATGGTTCACAGTGACAAATAAAATTCTCCTAATTTTAAATGAGCACTTATAGTCGATTAGAATCCGTACATTCCCTCATAAAGTACTATGCATTATAAGTTTATGCCCAGGACATTTCACCATCAAATGTTGTCCATTCATAAAAAGGAGATCTAAAAGTTAATAGGAAATTACCTGGATACGAAAACAATTAGAAAACGGCATAAAACTAATGCAAAAAAAAGGTTATTTACAAAAGCAGTTGCTTTACACATGGAGAACAAATTTTCACTGCAATTCTCTCTGAAGATAACCATCACATTAAACAGCTCGCTTCTCAACATATAAAAAATGCAAAAATCGAATAAATGATGGCATACTTATAGTTGAAATATCTGAAATCATCTTTGAAGCAAATCATTACGTAAAAAAAATACAATTGACTGAAAAAATGTTGTGGTAACAGAACTTCCAATCACTATTCATCAACTGAATGCAAGTTTGATAAATATAATAGATGGCCGAATAGACTCCTTTAATAATATTCCCGTACATTACTCTGCTTGTCATTTTTTTGTATAAACTGCAAAAATATACCTGAAGATAGTTACAGCAGCATGTGGATGCAAAGAACATATGAAAAAGGTGGAAGCATCGAAAACATGCCAAATTTTTATAAAGAAAATCACAAATCAATGTATAAACAAAACACTGTACTAAGATGATCGAATAGTTGGGCCGGGTGGTATAGGAAATATAGCCACCTCCACGACGCATGTCCAAGGTAGTTTTGAAAACAAGAGCTGTATTAAAAACAACAATTCGTTGTATGACCCAATAGAGTGGTAATACTGTTTTCTTACTAAAAGTTGTCTGTTTTGCTCCAGCTCTAGGGAATAAACATATTGTTTTATAGTTTAAATATGTTAAGCAGATAAATATAAATGTCTAAACAACACTTTTAAATACTAACCAGCTCTGTAGGATTTTTTCAATTTTTTTGAAAAAATATCAAAAAATGACAAATTTTACCCAAAATTTCGATTTTTGGAGCAAAAGCGCAGACTCAAGCCATTTTTTTTCAGCGGTAAAATTTCACGCAGTTGATGTACTAGTATAAAGGCAACTTTCGGCACCTATCCGTTTTTGATTTTCAAAAAAAATTTTTTTTCGCTCCACCCTACTGTCTAGTGCTTTCGTGATCCAAATTATAGCGACCACTTTTCTGATTACGTCATTTCACCTTATTTGCGGTCATCTTCTTGGACATTTTATATCTCTGGGATACCACTGTAGGATATTTGTGCTCCACCTATTGTCTTGTCTTCCTGAAATGTGCCCTGCCCATTTCCATTTTACCTGTTTAATTTTTTCAATGACGTCAAAAACTTTTGTCTGATTTCTTATGCCCGTTACCCTCTTTCTGTCTCTTCTAGTTATGCCTAGCATACATCTTTCAATACATAAACCTCCAGAAACATACAGAAGAATTTCATTTGGAACTTAAAACCATTTCAAGGTATTTCATTCAATTTTAGAAGATGAGCAAGATGTTACAACAGTGAACAAGATTCATATATATATTAATATACAGGGTGTCCGAAACGGCCGAATAACTCGAGAAATACATATGAGATTGAAAAACATAAATGTACGCGTTAAATATTTTTAAATAAGCTACTCAGTGATACCAAATTTGACCTTCGCAACCGACCCACTGGGGGTCAGAGGGGGTCCAACTTTGAAATCTTAAATTATAACCCCCATTTTTTATTGCAGATTCCAATTCTACGGGCAAAAACACGTAACTTTTGTATTTGTTGTTTATTTCGAATTCTCGTTTATCACGGTGTAATTGAGCATATTAAATCAATACATATTTCGGCTTTTCCAACGGGATTTTCTCTAATCGAAGCTAATTGGGAAGAATTTTTGACATCAAATTCCTCGTCTTTTGCAGGAATAGCGTTTCCTGAAAATCACCCGTGGATATTATTTCGATAGTGCTACACAGTTAAAAATTTGACCCATTTGCTGTACGTCACTCCACAGCTTTTATAGAATATCCCTTTCATGACCAATGAGAATGTTCCATAACACAGTCAAGTAACCGTTTTCTATAAAAGCAGTGGAGTGACGCAGTAGCAAATGAGTCAAATTTTGTACAGTGTATAGAGTTTTTTATATTTTTCTCTAAAAAAATTCATTGAAATATATTAATTTAGTTTTCTATTTGGATTTTTATTTTATCCAGTAAATGGTTTCTAAAATACGACTTACTTGTTTTGATGTTTAAATGTGTAAATAAGAACCTCCCCTCCCGAATAGAAAAAGTATATCTTCAGTTTTTGGGAACGGGGTATCTAAATATTTTCAAGATTCATATATATATTAATATACAGGGTGTCCGAAACGGCCGAATAACTCGAGAAATACATATGAGATTGAAAAACGTAAATATACGCGTTAAATATTTTTAAATAAGCTACTCAGTAATACCAAATTTGACATTTGCAACCGACCCTTTGGGGATCAGAGAGGGTCCAACTTTGAAATCTTAAATTATAACCCCCATTTTTTATTGCAGATTCCGATTCTACGGACAAAAATATGTAACTTTTGTATTTTATGTTTATTTCGAATCCTTGTTTATCACGGTGTAATCGAGCATATTAAATCGATACATATTTCGGCTTTTCCAACGGGATTTTCCCTAATCGAAACTGATTGGGCAGAATTTTTGACGTCAAATTCCTCGTCTTTTGCAGAAATAGCGTTTCCTGAAAATCACCCGTGGCGGTTATTTCGATAGTGCTACACTGTTAAAAATTTGACCCATTTGCTGCAGCGTCACTCCACAGCTTTTATAGAATATCTCTTTTATGACCAATGAGAATGCTCCATAACACAGTAAAGTAACCGTTTTCTATAAAAGCGGTGGAGTGACGCTTAGCAAATGAGTCAAATTTTTTACAGTGTATAGGGTTTTTTATGCTTTTTACTAAAAAATTAATTGAAATATATTAATTTAGTTTTCTATTTGGATTTTTATTTTATCCAGTAAATGGTTTCTAAAATACGACCTACTTGTTTTGATGTTCTAATGTGTAAATATGAACTTCCCATCCCGAATAGAATAAGTATATCTTCAGTTTTGGGGGGCGGAGTATGTAAATTTTCTGCATTTCGATGAGTTCTGCTTTTTTTTTAATCATTTAATTCAGGCAAGCAAATGGGCGTGCATGGAGTTTTTTAAATAATTTTTACAATGTATAATAAAATGTAAGGCAAACTGACCTACGTGTTTCGATCTTTTATCATATAAATATGCACCTCCCCTAAGAAATAGAAAAAAAAATTCATAATTTGAAGCTTTGATGTGTGTATATTATGCGTTTCCATATATTCTTCTTGTTTTTAAAAAATCATCTAATACGGCTGATGTGGGTGTATGTTTTTATTATTATTATTATTATTATTACAGAAAAAATATAGGACAAAATATTAAGAAATAAAGTTATAAAACATTTTTTGGCTGTGCAACGGATGAAGAAGTATCGTAAATTCATTGTACTTACGAAACCCGATATTTTCCAAGTGAAATATCAGTATTTTCTTTATAAAAAAATAAAGCTATTATAAACATTCGCTATTTTAACTTCTTTAACAAGTGATTTTCAATAAGAAAATATTCGTAGTTAGCATTTCTTAATGAAATGCAATTGAAATGCAATCTTATTGAAATTATTTCCTATTCTAGAAATTGCAAGATCCTTAGGAACCCTGAAATTTTAGTTTAGGGGAGGGATTATACGTTTTCATAATTCATTAATTACTGCAACAACAAAATAATAGGGCAGGGAACTTTTCGACAATTTTTGTTGATATATCATGATTTTTTATAAGTCAATATGTATTTTATTCAATTTAAAATTGTTTTTCATAAATTTAACTGCTTAACGGATCAATATTTCTGGTAAAATTTTCAAATAACAATTTCCAATACACAATTTTTAATCTTTTATGACGGGTTATTTCAAAAAGAAACTTTTGCCTTATTGAATCAGAAAAATGCTCGGATTAAATAATGCAATGATTAAAATTAAATCTTACTGGTGAGAAAAATAAATTATGATTGAAGCATGGATGCTCGGCAAATCATGATAGGAAAAATTACGGTTAACATGCCAAATTTCATTTTTCTAGGCCTTTCAGTATCACAAAATTGCATTTTTAGAAAGTTTTTTTTTTCCTGCGCTCCCCTTGAGTTCGTGGAATGGACATCAGAGATAGTCTATATTTGATTCGGGGGGAACACCATCCTTTTAGTATCATTGCTTTTGAAATCAGTTCGGTAGTTCCACATCATTTTAGAAACCATTTACTCGATAAAATAAAAAACCAAATAGAAAACTAAATTAATATTTTTCAATGAATTTTTCTAGAGAAAAATATAAAAAACCCTATACACTGTAAAAAATTTGACTCATTTGCTACAGTGTTACTCCACTGCTTTCATAGAAAACAGTTACTTTACTGTGTTATGGAACATTCTCATTGGTCATGAAAGAGATATTCTATAAAAGCTGTGGAGTGATGCTACAGCAAATGGGTCAAATTTTTAACTGTGTAGCACTAATGAAAAAATCGGCACGAGTGATTTTCAAGAAACGCTATTTCTGCAAAAGACGAGGAATTTGATGTCATAAATTCTCCCCAATTAGTTTCGATTAGGGAAAATCCCGTTGGAAAAGCCGAAATATGTATCGATTTAATATGCTCGATTACACCGTGATAAACGAGGAAGAAACATCAAATACAAAAGTTACGTATTTTTGTCCGTAAAATCCGAATCTGCAATAAAAAATGGGGGCTATAATTTAAAATTTCAAAGTTGGACCCCCTCTGACCCCCAGGGTGTCGGTTGCGAAGATCAAATTTGGTATCACTGAGTAGCTTATTTAATAATATTTAACATGTATATTTACGTTTTTCAATCTTATATGTATTTCTCGAGTTATTCGACCGTTTCCAGACTTTTCGGACACCCTGTATATGTACATTAGTGTAACGCCTTAAGATTCGGAAAGCTTAGTTTCTCGCGAATGCAAGGATGCGCCACAAATGGCGAATTTCCATCACTACACTTTTACATTTTTCACCTTATTTAATAACAGAATTCCTAAAAGTTAACAAGGCATACAGCACCATTAAAATTTATTGGTGAAAATCAGCCATTTGTGGCTTAGCGCTTGCATCCCTGCAAATGTCAGAAGGCGACCACAAATCTGCCATTGGCGACTATTTTTATATTCTATTCGAACTACTATTTAAGAGAAAATGCATTTTATATTGGGTCGTTCGGAAAATCGTGTCTGTTTAGGAAAATTAATTCTTACCGAAAAAATTTCACCATTAACCCCTTAACTGGTTCATTCTTTGCCATTCAATAAATTGAAAATAGCTTATTTACACCACTATTATTTAAATAAAATATTCGTAAAATTTAGTCTAAAAATTCCCGCCTTTCAATAATATGAAAATTTTCTTAAAAATAATAGCGGTGTCAAAAAGCTTTAAATGATGCAATAAGTAAATTCGTCTTGCTCGAACCGCGTTGAAGCAAACCAATTAAGGTGTTAATTGTTAGAGACTGTATCCAATACCTAATGCGTTGTAATTAATGAACAGAATTTTCCGATACGAATTGATTTGGTTGCAAATGTTGCAATGTTCCGTATTTTCCATTTCGCAAATGTTAAGGGATTACTGCAAAACCTTTTTTCTTATATGAGTTTTTTTTTTTTTTTTTTTTTTTTTTTTTTTTTTAATAAATTGAATATAACGCCTTTGTTCAAATTTTATATTAGGACGCTGGGTGCTCCCATGCCGTTCCTGTGCCGACAGAAGTACTTGTTATTGGAAAGAAGCCGTTTGGCAACCTTACAAATGTAGACATGCCGTTTTATCATCGGAAGTTCTCAAACGTTGTCTAGGTGGAAAGAAGGTAAGTAACAAATCAGAGAGTTAAATAATAATATGTAACTGTGAATAATAATAAAAGTTGGTTTAAATTTTAAATAAATAACAATATTTTGAAATAAATGTGTGTTATACTCAGTGTCTACAAAAAGAGAATTGATTCAGTTATTTTATTACTGAAGCATGAGGTTTGCGTGATAAAAAGCAAGCTTTTATTTGATAAAACAGGTTTTTTCCCCTTGAAACTTTGATGTGTCTGGCATCTCAAAGATTGTCTTGTGTTTGATTTCATATTATTAGCTATAGTTATTTATTTAAAATTAATTGCGATTTTTACACCTTTTATGAATTTTAGCAACGTATAAATGTATTCATATAAATTATGAAAAAAATTAAAAATTAATATTGGTTACATTCAGTTCATTACATTACAAGCAGTCTATGAATTTTTATGTAACATTGTACATTCAAAGAAAAAAATAATTCTCCGAGGATAATTCTGCCCGAAATCATCGTGTAAAAATAACATATAAACATGACAAAATTTATTATATCGTTGAACATTAGTTAATAAGTTATTGTTCAAATTAAACATTTTACAATAAGTTTATAATTTAAAATTATTGTTTTTTGAGTACTTTTTGTTATGTAAGTCAGAAGTTATATTACGACTTTATGTACAACAAAAACATAAATAAATTTCTATTCTTCTATTAAACAATTAGTAAAAATAGACTCAAATAATAATGTTTTACGAAGAAAATAAAGAAATCATACATTAAAGAGATATATAGTCGGACCTCGTTAATTCGAAATCGGATAAATCGATCTTTCGCTTAATTCGAATTAAACATGTTGTTCCGAAATTTTCAACGGCAGATTAACGTTAAAGGTTTTCATTTATTCGAACTTATTTTCTCTTGACTTCGTTTAATTCGATTTAACCAGAATTCATTTTTTTTCATTTTTTCTTAATTTCTCACAGATTTCTATCCTTCAAGTAACTCTCGTTCTTTAATTTTTCTCAGAATAGCTCTAAACTAGCATACATATTATCCAATGCATTTCATAGCTAGTTTCTTAGTGCCCCGTCTGTCCACCAATGACATTCCAACTCTTTTTCTATTGTGCTTGTTCCCAATCCCTTTATTCGTTTATGTGTTTCTATCTTTTAATTTAATATTAAGTCATATTCTGATGATAAAAGCCGAAATAAATTTAGAAAATTTCTGTAACATTAATTCTTTTGTAATAGTACCCCTTTAAATATGTTTTCCATTATACTTTGTACAATTCAAACTCTGGATAATTCGAACATTTCTTGTGGTCCTGACGAGTTCGAATTAACGAGAGCCGACTGTACAAACACAGCAAAAAAAAAAAAAAAAAAAAAAAAAAAAAAATCTTGGCATTCTACGATTTTAGACGTTTTGTTGAATATCTAGAAATATAGACATTGAATTATTCTGAAATTCCAGGTGTGTAAACAAAATAGTACAGGTTCAGGGCTGCCAACTACTACGCCTACGGCGTAATTACTCCGCTTTAGCTTCTAAATTACGCATTACGCTACGCGAACTTCAAATTACACTTTTCCGCTTTTGTTTACTATCAGCGCGCTGCAGTTGCGCAATCTTTAAACGCCGCTGCCGGTTACGGAGGAAGCAGGTTTAAAAATTCCCTTTTCCTCCTCGATAGCGAAACGCGGTCATATCCCCTGAATCGTAACATCTGACGCAAAGTGCGTGCGCATATTAATACGGCGCTGTGATTGGGTTACGTGTGTTAAGATCTTTCCTGTCTCTAGCGGTAGCCGTACTTTTCTTGTGTTTTGATTTTGCAGACGATCGTTCGGGCTAAAGTCAAGCTATGTTTTCAGAAGTTATAGTATATGGCATATGACATCATTTTGAATAATTAATCCTGTTCATTTCTTTTATTTCTCTGTCAAAATGAGTGACTGAGATATCGAAAAAAGAAAAGTACTTCTGATCAAAAGTTCCGATCCGAGTTGGCTAAAGTCCGATTCGGTGAAGTAGCTTTTTTTTGCGTGCTTCAGATAAATCTTGATATGAAGCATTCTCCATTACTTGCGAAAGTACTTTTCACTTTAATCACGGGGAAAATTTTATTGTTCGCGTCATATTAAGTCAAACAGACATATCAAGAACAAAGAACGAAAACGAAAGTTAAAAAAATGCCGGACACTTTCTTTGAAAAAAGCATCTCTGCTGTGGTAATACTTATAGAAGTATTACCACAGCAGAGATGCTTTTTTCTTATTGAACATAACGTGCCATTAAGTGCAACTGACCATGCAGGTTATCTCTTTAAAGCGATGTTCCCAGATTCCAAAATCGCCAAGCACAATGCTAGCGCGCGAACCAAAACGACAGCCATTTTAAAATGTATGGCAAATAAACCTGCTCTGATATAATTACTATTTTAAAAAGTACGCCATTTTCACTTTTAACTGGTGGTAGCACTGACCAAAATGCTGTTAAACTAATTTTCATGATGAATACCCATGAAATAAAAAGTAAGTTTTATATTTTGATTTGTAAAATTTCTTCTATTTTAATATGTATGATAGTTAAATCAATGTATTTTTAAAAAGGTGTTTTTTATAATATATTTCAAACTCTTTTTTTAACCTTTCGGGGTCGAATGCGGTAACACAACTTGACTACACTTGATTTCTTAAAACTACACATTTTCGATGTTCAAACTACACATTTTTACTCGCAGAGGTTGGCAGCCCTGCAGGTTATATATTTTCGCGAAGATTTTCCCCCCAATATCCCTTAGAGGACCGCCAACAAATTAAAAAAGAACGTAGATCTTTTGGATAATCTTGTCAAAACTAATGTATACATGCTATATCCGTAAAAATTAACACAGTTTATCATAAAAAAAACTCTTAATCATAATCTACAGTTTGAACGCTTTTGCTACATTAGTTTTGACAGGGTTATCCAAAAGATCTTCCTTCTTTTTTAATTTGTTGACGGTCCCCTATGAAATTTCGAGGGAAAATCTTCGCGAGAATATATAACCTGTACTATTTTGTTTACACACCAGGAATTTCATAATAATTCCTTATCTATATTTCTAGATATTCAACAAAACATCTGAAATCTCAGAGCGTCAAGATTTTTTTTGCTGTGACTGTATTTTATTTTTAAAACCCATGCATAACGTGCACCTGTAAGTTTTAATCATTTTTTTCTTTCAAAGTTGCTTGTCATTCACGTTATACAACGATTTAGTTCAATGTTATTTTTTAGGCAATAAGCTTATTAGGCCTTCTCTTTGTGTAGTTTTTCTAAAGCATTTCGATTTTTATATCAAGTAGATTGTTTACTTCTCAAGTTAAAAATGCATTGCTTTAAAGCATATTTGTATTTGATTTTGGGATTTCGATCCCTAAAATCTTAATTTGCTGAAAATTTTGCAGAAAATAAGTCTCCTTGCTGCAATTTTATTTTTATTTTCACATTTGTGAACTAATCATGGACAAATACAATAAATAGCAACAAAAGATTCTGAGGTCACAAAAGATTCTGATTTCAAAATTAAATGACTGAACATAGTTCCCTTTTAGAACTATGAAATTTTTTAGCCATAGCATTTAAACGAATTATCTTCTTGGAAAATAATTTAAAATTAATTAAGAAAAATATCCCCAACCAGTGTTGCCAGTGGGCTACTTTTTTAAAATTCGAATTTCTTGATTGACACTACTTTTTTGAAAGGGTAAAATTCTCTTTCTTTTCACCTTAATTAATATGACATTAAATAAGCCTAATTTTACCATTTCAAAAAAGTGGTACCAGTGAAGAATCTGAATTTAACAAAAAGTAACCCATCTGGCAACACTGTCCCCAACCAACATTTGGGCGAAAATATAATTAAAAAAAAAAACATTAAGAAGCAAGAGTAGGCGAACTTACCTACTGTGTTTTTCAAAAAGTAAAATTCAACTGATGTATTAATTCTGACTTTAAAATATTCTAAAGAATGAATAGTGCTACCATCTGCTAACAAACAGAACAACTAAAATTATAAATTTGATTACTAGTCACATGAGTTGCACTGAACAGTATCGGTTCTTATAAACAATAAAGAATGAATCAATGATAGCATAAATATCTTAGCTAGTTGCTGTAATTATTCTAAACATTTAAAAACCTTTAATTGAAATTATTTTTATTTGTTTTTCTAGCTGTTATTCATTGGTGACTCGACGAACCGAGGTATGATGCATTATGTTATAGAACGTGTGAATGGGACTTTAAACGAGTGGGATAAAACACATGACATTCGAGTATACAACAATGTAAATGGAGGAAGAACAGCAGTGAGTTTTGCTTATTATCCACAATTCTGGTTGCCAACAAATCAAAGACCAGTTTTCGATAAAGCACTTTATCATCTTATTCAAAAGTAAGTTTGTTGTTTTAAAGTATATCAATGTTTACCTATTAATTTTTAAAAAAGAAATACAAGCAGGTGTCTTTGCTGAGCTTGCGTGAGAAATAAGCAATCGTAAAGCATTGTCACTTACTCCTTAGATTTTCATAATTATTACTAAAGATTTTATTTTGCATTATTGAAGAAAGCAAATGTTTATTTTTTCATCACGTAAAAAATTACATTCTGTAAAACTAATTTATGAAATCAATAAATTGATTTATAGTTTTAAACAAACTTTATTTTAGAGAATGTTTCTGATCTATTCGGTGATCTAAAGCTTGAATTTAAGCAACAGAGAGAAATAAAGTTACACATGACCAAAGCGGAATCGGCACTACACGTCTTGGCTCCTAATCTTACGTTAACAATTTCCAGCGTGGTAGGTTAAATTATGTCCAACTTAATTTTAATCACCAAATATCCCAATTGCACCAGTATTTCGAAAGAAATTTCTGTCTTTTAGATTGTACATGAATAAACGGCTTTACTTATCTAAATATAATAAAATATAGTGTAATGATTCCGGCGCGAGCACATCTAATCAATCACATTCCTTCGTATTTGCACGAGATTTGGTAAAGGCTGTCTATTTAAAATGGCACAATAAAATATCGCATCAACTGAGGTGCGTCTGGGACATCTGCACCAATTATATTTATCAATTATTCCACCTTGTAAGTTGAAATCACGATTTTTTTACCCACCGTCCAAGGACGGGCATTTACACTAGTTCTCAAGTAAATTTGTCTGTAGTTCCCGGTGTCAATCAATTATTTCAACATTTAAAAGAAATTAAATAGGGTAACATCCCCAGTAATTGGCACATTAAGAATTTGTCGTTAAACTTACTTAAATTTTCATTACAAAGAAATAAGCTATTTACTTGGAAATATTTTTAAATCAAAGAATGCATATCTGTGCATCTATTTTCCCCACTAAAAGCAAAAAAAATTGAAAAAGTATTTTTATAAAAATATATTTATAAAAAGTTGCTGAAATCACCAGTAATTGGCACCTAGAGCACCAATGTATGACACCTTGTGATCCAGTAATTGGCATATGTTTATATTTAAAAAAAACTTTACATTTTGCATTGGGTTTAATCGTTCTAAATTAATTTACTGTATATGAAGATGCCATATTTCAGGTTTTTGAGAGTAAGAAATCAGCATATTAGTCTGAAATGTGAACAATTTAAAACAATACAATATACTTTCATTAATACCCAGTAATTGTCACGCTGTCCCCAGTAATTGTCATTTGAAGCTTTAATAGATTCCAATTACTGATAAAATTTATATTTTCAAATAAAAACAAATGATAAACAAAATTAGTCTATAATTTTAAAAGTACTTCCAAAATAAATGGTTTAATCTCAAATTCCTTGCGAATTCCTTGTAATTGGAATAGGTGCCAATTACTTGGAACTAGCAAAATTGAAGCACCATTAATTGGAAACTACCATTAATTCAGAAATCCAAATATTTGTGTCGAAAATACTTTTACACAATTCAAGTAATCCTTATTAACTAAACAAAACTGTTGTCAATTAAAATTTAAAATATATTATAAATCAGATTGTGGTGGTTACTCGATAACCCCCCCATATGTTTAGCTTAATTCATTTTTATTAGCCATTTTATTTCTTATTACCTCCTTTTTATTAATGTTCTCAATTTAAATTTTATTTCGATTTCGTTTCTTTTCTTTTCGTCGCCTGTAATGTTTTCTTTCTTACTTAGCTTTCGAATGTTCCAAGCCGGTAAAATCCTGTTCGAAGTCATTCCTTCCGGTTTGGAGATCCTTCGAGAACATTCTGGCTTGTTCTATGGGTGGAACTTCCGTTTATTCGGACACCTCCCTTAACCTATCAAATTAGTTTCCGCAGGTGACGTATTTTAAGCCATTGAGTGCATGGCCACCTGCTTTGGCCTCCCTTCTTTACGTGTTTATCAATTCTGTTCGTATTAAATTCATATTTATCCATTCTTTGCATCGTAACTTGGCTTATTTCTTCATCGCCCCCCTCTTTCGCTCGCTGCCAAATTGGCGCCTCTCGGATTTATAGTAACCCTGCCTCTTTTTCCCTCCTGGCTCTCGGCCTCCTGCGTGAGTTGCGCTGTTAGACTCCTGCCGTAATGGGTGCGGCTGGTTGATCAGAGATTTTAGTGGAATTCCGGGGCAAAGGGTGCTCCCCGATACAGTTAGATGGAACAGGTGTTGATTCTTAAAAATGTCCACCCCAGGAGTGTTCGAAAAATTGATTTTTTAAGGCGGCGAGTAGCAAGACATCATTCCTATGCATCCAGAAAATGATTCTGAGTGTTACTTCTTCCTGGTTACAGATGTTACGTAAGATTATATCATCATTTTTCTCCATATCTTGTTCATCAAATATCTCTACTTTGTGTTTTTTTTCTTACCCCTCTGAAGGAAACATGCGGAGGTCGACATTCTCATCCACGACATGAGTTTTTTTTTATTCCTAAAGTAATTATTTCATTATATCATTATTTGGCCCAACATTATATATAAATTTTGAAATATAACGGGGCGTTCCAAAGGAAAATATTGTACATCTCTATGAAAAATTTTCGTCTGATATAAATATATTTAAAAGTACGTATCGTTGATTGATGTTTAGAAAGAAAAATAATATTATCTTTTTTTGTCATATCATGAGAAATTTTTCTAATTCATACTGTCAAGACATATAAAATGTGTTATGCAAGAGAATGTTGTTTTTAGAAGATATCAATTTTATAATTATCATCTGTTGTGAAATTGTTTCTATAGAGTACATGATTAATATGTACGAGTGCAAAGAAATACATATCTGTGAAAAAATATTTATAGTCGTGAAAAATAAATAAGTTTTCATGAAATAAAAATATTCATCTTCAAAATTCTGTCTACGTTTTAATTCCTGTGCATGAGTCTGGATTAATTATTCTTCAAAAGCCAAGGACTTTACAGGTAACTTTTACCTTTTCAATTTTATATTTTTTTATAATTTTGTGCTTGATTTTTATCATCATGGATAAAGATTTTCTCTATTATTTTAAATGAAGCAATGATGGTCATGTTTGGGTCGTTTGCCGGCCTCCATTCTTCACAATGTATTAGTCACTTTCACGATCACTTTGGCCTAATTGTGGGTAGAAAACAAAATAAACAAGTGTTTCTCCTCCCATCTCTTCTTCTCACCCACTAAAGTAAACACAACAGTTTCTTATTTTCTTTGGTGCACTGACCAAAGCGTGTCCAACATTCCATGACCATCCGTTTTTCCTTTGCTACCATCGTATTTTCCTTATATATATATATATATTGTCGTCATTATCTTCAGTTATATCTTCATTATTAAAATTATTTCTTCATGCAATGATTAATATTTTATAATTATATGTTATTGAGAGTGGTGCAGTAATTAAATGCAATATATATATTGATTCTATACTGAAATAATATTTTTGTTTTCTGGAGCAGTGCATCATATATATAACATAATTTATCCATATATTTTTCTTGCCTTGGTATAATTTTGCAACTAATATATATACATTATTTAACGGAGGTACTGGTAAATATTATTGTTCATCCTATGATAAATTATTTTTTCTTGTCATACATCTAATAATATATGTTTTGAGCCATATTATATATATATTTTTACATAAAATTTTTGGGTCTTATATTCTTCATGTCATACTAATATGTTAGTATACGTTTTCTTCCTTTTTTTTAACATATAAAAATGGTTTATGACGTAAATGAAAGTCATCAATATTTTAAATAACGGGTCAATTTATATATATATTATTCATCACAAGACCAGCCAATAACCAAATTTATCATGTCATATATTGAGCTCTTATATTAATTTTTTCATCATGCCACCAAAAGCCAAGTTAAATATTGCAATCCAACCCTTCGACGGTAACCCTCAGACTGTAGAATTCTTCTTCGATCAATTATCTGACATACAAGAACTAAATAACTTTACAGACAAGGAACTTTTTGTTCTCTTTAAATCAAAACTTGAAGGCACTGCCTTACTCTTCTTTCTTGAAACTCAGTCTCAGTTCAAGAACTCTAACTTTAATGAGATTCGAAAAGCATTTATAGACTATTTCTTACCCACAAAAAAGTCTGTTTCTCTCAAATCCTTACAGAACTTAAGTTTAGATTCAAATGAATCGGTTAAAAATTTTGCTTTTCGGTTGGATAAACAACTTCGACTTGCTTACCCAAAATTGGATCTTTCTGCTCTCAATTCATTAAAGTTCACTCATTTTCTTGAGGCTTTGCCCAAACAAATCAAACGCAAAATTTTAGAAGAAAATATTACATCTTTCGAGTTAGCTCTTGAACGAGCAAATTTTCTTCAAGACATTTATGACTCTCCCCCTAAAAAATCTTATGAGAATTTTAATCAAGCCTATTGTTTGGATACTGAAAAAGTCCAGGATAATTCTATTGCTTCTAATAATGTGCTTCATAAAACCCCTATGAAGCATACGAAGGATAAAGTTTATCACAATTCTCAAGTCAACTACTCTCCTTTGCAAACTCCAAAGGACAAATCTCATACTTCTCGTAATTTTCAAAGAAATTCTAGGACATTTTCGCCTTCTCCACCGAGACAAGAGGCTACAAATAAACGTAACAATAATTTTCATCAACGTAATTTTTACCGGAAACGTCCTTATCAACCCACCTTTGACAAATATTCTCACAAAAAAAATTCTACATCCTTTTATCACAGACGAGATGTTGTGCAGTGTGCGTTCTGTGGGAAATTTAATCATCGTATGGACTCATGCTACAAATTTAAAAATATTATTAGTAATTCTAACCAAAACTCTTCAACTCAAATTTCGTCTCACCCTCACAGAAGGAAAAGCCACACCTCTTCTTCTGAAAATAACAACAATGTTTATCATTTAAACAGATAAGGGAGACTGGTTCTACTGACCGCCTTCTTTCCCGTAATTCTCATTCAGGGTCAGTACACTTTGACAACAACAACAAACATCAACAATTTGACAAACGCTCTTCAATTACTTTAGTGTCATCCACAGCTGTCCAAACTTCTCCTATGACATCTAAACTTAACAAATCTTCCTGTTCACATAATTTTTTGACATCTAAACAAAACTTTGAGATTGATGATAATGTACAAGAAAATCATGTCATATGCAGTTCTTTTAACAACTCTTATGTTCTTCCATGCATCCTAATAAACGTTCAACATAATGAAATCTCCACATTAATAGATACGGGATCAAGTTTGTCTCTCTTGGATGAAGAATGCTTTAATAGCATTAAATCCAGGCTTCATTACAAATTTTTATCCAGGAATGTATCGGTGTCTACCATAAATTCTAAGGTTTTCTTCAAAGGATGCATAGAAATAGCATTTAAAATTGATAAAATTTTTTTTCATCATGTTTTTTACCTTACAAAGATACAAAATGTTCATTTTCAAGCCATACTTGGATTTGAGTTTATCAACAAACATTCTATTACCATATCACCCAGCTTTAAGTCTATTTTAATTAAAGATAAACATATTCCTTTTCACAGTTATAACGAATCTCCTACTTGCTATTTTATGAATTCTGAATATAATTATGTTAATTCAGGTGTACCATATTCTTTAGATGCACACAAAATGCCTTGTTATGAAGATTCTATGTCAAATAATCTAAGTAATGGTATTTATTCTGATAATATATGTGCAAATTATGATGACACAAATTTACAATTAGTCAACAATTATACAACCTATCCTTATAATTATAATGTTCAAAATAATGGTTTGTTTACAAATAATATGGCTCATTCTGCTAGGAATTTTCATAATCCTTATATTGATGGTTATTTTACTTATTATTTTCCAACTGATTATGGTAATGTGGTAAACTATGTATCTAATGATAATAATATTCCTGGCAAGAATTTCTCATCTCAGAATACTAATGATGATAGCTATGTTGGTGAAAAGCAAACTCATTTAAATTGTGGTAATAAAGTCTTGGTGAATTCCAACATGGTACAATTACTTAATAGAGAATTAATACCTCCTGATTCGTTTGTTTATTTACATGTTAAGTATCTCAATCCTCCATCTGAATATTTTGTTTTCAAACCCAATTTAAAAAATAAAGGTCTTGTGTTACATCAATCATTGCACTCAAAATCTTCAATTCAAAATGATTTATTTTTGGTTGTATGTCAGAATATATCAAAGCTGGATATTCATTTAAATAAAAATTCAATTATTGGCGAATGTATCAATGTAGATGTGAAAGATATTGAGGAATACTCTTTTGATTTGGATTTTGAGAACGATTATTGTAATTTAATTTTACCATCTGAAGAGATTAAAAGAAAACGAATTCAAGAACTGTCTCCAAATGACTTTGATCTAAAACATTTACCTCCTCATGAAAGGGACTCTTTGACCAAATTATTATGTAGTAAAGCTTTAGCTTTTTCAAAATCTCTTGACACTTTAGGTCATACGGACCTGGTCAATCCTCAATTTACAATGCTAAATTCTCATCCAGTAAAAACCTTACCTTTTCCCGTGCCACAAGCACTCGAGCAAGAAGCTCTTGACCAAATTAATCAAATGTTAAACGCCGGCATTATTGAGAGATCAAATTCATCTTGGGCGTGTCCCATGCTTCTTGTTAAAAAGAAGAGAACTGATATGTCTAAGCCTCAAAAGTATCGTTTGGCTCTGGATTTAAGATTGTTAAACTCCATAATAATTCCATCTTCATATCCTCTTCCTAGAATTCAAAATCTATTGGTACAGTTGTCAAAATTTAAATATTATACCACTCTTGACTTACCCTCTGCATATTGGCAGATTGCTGTACCTAAAGATATGCAAGATAAACTTAGTTTTACTACTCCATGGGGAATTTTTACCTATTTACGTTTAGTATTTGGCCTGAAGACGGCCGCCAGCACTTTCCAACAATTAATCGACTCTGTTATTCAATTATCTCAAATTGATTCCTGTTATGCATATCAAGACGATATTGTAGTGGGTGCTAATTCATTTGAAGAAATGTCCATGAAGCTCACAAAGCTATTAGACACTCTCATTGCTAATAACATTACTCTGTCTCCTGAAAAATGTGCATTTATGCAAACAAGTATTAACTTCTTGGGTTTCCAACTCACAGATCATAAAATTCTTCCTATTACGAGTAACATTTTAAAAATCACTTCTTTTCCAACGCCTAAAACCAAGAGGCAAACGAAAAGTTTTATAGGTTTGTGTTCATTTTATAGGTCAATTATTCCAAATTTTGCTAAATTGATTACTCCTCTCATTGAAGTCACCAAACCTAAAAATAAGTTTTCTTGGAAATCTGAACAAGAAAATGCATTTAAAAAATTACAAGACATTTTCTTCCATAAACCTATGCTCAATCTCCCAAACTGGAATGAAACGTTCTATGTTAATACAGATGCATCAAAAACAGCAATATCAGCTGTTCTTATGCAGAATGTCTTAGCAGATTTTCTGAGTAGAACTCCTCACATTCCTACTGAAGATCTCAATAATAATCCAGATCTTATTTCTTCACAAGAACCTTTACCTATTGTTGATAATCAAAACGATTTACATAATGACATTCCTCACTTCCCATGTGGTTTAGTTGACAAAATACACCACACATGTCATCTTCAGAGTGATTCTTCACCTCCTAATAATGATAATAACCAAGATCCATTATTAGAAATTCTTGATCACACCATCTTCTCTGAACAACAAAAGGACACAAAAATTAAGCAAATTTATGAAGATCTTAAAAATAATAAGAAATCTAAAAGTTTAAATGGCTACTATATTAATCCAAGTAATGAGTTACTTTGCTATAATGGTCATTTCTCTTCAGAAGATATCGAGCTACACAAAGCTGTTTTACCTTTGTCACTTAGAGCAAAAGCCTTAAGAATTGCTCATATTACTCATACTGGAATTCATAAAACCATTGTTAATTTAAGGGGGTAGTAAGGTTAATTCGAGGGGAAAAAAAGCATATTTTCTATCATTTTTTGTAAGGATACAATTAATATTTATTTATTTCTATAATTATAGTATAATTATATGTCATTTAAAGAGTATTCTGTGAAATTTTCATTAAGAAATATTAAAAAATGAGCCGATGACAGCGAATCTTCGAAGACGTCCCCAAAAAAAAGTTGATTCGCGGTGAACTCTGTAGCTCAAAATCTACTGAACCGATCTTTTTAAATTTTTACACACTCTTTCTTTATATAAATTACGAGATAACGCTGTCGAGTTTTTTTTTATTTTTTTTATTTTAACTTACTTTTAAAAAACAAAATATCAGATTTTTTTGATGAAAAATCAGCATTTTGACTTCCGAGCCTTGTAAAAAATTGAAAAATCAATAATAAAAAAAAACTCGACTGCGTTCCCTGAGGAAACTTATCACCTAATTAAATTAATTTGGTTTTTTAATTTCAGTTGATCCAGTCATGAGTTATGCGGTTCACCACGAATCAACTTTTTTTGGGACGTCTTCGAAGATTCGCTGTCATCGGCTCATTTTTTAATATTTCTTAATGAAAATTTCACAGAATACTCTTTAAATGACATATAATTATACTATAACTATACAAATAAATAAATATTAATTGTATCCTTACAAAAAATGATAGAAAATATGCTTTTTTCCCCTCAAATTAACCTTACTACCCCCTTAAAGAAAAGATTTACCTGGAAAACCCTTGTTTCAGATACCATTAATTATGTCAACTCTTGTGAAATCTGTTTAGTAAATAAGAATCATAAAAAAAACACTGCTCCATACTTACCTGCACCACTCCCAACTGCTCCCAATCAAAAAGTCTCTATGGATTTACTCGGCCCATTGAGAAATCGTCAATATGTGTTGACCATGATAGACCATTTTTCTCGTCATTTAGAATTATATGCCTTGAATAATATCAGCGCTGAGTCTGTTACAAAAGCTTTATTACATTACATTTCCACTCATGGAAAACCTGAATTAACGCTCACTGATCATGGCTCTCAATTTACTAGTGACATGTTTTCTTTCTTTAATAAAAAGCTTGGCATTAAATTAGAACACAGTTCTGTAGCCCATCCCCAGGCCAACGGATTAAGTGAACGAGTCAATTCTCAAATAAAATCGTCTGTGAATACAATGGCTTCACAAGGATGTGATATACCAACTGCTCTAAAAATTCACCAATCCATATATAATGCTACACCTCATCCAGCCACAAAATTCACTCCAAATCTTCTTCATTTTGGAAGAGAAATAAACGACATTTATTCCAATTATAAAACTCAAGTTTCATGGAAAATTCTCGATACTGCATATGAAATTCATAAATTGATGGATGTTATTGAAAAAATATACTATCAAGCTTACAAGAAGGTGTACCAAAAATCCAGAGAAAAATTAAAGTTTTCCAACATCAATGTTAATGACATTGTTTACGTAAAATTTCCCACTGTGTTTAACAAAAAAATACAAGGCCCATATGTGGTGAAGAAAATAATTTCTCCTGTGCTCATTCAAATTCAAGATTCCAATAATAGTCATGCTTCCCCTATGTTGATTCACACTAATCGAATCTTGAAGCTTCAAAAGAGAAATGAAGCACTGCAACATCCTTCAGTTTCTTCTAAAAATGCATCACATGATCAATCAGCTGTTGATAATGCATCTTCCACTCCTGTGAGACAACACTCTCCTACCCAAGTTTCAAATCATGATGCTGCATGTAACACATCTCCTCAAATTCTTTCTTCTTCTAAGTGTCAACAAACATCTTCTTGTTCAAGTAAATCAGTACTGTCACAAGCTCCTCCTGATAGCACTCATACTGGGATTAAAAACAAGTCCACTCAATATAAAAATTATGATCTTCGCCCTCGCAATCATAAACTGTATAAGAAATAAGCTAACCTTCTTTTTCCTTTTTCAGGATGACTATTGCTTTGTAGTATAATCAGTCGATGCTAGCCAGACTGATATCTCAGTAAGAAGAATCACTATGTATTTTTTTTTCTTTTCTCCAAGCTGCAGGCAGCTGTTATTATTATTTTTTTCTTCATTATGTAAGTCTTCTTCTCCCTGATACAATTCAACAGTCATCCTCTTGATGTATGTATGGTTTTCAATAGTTTTATTATTTAATGCATTTATCTCTAACTCATAATTATTACAATAGATATATAATCTCATGTATGCCATACTTTTAAATCTTATAAAGTCTTTAATTACAATAGTTGGTGCTGAAATTGAGAAAGAATTTGTCTTTTTTATATTCTCGTTATAATATTATGTCATTATTTAAAGTTATTTTTGACAAATGTGTATTCTAATATGAAAGGTGAAATTGTAATTAATATAGGGTAAACATAAATTGGAGTAGGGGGAACTGGGGGACATTGATACATGGGGCACATTGATACACCCCGTGTACAGCACACAGGGTCATTACAGGAAGTTTCACAACAGCTCCAAAAGGTGATACTAGTGCACTTAACTATATACAGAAAGTTTTGGAATGATTCAGTAGTTTGTTGAAATGGGACGGGTGATAATTTGTTTTTGTAGGTCAAAAGTAAATTTGAGTTGTAGAATGGAAATAGTATTATAAAACTGTTCCAGTATTTTCAACCGAAAAGAATACTCTCTCTGGCAAGTAAAACTACTCTTTATCAGTTTCTCATTCTTTTTAGTTAGATAAATTATGAAGTATTGGATTTGAGACTCATTTTATTCAAAATAGCTGTATGGGGCACATTGATACAGTCTTTGTCGGGGCACATTGATACAACCTAAAACCTTTTCTAGTTCATTTTTTCATTACCTGTTATTATTTTTTTTACAATGCACTCCTTAATCCAACCATTTTTCGCTAAAAATTTCTAATATTAGTTTTTATTAAAGTGAAATAGCTTTATTTTCTTTATATTAGAACATTTTATAGTATTTTTGCAAAGAGAAGACGTACGAACTTACCCAACATATAGTGCTAGTAGAACTAATTAAAGAAATGGACGGCAGCCTTGAAAATCTTAAATTTATATCAGTTCTCCAGAGAAAAAAGTACTTTCTACATGAAAAGTGTTACGTAAGAGAAACAAGCTGCAGAACAGCACAGGATAATTATATTAAAAACAGAATTTTTAATATAATTATCCTTTATTTTTTGTTTATAAACCGATTTATAAACAAAAAACTTCGTAATTTTTCATCTTTCCTAAGAAAGAAGATAATACTGGGGTTGAAGTACCAGGTATGACAAAGTTACCACAGCCAACAATCAGACAAAAAACAGCCAGAACATCACGTCATTATACATTTCATTTTGATTGCTTTAATATTGCTTACAAATAAAGTGTGGGTGATTTGAATTTTTATAAATAGTATAAAATGGTTTTCTAACTATTTTTCTATGAAAAATATGCATCGGTGTTATTTTGTCTCCAGTTTTCCGACACGTATCAGAGTGTATCAATCTGCCCCGGGGATGGGGCACATTGATACAAATTACTTTTTTTTATTTTTTTAACATTACATGCAAAAATAATATATAAAGCAACGATTGAACATTTTTATAACAAACTACACAGGTTTTGCTGACATCACATCGAAAAATAACTTGAAGTTTCTGCTTTCTAGACACCAAAAAAATTTTTAGAAAAAAATTGTATCAATGTACCCCAGTTCCCCCTACTCCTCAAATTATTTTCTCTATTGTGACTTCTCTTTACAATGCATGCATGCTTTAACATTTAACCTCTATTGATAAAAAAAAAGAAAAGAAAGTGCATGATAAACTTATATATACTAATATTTCTTCTCTTCTTGGTGAAATATAGAAAGTGAATGACTCACCATAAGTAGTATATAATATTTTTTTTGTATACTTTTGAGTGTTTATACTTTGGATCCAAAGATGTTGAATGAGTCATTATATATATTTATATAAAGCAAATACTTGATATATGACAAATGCAAAAGTGATCACTTACTTAAGTTTAAAAAAAAAAAAAAAATGTTTGAAAATTACAAGTAAATATGTTCAAGATATCTTCTATATATAAAATTTTTGACATAATTGATTTTTCTTTTGTTTGAAAATTGACATTATCAAGTCATATACAAGATTCTCATATTCATATAAATTTCTTCCTTTTTCAGAATATTAAACATCTTATGTTTTATGTTTATTTTGAATGAAGTATAGTATTAAAGGTATTTATGCAATTTATTGTCAATTTATTTTGAAAGTGTTCAAGAATATTCCTTTATGAGAGTGTAAAGATTCTCTATGTGAAAATTATTATATTCATTTTGAAGATGTTTTTATTGAAATATAACATCATACTTTTGCTACCAATTTAACATATGCCATTCTTTTTGCAACTTATTATTTTATTTTCTGTGAAAATGTGTTATTGAATAATGCTAAGGTTATTCATTTAAGATTTATTGAAAGCTTAAAAGGCTATGTGGTGATATAAGTAAATTTTTTTTATGAGAGCCTAACTAATCTCTCTGCACCATTTACATATATATATTTTTTTTTGTTCAATTGTCAACTTACAAATTCATTCAATTTATCATGTGTTATTTGAAACCATATATTTTATATATAGTTATTGTATGATTCATATACAGTTACAGTATGTTTCATTTTGTTGACAGTTAAGAATATAATATACACATTATTGTATAATCAAATATTTTGACATATGCTAAAGCATTCTACTATTATAAGTGCATTTTGCACAGCCTAACAAGAGACTCGTCAAACTTAAGGACTGTTGTTTTGCACATAGACATAGACTTTAAATTTTTTTTATATATGATAGATACTTCTGGAAGAAAATTTTGTATACCTTCCATGTTAACATATAAGGATTACTATTATAACAATAAGTATTTTTTTTATTATTTGAACAGCATGTAAAACAGTTATTTATATTCCTATAACTATTTCTGATACATTTATTTTGTGTAATTATTTAGTATATTTGTACATATGTCAGAAAATATTGTCTCGATGAAAAAATTGTTCATTTTTTTTTGTCATCTCACCAATATTTTCTTTTGGGGGACCCTGGGTAATATGTGGTGGTTACTCGATAACCCCCCCATATGTTTAGCTTAATTCATTTTTATTAGCCATTTTATTTCTTATTACCTCCTTTTTATTAATGTTCTCAATTTAAATTTTATTTCGATTTCGTTTCTTTTCTTTTCGTCGCCTGTAATGTTTTCTTTCTTACTTAGCTTTCGAATGTTCCAAGCCGGTAAAATCCTGTTCGAAGTCATTCCTTCCGGTTTGGAGATCCTTCGAGAACATTCTGGCTTGTTCTATGGGTGGAACTTCCGTTTATTCGGACACCCCCCTTAACCTATCAAATTAGTTTCCGCAGGTGACGTATTTTAAGCCATTGAGTGCATGGCCACCTGCTTTGGCCTCCCTTCTTTACGTGTTTATCAATTCTGTTCGTATTAAATTCATATTTATCCATTCTTTGCATCGTAACTTGGCTTATTTCTTCATCGCCCCCCTCTTTCGCTCGCTGCCAAATTGGCGCCTCTCGGATTTATAGTAACCCTGCCTCTTTTTCCCTCCTGGCTCTCGGCCTCCTGCGTGAGTTGCGCTGTTAGACTCCTGCCGTAATGGGTGCGGCTGGTTGATCAGAGATTTTAGTGGAATTCCGGGGCAAAGGGTGCTCCCCGATACAGTTAGATGGAACAGGTGTTGATTCTTAAAAATGTCCACCCCAGGAGTGTTCGAAAAATTGATTTTTTAAGGCGGCGAGTAGCAAGACATCATTCCTATGCATCCAGAAAATGATTCTGAGTGTTACTTCTTCCTGGTTACAGATGTTACGTAAGATTATATCATCATTTTTCTCCATATCTTGTTCATCAAATATCTCTACTTTGTGTTTTTTTTCTTACCCCTCTGAAGGAAACATGCGGAGGTCGACATTCTCATCCACGACATGAGTTTTTTTTTTATTCCTAAAGTAATTATTTCATTATATCATTATTTGGCCCAACATTATATATAAATTTTGAAATATAACGGGGCGTTCCAAAGGAAAATATTGTACATCTCTATGAAAAATTTTCGTCTGATATAAATATATTTAAAAGTACGTATCGTTGATTGATGTTTAGAAAGAAAAATAATATTATCTTTTTTTGTCATATCATGAGAAATTTTTCTAATTCATACTGTCAAGACATATAAAATGTGTTATGCAAGAGAATGTTGTTTTTAGAAGATATCAATTTTATAATTATCATCTGTTGTGAAATTGTTTCTATAGAGTACATGATTAATATGTACGAGTGCAAAGAAATACATATCTGTGAAGAAATATTTATAGTCGTGAAAAATAAATAAGTTTTCATGAAATAAAAATATTCATCTTCAAAAATCTGTCTACGTTTTAATTCCTGTGCATGAGTCTGGATTAATTATTCTTCAAAAGCCAAGGACTTTACAGGTAACTTTTACCTTTTCAATTTTATATTTTTTTATAATTTTGTGCTTGATTTTTATCATCATGGATAAAGATTTTCTCTATTATTTTAAATGAAGCAATGATGGTCATGTTTGGGTCGTTTGCCGGCCTCCATTCTTCACAATGTATTAGTCACTTTCACGATCACTTTGGCCTAATTGTGGGTAGAAAACAAAATAAACAAGTGTTTCTCCTCCCATCTCTTCTTCTCACCCACTAAAGTAAACACAACACAGATAATAATGAATTGAAAAGCATGCCTTCCTTAAGCCAAAGCAGAAGAATTTGCAACAAAATGGCTAATTTGATACAAGCCATACTTGTTTCTCTTTCCTAGGCTCTATTGTCATCTTGTAAAATAAATCAAAGTTATAATCTTTAACGTAAATGAGCATGTAACTGATATATAGTCTTGAATTTTTAAAAGACTGGATATAAATCTTTTTTTAGGACATGTTTGTAAAATGTGCCAATCACTGGTGCATGCCAATTACTGGAGGTGTTACCCTACTTTGAATCGGAAAAAGTTACGTTACCGAATAAAGGCATGTTTCATGTCTCATGCTCATACCATTCCACAAAAAAGCTCTCTTCCCAGCACCCATCCGAAATTTGCATTGTAGAAATAAATTATCTCATAAATTATTACATAAACAGAAATAATCTTACTATATACAACATAAAAATATATAATTATCTAAATATACATAGAAATGTGTGCTTACCTCATAATAAAAAAGTTATTTTCCATTTAGTTTGCTTAACTTAATATCATCATTCTGGAGTATAAACTTCATACATGAAAATTTTCCATAGTAATAAGATACGTTATATCTAATAATTGCTTAAATATAAATCAATGTAAAGAAAGAAGAGAGAGAAATAAGTATTGATGCATTTTCTTTCAAATGAAAAATATTGTTAGAATAGGCAGAATAAATCAGACGCCTATTCTCCAGTAGCGAAACCTCACATTTTCCGGCAAATACGAGTTTTTCCGTTATGCTAGTGTACCTGGATTTTTTCCGGCATGTCTGTTAATGCGGGTGGTTACAGTATAAGGTTTATAGAAACTTATTTTTCTGCATTTTTGTCAAAATCAGTCAGACTTCTCCCATTTTATGCAGGTGCATTTTTCGCTTATGAAAATCTTGATTTATATTATTCGGTACTACTTGGTTATCAAGTCGACCAAAAAACTATCGCCAAATTATACGATTAAATGCCGATAATGGATGATTATGTTATTCAATGATATTATACACGATACGAATATTTAAAACGTCATCAAGTGGTTATTAATTCCATTTTTTATTTGCATTTCTATTCATGTTTTACTAATTTATTTGTTCTTTCGTTATTTAAGCTAAAAATTACATTACCATGCATAATTTGGCTATTAGTTTGGCGAAAATGGTTGACGGGTTAACCAAGTAGTACCTATTATTCTGTAGATCAGCTATGAAACTACTTTATGAAAATGCATTCTAAACCGGTGTGATGTCTGAGAACATACGATGAGCCGTAAGAAAATTACAATTATGACACGGAAATTTTTAGACAAGTTGTCAGCTATATAAATGTTACTTTACCCAGTGTATTCATTTTATACATAAATATTTTATACATAAAAAGCCCCCTTTCTTTTTCTTTTTTTTTTTTTTTTTTTTTTTTTTTGCTTATAAATTCTGTTGCCGATTAAGTCTGATGTCGTTTAATAAATATTTAAAATTTATACCCTAAATAAAATTAAAATAACAGGTTTGCCAGCAAGCATTACATAACCAGAATTTTATTTCTTCTGAAAATATATAATTCACAAGATTTTTAAAAAATATAACAATAATTTCTTCCAGGTCTCGTCCTTTGGAAAACAACACAAATACAATTTTGGTCGTGGGAGGTGTACAGTGGCTGGCGACTCAACATCTTCTGATGATGCTTAGAGCTTTAAGAGTGTAAGTTATACCGTTACATTTTTTATTACATATTACATAAAATGTAGCTATTTATATATATTTTTATTTTAACACAATCAAACTTATTGTGGCCAAATAACCGTTTTCTATAAAAATAATCGAATTGCTCGTCAGTTTATTAAATATTTTTAACAGTCAGAGTTGCAAAAATCTAGGCACCAGTCTAGGTAGTCTTTCACCGCTGAAATTTAAAAGGTTTCTTCAGTTAAAATTTGATAGGATTAATAGGTTAAAATTTGATAGCAAAAAAAGTGAGAGACTGCTTACTGGCATCCAGATTTTTGCATCCCAAGTAAAAGTTTAATGTAATGAAATTATTCTAAGTGTTTCTGTAAATAAACTATAAATTTTTATAAACGCAATTTTCAACTGCCATAATAAATTCCAATATGCCATAATAAATTCCAATAACATATATCAATGGATAGCAAATCTACCGGAATATAATCCGAGTGTACTTACGCGAATTAAAGTACGGCTAGTTCGAATGTTAAACTGTCAGAAAGACAGGCGGATGAATAAAAAAACCGTTCACATAAAAAAATTTCAACTATGTTGGAAAGTATTTAAAATAAAAATGCTACAAATAAGAAAAAAGTTATTTGTAGTACGTACTATTAAGATAAAAAATAAACAATTTATAATCAACTTGTAAAAGACCTTCTGTAACTGAACTATAACTAATAATAATATGGTTATTCTACATTCATTGTAGATGTTGAATTGTAGTATTATATGATGGCTATATGTATATATATTTAAAAAAAACAAAGCTTAGAGATAATGTTGAATTCAGTAAGTAATAACATTACTTTTTCCTTACAATTACTTTTTTTCATGATTTTAGAGAAAGACTTCAAGGAATTACTCTTGTTATGAAAACATTAGGTGCTGGTTTTCATCTACCCGTTGAAGGGGTCCATACCTTATCAATGGTAAGTCAATACATCATCCGAATTACGTATTAAATCGCAACTTTAACAATATCAATAGTTACTTTTGCTTATATTAGAAATGAACAGATTTACATTGTTTTTTTTTATGAAAGGATGGTGTTTTGGATAAATTTCCAAGATCTTGTCCTTACATCCGTCATAGTTACAAACCTTCGTATTTCCAGCGGACTTAAGTATTAAGAAAAAAACGACATTTCCAAAATTCTCACAAAGAGTTTCGAAATTTAGATTTATTTTATGCTACTTATGTGTACAATTTCTTTTTTTAATGTTTATTATTTCTCTTATGAAATAATTTGCATAATAGTGTAACTATTTTGCGAAAAAAAAAATGTCATGTGCATGTTTATACTGGAATATTAACCTCCTCAGTCCTGATGTCGCCTATAAGAGACACTTAATAACAAACTTAAAATTACTTTAAATGTTTCTAGCATTGTCAAAATTATTTATAAACCTTTTTAATAGATACTTACATACCATAAACATTGATATACAGGCTGAGACATTTTCGAAGATTTTTACAGCAATAAACTTGTTTTTCTGGGCCATCGTAATATCTGTTTCGGGATTCAAGAGGTTAGGCCTGACATAAAGTCTTTTAAACATAGAGAAAAATATTTATCATTTTGACGCATTTTGTTTCCTTGCATACAAACGAGTTTTTAATTCATTTTCTCCTTAATCATTTGTAAAGCCATAACATTTGAATTTCAATTAGAGGTTATCTAAAAATAAAGATTTTTCAAATGCTATGTTTATAGAGTTTAATACATTCTACATTAGAAAATAATATCGTAAAACGCAGGATTCTTCAGACAACGCTTTTATAATAATTATTATGATTATTGCTCAAAATATCTACGATAATTTTGGATTAGCTTAGCTTAATTTAATGACAAATTTTGGGTGATTAAATACAGCAAAAGTCATTTCAGTACATATTAAACAAGTCGGTGACACTTTCAAAACATTCTTCTTTTTGAAACATGTTAGAACATGTCTCATACATTTTAAGATGTTGTTACACATGTTTAGTACTTCAGTGTTGCTTCTACAGTATTACAACAACTTTTTGTATTATTATACCAAAATTCTGCTTCTTTTTACTAATTCAATTAATTTCATTCGTGATATTATCAACAAAACAAGTGGATAAATATGATCGCTGACCACACAGAGGATTTCGTTTAATATTTTTTTCGAAATAAGTTATTCTTTAATTAATAAATCCAAAGTGATAATTTATAATTATTAAATTCTTACGTAGATGGTAGCATCAACAAATGTAACTTTTACAAAATTATAAAAGGAAGCTTTCTTTTAATCAAATTAAAAATGTTCGAATAAAATTATTTAAATAAAATCCAAAATTCCAATTTTTTGAAAATCAGAAAAAAAAATTAGCGGAGATATAAATAAATTTTAAATTTCTAAAAACAAAAAAAATTGTTTCAACAAATATTTAAAATGCTCAATCATTAATAATTTGCAACAGTTTTTAAAATAGAAAAAAAAAATGAATTCCAAAAATTGTTGAGGGATTAAAAAATTATATAAATCCTTAAATTAGCAAAAGATACGAATTTTTTTTAAAAAAATTAAATACATTTTAGTGTAAAAATTTCAACTTCCGCATCGGGGTTCGAATTACGAACCTTCTGTTTGCTAGCGAGATGCTTTAAACTCCAAGTTATTATGTCTACACGTAAAGCGTCCAAATTAGAGTTCTCTCTTCAAAGTTAAATTGCGAAAATAAACGGATGGCATTGAAAAAAAATAACTTAATTATAATAATAAACTTTCTCAAAATTTTATAATTTGTCAGGTAACACGAGGCATTTAGCTGCAAGCACAGAAAATTTGAAGTATCTGCCTTATACAGTTTTTATGTACGGACTTAGTGACGGACAGACAACAGATGACAAAGACGATTAGGGTTTCGTCAGATGAAAGAAATCTATTGAACATGGGTGCAAAACTCTAGGCGTCAACAAGCAGTTTCTCACGACTAAATTCATTTCGTTATTTTTCGCATAATATTTTGTATAAAACTCTTGTAAGAATGTTATTGAATTTTAACCGAAGAAAACTTTTAAATTTTAATAGTGAGAGACTTTCCGATGACACCTAATTAATCAAAGATTTTCAAAAAGAAAATGCTGGTATAGAAAAATTTCCTGATCATGAAATTCCAGGACCTGTACGAACCCTGCTTATATTTACAATACCATGTATTTTTTTATTATTTAGAAGCATTTATAGTTATCAATTTATACTTAACCAGAAAGTAGAAATTAATAAAATACACAATAGAAAATTATGTAATTTAGTAACCTTAAAAATAATTTCTTTGCGTATCAAATCTTCAATTTTGTTATTACTTGACTTGTCTTGAAATGTAATTTGAAATTGAAAACTTTTAGATTCAAGATTTATTTTGTATGTATATATATATTTTTAGGATGAGCAAAGAAAATTACTTCTTCACAGTATGGGCTTAGCAGACTTTGCAAAACACTATAATTTTGAGGTGATCGATACTTTCAATATTACTGTGCCAAGATATAAAGACTTCTTGCAAGGAAAATGTGCTTGCCATTTCCACAGGGTAAGATGCATCAAAACTTTTCTTTTTATTTTCAAAGTTACTTACCTTATTTTAGAGTTAACATTCTAACTAATAAATTCAGGACTAAATTATATTTTCGCATTCTTTTCTTCTAAATAACTATAATTAAATCCACTACAATTAATCGAAAGGAACTTTCCTTTCATGTATTCTTAGAAGAGAAAACATGTAATTATAACGAGTGGTTTAAAATTATATGTCACAACCGTACAGTCTGATAGAAGGGGGCTAAGTCAGGATATATTGTATAGGGATGCTAATCCAATTGCCGACAACACAAAATCCTAAGGTATCAAAGCACAAGAAAAAAACCTTTATTTTATGAAAGAGTAGATATAGGATAATCTAATGATCCATATCTGCCAGAAGTGAAGTGGTGCATAAGCCAAAAATTAATACCACCAGTGGTTGCCTTGTAGGCTTATCCTTTTCTTTTCCTACTTCTAGTCTTCCACTTTTCCATGGCTTTGATAGTAGGACAAATACAATAATAAACCTACCAGTCAACCACTGGTGGTATTAATTTTTGGCTTATGCACCACTTCACTTTCGGCAGACATGGACAATTAGATTCCCCTACTGCATAAAATAAAGGTTTTTTCTTATGCTTGGTACCTCAGGTTTTTATTCTGTCGGCCCTTGAACTATGTGGGTATAGAAATGTAAAACTGATGCATTAGATGACACTGTTGATTTCAGTTAATAAAAGTACTTCGGTCGCTTAAATCGCCATTCTCCGCACATATTTCATGTAAGATGTATCATTACACAAATGCGGAACTTACCACATTGCCAGCTTGCATTTCTATATTAATCTCCGCAAGAAAATAGAACAGCTGGTCGAATGATGCATATGGAACGATTCCCCGGAAGAAATCTGCTGGATTTTCAGTCATTTGAGTGCGCGTGTGTGTATCATTTTATGCGAGGCATGAATGGGCACTAGCTCATAATTCTTGCAGTGTAAGAAGCAGTATTACGCACAGTAGAGGCTAGTCCTTTGACAAAGCTTTTGGGCGTACGTTGGATTTTAGCCTTTCCTTTCGCAGCATCATACATTAAATGCATGTGCGCATGCTCCGCATTAGTTTAACGATGCATGTTGCTGGAAATCTGTGCGGGTAATGATGTTTCAAGTCAGCGAAGCGCTTTCCTTCGCCGAACTCAATCTGTCTGTTGGAGAAATTTGCTAGGATTTTTTAAACATCTTTATGCATAGCTGCCAACTTTTAAGCATTTTTTCTACCACAAAAATTTTATAATAAATATTGTCTTATTTAATTGTCGAAATTTTATGACTAAATAAATGGAAAATCTCTGCACAAATTTAGTGATAGCAGAAATGCGTCAAAGTTAGCAGCTATGCCTTATGTAAAACGATACGATAGATTTTATTTTTCGTAAAATTTTATTCATTTTTAATTTGTAAATTTCCTTTGAAATGCATACATAAAACATTTATTTATATTTTTTAACAGGTCGTAAAAATACCGTCACCAGACGATGATTTTCCCAGATGGCGAAATCGCAGAAACTCCGGACCCAATGGGCATCGTCAGCCAAGATTCCACGTTGAAGGTCCTATCAATGCCATTTACAGTGAAATATTGCTCAGCAGGATATGTTCCGAGTATCAGACTTGAATGTGACAAGTATGGCCTAAATAACATGGGTTTCATACATTTTATAAAGCTATTCTAAGAATAGCATCTTTCCTGGGGAAAGTAAACAAGTACGTTGTGTTTGTAACGAAACCTCTACTGAAAAGATATTTTTAATGAGCAAAATGTGAGAAGCAAGTTACTTGTTCAGGAATGGAGATGATTTGGCGCCATATATTTGGAGATGTACTTATTCACTTGGATTTATCATAACTTTTTTTTTGGCATATTGTCCTTGATTTCGTTACGAACTTTTTTATTTACAGGCATAAAAGCTTAAGGCTTTTAATGTTTATTAATTTTTTTTTTGTTTATATTCCAGAATCTTTTTCTTGAAATGTTTTCTGAAATTTGCAGTTGCACAGATTTTATTAATGTGATTTTTAAAAGTTATTTGCAAAAAGAAAAAAAATGTATTTACACGATTTTGCCGAGTTGTAACAGAATCAATCAATTAGTCTTATCAATATCAATCAATGTCAATCTTAAATATTATCTTTATAGTTTTAAAAATTAAAAGGATTTAATTTGTGTCGGTATGGCTTGGTTAAATACGTAATTATGTTTTATAAAATGCATTGAACGTAACTCTATTTCTGATAATACTTTTTTCTCTATTTCTTAGTAATATTTAAGCTATCAATGAATAATTTGATTAGTTGATAACGATTTGGTTTGTTTTAATTTAAACGTTTTGAAGAATAACTGACCAAATATGAATCATATACAGGGATATGGGGAAAAAATTATAAAATCTTATCACTAAAAATAAATAACATATATTAACATGTTTCTTATATTACTATATTAATCCTTTATAACCTGCTGTGACGTTTATATACCACTTAATTTTAATCACCAAATGTCACAATTGCATATTTGAATTTTTAAAGAAAATTTTACATTTGTAACGTACGCGAACAAAAAGCTTTTACATATTTTGAAACAAATTTCCTATACAACCTCATGTCATTCAATAATTTCAAAATTATACCAACTGAAGTAATTTGTCCTTGAAAAAGTTAAAAAATACAGTAAATTAACCAATTCCCTGATTTACCCGTATGTCATACGCGCAACGTGTTTTTGTCAATCATGATTTGCCCCTACCACGAACGGGCATCCATATTCCATCCATGATTTATTATTCTCACCAGTAAATTTTTACTGTAAATTTCATATTGTTTAATCCGCGCATTTTTCTGATACAGCTAGAAAAACATTTTTATTTTGAAAAACCGGTGATAAAATATTAAACATTTTGTAAAAGACATTAAAAATAGGCATTATTTGAATTTTTTTTTTAAGTATTGATCCGTTAAGGGGTTAAATCAATAGCTTAATGTATTTGTGTACGTAAAATGTGAAAAAATAACTTTTGGACCGTATGAAACATTGGTTTAGAATACGTAAAAGTCAGATTTCCTTTGACTGAAGGAAATAGTTCGTTCCAATTTCATCAACAATATTTTCCTTTTATTGAATGGAATTTCCACATGAAAATCATATGAATCATCTCTTTTGGCGTATTTCCTAACCCTCTAATTGTTTGGAACGCAATTTTCTGCTCACCAAGCTCCAGGTTTCACTGCAATATAAACAATATTTAAGAAAATATGAACCATAACTTATAGAACGTACTACAGATTTAATGGATTTTCAATACATTGAAGAATGATCAGTATTCTAAAAGATTACATTCATGTTTGTAATTGTGGTTTTTCATAATGTTGAAAGAATCGTATTTTCTTAGCATTTAAAACAAAATGAAGAGAAAACAACATTGCAATTTTACTTTTAAGCAAGACGCTCGGAGGTTTAGAGCACAGGGCTGGTAACACCGGAGTGATACTAAGTCTACTAGATTCATGACCAAGAAATAAAAATGACATATCCTTAAAATAGTAAAGCTTCAACAGTAATTGATCCCGCATGGCATTCACAACGACCACCTTAAACTTACACCAAAATATTTTTATACAGAATTTCTACGCATTTAAACGCCTTATTGATAACTAGAGAAAAGCTAAATTTACGGTCGGAGTTAATCGACACCTCGAATTTTTTCGACAAAATTCCTTCTGGTCTCAATAAAATAGACATTCAGCTATTAAGGTACGCAGTTTCGTTAAATTCCGAGAAAATCAGAAATTTGGATTTTGTCCACCTAGTTTATCAAAACGCCCCACTGTGCATCAGTTAGTAGAAAGTTTCAACTTTAAGACCTTCTTTTTGGTTTGTTTACATCTTAAAAATTTCTCCCTTGAAAGGCATTGACAAAAGGGAGAAAATTAATTTTGGAAAAAACGACCCTATTTGAATATTTTTTTTTTCAAAGGGTTAACTGTAGCATTTTTTCGAATCGATTATAGCATTTGAGACCTAAAAGTAAGATCTTTCGGAATATGTCTCTTAAGTCTCACTGCGTCGAGCAGTTTGGTTGATTTGGATTTAAACAAAATGATCCAAAAACAGAAATAAACGCAGAAAAATATTTTTTTCTTCGATTAGATGCGTAAATAAGTTTGTGGGCATGTGCAAAAGTTTTCTTTCCCCGAACATTAAAAAAATGACATTTTGATGAGAGTGGATTCCGCTTCTTAATTAATATATCAGAAACTAATGAAAAAATTAAAATTCTGAGCCTCAGGTACATCAGGAGAGATATTAGGCTACTCTCATAAAAATTTTGAGCCTCGTACGTGCCGTAGATTTTGCTAGCCATCGCAGATACACACACACATAGACAGACAGAGCGATTTGTTATTTTATTAATATAGATAATAAAGAATGCACCAACGAAAAATAACGGCAAAAACTACTACTTATTTTTACTGGTTCATTTTGATGGTAGTAATTCTGCCACATTGTCACAACCAAGACAACGTGCTGTCAGTGTCAGTAAAAAAAATTATAATACCAAGCGAAACTAATACCAGTAAAAAGAAATAATAAAAAAATTAATTATATTTGTGATGGAAATTACTTGTCAATAATACGTTTAAGAAAAGCGAGATTTTCCGTCGAAGTTATGTGGTGGAAGTTTTTACCAGCGGTAGTCAGAAACTGTTGATCCGACTAAAAAAGATGACATCATCTTGTGACAACCTCCTCAGTTACTTCATTCGCAACTGATAGACCAGCGGTTCCCAAATTTTATTGGTACGCGACGCACCTCTAAATTAAAAAAAAAAAATTCGCGACTCAATATAATGGTGTATATCAGAATGGAAATTGCTATGTGCGATCTATAAGATATCGGCTATCCTATACTGCGAAAAATGTAAGATTTTCGTACGAAGGATATTCTTATCAACGAAAACAAAAATTCGTAATTACAATGTGTGTAAGTAGAATAATAATTAATACAACATACAAACTAGAAAAATAATTAAAAATAAATTTACTTCTATCAAAACATAACTTTATAATCAGTGCGTTTTCTGGCACTGGTTTTTGCTGATGAAAGCATCTAAATCAGGATTAAAACTTGTTAATTTCAATCTTAATTCACTTTCAACACACAGTTTTTTCTATAATTGTTTAAAATAAATAAATAAATAAAAAGCCACGTAAAAAAGCATATTTACACGAGTATGTTGTGTTGATCTCCAGCAAGGAATTCAAAACTCATTTAGATGTTTCTGAATATTTCTGCTCGTATATTTCTTCATATGGAAATTAAGGAATTTCCCTTAAAATATTATTTCCTATTGAAATTGTTAAATTTTTTTAACAGATGAAATGCAAAATATAGTTTTGTGACAAATCTCGATTGTTTTCACGACCCACTAAAATAGCCGCCGCGACCCACCAGTGGGTCGCGACCCATAGTTTGGGAACCGCTGTGATAGACAATACATTATATATGTCTCATCCTCTTTATCCGTAACTCTATTACTAGACTAATCTCATAGCTTCGCGGAGACGACTGTACTTGAAGAATCACGTTCTTTAATTATTTTTTAATAAATAAATGTAAATACCATAAAGTGTCTTTACTTGGAATCTAAGATGCTCTTGAATCGCACATAAATAAATGATTTAAATTACTCTTGGATCTCTTTCATTGAGAGTATTGACATGACATGCCGTTATTCTTATCCTTCTGATTATTCATCTGATTTGCCCGTACGTCATACGGGCAACGTGGTCTTGCCAATAATGATTCGCCCGTACGTGGTATGAGCATCCATATTCTAATCGTAATTTATTATTCTCACCGGTAAATTTTTATTGTAAATTTTACATCACTTAATTCGAGCATTTTTCTGATTTAATTAGGCAAAAATTTCTGTTTTGAAACCAGGTGTAAAATAAAAAAAAAATTATAAAGGACATTAAAAAGGTAGGCTTGTTTGACAAATTTATTTAAAAACTATTGATCAGTTAAGCCATTAACAGGGTTCGTACGTGTCTTGGAATTTCCAACCAAGATATTCTTCAGTACCAGCATTTTCTTGTAGAAAATCTCTGGTTAAAAAAGGCAAAATTTCGTGCGTTTGACCTAGATTTATTTTTCTTTGAAAAATACTTATACACTACCGAAAAGAAAAAACAGTACCAGTACGAACCCTGCAATAAGACAGATGACAAAATACAATTTTAAATGATTTTCATTTAAATTTGAATACAAATAGCACACTGTTATTCAAATAAGCTTACACTACATTAAGTTTACCCCGTTATCAGTGATAAGGTTTCATAGTCTTAATGTTTTCCATATCCCTGCATTAACTGCAAAAATTTCTGTTTCGAAAAATCGGTGACTAAAGTTTAGAAACTTTGTAAAAATGCAAAATAACAGGCATTAATTGAAAGAAAACTTTTATTCATAAAAGTTAATCAGTTAACCCTTTCCGGCGCAGTGTTACCACTCCGTCAACACCTAATTTTAATTCCAAACTCGCGGACGGCACCAAGAATATTTTATAGAAATTTCGCTTTTGCAATGAAAGCGTGAATTTGGGAATTCTTAATTTCTATAAAAGTCGTTTTTAAATTCCGGTGTCAATCAACAATTTTTTATTTTATGAGCAGAATTTGCCTGGGGGGGGGGAGGGTTAAGTGATTTAAAAAAATGATTCACAATTTTTTTCAGGAAATTCTTAAAATAAATATTTTATTTTCAAAATGTGAAAAAAAAAATACATTTCGGGAAAATACAAGAAAAAGATTCTTTATTAATGTTTCTTTGTCTGTAAGTATCTTCAAACATACCAGTGTGCTATCAAAATGAATACTTGTTGACCAATAGTTACATAAAGTGTCATCAAGTAGTAAATATATTTTATTGCATTGTAAATTCAAAAAATATCTTTTGTTTTAGTGTTATAAATTTGTTTTGTGTACTTTTTTAAAAAAATATCATCCATGAATTTTATTTATTTTCATATTATTTTTATACATATTCTGTATATTAAAAAAAATTGTTCTTGAATTAATTAAGAGCAAATGCTTAATATGTAAATATTAAAAAGAAATTATTCCAAGCAAGGTTGATGACAGATGTAATGCATAAAACATTTATATTCGTGGTTTACACTGTATGCGAATTGCTTGTACATATTTATCTTAAAAAATATATATATATTTTTGGATATTATTATTAAAGAATCTTTTTGAGACACATTTAATTGCGACATTTCATGAATAAAGAATACGATTTATTTTTCTCACTTCTGGTAAATTTTATCTACTAAAAAAATGCATTTTAACTTTTGAATAGATGTAAAATTGCATAATTTTCTTTCGATAAAAATATCACTTTAAATTAAGTGGCAGACGGGCGTGTAAACAAGAAAAATCACATAGAATTAATTTAATAAGATATGAATTAATGGCTCTAAAAATACGCATTTATTTTCTTCTAAAAATCGTTAAATTTAAGCACGTGTAAGCAGCGATGGTAACTTCTTCAGCCTGATTTTCAAAAATTCACACATGAGCCTGATTTACCCCTCATAATTAAATATGACGATGTGCCCTCAGTGGGAAAAAGTTATAACTAGGTCATTTCCTGTAACATCCTCTTTTATATTTTTGAACATTTAAAAAATACGTTTTTCAAGTGAATTTATAATAAACGTAAACAACTAAAAACATTTCAAAGTTTTTTTTTTTTTTTTTTCATTAAAAAAAAGTATAAGTATGCATTGGTGTATTAACATCCTGAAAAAACAAAAATACAGCAACTCAGTTCATTTAAAATAAGCATATTTTTTCAATGATCAATAATAAATTGAAATATTTGATTTTTATACAATTTTAATATATCTGCAAAAAAATTCTGAAGATTTAAAGATCAAGTTCCTACATTATTTATTGTAAAAACTTATACAAAAAAAAAAAAAAAAAAACTTAAATGCATAAATGAAAAACTTTAATAATGGATTCATTTAACAATTATTTGATTATTTGGCTTCGAGTCTCTTTATACGATTTGGAGTAATGTTTTTTTTCTGTATGCACTAATATACTAATAATACTTTCGCTCTTGGTTTCTTTTGAAATGGTTCTGGACGAGAAAAAATGAGCATTAATTTTATTTCTTGCAGCCAAAGATGCTATGATTGCCGTATAATGTATAGATTTGATGATTTGAATATAACTGTGAAAGCAACATATTTAAAATAATGTAAATTATAAAAAATAATCAAATTTAAACATATTTCAGCACATTAAATGTGAAAATAGCGGAATTTTTAATACATTCCATTATATGTTTTATCTATTATTTTATTACCTACACATTCAATGATCATTATTGTATGGATTTTAATGTTTTTTAACGGAAATTTTTCCGTTCTTCATGGGGTTTTCTGAAGTTTTGCGGAAATTTTTCGTTAAAAACATTAAATTATACTGGCGTCCTGATTACCAATACAATTTATTCAAAATAATTTTTTTTTTTTTTTTTGGCTAAATTTAACTTTTTATGCAATGGTTCTAGGCTCTGTCGAAGAAACTTCCCTTAGACATAGGACTCTGCAAATCAAAAATGTTATAAAAAACCTCATTAGACTAATAATGCATTCGCAAACAGCTTAATTTATAAAATTTAAACAAATTCAACAGACAGTGTAAACCATTCACTCCAAACTATACATATCGATGGTGTTACATCGTCATCATGCCAAAAAAACTGTACTTAAGAGACAAATTATGCGAGCTGATGTAGAAAGTACGATGTACATTGAGAGAAATATTCAATGTGATTAGAGTATGTGAAAGGAGTTTTTTCAAAAAACGCCGCTTTATAGTACTTAAAAATTGTATAGATATATATTTGAGAACAGCTTTCATGATGGCGCATTTTAATATAATATTGTTTTCTACATTTATACTGTTCATAATAAAAGTCAAATAACATATGAGAGAAAATGAAGTAGGTTGTGGTTTTGCTTAAAATGAAATCATGTGGTAGTAGTTTTAGAAATGTAGTGAATATTTGACCCTTCAGCTCTTTAATCATTGCTTTTTATTTTGATAAAATCATAATCTGTAACACACGATCGGTGTTTTAAGCAAATTATATTATGATAAACATTAAGAATTTTTTTATTTGCTTAAACTATATAAACTTAAAATTATTTTAAAAGTTTATGAAAAATAATAGTTTAAAAGAAACATCATTGTTCCATCTTCAATATAATATGTTTTAAAAAAATCACCTAACTAACAGTTCATATTAAGATTGTAATAATTTTCAATTAACTTTCTTTCTTCAAGTGGGGTTAAAAAATAAACGATATTAATAAATTATTACTTCTAATCAGATGGAAAGTAAATTTAAATAAATGAAACACTAAGTAACATGTTCAAAATATTTAAATTAGAAAATATTGAGTAATTTAAATTGTTTTGAGTTACTTATTCGGATTTTTTAAAATTTAAATAAGAATAAAGTTGGAATTGCTTAAAATACATCCGTAATAAAAGTAGCCAATGTTACCGAGCATAAATTTAGACCTGTTAAAATTTAAAATCATTATAACATACTGATTGTCTAATTGAATCTAGATGATAACATTTGTGGTGCTATTACGCTATAAAATAGTATTTAATTTAAAAAATAATTTAAATTTATATAATTTTTCCTCTTTCTCTATTTAAAATATATCATTTGCATATTACAGCGTTTTAAATTTAAACAATAAACGAAAAGTTATTTTTGAATACTAACAAAATATTAAGTATAATTTATATGCTTCATAAGTTTTACCTACGTCATTTAGAAATGTTAATATTTAAAAATTAAAACAATCATAAAAATACCAGAAATAGATATTTCATAAATAAAAGACATTTAGAAAATAAGGATCCGAAGTAAATACTAGCTAGTAAAAACTTGCAACGCCATGATCAAATTTTTCTATATAAGATTGTTGTATAAAGGTATTTGGAAAGCATTCATTTATACATATGAAATGATTTATTACTAATATCTCTCTATATATCAAGTACAGAAATTGACTATGAGAAATTTATATAACATGTATATATTTATTTAAAGATAAGCATATTTATGTACAGCAATTGTCTTAATATTGTGAATATCGTGTTTTCAGTAAATAATAAAATATACTGTAGAGTTTTAGCAATAGTTCATATCCGTAGAGGAATGCAATAGAAAAGCTCAAATAATGCTTATATGATCATATGAAAAGAAAACATTAAAATAATCTGAACTATCTAATTATTTTCTGTACAATATCTCATTGTATATACATTTTCATATGAAATAATACATATAGAACTTGTTGGAAATATGTGAGATTTTTATTTCAAAGAGGTTTTTATGCTAGCTTTCATAAGATAGCTTTTACTGGAATGAATATGCTTATTTGCCGAATTTATCTTTTATTACTGTATTTCCATATTCTTGTTTATAATTAGAAATTCAGTGTTTATACTTTGTCCATAAAAAATTCTGTACATTACATTTATTTATTTAAATTTCAATAATATTTATCTAATGTATTTAATTGTTTGCAATTTTTATTTGTATTTTCATGCAAAGCTTTGGATTTGAATAATTTAATAACTCGCAGTGACATATATATATATTTATTTATTTTAATTTTAACATGTATGTACTGATGATTTGTATGCTTATACCGCGTTATTATAATGTTCTTCAATTTCATTTAAAATTCTTACACTCCTCCCCCTCTCTGTTTTTTTTTTTTTTTTTTTTTTTTTTTTTTTAATATTATTAGATTTTTGGTGACTGCAAAAGTTCGTGTCCTATTTCCGATGCATTGAGTTCCGCAGCGTATTAAAGTGGTTCTACGCAGAGCCCGATCAAGCTGAAGTTGCCCCCCCCCCCCCTAACCTACCCATTTTCGGCGACACTTTCAGAAAAAAAAGGTTTATATGATGAGTTGACAAAGTTGTTTCGGTGAAAAATGCCTAAAAGTGCCTAACTTCGAAAACTTTTATTGAGTCATTCAGAATATTTAAATTTTACGTTTCATATTTTATAAAACATTATATTTGAAAAGTATATGATTAAGGGGGAAAAAATCAGCCACATAATTTGTGGACCCCTGAAATTTGTGGGCCCAGGGCCAAGGCCCCGGAGGCCCGTGCATTAATCAGGCCCTGGTTCTACGCTTAGTTAGCAAGTGAAAAATCACGTATTAAATATTCAATAATTTCGTAATTAAGTAATTAATACTATTGCTGAAAACTAATTGGAAAACTAATTAAAATTATACATGTAATTACCGATGCTGGGTTTCTTTGTGTCTCATGTGCGCCTCAGGATTATGCGCTCATGAAGACTATTCCTTCTTGTGCTGCAGTGCGGCCTTACCAGCATATTTACGGTTACAAATTTACGGTTTGTAGAATGAGTGAAATACAACTTTTTTCTTATTTACAAATAAATTTGTTTTTAAATTCCGGTGTCAGTCAAGACCTAAGCAATGAATTTGCTCTGTGCCGCGAAGGGTTAATAAATATGATTATAAAAGAAAAATCAGTGCAGTCAAAATTATAAGTCTCTATCATCTTTGAAACAGGGTACGAACTTTTGAAACCATCCAATTCGACCGGAAAGCGGAAACACAGATAAGAAGCCATCCATAAATGATGTCACGCATTTTTTCCATATTTTTGACTCCCCTTCCCCCTTATGTTACAAAGTGTCACACATCATTTTACCCCCCTCCCCCCCTCTTGTCACATGACACTTTATATTATGTAAACATATACTTGCAGTTCAGAAGCAAAGCTCTACGTTTTAGATCACATTTCAAATTTTAATTTTAAACTTAAACTATGTGCTTTAATGACATTTGTGAACTGAACAATAAAAGTGATTTGTATTTTGTATAAAATAAGGTTTACAAATAACAATAATAATATAGAATAGCAATAAATTATTAATATGAAAGAGCAATTGAAAACAATCGTACTTTGGAACTGAAATAGAATTCAACATATTTGGCTTTAAATCTTATCTTTATGAATGCAAAATACTTTAATTTTAAATAACTTCATACTTCATAATTTAATCTACTGAATTTTAATGCTTTTATTTTAACCAAAATGTGTAGCAATGTCACATTCCTTCTTACCTCCTCCCACCCCCTTGTCACAAACTATAACAATTTCATGAAGCTCCTCCCCCCTTTCAAGCGTGAAATCATTTATGGACGGCCCCTAATCACCTCATCAAGTTCGCCGCTGAAATTCCAGAATTGATTTGCCAAGTCACATCTTCGTGGAAAATGCCCGAGAACCCGATTTTAGCGATTGACTCATAGATTTACCATTGTTTTTCCAACATCCAATTTTCCACGGTTTCATACTTTTGGTGGAGGAAAACACAATAATAAACTACGAGTCAACGCCTAAAAAACGGGTTTTCAGGTGTTTTTTTCCAAGATATGACTTGGCAAATCAATTGCGTTTCAATATTGAAATTGAGTGTTAACAACTAATTTTGGAATTTTTGCCATGAACTCGATGAGATGATTGTCTGTGCTGTCACCTCCCAGTCTAAATATTTTTCTGGATTTTCTCAAATCTCTTAGCCTTTATTTTATTTACATTATTCTTGTCAAAGTATTTATGTAATCTCTGTATTATTTACAACTTTTCAAAATGGATAATTGTTCATTATTATGAGTTTTTTTTAACTTTTTAAAATGAATAACTGTTCATTATTATAAGTTTTTTTTTTAATAAGTATATTTACGATAAAAAAGAATGAAAGCATAAGGAAACAGTTTGTTTACTTTATTAAAAAATAATAGTTTTCTCTAATTACCAAAATGTATTGACTTTTTAAAACTTAATTTCGCTGCTTTAAATTTTTCATTAAATTATAAAAATAAAATGTATAGTCAACCTCTTAACTGGCTTCGAATGGACGGACAGTTAGCTAAAATCGGTCTTCTAGGCTGCTAAAAATCCGCAGCAAGCAACCAAACCATTCAGCAGTTTTTATTTTATTCTATCCTTACTAGAAGAAAGTACTGTAACCGAAAAAAAATTTCGACTCGCTAAATTAAGTTTATAACAGGTTTAGACGTTTTAGAGGCCAGAGATCCCCCCCCCCCCTCCTCCGCAAAAAAAAAGAAAACATGTTCATAGAAAATGTCTGTTTGTTCTTGCATGTGTGCCCTTGTGTCGCCATTGTACCATTGAAATATCTAAGAAAGTACGTATAGAATTGAACCAAATATCATAAATATATAGACGCCAACTTCTCTAAACTATTCTGGAGTCTGATCAAATATTTGTATGCTTGACCCGGAAAAAATATATAGGAAAATGTTTCATATTTCTGCGATGAAATATTAGCGGTCTATTTAGTTATACTGGAAATAAAATTTATTGTCATCTAGGACAGCGGTTCCCAAACTTTTGAGCTCGCGGAGCCCTTTTTGGGAAGAATTTCTAAGGCGGAGCCCCTGAACCCAACGATACTCTGTAGTTTACAAATTAATGTTTTTTTATGCGTACAGAACAGAGAAAATCTGACGGATAAAAATCCGAGCCAGTAATTTCCACCATTGGACCAAGGTTCTCAGTTTGGACTTTCCTGATACAGAAATTCTGAATTCCTACTAGAAATTTTAAGAATCAGTTTTCCTATTATATAACAGTTTTATTTAATATTTCTATTATTAGACACAATAAATTAAAAATAAGGATTAGAACTCCTTTTTTTTTGATTAAAATATCTACCTTGTATAATAGAGAAATTTCCATCAAATATAGCAAAATTATAGCTAAAAATTTGTGATTTCTGAACAATTTAACAAATATTTTTTACCTGAGCGATGTTCAAGCAATACTGTTAAGGGGTTAATGACAACCATTTTTAAAATAAAAAATATTCTTTTGAGATTTCCAGTATGAATTCGGAATTAAAGATCAAAATGGTAACCATGTTTGGATTATGCATTGCATTCGGGCTTACGTAAAACTATTTTTATTTATGAAGAAAACCACATACACGCAGAAAAAAAGGTAAATTGTTTAGTATTCATCTGCAGAGAGATACTTCTGTATAAATTCCAATTAATTACTGTCAAAAAATGCGTAGTTCTAGTTACTCATGAATAATTATCTAACACGTTTTCGCTAGTCGTGCCTATCCGTAATAGAATCATGCGACTATGGAATAATTTTTTATTCTTCTTTAAGTTTCTAGTATTTCTAAATCTGTATCGAAAATGAATCGCCTCTCAGTTTCTTTTTTTAAAACATTTTTAAAAAATACATGTAGAAACAAGTCACCTGTTTAATGTTTAAATGGGCGGGGCAAAATCTATAAGATGTGTTGTTAGGTGCAACATTGTTCACTTTTTTGGATATTTTATTTAAAGTATCTTACTATTAATTTGAGTTTTGAAAGAAACTTTCTTGCATCATTGTTTTTACCTAAAAAAAGTATGCATTTAATAACTACACATGTTAAATTAAACGAATTACAACAAGTAGAAAAACTTTACTAACTAAATGGGATTACATTTATATCAGGGCGGGACTCATTCACAAAAAGTCTAAGGAAGGGGTGGAGCTGAGCAAAATTTTAAATTCTTAGTGTGATGACAAATGTAAAGAACCAATATATATTTTTTAAATTGTTACAGACATTTCTATGGCTTAAAATGTGGCAGAGACTAATTAAAAGAAAATTTTAAAGAGGGGTTGTAAAGTGATACAAGAAGCTAAAAAATGCGTTTTCAGCAGTACACATTGCTTATAAAATTAAGTACAGTTATATAAAACAGCATAAAAAATTTAAATAACTACGAAATTATAAAAATAAAATAAACAGATTAAAGTACACAACATCCACAACGTATATAAATATTAAATGAATCTAATTGAGGGATTTATTAAATAATACAAGATATTACAAAAAAGGAGCTTTTTAATCGACAAACATTGTTGCAAAATGAAAAACGGTATAAAAAATTTAAATATACAAATGATATCAATAGATTAAAGAATTTAAATTTATATATAAAAAAGAAATATATATACACAATATACAAAAATGTAATATAAATGTAATGAGGGGCTTTAACCCTTTAACGATCAAAGCATTTCCATTGCTAAGATGTCGAAATAAATGAATGACACCGGTAATTGAAAACAAATATATTTCTAAATAAGAAAACGTGATTTTTCACATACATAATAAAAGGGATATTTTTAGATAAAAATACCGGTGACAGTGTTGCGTATCGGAATTAAACTTTTGTGGTTTCCTGGCGAAACCAATGAACGTTAAAGGGTTAAATGATAGAAGATGCAATAAAAAATATATTTTCAGCGATAAACATTATTTTACTATGAAAAAATGCATAAAAATTTAAATAATGCAAATAACATAAGCTGAATTAAAAAAATCAAAGATATATATATAAAAAAAGAAATACATACAAACATTACACACAAATGAATCTAGCGAAGGATTTTAAATGATACAAGATCTTAAAAAAAAAAAAAGACATTTTAAGCGACAGACATGTTCTAACGTTCAAAAATGGGAGCAAAGGACGTTATAACCTTATTACTAAACAAAAAAGAATTAAGTATAAACATATGAATAGGCGCAGCTCCAAAGAACAAAACTGTTCTCCCTTTTGTTTGGCAAACAGATTTAACAGAGCCGGCGAGCCTTTCCTGTTTCGAATCCCAATGTGCATTCGATTCAGCACAGTTACACAGGGTTACAGTTTTATAGGGATGCAGAATGTGTCCGATCCAGCGATCTAGGATCAGGGGAAAGGGTATAGCCGGGTTTCTTAGTAAAATATGCTCTTGAGTCAACCACATCGAGTCCTACATAGATCGATAGCCCATAAAAACTAATTCATTTCTACCCAATTTTAAGTTTGTATCTCAAGACCATGGAGGGGGGGGGGGTAATGGCCCTAAATGCTTGTTTTGGAAAAGAGTACATTGTGATGAAACTACTGAGCAGATTTCAACGAAAAAAAATAAAGGATGTAAAAAAACCACCATACGAATATTTGACAATTTTTTCAGATTTTTTTAAACAAAAGAACAAGTTTTCTAACATTTTTCCTGTCTTTATATGTACATTTTTATTAAAAATAAACTGAAATTTCTGAGTGACCACCTTAATTTTTTTGCATGAAATATTATGAGACATGATGCTTATTCACTATCAATTTCAACTTTCTACGTATGGTGCATCATATTAAAAAAAAAAGGGCAAAATCATATTTCGGCGGTAATGTGGGGGCATGTCTCGGACGAATTTCTCGCCTTCTTTTAAAAATACTGCCCTTTTTTATATGATGCACCAAACGTAGTAAGTTGAAATTGATAGTGAATATGCACCATGTCTCATAGTATTTCATGCAAAAAAATTAAGGTGGTCACTCAGAAATTTCATCTTTTTTTAATAAAAATGTACATTTAAAAACAGGAAAAATGTTAGAAAACTTGTTCTTTTGTTTAAAAAAATCTGAAAAAATTATCAAACGTTCGTATGGTGGTTTTTTACATCCCTTATTTTTTTCGTTGAAATTTGCTTAGTAGTTTCGTCACAATGCGCACTTTTCTAAAACAGGCATTTAGGGTCATTACCCCTCGCTGTCTTGAGATACAAACTTGAAGCTGTGGGGAAATGAATTTTTTTATAGTTTATCAATTCATGTATGAAACACTGACAAAAAACACTACAAATGACAAAAAAAAAAAAAAAAAAAAAAAAAAAAAAAAAAAAACACTACTACCATAATTTTGGGTGTATAAGCCGCAGATCAAATAATTCTTTTTTGACCCAGAATTTTTTAAGAAAAAAATATAACTAGTTAGATCGCCGTAAATATTTGTCTTCAATCACTAAATAAGATTTCTGGGTCCAAAAAGAATTGTTTGATCCGCGGCTTATACACCCGAAATTACGGTAATAAAAAGATCTGTATGGCGACTTTTACAAAATCATCATAATATGTACCATATATACTCGTGCCTAAATTGAGGTATTTGGAGAAGAAAATATACCTATTGTAATACAGAATGTATGTAAGCCTATAACATATCGTAAAATTTTGGGAAATTTTCATACGGGTTGGGGATAAAACTGGGGGTAAAAACATTTTCTGCACCTCTGGAATAATATTTCTTGTAAATTATTTTAAATCGAATTTTTAAATCACATTAAAACCAAAAATATTATACAAAAAATAAATACATGTTTTATGCAAATGTTTGAACAGTTTTGAAGAGTATTATTAGATATTTTAACCCAGTTATAGATATATTTAACTTTAACACACACACATGTACGCAGAAAAATTTCGACATACTTTTGGAAATCTTTCACTTACAATATGTTAATTTCTTTTATGCTTTTTTTTATTTTCCAGGAACGCCGCGGAGCCCCTGAAATGTTCAGGCGGAGCCCCAAGGGCTCCGCGGAGCACACTTTGGGAACCTCTGATCTAGGAGGTCCATATCACAGATTACATTGTTCATTGTTTTAATTTCGATTTGAAATATTCAGTGAAATAAAATTTCGGGCTGAAAATATATTCATAATGGATCAGACTCCGGTATAAATTAAGAAATGTTGCCATCTATGTAAATACGTTTTTGACTTTGGTAAGTAGGTCCCATTTGAATTTGGAAATAATCTGGAGGAAAAGGGCACTGTAATAGGGTTTTTTGTGCAATTTTACATTATTATATTATTGAAGAGTGTATGAAGTTATGCATAAAATTGAACATAATTTCATATACATGTTTTTAGCTGTGAAAATCAGAGACCACTTGGATATATTTTGCCGGAAGGGTGTGCTGTAATTGCGGTTTTTAGTAAGTTTATCGAATTTTCGTCTTTCTGTCGTACATCGGAGTTCTGAGTACATCTGTAACTACTTTTTTGAAATAATTAAGTAACTAGTTAGAACTCAGTGTAGTAGTCGATTAAATAGCCAGTTAAGAGATTGCCTACACTTGAAATACGGTATCTGAAAATCAATGCAGACATTTTTGAAAATTTGATTTTCTATGATTAATACAGTATTATTATCATCATCATCATTATTATTAGAATATAAAACTAATAAATTCCAAACTATACAAATATCGCATGAATATTATTTCTTGTGTTAGATTTTGAATTTTCGAAAAGTATTTTATTGTTTTTTCATATTAAATTTTAATTTTATTAGTAATAAAATGCCTAATTACATTATAAATTTTCACTTCTAAAAAGTAATAGTTTACAGACATTAATTAAACAATTTTTGAAGTTTTATTTTATGTAGTATCGATTTCTTAATTGCATGTTATTACGATTCTTAACCCGTTAACAGGTTTGCCTGTACACACACCAGTATTCATTTTATTTAATGGCAGACATTTCGATTATGTACTACGAATATGTTAGCATGATAAAAGTGGTTTATTGCCCTAGTTTATTGTGTCAAAAAAAATGAACCTTTTAAAAGTTTAAGAGAAAAATGCATGATTTAAAATCAATTACTTGAACAATAACAGTTGTTTATATGATAAAATAATATTTGCACGGTAGTAAAACTGTTGAAATAGCGTCTAGAATTTCAAAAAACGTCCAAATACAAAAAGTTTTATACTCGTTAAAAAAATAATGCTATACCAATACTAATGTGAATCCATGTGAACATGCAGTTTATATAATGAATTAAAATTATTTTCTCCGCCAATTCAGAGTATTTACTCTGAACGCTTTCTGTGCCTTACAAAAATTTCATTTAAACCTGATTTTGTTTACTTTTGATTAAGAAAAAACTTCAAGCATAAAAAAAATCTTAATTAAAAAACTTTATATTATGAAAAAATAAGGGTGCAAAGTTTTTAAAATGTGCTTGTACATAAATATAGTATTTATTGCTATCTTAGTATTATATTGTTTTAAAAAGATAATTAAAATATATAATTAATGTTAAATTATTTGAATTATAATATTTGCGTTACTGAATTTTATAGATTTTAAATTTTAAAATGATATTTCTACTTGTAACAGAAACTGAAATTAGTTTCGTTTATTTTTTTTTTAAGAACTGAATAACGTCTTAAAGAACATCTATAATTCTTGGAGATAGAGGGAGATCTTTCCCTCCTTTAAGGGTGTATTCGAAAAAATTCTTTTTCACCTTCAACAGCTCGAAATTTTCCGATACAATTTCAGGCACATTTTTAAAAGTAGAAACATGAAACTTGCTGAGGGGATTTTTGAAGGGGACGTATGAGGTGTCGTATAATGTCTTTTTACGCTCAATTCATTAGAATTTGAGTTATAAACAATTACCTTATCAGTATGATCCTTTTTTTCTTTCCCAGATCTCTCGCTTGGGAAAAATCGGTTCGAAATGCCGTTTTTGATTGCTTTTTTGCAATATTTTCTGCATTTATCAAAGAATCGACAATTACGGCACTCTGTGTACTTTCCAAATAAAAGATTTTGAAAGTTTGGTGTATTTGAGAGCAAAAATGAGTTCAAAAATAAATCGGAAAAAAGGCAGTTTGAATCGAAATACACCCTTAAGGGAGTTTATCTGGTGGAAAACAGAGTTGCAGTCGTAAAAGAAGCAGAGAGTATACTGTATAAGCGGAGGATATACGCTGTTAAAAATTTCGCTCTAGTCTGAACGAAATTTTGATGCTCACTAGCTGTCACCATAAGATGGTGAAACCTTGTACTAAAATTTGGGGCTTTCTATTTCGATCTCGTTCCAACTATAGGAACTATGCTTCAACTGAAGCTCCAAATATTGGTTCAACACTTCACCATCTTACAATGGCAGCTACTGAGCACCAAAATTTGGTTCAAACTAGAACAAGATTTTTAACAGTGTACGCAGTTACCATGAAATTTCATAGATAGAGTATACGCTTATCCTTTATTTGAGTAACTGAGGGTATACGGACCTTCTAAAAAATCCAGAAGGTACCTGGCGTATACCATGTATACAACCCGTATACCCATTTGGAAATTTCTATCCCTGGTGGGAAAGGAAAAAAAGTGGAGTCCGATGTTTTTCATCATTAGTTTATTAAGAATTTGATTTCATTTGAGATTTCATTTTGCTGATGTAACTCATTAACATTGGTTGGCAAGAAAACTTGCCATTTGAATATTACAAAATTTTAAATATGAAAATCAGCATTTTAGTAAGGGAATTTTCTTATTACTTATTCTCAAACTTTGATAGATTAATTTTTTCGTTGTACATATCGAGGTTTTCTCGGGCAAAGTAAACGTAGCAAAATTTGCTCAATCCGAGATTTCCACGGGAATGCTTTTTCCCGTCTAATAGTTTCAGTTTGGTCATTTCCCACCAGTCATTTTATATTGTAGACATTGTAACATTAAATCAGAGTACTTTCTCAATAAAATGACATAAAAATTTCTGTTTTGAAGAATCGGTGAGAAAAGATTAAAAATTTTGTAAAAGAAATTTGTCGCAAAGATGTTATACGTACATTTTTTAATCTCTTCCGATAAAACAATTACGCAGCTAGAGGGTTATTCCCTTCAAGGCCGGCGGTTCATTTTTTGTCCACTTAATTTTATTTCCTAACTGCAACACTAACACCAGAATATTCGAACGAAAATTTTTATTTGATTCAAAATGTGAATCAAACCTTATGACTATTTTAAAAGTAAATATGAATTAAAATTCCGATGTCATTTACTGTTATCGGCATTTTACGAATAGAAGTACCTTGCCCCTAACAAGGTTAAAAATTACAATTATGGGGAAACAGGTATCAACTTGTGTCGAGGTTTCAACCCTCTACATCCCAAACCGCCCGAGATATTTTGAGACATTTTAATTCATATATCCTAATTTCCACCAGAAAATTAAAATAGCAACATTTGCTTTAATTCATAACAGATATTCCGTAATTAAATAAACCGAAATTAGCCATTGAATTTTTTTGGTGTAAAGTCAGATTTTCTGAACTACATAATTTCTAGAATGTGTTTTATCATGGGAATTAAAGGGCCAAAAGAAGTGTAAAATAACATTCGTCGTTATTAGGTTAAATGCACTGGCATTTAAATTGATTCATCGTAAAGTTTTCTATTAGATAAAAGTCTGTCAAATATAGTACATATGTATGTAAATCTTTGTTTATACAAATACATTTGGCAATTTAAAAACTTGGCATTCTTATTTTATTATTAAAATAAAATGCTCAGTCTACGATTCGTCCGATTCATTATTTGAAATTAATCTTTAAAAGATCTTTGGAAGTTTAAAAGGTTTTAATGTATGTTTAAGAGTTATTTGAGAGTGCTATACTTAATTATCTTTTCCTTGTATCTTGCACGCCAATTCGTAAAGCATCAAAGTAGCTATCACTCGTTGCATTTCATAATTTATCACATTTTCGCAATTTGAAATGCTAGTTATGCCTAAAAATTGCCGGACATCTCCAATGCATTTCGATTTTCATTCTCTTGAATTGGATAGTAATATAGGGTGCAGTGTTGAATTCAGACGTTTTACTTCGGGTGGGATTTTTGCGGCTCCATGGGGAGAGGGAGGTATTTGTGAGATCCGGCGGGGAAATTGAACTTTTGTCCATAAAATGCATAAATTTCTAAACCGTCTGGGCGGTGGGGGGATGTTTTTTATTCTAAAAAGGAGAAATGAAATAATAGAATAGATTTAATATTTCGAAATAAAAGAGTGTCATTTAAATAATACAGCTGAGTTATTTTTGGAAAATAAGAGTATATTACGCCCAATTAAAGAAAAAGGAAATTTAACTGATAATTAAATGTTAGCGTATTACTGAAATATAAATAAAAGTATATTTTTATAAGAATTTGGAGCGAAATCGAAACGGGAAAATGGCGAAAATTTTTTGTTATTACATACATACATATATATATATATACATATCCAGTATTACCTCGAAATTCCGGTATCGCCGGGACCGTGACTATGTTCGTGACTTAATTTTATATTTCTCAAAGAATTTCAAAAGTACCTTCTGACAGTTTTAATGCTTCCGTTTTTCATGACACAATTCATACTCAAATAATAGCGATGTGAGAAAGAAAAATTATTAAATATTTTTAAAAACATAATTAAAAATTAAAAGAATCTGTTTATTTTTTTTCTATGTCATAAAAAATCTAATAAATAGTGAGGTAATTTCTTCTGGAGTAATTTTCTGAACATCTATGTCAATTTTATTTGCTTCAATTTTTTTGGACAGTTCTTTAACAAGTTTTTCTTGAATTTTACACGAATGTAGACTATCGATTTTGAAAATAGAATCTTGTTTATCTAAAGTGCATGTTAATTTTTCAATAAAATTCAAGCTTTTGTCTACTGACACTTTTTTTTGCCAGCTGCTTATCCTCGTTATCTGAGATGCTATCAGTATTATCAGAGATTCAATTTATCATAGCGTCTGTGATCTCATTGTCAGCTAATCCATCGCTTTCAATCTCGAAATTATAAATTCTATAACCCTTTTGGGTCCGAATTTTTTTCCATTTTGAGAACAAAATTATTATTACTTTAATAATGTTAATTGTGCATAGCTGCCAACTTTCAACTAATCTTCCATAATACCTGGATTAGTTTAATCTAGGTTAATCTCATTTCGAACCAGAAAATTTATTTCATGAATCTATATTTATTTAATTTCAGGTTTCTAATTTAAACGTATTTCATTTAAGTTCTTTGAAAAAATTCTGGTTCGAAATTCATTAAACCAGGGTCAAACTAACGCACGTATTACGGAAGATTAACATCAGATTGGCACCTATGATTGTAGCTATCTAAATAGACTTACTGAAGTTTAAAGATTATTTCGTTGTCTGAAATGCAATGAATATACTTATTTTGTGTACTATCCGATTCATATTTATATGACGATAGGCTAAAGAAGAGGTTTTGAAGACGTTTGAAAAATAACTTATTACAACATGATTTGAGAGTTATTACAACTTTTAAACTTTTTTGTGTTTTATCGCACATGATTGGCTGAGAAAGGTAACTTATACTGATAATTTAAAGAGGAAAACATATGTATAAAATAAAGGAATCATCAACGATGCAAACAGAGTTAAATAAATTTTTATTATTATTATTATTACTAAATATCAAAGCATAAATGAAATCATAATAGGAAAGGCCTAGACTATACTATCATTTCATATATATTCAATATATAACCTTTCAAAAATATATGTACTATTAATAGTACACCAGACCCGAAAGGGTTAATGATTGCTAACTTTCTTATTCTCGTAAGTTGGAAGTGTTAAAAAAATAGCGATAAGAAGTCTTTGGTACGGGATTTCTGAATGATGGATTTTATATTTTTAAAAAATTGATTAAACTATGAAGACAAACCAGAAAAGACATTAGAACGGTTTTATCTTCGGTACAAAAATTGAGTGCTATGCATTACGTTTTAATCATCAGTGAAATATATTAAATGATTAAATTAAATAATTAAATTATAAATTCTTTAATGATTGCTACCTTTCTTATTCCCGTAATTTGGAAGTGTTACAAAAAATTACGTTTTAATCATCAGAGAAATATATTAAATGATTAAATGATTAAATTAAATCATCAGAGAAATATATTTAATGATTAAATGATTAAATTAAATCATCAAAGAAATATATTAAATGATTAAATTAAATCATCAGAGAAATATATTTAATGATTAAATGATTAATTTAAATCATCAAAGAAATATATTAAATGATTAAATTAAATAATTAAATTATAAATTATTTAATGATTACTACCTTTCTTATTCCTGTAAGTTGGAAGTGTTACAAAAATAGCGATAAGATGACTTTGGTACGGTATTTCTGATTGCGGGATTTTATATTTTTAAAAAATTGCTTAACCTAGGCAAACTAATCAGAAAAGACACTAGAACGGCTTTATCTTCAATAAAAAATTCAGTGCCGTGCATTATGTTTTAATTATCAGATAAATATATATTTTCAGAATATAAAGTGACATCGCAATTACTTTGCTTATTTACGATCAGAAAAGCATTCTGGAGATGTCAGGCTATTTTTTTGGCAATTACAATTTTGAAAACTGTTACAAACCGATGTTAACACTCTTGGATTGTATTTGTATAATAATATCAGCTAGTGAAATAAATTTTAAGAGAATTGTTTGATGAAGTGTTGTTATATTTTTCATTTGTAGGTAATATCAGCAGAAACTTCCCCCAGCTATGCTCATCGAGGCATTTTTGTCTCAAATTTTTAACCTCTCTCGTCTCGTATTCTTGTACTGTACAAAAATACCGAAAATGCACGATCACAATCAACCAACTAGTTATAATTCATAAACAAAGGTTTTTTATTCACGCCTCGACGCTGCTGCATGCTACTGTAAAAACAAAATATAGTGCAATAAAGTTTTGTTTTGTTGTTTATCAAGTGTGGTGTCAATTGATGAAATCTACACATTTTTGAATATGGGCTAATGATATTCTAATGATGGGCAGAATGTACCTTTTTATTATCGAATGAATCCTTCGGGTTTGCGCAAAAACATAGTTCCCGACCTTTGTATATATTTTTATTGAAATACCAACAAAATTTAATAATAATAATAATAATAAAAAGACAGAAACAAAACAATAGTTGCAAACTTTCATAGCTTTTTTTAAATTGCCTTCAGAATTTTTTAAGAAAAAAAAGATTTTTTGTACTTTTATTGGTTTGTAAAAAAAAAAAAATATTTCTAGTTATAAGAAAATTTCGATACAAAATTTTGGTATAAATTAAAAAAATGGTAATTTAACAAATTATGGCAACCATTTGGAAAATAAAATTTTAATCAATTTGACATGTTAGATTCAGATTCTGATGACGCAAGTTTATCAGATTTAAGTTTACCGGATTCAGATTCCAGTTTATCCAGTGCAAATGACCAGCTAATATTTTAATAATAATGAGCTCGACGCTGCTTCGTTTCTTGGTAGCTTTAGAGCATCGATCCTGGACTTTACGTTATTCGGTGCTTTCCCGATCCCGGACTCTACGTTATTAGGTGTCTTTAATTTATATAATTTTCCTTTTAAATTTCTCCGGCTTCATTTTTTATTTTTTTTTTCTCTCAATCTGGCTTCCGCTAGAGAATCGCAATAAAAGAGAAAAACTATGGGATCGCGGACGTTAAAAATAATTAAAAAAATAAAATGCGGAAATCACGAAGTCTATTGTTTACCAAAACTAACAACCATTTTCCAAATGGTTAAAAATTAGACAATTATGCTTTTGCGCCTGCCGAATGATTCATTCAAATAGCAAAATCGTGCATTCTGCTGATCACTGGCTTATATCCTTTTATTTTTTTGATGTTGTTAGTTTCAGAAGACGAAAAATTTGTAGCGTTATTTTTTTTTCTTTTGCTTTAAGGGCTTAATGTAGTGAAACCCCTTAATAAAATATCCCCATTGTAAAATGTATTTTCTGAATTAAATAGAAGTGTTTTTACTAGGAAATATGACTGATAATATTAACAACACACATATGTGTATAATGTTATTTATATTCAATCAAGTCATAGAAGATGAAAGAAGATAAAGAGAGTAAAAATGTTTATGATCATCAGGGTTCGTACGAATTCTGGAATTTTATGATCAGGAAATTCCTCGATACTAGTATTTTTTTTTTTTTTTTTTTCAAATTTCAGATTAACACGTTCGCTGCCGCTTACATGAAGATGTGATGATAGTTAATGCCGCACTGTAGAAGTGGACTTTTTCCAGAAGCCGACTTATTTTTATAATAAAGAATCAGTGAAAGATTTTCCAGCGCGTGACTGGCTATTAGACATCACCCCACATCACGTGCTGGTGCGTGAGTGCGCCCTTAACGTTGGCGGCATATCACGCTCTTTCGCGTGAGTGGCAACGAACGTGTTAAACATGGTGAGATTTGGTGTGATTGAAATTTTTTTTATATGGGTGATTCTCAAAATAGGGGACAATTTCAAAAGTGAAATCTTAAAAAAAAATACTTTTAGCAAAGTTTCTGAAAAAAAATAGGTGTTGTTAATGTAGCATAAGGTATACTTTACATGTAGTCAGCAGAGCTAAATATTTAAAAATTAACTTTAAAAAATAATTAGTATTTTTTTACCCTTGCTAATTACAAAACAAATTGCATGGAATAAATATATTAAGAAATTTTTATTTTCTTCCTGTTTAAATATTTTTTTCTATATTTATTAGCTTTCCTTTTCAGCAAATGGTTTCCATTTTTACATATATACATATAAGGAGAATAAAAACATTACCAAAGAGCAAACTTTGTTTACATGACCAACATTCTGACACTAACAATGTAAGAAGCTGTCTTAGTGATTTTCTGACAGATTTAATGAATGTTTTAGGGATAATAAATGTAATACCTAAATTTATATGTAAAATTAAACTTTATAAAAGATACAATTTAAGCAATGGTTACATTTATGCACATAGGAGTCTTTAGCATGGACAGAAAAACCATGCTAATGACACTGATATGTGTCCATGCTAATGACAAATTTTAATTTAAATAAGATTATGAGCCATAATATAACCACAATGGAATAGTCCTTTATGGGGCTTTTTAAAACACAAAAGTCCTATGCAAATAAGTAAAATAAAAATTTTAATTATTAAATAAACATGAAAATTATTATCCATTCTAATGACATACAATTGATGTACGCCCCTAATATTCAACTTCTCTTCTTAAAATACAATACATGCTTCTATTTTCAGGCTGGAATAAAATGGCTACTTGTTGCCATAGAGAAACTTTATATTTTCAAACTATTGTCATATGTGAAAATGAAATTTTGATTAATAACCAGCTGTTATAGTTGACCTTGTTTTGAAAATAGAATATGGAGGACAAACTTTAATTCTTTTTTTATATACTATAATTTTATTTTTAAAAAGAAATTTATTGGATAAATCCTCTCCTTCATTAATTTAAAGAAAGAATAACACTTGTTTTATTTTATAAACATGATATTAACTCCTGAAAAAGCTAGTATATACAAGGCGCAGCTGCTGTGGACATCCATGCTAATGACATTTTGAACATATATTCTGTTATTTTAAGGTGTTTTTAACTAAAAAGTGAGTAATTCTTGAGTGCAAATAATGAATAATATTAAGGGCTAATTCCATGGGTTCTGTAGTGTAAGTCACATAACTTATTAATTGCTATGCTTGTTTGCCACCGTTATTTTCGAAAAGTCTGCTTGGCCTTATTCAATTATTGAGAATGTGCCAATAAAATTAATCACATTTTTTTTGTTCTATAATACTGGTAGCCAAAAATCGTAGCCTGTGACTTACACTACAAGTACTCATGGAAATAGCCTAAGACAAATATATCTAAATATAAAAACATGACATAAAACCTCTCAATTTTTTTTGTATGCCGAAAGACATAAATTGTCCCCTAGTTTGTTTTAGAATCTCGAGTATACATGTGAGCTGACAACAAAATGTTAAAGTAAATTGAAATTACCTGGGTTACGGATATTTTCAAATGTTACTTGGGTAAAAAAAAAAAAAAAAAAAAAAAAAAAAACATTTAAAAACAATTTATGATCTATTGACATGATTCATCAATGTACTAAAAGTTATAGTACAAACTAGTAACACAATTAATTTACCCTACATTGGTTGTTTATTTATTTTTAGTTCAAATAGATCCCTACTGTAATCCAAATAATCCCGAATTACTGTACTATAACAGAATTACTACGATTGTTTTAAGAATTCAAAGATTGTCAAAATCATTAGCTACATATTAGTTTCAGATTTTACTACAAAGTGTACTGAGATTAATTCACATGTAATGCGCCAGACATTTCTGCAAAGTAAAAATGAAATCCGGTTATGTTCTTTCTAATTTTTTTTTTTTTTTTCGATATCAATTTCGTCCAAGTTATACATTCAAACCTTATTTCTTTTTTTCACGCTATATTGCGTGTCATCTTACTAAGCTATTTCAAACTGATTAATCTGTCCTTAATTTATATTATTTTACGAGATCGACAAGACGCGAAATTTGCGAAATAAAGATATCAAAGATGTAACCTTTCTATTTTGAGATGATAAACGATTGAGTCATTTTTTTTTTCTTAAGGTAATTAAACAATAGGGACCAGTAAGGCATATCTTCAATTGGAGAGTTTACTTTAAATACAAAAACTATGAAATATGTATATTTCTTGGAGGGGTAAAAGACTACAAATTTCTTAGTTTATAAGTTCAAAGATGTTTTATATTAAAAAGAAAATAAAAAGTATGTTTGAAATTTATTATTTTACAATTTTATAATGGTATTGTTGGTAAAAATATCAAAAAAGGGGATTAAACAATAGTCAAGATACTTTTGTAGCTTATGCAATTCCAATATATATTTTTTAAATTACACTAACATTTGTAGACAATGAATATGAATTTCATTTTCTTCATATTAATTTTGATTGGTATTTTATATTGAATAAAAAAAAAGAAAAAAAGATGTTTAAAAACAATTAATGATCTATTGACATGATTCATCAATATTCTAAAAGCAATAGTACTAACTAGTAACACAATTAGGTTACCCAAGACTGATTATTTATAATTTTATTGTTAGCTCAAGTAGATCCTGAAGAAATTTGGCGCCGGTTGGATTTGATCTGAGGACCTCTGATCAGGAAGCGAGTGCTTCAACCGTTGAGCAAAAGGCCAAGCCAGTTACTCTCAGGTAGCAACTCGCTTTATACTGATCGAGATCGTTACAGAGTATGCCCCCAGTGAGAAAGACGTATTACTGACGCCTGACGAGCTATAAGCACTCGTGAATGAATGCTGTCGTACGCAATGCGAGGACAGGCTTTGCGTTGAGAGAGATTGTTTTGGTGCTGCCATCTGTTGATGATGAGGTGAGTTGATTGTTGTGCGCTGGAAGTTGATGATGAGAGAGAGAGTTGCGTGCGTGTCCAGGGATACCAATGAAGAAATTTGGCGCCGGTTGGATTTGATCTGAGGACCTCTGATCAGGAAGCGAGTGCTTTAACCGTTGAGCAAAAGGCCAAGCCAGTTACTCTCAGGTAGTAACTCGCTTTATACTGATCGAGATCGTTACAGAGTATGCCCCCAGTGAGAAAGACGTATTACTGACGTCTGACGAGCGATAAGCACTCGTGAATGAATGCTGTCGTACGCAATGCGAGGACAGGCTTTGCGTTGAGAGAGATTGTTTTGGTGCTGCCATCTGTTGATGATGAGGTGAGTTGATTGTTGTGCGCTGGAAGTTGATGATGAGAGAGAGAGAGTTGCGTGCGTGTCCAGGGTCACCAATGAAGAAATTTGGCGCCGGTTGGATTTGATCTGAGGACCTCTGATCAGGAAGCGAGTGCTTTAACCGTTGAGCAAAAGGCCAAGCCAGTTACTCTCAGGTAGTAACTCGCTTTATACTGATCGAGATCGTTACAATCCCTACCATATTGAAATAGCTCCGCATTACAGTACTATAACTGAATGACTACAATAGTTTTAAAAATTCAAGCATTGTCCAAATCTGTATTGGTTCTGATTTCACTACAAAATGTGCTGATATTAATTTATATATGGGCTATTTTCACTATTCGCTTGCATTTCATGGTAACGGACTTGACATTTCAAATAAAACTATTACAATGAACTAGCTAGCATATTTTCTAACTTAGATAATAATTTACATACCTTCTAAAACTATTTAGTAAATTTACTTAGCAGCTTACATTTCATCGCTTACAAATATGGTAACAGACTTGACAAATAACGGACTTGACATTTCAAATAAAACTATTAGAAATAAACTAGCTTGTATAATTTCTAACTTATATAATAATACACATACCTTCTGAAATTATTTAGTAAACAATATTTAATTACAAAAGTGCAAAAATCATTATTTTATTATTAAAGTTTACGGTAACAGACTTGACAGTGAAAAAAATACCAACTTGTAAGAAAGTTGATTCTTGCCGCTATTACATTGCTTCACAATTGAAGAATAAAAAATGGCAAGTAGTAGTTGCGTGAATAGTTTAACTATATCGTTGAATATTTGCTGCTAATTTTAGGTAGAATTAGAAACCTATTTGGACTGAAATAATCACATGGTAACGGACTTGACACATAGTGTGGGACCAAAAAACTTTTATTAATTTCTTAAAGAAAATATCTTTTATATTTTTTCATTGATATAGAACATTAACAGTTCATATTTAAAATAGTTAAACCTTTTTATTTAAAAAAAGTGAAATTAGATTTAAAAAATAGTAACAGTTAATTACATAAAACTTGGAATGGGACAAGCATTTTTGCTTAGAATCACAATTTTAAAGATTTATATCTCCAAAATTTTTATTGATTTTTAAAAATTTTCGTGTTAGAAATGTTCAATATAATCTTCTTTAGTTAATGCATAGCTGAAATCAAACTTTAAATATTAATTTATGTTTGAATTTTCTTCTTTTTACTCTTGGGCAGCATATGTAAGCGAAATTTGAAAATGGCCCATATAATATGCCTGACATTTCTGCAAAGTAAAAATGATATCTCATTCGGTTCTTTATGTGTATATATACAGGGTGAGTCATAAATATCGAAACAATAGGCTATCTCCTTAAATATTGCCCCTAGACCCATACTTCCAATTACAAAGTTTCATCAAAAAAGGTAAATTTTTTGATACGATAAGTTGCAACTCCATGGGGGGTCTATTTTAAAAAATACGAAAATTAAATTTTTATACGACCCCCAGAGAATAAAACTTCCAATTAGAAAAATTTTCCTTATCCTCTTCTGAATCGAACAAAAAAAAATTCATCTCGATATCTGCAAATCCCTGGATGATATTAAAATCCAAAATTTTTCAAAATTCGTGACTTACACCACTTTAGCATACATCTGAGAGCAGCGATATCAGTTCATTTGAAATACAATTTAGGGATCGACCATTAATTTACGCATTGTTAAATGTAGACCCAAGACAATACTTTAACTTTTAAATATAAAATAAAAGCGTATAGCTTTTTGCTTTAAACTTCCTTGACATATGCTAGATGTCTGCAATATCTCGAGCTTGGCGCCAGGCTCGTAATTGGCACGACCCATTGGCCGGACCGTCTTATTAAACACTTATTAAAAGTGTTATTAAATTAAGTGATATTAATTAAACTCTCATTAACCGTGTCTTTAAAACTTATTGCCGCAGGCAATAAGTTTAGTAAAAATAGTAATAGCGATAATGACCCTTCTATCAACTGGATCATATGGAATATATTTTAATGTTATTGTACATTTTAATGTTAATGGATATATACTTTAATAAATTATTTAGAATTTTTTTCAAAAATCTGGTTTGTACTATTCAGCTTCAAAATTTATGTGGTTTTAAACATATTTTTACTTTTTTCTATCTTTTCAAGAGAAAAGTATTGGATTCATGAAAATTTTGAATTCCGGTTTTCGACGGATTCACATGTTTTAGGGCTGAGAGATATAGAAAAACATGTTTTTACAAAATGTTTGTCTGTGAGTCACTGCTTCTGTATCTCTGTATATGATATACATTTTGTGAGCACGCTATCTCAAGAACTAATACACAAAATTTAATAAAAAATTATATTTACTTAGTTCTTGATATGCGTTGATGCTGATTAGTTTTTGGTGTGAATCGCTTAACAGGTGACCTTACTGTAAAGGCTTTTGTGCGATTTCCGTGATCGCTGTATCTCCAGAATGCAAGGAATATCATCAATCTTCAGATTCAGTTATTCTTTGACATGAATTGATGTTATTTATATTTTGTTGTATATGGCTCCACGAGAGGCGCTACAACACTGAATTTGTTACGATTTCTGCAATAGCTCTACTTTAAGAACTAATGCAGGAATTTCCATAAAAAGTCAGATGCAGTTACTTCTTGAGATGAATTGGTTTTGTTTACGTTTTTGTATCAATCATCTTTCGGATGGCGTTTTCATATTGAATTATGTATAGTTTACACGATTTCAGTGATATCTTGTACTAATCCACGGAATTTCGTATCTTTAGAGTCCTCCGATTGCTACATCCGAGTAGTTTATTTATTCCAAACGGCATTAAAAAAAAAATATATTTATTCGAATGTTAAAGTCGAAGAGTATAATGTTTCTGTTGTGTATTTTTTTTATGCTAAGCTCCCACCAACATTTCATTCTAAGTGTATTTAATTGATCAAGGTTTAATGCGTTCGAACCAAACATCATTTAAGAAATTCAATTGAATAATTTCAACTTAAAACGTTTAAATGAAATATGCCGAAGATTCATTAAACACCTGTTCTTGTTTTAAAAAGATAACTGGTTCGCAAGTTAAACAAAATTTAAAATGTATTTGTATTTGAACTGAAAACTGTATGTTAAACTCTATAAAATGAAAAAAAAAAAAAAAAAAAAAAGCGCAGCGGCCTTTGAGTCCGCTTACAGCGGTTAACACGTTGGGGATTGTTTTTTTTTTTTTTTTTTTTTTTTTTCCGGCCAATTATCTGCAATAGGAAATACAGGGTTCGAAAAAAACCACGGAAAACTTCGAACGGTTAGGCCGATGGTTGCGATTGGGTTCGAACCCAGTACCTACCGTCTACCAATTTGGAGGCCCGTAATTAGAGGCATCTTTTACGTATCGTGTAGTGGCAATTTTAACAAGAAAAATATGCACTTGACAGGGATAAAACAATGAAAAAAATTGAAGTCGGCGTTATAAAAAAATTAAGTTTAAATAAGCTGACTCATTTAAATAGTAATTAAAGAAGGCGAAAATGGCAAAACTTAAACAAAATCTGAAATCGAAACTACACAAGAAGGAGTTAATTACCTAGACACTTTTAAAAAAGCATTTAAACGTTAGGAGCCAATGTTTGTTTAAAACTAAATGCACTTTTCTTCATCAGATGTTTTTATTTCAGTATTTCTCATTTTTAAACTTACATCATAAGTCTGTAACCGTTGGTTACGGTAACAATTCAATAGTTTTTTAACACCTCAATTAAAAAAAAAAAAAAAAAAAAAAAATTAAAAAATGCCGAAAGATGTTTTTACCTCAGAAAATTTACTTTTAAAAATATGATTTGTTCACAAAAAATTGCATCTTTTTTTAAATTGCTGTTTCAAATACTTTTATTTTTTTTTAATATTATTTAAAATGCTGAATCAAATTGAAAATTAAACGTTTTCATTTAATTAAAAGAAAAAAATTCCACGCGACAAATAATATTTTGAGTTATGACAATTTTAATTTACTCTAAATTTTTTGAAAAAAAAAATTATTAAGAAAGCTTATGATGTGATAGTGCTTACAAATTATGTAGTTAACCATCACAAAACATTCAAAATTCAAACTCTATAAATAAATAAATAAATTAAATGTTTACTGGACAACATACAGCAACATTGTTTCTTCAATTACACGCATTTCAATTTGTGTCTGATCCCTTGAAACCTCATGATTTATTAAAATTGTCATAACTCTCTGAGTTTTGGAGATATCAAGATGGAAATTTTTTTGTTCAATTCAGGAATGGATAAGGAAAATTTTTCTAATTGGAAGTTTTATCCTCTGGGGGCCGTATAAAAATTTAATTTTTGTATTTTTTAAAGTAGACCCCCCATGGAGTTGCAACTTATCTTATCAAAAAATTTACTTTTTTTGGTGAAACTTTGCAATTGGAAGTATAGGTCTAGGGACAATATTTAAGGAGATAGCCTATTGTTTCGATATTTATGACTCACCCTGTATATATTTCCCCCTTTTCCACTGTTTATTACTTGGTATTTCGTTAAAATATTTTGTCTTTTGTGTGTTGGTAGCCCCAAATTCGTATTATTTTGCTTTTTCATGGCTAATACGTAGATGAAACCACACACTTCATTTGTAGTTTCAAAGCATTTGGGGCCTGACGAATCTGCTTTGGTTCTAAAAATTTCATTTGTATTCATTTTATTTATTTATTTATTTAGATTTCCTCGTTTCAATGTTTTTTATTTTTTATTAAATTCAAAATATTCGTTATGGTTTATTGATAAAATCAATTGGTGAATATTGTCCACTTTTAATGGTATTATATATATATATATATATATATAGGTATTTTTTTTTCGGAATCAAGTTATATATTCAAAACTTATTTCTTTTTTCACGCTATATTGCGTGCCATCTTACTAAGCTATTTCAAACTTATTAATCTGTCTTTATTTTTGTATTATTATTTAACGAGGTGGACAAGAGGAATAATTTGCTAAATAAAGATATCGAAGATGTAACCTTTCTATTTTGAGATAATAAATGAATGAGACAAGATATTTTTTCCCCTTAACATATTTGAACGATTTGAACCAATAAGTTACATCTTCAATTGGAGAGTTTCTTTTAATGCAAAAACTATGCAATATGTATCTTTCTTGGAGAGGTCAAAGAGTACAAATTTTTAGTTTATAAATTCAAAGATATTTTATATTAACAAAACAAGATAAGTTTTTATAAAAGAAGAAGTCTGTTTGAAATTAATTGTTTTAAAATTTTTATAATGGTATACAATATTATATAATAGTATTATTGGTAAATACTTCAAACAAAAAGGGTTAAACAATATTCAAAATACTTTTGAAACTTGTGTAATTCTATTATTTTTCTTGTAATTCCACTAACATTTGTAGAAAATGAATATGAATTTCATTTTCTTCGTATTAAAATTTACATTTGAATTTTGCTTTGATTAAAAAAAAGATGTTAAAAACGATTAAGGATCTATTGACATGCTTTATTAATAGTCTAAAAGTAATAGTACTAACACAACATAGTTAGTAACACAATTAGTTTAAACAAGACTGGTTATTTATTTATTTATCTTTAGCTCAAGTAGATACCTACTGCATCCAAATTACTCTGCATTACAGTACTATAACTGAATGACTACATTAGCTTTATAAATTCAAAACATTGTCAAAATCATTATCTATATAGTTTCAGATTTCACTACAAATTATACAGAGATTAATTCATGTACAGGGTGATTCAAAAAATGTGGGCAAATTGATATGACAAATCAGGCATACGGCAAGGATAAAAAATCACATAGGAACATAGGGCCGTAAAAAACTTATTGAGTCACAAATGCAGTGTGTTTCATCCTCACTCAATTTGGGTTGACGGTAATAAATTTCAGAAAACTGAAGTATATTATAATAAAACATTTAACAGACATTCTGACCTTCGTTTTAAATGTGATAAAACCAAACAAAAGTGGTAGAAGTTTGCATTATGCGCACCAGCAATATGCACATGGCACCTCACATTTTGGACTGTGATAATTAGTCTATACGGTACCATCGATTGCTGGAGCAATATGTTTTTCCAAATCTTTTCGTAACGTTATCACATTTCACACAAAATAAAGTACATTTATTGTTGCATTTTCACTACAATATTTTTATTTTCCTCGAAATTATTGCTTTCAAGCCTGGTGTACCTACAATGAAACACCCTGTATTTGTAACTCAATAAGTAGTTTGCCACCCCATGTTCCTATGTGATTTTTTATCCTTGTTGTATGCTAGATTTTTCACATTATTTTGTCGACTTTTTTTAATCGCCCTGTATAATACGCACGACTTATCTGCAAAGTAAAAATGAAATCCCGCTTTGTTCTTTACATACATTTTTTTCGGAATCAAGTTATATATATAAATCTTACTTCTTTTTTTTTTCACGCTACATTGCGTGCTTTTTTGCTAATCCATTTCAAACTGATTAATCTGTCCTTATTTTTGTATTACTTTACTAGGTCGACAAGATGAATAATTGGCGAAATAAAGATATCGGAGATGTAACCTTTCTATTTTGAGATGATAAATGATTGATACTTTTTTTACCTCGACATAATTGAACAATTTGAGCCAATAAGATATATCTTCAATTGGAGTTTACTTGAAATGCAAAAACCATGAAACATGTATCTTTTTTGTAGGGGTAAAACTACTATAAATTTCTTAGTTTATAAATTCAAAGATATTTTATATTAACGAGATAATAATAAGTCTGTTGAAATTAATTGTTTTACAATTTTTAAAATGATAATAATTGTAAATAGGGATCAACAACAATAGTCAAGATTCTTTTGTAACTTATGTAATTCCAATATATTTCTTTGTAATTCCAGTAACACTTGTAGACATAGAAAATGAATTTTATTCTCTTCGACCTAAAAAAAAAAATTCTTTTTTTTTTTTTTTTTTTTTTTTTTTTTTTTAACAATTGGCGTACAAAATAATTATATATTTTCTTCCGGTAGAAACTGTATTGCCAATTCAGCGGATAAACTAATTCAAAATATCAACCAGAGATTCAAATTAGTTATTTTAACTTTATGTAATCACCGGTCACTATCTTTAAATGCCCAGGAAAATACTTTTCAAAATTTTAAATAGGTATTTTGAGTAACAATAAAAAATACTTGCGAAACAGAGAGCGCCAATTGGAAGATTTAATTTAAATGAAAGAATTGTAAAATATTTATGCCTTACGGAGAGGGAAATGACAAATTTCTTAACTTAGTCAAAATAAATAAATAAATAAATAAATAAAAATAAAATAAATAAATAAATAAAATAACACAAAATCCTAATGACACGGTATGAAAAATGTTTAGAATTAATTATTTTACTAACTTCTTTAATGGGAATATTTCAACAAATTAACTCTAGAAAAGGTAGAAATTTTAGTCAAATTTTATAAAAATATTTCACACCAGAATTTTGATTTAAAACAGTTGAGCTTTTTCAATTCCCTTTCTTTTTTGTTGTTGTAATTGTTAACGCGTTCGCCGCCGCTTATGTGAAGATGTGATGATAGTTTAATGCCGCACTGTAGAAGTGGGTTTTTCCCAGAAGCCGTTTTACTTTTTATAACAAAGAATCAGTGAAAGATTTTCCCGCGCCAGCGCGTGACTGGCTATTGAGGCATCACCCCACATCACGCGCTTGCTCGTGAGTGGCCCCTTAACGTTGGTGCCATATTACACGCTTATGTGTGATCGGCAGCGAATGTCTTAAATTTATTTTCTTATGAATTTTGTGGTTTAAACATAAATATATTCATATGGTAGTGGTCAAATGACCACTAACGACCGTTCTAGTGTTAAAGAGAAAAGTGATTAAAAATGAGACGATACATACAGTTATTGCCCCACCAGTGGCCGAGAGGTACGGACCTCTCAACTGGTAGACGGCAGGTGCTGGGTTCGAACCCAATCGCGGCTGTCGGCCTAACCGTTCGGAGTTTTCGTGGTTTTCTTCGAACCTTGCGTAAATACGGGTTAGGTTCCCTTAGAAAGACCCCCACGAAGGGCACTCCCCCCCTGGTCCTATATCCCTAGCGCAGATAATCGGACGACAAAAATAAACAAACAAACATACAGTTATTGTCTGTTCATTTTCTTATGTCAGTCCAAATATAGCATTTGTAGGTGCAGAAAATGTAACGCTTATTATTTTTTTCTTACACGAATTCCTATTTCTTTCATTCAGGCATTTTTGCCAATTTCTAGTCCATTTATTACGGACTGTCGATAGCCAATCGCAAATTTAAAATTTGTATAACGATTGTGGCAACAATAAACATTATAGCTTTCGCTTTTATTGCTCTTACATTACTTCTAAGTATTGTGGAATTTCAGCTTTTCATAATCGAATAAGGAAAAAAAAAATGTACTTTCAAATGAAATTTGCTCGAAAGCTGCAGACTTATTAAGTGTCTTTTTTACGACTTTTAAATAATTTACGAACTTTTTTTGTTTAAAAAATCTAACACGACAACGTATATTTGTTTTCTATTATATTGTAATTTAATTAGTGGCATAACAATGTTAGCAATTGATTGCGTAGTGCGAACTGCAAATAATAATAATAATAATAATAATAATAAAATAAATTAAAAGAAAAAAATGTATAAAAAAGAAAAAAATGTATAAAAAAGAAAAAAAAGAAAAAGTAATAAATATAAAGTAAACATGCTTTTTTAAAAACATTCTTTTATAAGCAATCAATGTTTTTTCTTTAAATTTGTCTTTATTTTTATGACTAAAATGCTTAAAATTTGTTTTAAAAAAAAATCATTATATTTTAATGTGTAACTTGAGTTGGGCCAAGTGATAAATTAAGCTTTGAACTAGCGAATTTATTTGAAAAATTATCGTTATTATTATTATTATTTTAACAAAGATATTACAACAGTGAAAAAATACACTTAAAATTTGTATTTAATATCCCAAAATTATTTCCTCGTTCTAAAGTTAGAATTTTATTGATATTCAACAATTAATTGATAAAAGCGTATTTTTAAAAAATATAATTTTATATTTTTTTATTAATACTAGCTGACCTACCCGGCGTTGCTCGGCCCCGTGATGTTATACATTCGTGTAGTGTCCGAATCCAGTTCGGGCTACACAGTTAAGGGATCAATATTTCCAACAATAATAACTTTATTAAAAGGAATTAATCCAATTCAATTAAACCAACCGTATTCAAAATTATTTCAAATAACTTTTTTGCTTCTAGGTGAAGCGATGAACATTTGCTCCAATACTTTTAAAAGTTTTTAAAAGTTTAAATACAAGTTTTTAAAAGAAGTGATGACATGCAATGTTTGTAGATTTAGATTCGATCCGCCCTGTATATAATATCGAAAGACAAATGAATTTTTTTTGTTTGTTAAATTTACGATTATTGTAATTTCCCTGATTTTAACTGAAAAAATTCACATAAAAATTATATTTCTATTAAGGAATAGAAAATTTTAACTAAGGTACCCTGGGGTAATAACGCCACTTTAAGGTTCTACCAATTTTCACGGCTCAGTTTTAGATTGTATTTTTCAAACAAATGTGTGATTTGATACAGCAACTCATTGACTATCTATACAAAAAATAATTTAACAGATATGCATTCATAAAATGTAATGGCGTGATTTCTTGGTCAATGCTATTTGGCGTTATTACCCACCTATATGGGTAATAACGCCATGCAAACAAAACTATGAAATAAGATGGAATAATTACATGTAGATTGCCCAATTCTAAAAATACAAATTCTACAAATTTAGAAATTGACAAATTACATTCTAAGCTATAGAAAATGTTCAATTTTTTGTGAAAGTGTAAGAAAACTAAAGATGTGGTGTGTGTGTGTGTGGGGGGGGGGGGGGGAGGATGAGGCAAAAGAATATCAGACCGTGAGCTTCTTTTTGCTTAAAAAGGACCGCTTAAATAGAATTATTACCCCGCCTGGCGTTATTACACCAGACCACCTTATTTTATGATGAATGTAGACCAAATTGGTTTATTACTCAAAAGCTTTATTTTATTTGCAATAATTAATACTGGAGGTAGTAATACTTCTATGAAAAGAAGTAATTCAAATTGATAAAACCGATAACTCCAAATTATTTCACATAATAGGTTCTTTGTTTCCCGATGAAAAGATCAAGATTTATTCTATTCTTTTCGTAAATTAAAGATGCTAATAAAAGATAATGAAAAAGGGAAAAACTAGATTAGCATTAAAGTATGCTAAGACTTGCGTTAATCAGAATAAAAAATGAAACAACATTAATAAATCTGAGTCAGTATTCTTTAACCATTAAACATTTGGTCTATTGAATAACATTTTCATTTAGCATTTTACAATAAATAAATAAATGAAAAATAAATAAAATAAAATAAAAATAAATAACATAGTGATCTATTTCTATATTTTTATACACCAAACTAATCTATTAGCGAAAAAATGTAAAACACATTAATAATCTGTCATAAGTATATTTTGGCTTATTTGATTGAAAATTAATAAAAATCCCGTAAAAGTTGGAGGTTAGGAACTTAAAAATTGTTTTGTGTAAATGTGTTATCAATATCTACCAGGCAAGCGTTTTCCGGATTATGAAAAGTATTGTAAACTACTCGGTCAATTTTCTCGAAACCTGATTTGCCTCTTATATTACATAGGTCTGCAATTCAAGAAATTTTGTGTATACAGGGTAAATCAAACACCGCGCTGAAAGATCTGCTTGCTATATATTTAAAAAAAAATACACGTTTTCATTTAACATGTTTTTTGTACTAATTCGAGTATGAGGAACTTATCTAGCTAGGTTTCAAATTCGTGAAAGTTCGTGTCGACTGATTAAAATAAACTTAGCTCTCAAAGTGATGGTATATCTCCAAAAATAATTAAACCTTTTTGTTTATTACATTACGATTATGGGTCATTCCACGTCAAATGAGCAAAAATGTAAAAAAAGCCGTGGCTGCATAGAATCCGATTTTAATAAAATTTGAGATACGAGTTCATTTCATATTCAAATGTATGTGTGCACAATATTTTCACGAAAAATTAATTATTTTATCATTTTTGGACATTTAAAAAACTTGTGATATAGAATGGCTTGCGGATAATCGTCGAAAGTTGCAAGTTTCAAGTTCTATATTTTGAAAACTATTTAACAAAAATGAAGTTTTTTTATGATATTGAAATCTCTGGATAACAATCTTTATATTCATTGAGTAACAATAATTTGGTAATATCATAATTAATCAAAAATTGGCTGTAAATATTGAAATTTTGTAATTTTTTAAAAATTTTGAAATGTTATAAAAATCAAACGATTTAAAAAACATCTTTGAAATTGATGCAAGATGTAGTACTATGTATGAAGATCGAATTGTCAAAGTTTCAAAGTTGGTATTTATTTCCTTCATCTTCAAAAAAACTTAGAAACTTTTAAAAAATGACAAAAACATTATTATTCCTCTTATGTTACCTCAAAAAACAATTAAAGGACAACTCCTACATCAACAATATTACACGTACATAAAAATTAATAAGTCCATGACACACTAAAAATGTTTCAATACTGCCTTTTTAATTTCTAACATAATAAAAATGGGTTCAAAAAACTAATATTTGAGACATTCTACAGACAATCTTTCTTTGAAAACACGCGCTTTTTTGGAAATTTCTTGCTAAAAATAGACGCGTGCTGCCATCTTTGTTTGTTAATTGAATTTAAGATTAAAATACAGTTATTTTAAGAAAAAAATAGTTTTCCTTCTATACAAATTTAAAATATTCTTGAGGCAAAAATAAACTGAGAGCAAGAATAAAACTCCGTATACTTAAAATATCCACTTTTATCTGTAATATCAAAGAGTTTAAAACTTTTAAAAGCTTTTATTCGTCTCGAAAAAAATGAAAAAAATTTTTGACTTTTTAATCAGCAGTTTTCACTATTTATTTTTTTTCTCATAAAGGAATGAAAAAGGCATGAATTAAATTATAGATATATTAAATATATTCAATTTGCTATAATGACAAAAAAAAATTGAATTTGGAATAAGTGTCCTTCATTTCAAAACATATAACTGAAATATTTTATTTTTTCCACGATTTTTTTTATTATTTATTTATTTTTAAATTATAAAATAAAAATACAATTACTAAATTATGCTAATCTGTTACTTATAGTTCATTCTTAAGTGTAAATAATTTTTATTACAATCTTTCCATTCCTACGGCAAATAATCAAACTTGAAATTTCAAGCATGTACACAAGACCTCGATTTCGTCTCAACTTTAATGTAATTTTTTATACTGAAATAAACTACCCTAATTTCCTGCCTATAATCCGCGGATCAAACAATTCTTTTTCGACCCAGAAATTTTATTTCGTAAATGAAGGCAAATATTTACGGCGATCTGAAAAGTTATATTTTATTTAATAAAATTTCTGGGTCGAAAAATGATTGTTTGATCCGCGGATTATACGCAGGAAATTAGGGTAGTCTGAACTCTACTACTTTGCGTTTCCTGGTAAATGATTGTGATCTAATTATATGATAATTTTCAATAAAATCTGTGACATGTCAGCCACACCTGATTTGCTCATTTGGTGTGGAATGACCCATATTGTAATTTCCCTGATTTTAACTGAAAAAAAATAACATAAAAATTGTATTTCTGTTAAGAATAGAACATTTTAACTATATTATAATGAATGTAGACACAATTATTGGTTTATTACACGAAAGGTTCATATCCGTCTCAATAAGTAATACTGGAAAACAACAACTAGTAATAATTCCAATGAAAAGAAGTAATTCAGTTTGATAAAACCGATAACTCTAAATTATTTCACATAATAAGCTCTTTGTTTCCAGATGAAAAGAGCAAAATTCATTCTATTTTTTTCGTAAATGAAAGATTCTAACAAAAGATAATGAAATAAGGGAAAAAATAGATTTGCATTGAAGTACGCTACGTCTTGCGTTAATCAGAAGAAAGGATGAAGCAACATAAATAATTCTGAATCATTATTCTTTAAAGTTAAACACTGAATATCGAGCATAATGAATAACATTTTCACTTCGTATTATTATATATATATATTATTTATTTCTATAAACCAGTCTAATTTATTAGTGAAAAATATAAAACACCATCGAAAATCTTATGTCGTCACAATCGATGTTTTAAGCATATTTTGAATGAATATTAATGAAAATCAAATGGAGGAAAATATCAACTACAATTTTTCATTCCTTGCTAAAATTTGAGAATTTTTTTTGAGGGCGTAACAATTGTAATTTTAAAATCAAAACAACAAAAAATTACAGATTTCTTCCTCTGAAATTTATGTAAGTCTTCCTTATTTGATTTTCATTAAGCTTTCAAATAAATGTCTTTTCTCTTTTTTGAAACTGCTTAAATAAGTAAGAAATAAAATGTTAGGCTAATATATACTTTTAAACATTTCAAATTCTTAATTAAAAAGATCAAAAATAATATTTGTTCAAAATTTACACATTAAATACTATTTTTAACATCATACTCTAAACATCGAATTTTAGCAAGGAATGAAAAATTGTAGTTGATATTTTCCTCCATTTGAAGGTCTCTCTTATGTGCTCTCATTGATTCCTCTCTTATATGTGTAACAATTCAATTGACTGTGTTTTGAGAAGGATGTTGAAAGGTGGGTGGGAGGTGGGATGAACTTGTTAGATTTAAAGAATAAGGAGAGAAGTAATATTTATAAAAAAAATACCTCTCCACTGAACGATAAATCAAAAATAAGTGATGGAAAATTGATTCCATATAATTTCGAAGCTTTTTTAAAACTGAATAAATTAAGATCAATTTATGAAAAAATTCGTTATATGGAGATAGATATTTCGCTATATAGAGTCTGTTTTTAATGTAATCATGCGAAAAGGGGACCGTTCTTACTAAAAATTCGTTATATGGAGAAATTCTATGTATGGAGTTTCGTTATATAGAGGTTCGACTGTATATATTATCATTTCCTTAAAAAATAATGAAATAAAAGGTGAGTGAAAATTAATGGTGATAGATATCAAAATATTAAGAAGATGAAAATTTTGATAAACATTAGATTTCATATTTTTACACTATACGCATAATACATTCTTGTTTCTTTTTTAATCACTTTTTTTGCTAGTTATTGCAGTTTTCAACGTATATTTTTCAAAATGTTTTATCATATTTTTTTTCTATACATTGCACAAAGTTTTCTCAGCGAATAAAATTTTTTAGCGCCTGATCCGACGAAAATGCTTAAAAAGGGAATAATTTAGTTTCTAGTATAAATTACACATTACAGGCCTGAGCCGAAGTTGTCATTTTGGTCTTTTATTATTTCCAAAGTTTCGCATTCATACAAAAATCTCTTATAATATTCTATGCTTTATTAATGACAGATATTCCGTGCATTTTAATCTACTGACCATGAGTGGATTTATTCCATTAAGACCCGATGAGCTGTATCCATTGTACTTATAAACAAAGCTAGTCATGGTGGCTGAAATTAAAACGCGTGCTATAATCGGTATATGGCAATAAAAATATGATACTTTACACAATCTACAACCCAAATGATCGTTCGATTCGGGTCTTTGTATAGATTTCGTGTAAAATATTAGGTAGATTTCGTATGAAATACAACATATTGGGGTCTTTTCTATGTTGGAATGTTTTACTTTTTTTTGCAGATCTACATCGATCATTACTCCTAGACTCCAAAACTACCATCAATAAAAAACTTTAACTATCTATCTATATCTATCTATCTATATCTATCTATCTATATCTATCTATCTATCTATCTATCTATCTATCTATCTATCTATATCTATCTATCTATCTATATCTATCTATCTATCTATCTATATACATATATATATCACTTTTTTAAGGACATGATAACTTCTGTAATTCTGCTCAAATCTCTTCTAACCAGATTCATAAAATAGAGGTGCATAAAAACCCGTCAAGTTCGTTAATGGGCAAAATCAGACAAGGAATTGGAATTAAGGATTGTTTTTGTAGAAACCGACAAAATCTCACAACTTCTTAGCTAAAGTAGATATCGAATCAGTTTAAAGTTAATATTACTTTTAATTAATTTACCAAAAGTTTATGCGTGATAGATTTACATAAAATTAAAAATGGGGTCAAGGGGCGAAAAAATAGGGTGCACTATTTAGCAATTATATAATGTCACGCATTGGTCAGTTTTTTGATAAAAGCAGAATGCATTTTAAAAAGTTCTGTCAAAATGGGTATCTTGAACAGAGTTTCCCGAAGCGATCGCGAATGAAAAATTGAGAATGTATTCAAATAACAACTTTTTTATTTCCTGACTTATTTTTAAATCCATTTTTGCTCTCAAACGCATTCATTTGGCAGATTCTATTATTTAGGAACTATATAACGTGACTCATTGGCAAGTTTTTGGATAAAATCAGAATATATTTTAAACATTGCTGTCAAAGTGGGCGTTTTGAGCCGAAGATTGCTTAAGGTGTTTCTGATAATAACCAGCTCTAGACAAAAAGGAAATTAAAAATTCTTCGAAAACTGTCAAATAAAATTGTTAAGCTAGGTTTATGTCTAATCATATTTTATTTTTTGTTGTTGAAATGAGCACTCAACTTCAAAATCTACCTGCTCCTTTAGGCCAAGCCGACAGGGATTTTTATAACATAAGACTGTTAGATACCACTCAGAATAAAAAATCTAAATGAATGTCTAATTTGCGTGGTCGTGATCTTAATTAAAACCAATTTGGTATAAAATTGATATAAAATTTTTGTAACAGCCATCGGTCCCAAAGAAGTCAAAAGTGAAACATTTCCTTTCAAAATTTTGAAAAAATAATTAAGAAAAATAATAAATGGACAAGATCGCGTTAGATACCAAAATGTTCGACATATAAGCTTAATTAAACCCCGAGTTCAAATTAACTTGAAAAGAAGAACATTTATTGCACATAGATAATGAAAAATACACTATACATATTGCGTAATAAAGGTAAGAGATGAAGAGATACAAATTATTTTCAATCATTATTCTTAAAGCTAAATATTTGGCTAAATAAACGAGGCAAGACTATTTAACAACATTTTTCGAAATTTTAACTATGAAATTTTGCAGTCATATCTATACAGAATATATCATATACTTTGTATATGACACATTGTACAGTTTATACAGAATAAGTAATTCTAACACAAAAACCAAAACTTTTAAATTGTGGGTGTATATATGTGGATGTATTTCTTCATTATAGTAATTCAAATTTAATATTCCACAAAGAATTCCTGCCTTATTGACCGAATTACTGGCTTATTAATTACTCGCTCCATCCTTTGTCATAAATAATATTGCAAGTATTAAAAATCTGAATGAAAGGAATTAAATTAATTTAATTAGATCAACCACTTCAAAGTATTTGAAATAATAAACCTTTTGTACCTAGCTGCAAAACTGAATTCTATTGCTAATATATTTTGTAGTTTCATTGTTTTGAAATATTAAAATATTTATATAGAAATTATGCAGTTCGAATGAAGCTTTAGATCAAAGTATCATAAAATTTGTCACTAATGATAAAGAAAAGTAATTTTTTTTCTACAACGCACATTTTCTAAAATTAGATAAGTCGGTTATCCTAGAGGTCTGCACGGGCAGGGGTTTGCTCGAAGTCCATATTTAGGCCAGAAATTAAAAGCTTTTTTTTTTTTTTCAAAATGCCTGTTTGGGGGGTACCAATACGTTTTTTTTTTTTGTTTTTTTTTAACAAGCTTAAAGGATAAAAAAATTAAACGGGCTTAATGAACAACAAAATAATTAAGATGCCCAACGGGCTGTGTATATTTATATAAAATGACGTCATTCGCATACGCTTCAGAATTCCATATTTACAATCCAATCTTAAGCAATATATGCAGAAAAGTATGTATTGATGTCACTATTGCAGAATAACACATCAAACTAAGCTGATAAAATATGAACTATTTACAAATAAAATGATTGAGACAAGAATAAGTGACTCGACCAAGAAAAAATCTACTTTTTCATAATTTAGTGTCACGCCCAATGAAAAAAAATATATATATTTAAAAATAGATAGTACAAAACAGATAATAATTTTAAGACTTAAAACACACATTTTTATTTATAGAAAGTGACTTCACTCGCATCCACTTAAGAACATCCACAATTGCAATCCAATCATGAGCAATACATACAGGAAAGTCTGCATTGACGTCACTATCGCAAAGTAATATACAATTCTTACACAGTCATTGAAGAAACTTACCCCCCCCCCCCCCCACACACACACACACTTAAAAAACGGCTAACTAATGATTTTTATGTGCCTTTATTTGTAACATTAATATAGATACTTAAAATTAAATATAGTTTATAATAGCTCTACGTTTTATTAGAAATCATTCATTTAGATTTTTTTTCGAAAAAGTTTGTATTTTATTTACATTTTCCTCTAGTTACTATGGAAAATGGCAACAAAAAAAATATGAAAGTCTGATATTTTCCAACTATGTTTGCTTTATTTTCAGTTACCAAAATATAAAAAAAATAATCGTTCAAAATTACATAATAATAATAATAATAATAATAATAATAATAATAATAATAATAATAATAATAATAATAATAATAATAATAATATCTTAAAAAAAATTGTGATGCAGTTTTCGAGTAAATTGCCTTTAAAAGTACTTTTCCTTCCCTTATACGAGGGTATAGAAATTAAAAATGTGCCAGGTTTGAAGTTTAAATTGTTTGTCAAGCGGAAATTGTTTGTCAAGCGTAGCAAATTAGGTGTGTTTGTACTATAACGAAGTTTTAAAAATATTCACATCTTAGTGTAATAGTACACAGTTCTTCGGATACGGTATAATAGCCAAAATCTTTTCTGTATTCCTGTAAATACTGTCTGCTTTCTATTACACAGGAACTAACTTGTAGAAAATCTCAGCAACGTATATCAATTTCATAAAATGTGAAATAGTTTAACATAATTAAAAACAAGTGTCATCACTCATTAACAAGCGTTCCAAACAATGTTTTCTCCCTATCACTAAGTAATGCAGTACTTTTGTTTGGCCCTATAAATTAATAAAAAATATTTATTGCAGCACATATTGTACAGAATTGATATTTTAGTACACACTTCATAGATGTATGAAATTTTTTTTTATTTTCGAAAGCCAGTAACACAATTAAAGTGCACTTGAAATTATTTTTTCCCATTGGCCGTAATGTAACGGAGTAATTTTGATTGTCCCTGTAATTGGACCATACATCTGATTTTCGTAAAAATTTAAATGACCCGATAAAATTATGTAATAACTATATATTTTTAATTTCAAACGATTCGGTTGATAGTTTTTTCTCTGTTATTTGCGGACAGACGGGCGGATGGACTGAACTTCGACTATATGTGCTTTGTATTTACATAATTAGGAACGCACTTAAAAATTGCAGTGGAGACTATCCAGTACAATGATATACATCTGCTTACGGCTGAGTTATATAAAGGAACATTTATTTTTTCATAGACAACACTTTAATAGCTGGCCGAAAGGAATATCCCAGGGAAGAGGCGGGGGGGGGGGCTAATAATATACTGCATGAGTCAGAAATGTAACATGGAAGCAAACAAACACCTACAACTATTATTATGTCGCCTTTTTATTAAAAAGATGAGCTTTTTGAAGTCCCTACGGTGTTTAAAAAAATAAAATCCATAGAATATTTTACGGAGATTGTAATTGGTACTCGGGACACCAGTACAATTCACCCTGGAATTTACGGATATTTTTACGCTAAAAAACAGTGAATTGCACTGGCGTTCCGATTGCCGTTATACAATTTCCGTAAAATTGACAGGATATTCTTTTTCAACAGTGTATTGTTTATTTTGTTGTTATTTAGACTGTTATATTTGCTGTAAATCTTTTTTCAGAACAAACATATATATATTTTTTTTATCAGAATTGATTTTTCTTATATAATTAAAATTACAATGCTTTGAATTTTATATGTTTTTGTATTTATTGGCAATAATAATAATAATAATAATAATAATAATAATAATAATAATAATAATAATAATAATAATAATAATAAATAAAAAGTTTTTAGAGCGCGAAAACACTGAAAATACTTAAGTTGAATATATTATTAATCTGCAAATAATTTTTGTAGTCGAATGGAACTTATTAGAATTTAGGGCATATAAATTTTTTCTTGAATAACAATTATAGAACCAAATGTGCATTAAAAAATTTAAGTCCCTATCTATCTTTATTTAAGGGGTTTTTTTTATATCAGGAGAATGACATTGGAAACATATTTGTAATTGGGAACATACATTCTAAATTTAATGATTTAAGATTGAGTTGTAGATCAGCGGTAAGAGAAATTACTCTATGTAAATTAATCAATAACCGTATATTCACGAAGAAAACTTAACTAATACATGATGCCCTAATAATAATGGCCTCCAAGCAATAGAAGTAAAAATTAAAAAAATTTATCGCAAATCATGCGCTGAAGAACCTGTAATTCATCAATTGACATTAACAGGCGAAATAAATGCTTGCCTAAAATATGCAACATTGTGGCTATTCGTAAATACTAAAATTAACCGCAAATATGAGTATTCAGCTGTAAAACGATCGACTAACTGGGATATTTTTACATTAATTGCTGGAAATTAGGAACGGAAAGGTGCTGTTTGGTTTGAAAACAGGATTGTTTTATTGCCTCATAACTTCTGCAATTTAGTAATAGTCCAAGAGCCAACAGTACAAAAACCTATGTTATCAAGTACAAGAAAAAAAAACCCTTTATTTTATGGAAGAGTAATAGCAGGGGAATCTAATGTTCCATGTCTGCCGGAAGTGAAGTGGTGCATAAGCCAAAAATTAATACCACTATTGGTTTATTAGTAGGTTTATCATTGTGTGTTCCTGTTCCCAGTTTTCTATGTTTCCATACCTTTGATTGTACGGTAAACAAAATGTTGAGCCTATGTGTAAACTACTAGAGAATTAATTTTTGGCTTAAGAGCACCACTTCACTTCCGGCAGACATGGATAATTAAATTCCTTTATCAGTACTCTTCTATAATATAAAGGCTTTTTTTCTTGTGCTCGATAACATAGGTTTTTGTTCTGTCGGCTCTTCGACTATAAAGCCAAAAGAAGAAGTGATTGAAAAAGTATTTCCCATTTTTTAAACCAATTATAGCAATCAACAGTCAATCATAATTATCACAAAACTTCCCGTTATTAAACAGGATTGCGGGATAAAATTTCACATATTAACCCTCTAGGGCATACTGTTGCCGATTGGCAACAAAAGCAGGAAAAAATTCAAGTTTTAAGACCAGAAAATTCTTCGGTACCAGTATTTTCTCATAGAAAATCTTTGCTTAAAAAAGGCGTTAGTTTGCGCGTTTGAATTAAATTTTTTTTTATGGAAAAAATGTTAGTAATGCACCCGAAAAATGACAGTACCCATACGAACCGTATCTCTCTAGCATAGTTTTGATAGTGAGTTTATTTTTTTATTATTCATCCTTTCCATACCTTTTATCATCCAACATTATGATAATAAAAATTATTAATATCAATTCACGTATATTAATATTACCATCATCAGTTTTTTCATATACAGAATTTCAGTGAAATGATTAATTTAGTTTTATTAGATGGACCACTACACATCATAAGTTCTTTGTTCCTAAGCTGAAATGACGAAAATGCATTCTATGCCTTTTGAAAATATAAGCGTCTAAAAAAAGATAATGAAATAGGAATGAAATATTAGATAACGATAGAAATAAGCTAGGCATCAGTTAATAAAGGTAAGGAAAAAAGAAAACAAACATTTTTTTTCTATAAAAGTTCTTTAAAATTAAATAATTTATTAAACATACGGAAAGCTTTATAGTGTTTTACATACATTTAAGATGACTTTTAATTTATGATTTCTAACTATTTATGTTATTCTAGCAAGAAATTCGTAAGTAAATGCTACGTTCCAGTATTTTCAATCCGCAACATTTTTTTTTTTTTTTTTTTTTTTTTTTTTTTTTTCGATTTCTTGGCTGCTACTGCTTTTTTTTGAAAAACTGTTATTTAGCTAATTTTTGTCGTATTTAATCTGTTTTTCCTTATGTTACATTTAAGCCTTTTATTAATGTTTTGTCTTATGTAAAGAATGCATCCACTATTTGAAGAAAGTGTTAGCAATTTGAACGAAAAATTATTACTTCAAATACCTTTTATTAAAAGTATGTACCAGATATTTTAATCCGACTGGCACTTGTAAAAAATTGAATGCGAAATTATTTTTTCATTAAAAATTTAAATTATAAAGGCATTTATTACAAATTTAAAGAACTTTACGAAACAAAATTCAAAAATGTGTTGACAGATTTGTAGAACTACTTTTCAAGGCTGTCATTTATTGTGATACATTAAAAAATGAAGTAGACTGCGAAAATATTTTTGAAACAATAATTTGGAATGCACCATGAATTTTTTTATAGATATATTTTACCAGCCAAACCAAATTTTAAGCCAAACTAATTTATACTGACGCACATATGATAAACTAGTTTTTCCTAGGCCAAATTAGTTCATTTTAACGATCATAGAATAAAAAAGTTTTCCCTAGGTTAAACTATTTTAGCTTAACGCCCATAGAATAAACTAATTCTTCGTAGGGCAAGCCAGTATGGGCTAACGCTAATAGGATAATCTAATTTAAACTGCTATACATTGTTCCGAACTAGTTTATCCAAGACCAATTCAATTTGACGTGATTTTATTGATCCCAAAGACCGCTTGGTGCTACCCTTCTAGTTTATCCCAATTCAATGCAATTTGACGTGATTTTATTGATCCCAACTACCGCTCTGGCGCCCACCTTGTACAAAGTAGTACTGTCGTCATCCTGCATAATATATTTTATTCGTTGGAAAGTGGGATACTACCTCCTTATAAGGAAAGGGCAGCTGACGTCACTGTGATCAAACTTACTGTGGATCCACAGAAACTTCCTGCCCGTCTTTAAGATTCCTACTGTACACAAGAAGTCAAGGCGATCTGATTGATGTACGATTGGTCTGATTTGTCTACGATTAAAAGCTCTATTGTATGATTGGTCAACGTCGCCATGATGATTTCTGTAATGATCGCTAAAGCAAAAATGTAATTGGTAGATTGGTTGAAGGAAGCGTTTGTTTGTAAACATGCCCTTTCTTCGCTATTTCACCGCCGTATGTAGTTACAAAATGTGTTTCATATGACAAATTGTGTACTGGAGGACGAAATAATTAGGTGAGAAGTTATCATATAAAGCTTAGGAGAGTAAGAATTTAGAAGATTGATTGATAATGTACAGTATAACATCAAAAGTTCAGCATCGTCGGGATTTTGACTTTTGAAAATTCCAATATTGTGAAAGAATATCAAATGTACTTCTGATATTTTTAATGAATAATTAATTATATGAATAATTAATTGATGAATAATAATTATATTTCTAATGATAATTGATTATATATTCATAATTAATTGAAAGCCAAATGATACTTATGCAAGAAAAAAATATTAAAAACAAACATTGATTTTTTTTCAAATATTTTTTCACATAAATGTAGCTTAGCTTTGAGTTAATTATGAATAAATGTACCATTAAGAATATCAGAAGTACATTTGATAATCTTTCATAAATCTGTTTTAATTTGGACTGAAAATTTCTGCCTGTGCAGATTTCAAGTATGCAGTACAGTAAGCCGGAAAAAGATTGAGTGCCATCCATGTTGGTCACAGCCTCTTGAAAATAGTTAGTCCAAATTGAAGCCAATAGTCGGTTCACTGGATGTAAATTTTATCCATTCCTATGAAAGAATCTCTCTGTATTTATGAAAAAATAAGTGTAACAAAGGTTCGTCACCATATGAAGCAGTATATCCTATCACCCTACCAAAAGACCCCACATAAGCATAGTTTTAAATTGCTCATTTTCGCAAGAGTATCAAGATTTGTGAACAGTTTTGATATTTAGAATTATTTATTTGCTTCAATTTGGTATACATCATTATGCTGATAAGATACATCTCTAATTAAATTTGGAGATTCATTTATTAAGTATAAAAAGAGGGATGATGGCTAAACCCTCTTAATTTATTTTTAAGGCGCATTATTTTTGCAATAAGTGTATAATATACAATTAGTGGGAGTAGCCTTTTTGCTCAGTTCCACCAGTTTAACTGGCCACTATTCATTTTATTTAGTTCTTCATAGATCTAACCAAAGGAAAAATAACATATTTTATGTTGCATCTAAAAATTTTATGAAAAGAACGAAGGGAAAAAATCATATAATTATTGCTGACGGCTTTTCTATTCAGAAATACCTCCTCATTAATTTCTATTATTTCATTAAGTATGCTGATGATTCGGTCAAAGATAATCAAAATAATAGGAGAAAAATGTCTTTAATAACGCTCGAATATTCTTATAAATATAATGAAATATTATAAAGAATTTTGATAAAGATTTTCTTAATCAAATCAAGAAATATTATTAATGGATGCTTGCCATTCTGCTTGTAATAAACGTATAAAATCGTATTATTCAACCATTACATTACAAATACTTCAAAATTGAATTATTGAGATACTTATTAAATGTATGTTAATAGTTTGATACTATGCAAAATATTTTACTATCTCTGGCAATAAAGTTCGGTGAATAGTCCTGTAACATTAATGTAGATGAAATATTAACGAAAGTTAACACATCATCCTTCGAAATAGTCGCCTCCCATAGCTATGCATCACTGAGATCGGCTATACATGTCCTGGGAATTTAGCAAGAAGTCTTCTTTTGGGATGGAGTTCAAAAGCTTCGTCACGTTTCGTTGGATGTCAGCAATAGTGTCGAATCTCTTTCAAAAAGAGTTTGAGTTGTGGAAACAGGAAAAAGTCTGGAGGATTGAGATCTGGCGAGTAAGGTGGATGTTCCATTTGCATCACCCCTCATGAATTTCTTTCGGTGTCTTGCAAAACTGAAAATCAAACTTTAAACTTTTGTTCGTTCATTTTCCTGTTCTCAGTTAAGAACCAACTCACTGAACAATCACTTTGTAAAGCACGTCTTACACAGAACACAAATGAAGCTCAGCTGAATAACAGTAGGTGAAGAATGGTCAGCACTTGCCTTTATGCAGGTGCAGCAATTTGTTTCCCCAGTGTTGCCAGATCGGCCGTTCTGAAATCATTCACCGAACTTTTTTATCAGAAGTAGTATATTTTATTCTAATGCTAGTTTTAAAATGCTCATCAAATACGATTGTGTTTTGAAATCATAGCACAAGTTTTTAATAATTTACATTTAAAATTTGATTTTTGTACATTTTTTAATTACGGAATCGGAAAATGACCTTAAATTACAGCATTACATCAAGACTTTTTTTAATTCGTACATTTCAATGGTAAAATGTAGAAAAAATAATAAATAATAATAATAATAAAAAGATCAATAATTAAAAAAAATTAAAAAAAAACCGAGAACATGTTTTGTATTTTTAAATTTTTGATAACTGTTTATTTATATATTTTTAGCACTAAATTCGAAAATGATCTTTATTTTTAGCCATCACGTCAAAGTTTTTGGTAAATCGCAAATAAAAAAAAAAGAATTTAAAAATTAATGCTATAAAACATATTTAAAATTATTTATCATTCAATTTAAGTTATTTAATTCACTAGTCCAAGAGCTGACCACACAAAACCTTAAGTCTTCGAGCACAAGAAAAAATCCTTCATATTGTGGAAGAGTAGTCATAGGGGAATCTAATGATCGATGTCTGCCGGAAGCGAAGTGGTGCATAAGCCAAAAATGAATACCACTACTGGTTGACTCGTAGCTTAGCATTATGTTTTCCTGCACCCAGTTTTCCGTGTTTTCATACTTTTTATTGTACGGCAAACACAATGACAGACCTACGAGTGAGCCACTAGCGGTTTTAATTTTTGGCTTATGCACCGCTTCACTTCCGGCAGACATGGATCATTCGATTCTCCTCTGTTACTACTCTTCCATAAAATAAAGGATTTTTTCTTGTGCTCGATGACTTGGAGTTTTGTGCTGTCGGCTCTTGGACTATAATAACTTATTAAATTTTTTTGACTTAACTAGTGATTAGTCATTTTTTACTTACATCTGAAATGCTAAGGGACCTGATGTAGTAGATAGAGGGAGTTCACTTTTAACTTTTTAACTTTGAAATTTATGTAGTGAATTTAAAAATGAACGTCATTTTCGGATTCAAATACATTTCTGCGTTTTTTCACATCATTATTTTTACTAGAAAAAACATTATTTCATTTAATAGGATTATTTTTGCGATTTAAAAGAACAGCATTTTCTCTAACAAAATACTGGTGTGCAAAACGCGGAAATATCATCCCTAGATTTAGCGCTAAAAATACTCCCTCAGTCCCAAATTAATTGCTACATTTGCATATTTTTGTACTTATTATTGATACTGATGAATTTATAATTTTATTTGAACATTTTTCATAGATTTCAGGGTGCTAGGCTTCAGTCGAACACACTTGCTACCCTCCGTCTCTTCGTAAATCAGTATCATATTAGTTTTTAAAAAATCCAGAATTTCTTTGCGGGTCTTAAGATCCGCCCCATTTTCTTTTGTATTTACAATGTTCCTGAATTGCAAATTCCATCCATCTAACATTCTCCTCTGATGCTCGGATCATTAACTACCAAATGAAGCTAGGCATTGTCCGATTCCATGTATAATGATTCGATTTTTGACTAAGAGGGAATTTTTCACGCATAGCTGGCAACACCTTTTCTATAAACTTTTTTCGGATTTCTTCATTTTTAACAATTTTTAAAACTTTTGCCACAACCATTTTTTTTTTCGATAAAAAAATACAATATTCCAATTTTTTTCACGAATCATTTTGTTTTTATTCGGGTCCGATCTTGGTCTTGCCACCTTGGCCATAAACATTATTTTGGTAATAAACCTTTTGCTTTTGCAATGCGTCAAAGTTCAATTTAATCTGGCATTTGTAGCAGTACTGCTTAGTTAATCGTTTTTCAAATGTTGCAGTAACCACAGGAAATCAGCATTATTTTGTTTGTTAATCATTCCTTCCTTTCTCGAACTTTCTAAATTGTTATTCATAATTACAATTATCGTCACTTTTATAATAGGTGGAGTCACATTAATTGTTACTTTTATTTATAAATATTCAGGTAAACAATTATTCAATTCTCTAGTAGGCTATATGATATTCGTTGTAGTACAATTTTACTGGTATATATTTACTAAACTGCACCAGAAGATATTTATGACTCCATCTACTTGAAATGTAGCAACTAATTTGGGACAGAGGGAGTACATAAAAATCTTTTATCAAAAGTTTACAACTTCAACAAATCACATCTATTGTAGAGTATCTTTTCTCGTTGTTTTTTTATTATTTTAAGTTTGAAATCTACGATTTGGAAAAAATAATCGATGCTAAAAAATAAATGTCTTTTTTAGATTTAGCTTTTCCATTATCAAAAGCTTTTTTTTTTTAATTCGCAATATTTTTAGGCTAGTGTAATTTGTTAGTACGCGTTTAACCAATTTGAGAAGAGCGACCGGTATGTGTTCCACTTAAGGTACTCACAGAAGCCTTCATTACCTCACCAGTTATTATTCATAATCTCACATAATCTAAACACATAAATAATCTTGCTTATTCATCATAATCTCGCCAATTATTTTTTATTGTAAAGTTTACTATATTTAATTAGAGCATTTTCGTGATTCAATTTCAGAAAACTTTGTTTTGAAAAACCAGTCATAAAAGAATTAATTAGATAAACGGTTCTTGTCGCGAAGGGGTTAATGGAAGACTTTCTAATTTAAAAATATAGAGAATCACTGTTAAAAATTTGACCCATTTACTTTAGCGTCACTCTACAGATTTTATAGAATATCTCTTTTATGACCAATGAGAATGCTCCATAACACAGCAAAGTAACCGTTTTCTAAAAAAGCTTTGGATTGATGCTGCAGCAAATAGGTCAAATTTTTAACGGTAATAATGAGTGCCCATCTTGCAGATGAAATAAATCAGAACGTTTGATTGGGTAAGAATTTAACTATCCAGAGTCCATATACACTTCATATTGCGTTAAAAAGCTGTACTGAAAGGAAATGAAATTTATCATATCAGTATTAATGAAATCGTCTCTATTCAGGCCTTAAACTCTATCATTAATTCTTGTCATATGGTAAAGTCCTTGGAGTATTAAGAATGCTGATTTCATTTGAAAGAACAGAATAAAAATATTTTTAATAATTGTTGAATAATCTGAATTCCAAATAGATAATTAAATGTTAAAAACATTTGATAAAATATTTTCTTAGTCAACTTATTAAATATTGTAAAAGATAATATGACTGTGTAATAAAAGTATAAAAGGTTCTGTGCAATAGAAGTTTAAAAGTTAAAATATGTTTAAAAGGTAGGTATATTTGTACAAAAAAATATAGTTCTTTTGTTTTTAGGCATCATACGTTCAGAGATATCATGAAAATGTACTGCAAAAATAAGCTCTCTCCCTTATTTAAACGTCTCATGAAACTAAAATTATGAAAAAATAAGGGTAGTAGGTATTTCTTTTTAGCTTAAAATAAAACTGTAGTTATAATCTTAATTCACGAATTTTTTTAAAACACCGCATTTATTCTTCTACATAAATTTTTAATTGCGATTGATGAAGGGGAGAACTTGGGGGTGTTCCACTTACTTCTTGATGTGAAATCATCCAAAAATTCTAGATGATGATGTTCGAAAAGAATTTTCGGTAATTATTCGCACTGTTAAATAAAACATTTCCAGAAATACGCGAAACACCCGAAAGCGGCGTTGTAACTTTGCGACCTCCATTCGAAACGTGCTTGGCATAATGCCAAGTATAAATTTGATGAATATCTTTGTCTTATCTAAGGCGAATCATAGTCATAAATGGTCAAAGTTTTTCATTTCAGACCAGTTCAATTGTTAAAGTCAATTATTTAAAAATATTTCATAAAATAATTAACAAGATTTTTTTATTAAGGCTTATTATTACTTTAGCAACATATTTCGAAATATTGCATTTAGTTAATAATCAGTCTTTTGCACGGAGCTCTTTATGCGGGAATAAAACTCGCATTTCATCCATTCTTATTCGCTTATTAGCGATTATTATTAACCTGTTAAAAATCTTTCGTATTATACGCAAGTCATCCTTTTATATTTCTTAAGTGCATAGAAAAGAAATGAATGGATTAGAATAAAAGAATACCCAAGACACATTTTCACAAATTTTAATAATATCATTGCATGTTCATTTTGCACTGTCGAATCATTTTGCACCGTTTTTGTACGTCTGAAAAAAAATTATGTGTCACAAGTAACACACCAATGGTTTAATATACGGAATTGAATGGGAATAATGCTAATTATTAAAGTTTTCTTTTGTCTGATATTTATGTACACTGGCAAAATTTTTGTAGCATGCTGAACCAAATTTTGACATTGTAGGAGCTGCAACCATACGGTAGTGAACTCTCACTGCAAGTTTTGGAATTCCGGTTGAATCTCATCTTCAAATGCCGGTTCAGTATTTCAACATATTATGATTGCTGCTATTGGAGTGCCAAAAATTGGTTCAACATATCACAAAGTGTTTAACCCTTTAACGATCAAAGCATTTTCATTGCTAAGATGTCGAAATAAATGAATAACACCGGTAATTAAGAACAAATATATTTCTAAATAAGAAAACGTGATTTTTCACATACATAATAAAAGGGATATTTTTAGATAAAAATACCGGTGTCAGTGTTGCGTATCGGAATTAAAATTTTGTGGTTTCGTGGCGAAACCAATGAACGTTAAAGAATTAACAGTCCATGAAGTTAATAACCCTTTCCGGCGCGGACATATTCTGTTAGTAAAATGAGAAATTATCGACAGTGATCGGAATTTACAAACGACTATTTAAGATATCAAGAACCCCTAAGTTAAAGCTTTTGTTATAAAAACAAGATTTTCTGAAAATATTATTGGTGCCAATTGCAAATTTGGAATTAAAATTAGGTGTGTCCAGACCGGACACACTGCACGGGAAAGGATTAAATTTATTTGTATTCTCTCTTATTTTTGTACCACACATAACGATATAATGGCGTAGATTTACTCAAACTATAAGACTGTTCAAAATAACGGTACAATTTCAAAATGTTTACCTACTCTTTTATTACACATTTAACCGCTTGAGCGGAGTTGGGGGACATCATACCTCACCTAAGTTTAACCCTTTAACGTTCATTGGTTTCGCCACGAAACCACAAAATTTTAATTACGATACGCAACACTGGCACCGGTATTTTTATCTAAAAATATCCCTTTTATTATGTATGTGAAAAATCACGTTTTCTTATTTAGAAATATATTTGTTCTTAATTACCGGTGTTATTCATTTATTTCGACATCTTAGCAATGAAAATGCTTTGATCGTTAAAGGGTTAAGCCTTTCGGGTCTGGTGTACTATTAATACTACATGCCTTTTATATTGAATATTATTTTGTTCTGTGAAATACTTTTGCTATTATTAACATGTAGTAATGTTAATATATATCTATGCATTTACTATATGACTTCATTTATGTTTAGGCATTTAGTAATAATAATATTTACTTTTATTTGCTTAATTCACTATGCGACGTTTGCGATTCTTTTTATTTTAAATACATATTTCACTCTTTAAATTTAAAACAGAAGTTGCTTACCGGACAGAATCATGTGTCATAAAGCGAAAAATATTAAAAAGTTGTAAATTTGAAATAAAATTTATTTTCCTGAAAGAATCATGTGTAATAAAACGAAAAGTATTAGAAAGTTGTAATGTAAGTTAAATTTTATTGTAATACAAGATTTTCTAAACATCTCCAAAAATTTTTCCTTAGAATATTGTCATATAAATATTAATTAAATAATACGCAAAACAACAACCTTCGTAGTGTTTCAGACAATGAAATAATCGTTAAACACTAATTAATCTATTTGGATAGCTAGTGTTAGTCCTATTAACCGTTTACACGCCGAATTAATATCGAAAATAGTTATGATTTTGTTTTAACTATATTACAGCATCAAATTTTTTAATTTATGCATGCAAACTTAGAAAATAAGAAAAAAAATTTCTGCAGTTTTTTTTTTTTCATTTTAGTGTTTTTTGCGTTTTGGAACATGATTATTCATTGACAGCCTATGCAAATGAAACAAATTATTTTTCGCTATATGCTATTGTATATTGTTTTCAAGTATTTTCTCGAATTCCAAAAACATTTAGACTCTTTGTGGTCAAATGTAAGTAATATAGAGAAAACGATAAAAGCAAATAATATATTTTTTATGCAAATTAATGAATTCACATATTTATTATACCTATGATAAATGCTTAAACATAAATATATCTTTTTCAAAAGTTTAAATCAACCTTATATTTTATAGGAAAAATAAGGACATCGCTATTGTGTTGGAAAATATGTGTTTTGTATTACAAATAATGCAATGTACTTATTTGGGAACATTGGCGTTTAAACGGTTAACGTAAAAATCATTTACATTTCCTAAAAAAAAAAAAAAAAAAAAAAAAAAAAAAACAGATTCGAAAGGGTTAGTAAGGACTTGCACTACAAAATTTTAACTAAGCTTCTCTATTATAAATTTTGGGGAAAGAGTTGAAAAAAAGTTTTTTCTAATTTTGAAATAATTATTTTAATAATTTCCGGTGGGAATTCAACATTGCGCAAGCGCAATTTAGTGCTCCTAAAAAAGTTTACATAATGTAAGGTAAAATTTGAGAAAACTTTAATCTAATTTTATTCTTCACATTAACCATTCTCACAATTTAAGATATTAAAGCGCCACCTCTTGGGGACATTTTGTACTAAAACAAACAAGTCCACTAATTAAATTTCGGAAACCTGAAAGATTAATTTTAACAATTGATGACTTTTACATACTGTCCCAGTTTAGAAACAGTTTGTACTTTTTAGATAATTCTGTATACATAAGTGTAAGCCTAAACCTTCAAAGACTGTAAAGTCTATTTTATATTAACCCGGGAGAACGCGCGCATACCTTGGGTTTGAATGTTTTTTACCTTGTTACCAATAAAAGCAAATAATAATCGTCATCATATTTAGTCGGTGGCTTCTGTAACAAATTCTGCGATAAAATAAGTTGAAGATTACTTTAAAAATATTAGTGGTGACAGTTGTAAAAACCATATGCATTTTAGGCCCCGCGTGCGTCCTAGCGGATTAAACATAAAATGGTTATTTGTTACATTATTACTAACTCTTTCGGGACAAGCGTCTTTTGCGGAGTTTTTAATCATTTATCACCAGTTTTTAAAAACAGAATTTTTTGCCTAGCCAAAACGGGAAAATGTGCGGATTAAATAAGGGAAATTTTACAATAGAAATTTACTGGTGAGAATAATAAAGGATTCTATGCACCGTATGTGGCACGTACACCGTTCATTCGTCCTCAAGGGGTTAAAGAATTTTTGATTCAATAAATATTTTTCATATCACGAGATACAAATCTACCCGATATTTTTTCTGAACGGGGAAAAATACGTTGAACACATCACAATTGCAATAAACGGAAATTTATGCAACTTGGGTGGTTTTTTGCAACATGGTTAGTGCGTGACCACGCACACACAGAATGCACGTCAAAGAATGAGAAGAAAAAATTGGACTAGACTATTAAAAAAATTCTATTTATTATTTGATTAATAATAATACCACCTTTTTAATATTTCGGAGTATAAACTTTTAAAAAGAAGAAATTAACACTTTTGGGGGGCAAAAACTTCTAGTCGTAAAATTCTGAAATGTTTAAATGACACTAGAATTTAAAAACAAATTTATTTCAAAATATATAAATGCTTTCCTTTATATACTTGATAAAATTAAAAATTTCATTTCAAAATTCGGGTGTCAATGTGTCATTTCCTAATTAAAATTAAGTGGGATATTCTTTATCCCACCACTCTCGAAGATGTTAAAAGAAATTGTCTGCCCTTTTAGTTTTGTCCTGACCATGAAAAGAAAAAGTTGCTTTAAATAACACAACTTCATTTCTTCTGAACACAGATTAACAATGAAATGTCAGTTTTAATATTTGTTTCACACATCTGTTGATAAACTTAAATCTTAAGCAATTAAATGTACTAAGTTTCATTGTTTTGCATGTTAAAATGTAATCAAATGTGACTGACATGTTAAGATTTTCCATTGTGAGATTGGTGCCAAAATTATCATTTTTGTTATTACAAAACGGATCACTTTATGTAACTGAAATAGTTGCAAAAATGGCGTAGAGAAAAACAGCGACTGTGTTTAGTAATGAAATCTTTAGATTGAAAGAATTATAATTAAATTTTTTTGGTTATTTTGGTCATAGATGAATCAAAAAATTCGATAGATACAATGCAGGGACATTACGCAAATTACTTGGAAAAGCACCAAGATTTCCCAAGAGGGAGGAGAATATGTCTCCTCGATAGTCTTATAATGTTGATACATATACACTTTCTGAAAAAAAAATTTAAATTTACTGCAATTTGAGTATCAGAAAAACTGTAATTTGAGCGTTTGTGTTTCAATTTTCACGGGAAACAGCTTCATTTGATAAAATATTATCTGATACACTAAATAAGCGTAGTCTTATCTCTCAGATACTTAAAAAATTAAGGTCAATTCACATATTTTTACGATTCTAGCCTTTAGTTAACAAAATTACGGTACGACCCCATACATTATCCTGCGCTAGGGTTCAACCCTTCATTTTAGTCGTGTTTTGAAAAATAATGTCACGTAACCATAACAAATATTTTAACCACCAAAAAAAAACTATTCTGTGAGGATTATCAACGTGCTAAATGCTATGAAACAATAAGCAAAATGTTATTACGTTTTAAAGTGCATTATATTACATATAAAGTATCCGTCATTTTGTACGGTTGTTTTACGGGCTTTTTTCAGTACAAGAAAACTGTTATTGTTGAAAAATATGTATAGTATATTTTTAAAAAGATGGGCTGAATACTAACACAACGCAAATACCAATGTATTAAAATGACAAAACATCTTTACATTATGATTATGATGATGGAATGGCAATGACGTAAATTGTACTATAAAATATGTAACTATAAATTTTTTTCATAATATATAGCTATTTTATCGCTAATAAGATGAATTTTATTACTTTAATATCGATAATTTTCATAAATTGAATTTTGACACGCTAAATTCGCAAAATCTTTCACTGTATGCCAGTACAATTTATTTTTTGTCAAGGGAAAATTTTCCGTCAATTCCAGAACAATTTTCCTTTTTTTCTGGAATTGACGGGATTTTTCCGTTGAAAAACAGTAAATTATACTGGTGTCCCGATTACTAGAACTATTTCTGTAAAACCGTCCGTTTTTTACAGCGAATTTTATCCTAACCCGATTCGCACATCGCGTTGGATTGACTTTTAGATTTTCACTGAACGTCCGGTTCAGGTCCTTCATTTCTCAATGACAGTGTTGACAGTGGGCTACTTTTTTATTTTTTTTATTAGTACTTTTCAACAAAGTTGAAAAGTGTCGGTTTGTCTGGCCGTATGTCCGCGCTCTAACTCACGTAAATATACTCGGATTACAATAAAATTTTAGGACGTTATTGATGTTTACCCAAGCACGAACCCTATTGAAAATGAAGTTTCTGCCATGATTAGTTTATCTACAGCGAAAATCAAAAGTTTCCCATTACATTACGGCCTATGGGGAAAAATCATTTCAAAGGAATTGTAAAGATGTTATACCCTGTCAAACATATTAAAATTTATATGCTTTTACAAGGTGGATTAAAATATGCATTCTATAAAATATAAGGTGAAAATGTAGCTATTTTCATTTACAGGGCCATACAAAAGAATTCCATTAGATAATGGTAAAAATATTTTAAATATATAAACTATTTCATGTATAATAAAATTGATGTATGTCAATGAGGCTTAGTATAAATTTTTTCGGACTCTCGAAATATTCGTTCTGATGAAAAAAATATAAAATATTCATTTTTTATTTTTATTTTAAGTAGTGGCTGTAAAAAACAATAAAAAATAAAATTTTGCATAAATAATTAAATCAATCGGATAATTAGTTGTCAAGATGTTTATAATCGTATTTTCCACACTTTCCGATTTTTCACGACCCTGTGTTTAATTCCAATATAATTTTTAATGGAAATGATACACTTCATCTGAGTCTGCAAACTGCTAGTTAATAAGTTTATCATTTTTGGAGTTATAAGCATATCTCTTTTACTAGTTGATTATTACGTCGACCAAAAAACTATCGCCAAACTATAAGATTAAATGCCAATAATAGCTTGTCGTAAATGTCACATGTACTTGACATTAAATACGTTTGTATAACTCATTTTTAATTTGATGTTTAATTTGTATTTTATTCTAATCTTTTTATAATTTATTTGTTCTTTCTTTCTTTAAAATTAAAATTAATGCCAATTTGTATAATTTACGAATAATTTTAAAATTTATATAATTTGTCGAAATGTGTCGATGGGATAGTGATCTAGTAACCGCAAATCTGTAATAGAGCATTACCTTGTATTAAAAGTGTTTAAATGTACTTTTAGATTTTATTTTGGAATTGCAATGCATTTTATGAATAATTTACACATTCTTTTTCCCCTCTTTATAGTATGCATATCTATGATGGGTAAGTATTACGGTGAGTCCCAACGACTAATTAAGTGTGTATTATTTAATCAGCTGATTGGTCATTAATGTTATTTAATTCCATTGAAGTATTCGTTTAAATTTTGTTTTGGAATTGCAATGCATTTTATAAATAGCTTACACGTTCTTTTCTTATATTTTATAGTATGCACATCCATGATGGGTAAGTATTACGTTGGCCTCCAACGACTAGTTTAATTAAATGTTGATTATTTAATTGGTTGATTGATCATTAATGTCATTTAATTCCATTTAATCACCTGCATAAAAAATATAAGTCAGAAAGCTTAAGAATAAGCTAGTCTGTACAGCACACACGCAAAAGCTACACGATTAAGTAATAATCTTCAAGTATTAAGCTCCTTTCAGCATATCCCCTGAAACGTCACACATTCATCAGAGCTTAATTGTTTATCTCATCACCTTTCACTTACTGACAGTAACATCTGAGTTCATTTCATCTGATTCTTTTCGCACGAAAATATCCCACAGTCAGGTGCCAAAAGTATATCCTGATTTCCTGTGAGATTTATTATTATTTCTATTTATTTTTTATTGATAAAGGAAACAGATGTTAAGTATGCAATAGACGTTCGTTTTTAATTTCTTATCTGGCAAGAAGAAATAAAACATAAGTGAAAAAGAAAAAATTATAAAGAATAAAGGTTGTCCTCAAATCCAAATTTTTATGCTAGGATTCATTCATGAAATAAATTTTTATGCTTAATGGCAAGAATTTTGTAGGATTTTTTTTTTATACGGGTGCTAAAATATCCAATAGCGTTTCTCTTTTTAGCACTTTTCAACTTTGTTGGAAAGTGCTTATGCAGTCGGTTGTCCGTCTGTCCGTGCTCTATCTCCCGTGAATATACTGGGATTTTAATGCAGTTGATAAAGCTTATTTGGGGTCACTAAAGCATGTTTAGTATTGCATACGAAGTATGTACAATTAATGGTTCATTAAAAGGGACACTTAAACGAATTCGATTACATTATGGTTTATAGGGAAAAATCGTTTGGGGAATATTTTAATGACATTACGCTGTTTCAAATGCATTGAAACTGAAACAAATCTCTGAATTTCTCTACGATCACATTAAAGCAGAGTATTCATAGTATTTTTACAGGGACACACAAAAGTAACTGGTTACAGTACTGTCTTTGCGTAATAATTGCTGCAGTGTATGTTTTAAAATTCGGTATGCGCTTTTAAATGTAATTATTTTTTTGCAGATTACTCTTTATATATAAGTTCTATACCTCATATAGAGGGCTGCACAAAAGTATTCGCATTATATTCTCCTAATTAGTGGAAATTGCTGAAGGGGTATTTTTAACAAAAATATATCTTCATGTTAAATGAACTGAATTTTTGAACGCATGCTTTTAATAGATACAAATCTCTATATCATTATACAGGGATGCTAAAAAGTTCGGATAATTTTCCGATTGCATATGGGAACAGCTAAAATTCGATTTTGAGATGCGTCTATACATTTCCATATGGTAAAATGAGAAGCAATATTTTAATTTTTCAAATGGTGGAGTTTTGTTACATTATCCTGATGTGTTGAAAAGTGCTCATAATCTATGCTTGATGCATGATTTTTTAAAAATGTAAAATTAGATTTCAGAATACGGTATTTAATCTTTTATGTCTCAAACTCTGAAGACTTCATCTTCTGAAGCATTTTTCATGAATTTTTGAAACTATATTCGAAGATTTAGACAATTCTTTAGTAAATTTTAGGAAGATTTTGCCCATAAATGAATTTATTAAATTTGAATTTATACTAATTAAGCGTCTTATATCCAAATAAAATGTATATTTGAACTGAAATTTGAATGAAATACGGGGTCATGAAAAATCAAAGAGTGTGGAAAATAGGATTATAAATATCTCAGTAACTAAATATTCGATAACTTCATTCCAGTGTTGCCAGATGGGCTACTTTTTTTGGTACTACTCTCTTATCCCGACGGCCAATTTCGCCAAATTATGCAAATCGCCAAACTAATAGCCAAATTATACATATTGGCATAATTTTTATTTTAAATAGCGAAAAAACAAGTAATTAGTAGAATATTAATAAAAATAAAAATAAAAATTCGAAATAAAAATCGCTTAATGGCATTTTAAACACGTGAATGGTATTTAATGTATTGAATGTGACTTCACGATCATCCATTATTGGCATATAATCTTAAAATTTGGCGATAATTTTTTGGTCGACGGTATAACCTAGTAGTAACCTTTTTTTTAAAATTCAGATTCGTGATTGGCACCACTTTTTTGAAATGGTAAAATGCACCTTATTTAAGGTCATATTAATTAACGCGAAAATAAAGAAGATTTTACCTCTGGAAAAAACTGTGACAATCAAGAAATCTGAATTTTAAGAAAGTATCCCATTAGCAACACTGTTTCATTCTTTATGCAAAATTTATGTTTTTTAAATGTTTATTTCTTAAAATAAAAAAATCGAAAATTTTTACATACTTTTCATCAGAATGAATATTTTGAAAGTCCGAAAAAAAAAACCCAGTTCCGGATAACCAAAGTTACTGATATTCAATAGGCTTTTCCCCATTATACCATTAAGTACACACATTAAGTACACGCTAAATTTCAAGTCTCTATCTTAATGTGCTCAGGGGATAGAGCGTTTACAGACAGACTGAAACACATACAGACGGAAAGCATTTTTTTTTTCTAAAACTATGTTTTTCTAAACCTTAAGTGCCTAAAATGTGCAAATTTGTGAAAAAAAATGCTTTTGATTTTCAAAGCGCAAACAACTTCTTGCAATTTGAATTCCAAGACATATACTCTACGAATGATGGGTAAATAATAATAAATAGGTAAAAAGAATTAATATTTTAAATTATAATGCTTTTGAGCTTCGTTGAGATACGTTAACGCTTGATTTATTAGTGTCCCCAAAAGTTCCCTCAGAGCAAAAAGCTGCGTAAATCATGGGATTTGAGAAAGGAAAAAGATAAGGTTATCATACCTAGAATAAAATTGTCATAGTGGATCAAACGATTTACAATTCTGTCAAATTGACAGGCCCAACCCACTTGATATATTTGAAGAAGTAAAAGCTGTCTATTCTTGAAACGATAACGGTCGAGTATGAAATCATTTGTTTAATTCTCTGTAAATAAAATATGTATCTTGTATGAATAAATATTTCAGGGAAAGTGAAGAGAAAGCCTTAGTTTTGTACTTTGAATAAATATAGTATTCTTTGTTTAATGAATTCTTTGTTTTTCAAAAATTTCATTAGAGAATCTAGTTACAAACGTGAAACTACTTTTATAAACAAAGTAGCTCCCATTTTTAGATGCGTTCGTAATTGGGTAAATACGTAGTACCTGTAGTAGTCGTTCAAAAACTGCCCAACCGAATTATTTGAAATTTGAAATATATAATTGTTTCATAATTTTGCCGGATCATTTCAAATTTTATGAAAATCGGATGTATAGTTTAATTACAGGGACAATCAAAATTATTTTGTTACATTACGCCGAATGAATAAAAAATAGTTTCAAGTGCATTTAAATGATGTTACACTCTTCCGAAAACAATAAAATTGATATGTATTTATAAAGTATATACGAAAATATACATTCTGTACGATATGCGGTGCAAAGAATATTTGTTATCCATTTACTGGACTACATAAAAGTATTTCATTACATAATGGTATAGGAGGAAACATGGTTTTGTGGCACGTTTTAATTATATTAAACTATTTTACATTTTATGAAATTGGCATACGTTACTAATGTTTACTAGAATTTACTTCTTTATAATAAAAAGCAGATAGTATTTACAGTGATGCACAAAAGGTTTCGGATACTCTACTATACCTGAGGTAGTGTATACTATTACACCAAGATTTGAATATTTTTAAAACCTCCTTATAATACAAACACCTTATAGTCCTCAATTGCTTTTTTGTCTTGCATTTTCCAACTCGTACTAATCGGAACAACAGTTACTGATTATCGTCGGCAAAAACTTCCCTCCACCAGTGATCTTGATTAAAAAATTTCGTCTGATTTTAGCGTCATTGCTAGAATATTACCCCCATAAATATGGAAAAAAATTTCTATATCTTTTTACTGGTGTCAGTTTTCCCAGGCATTAAAACCTTTTTTTCTGATACTGAAAGTTTCTCTTGTTTGTCACAATGTCGCGGAACTACTTCAGCCGAAATAAACTCCTAGCAATAAAAATGGATATAAGTTTTTGTCATTTTTTTAATTGAAATTATCCATTAATGCGATGTTTAAATAAAGAAAAAAAATTATACTTAAATTTACTTGTGGAAGTTTGCCGCGGTGGTAATGAATTCTTGCAACAGCGGTTACAGTTGAAGTTCACTTTATCAACCGTTTAGGTAACAAGTAGCGTAATCGCGTTGTTCAGTTTTTGTGTAGAGAAAACCCAGCACATTTCAAGTGTTGTTGACAAGTGATAGTGAGCCGATTGGGATTTAGCCACATAAAATTGAAACGAAGCTTTCGCGCCTCCTGGTTCTTTTCGGCGTAATAAAAATAGTGCTATCACGATCCTTCAGTCTTTTCGGAATAAAAAAAAAAGTGCTACTGTTCTATTTGGGTCTTTTAAGCATAATAAATGCTAATCAGTTTTAAAAACTAAAATATACGCTTTTATATAAGGTCGGACTAAAAACTTTAAAAAGTTTTTTGATTACATTGTTACGGTTTTCATATGTGTTTCAGTGATTGCCATTCGTCTAGGGTGTCAGGTGACTGCTAAATTTTCAAATTGCCTTCGATCCGTTTATCCGGCCTTTTTTATTTTGATGCTTTTAAGCGGCGACGTTTTAAATTGTTGAATTGTCATCGGTTTTCAATAAGTGTCCAAAGTTTCAATTTAATTTGATGTCTTAAAATGGGTGAAAATAACGTTCGAAAATTCCGTTACATACATACATACAGGTGAAGCTAGTGTGTTCAAATTAAAGAAGTGCCGTGATTTCCTGTGTATAATCCGCGGATCAAACAATCATTTTTCGACCAAGAAATTTTATTAAATAAAATATAACTTTTTAGATCGCCATAAATATTTGCCCTCAATTAATAAAACCTTATAACTCAAAAATTATAAACCTATTAACTAACAGTTTACTAACTCAGATGAAATGTCTCATTTCCAATAAAGATATACATTGGAATTGAAATTTGACAGATATACAGGATCCTGAAAAATCAAAGAGTGTGGAAAATAGGATTATAAATATCTCGACAGCTACTTATCCGACCGATTTCATTCTTTATGCAAAATGTATGTTTTTTATTGTTTTTTACAGCTAACACTTAATATGAGAAAAATCGAAAATTTATATGTACTTTTCATCAGAACGAATATTTCGAGAGTCCAAAATAATAAAAATAATAAAAATTCCGGATAATCGAAGTTACTGATATTTAATACGCTTCTTTCCATTATGACATGCTAAGTAAACACTAAATTTCTAGTCTCTATCTTAGTTTAGCTAACTTTTTTTATTCTAAAAATATGTTTTTCTCAATTTCTAATGTTTGAAATGTATAAATCCGTCTTTTTTTCTAAACGATTGAGGAGAACTGAAAGACTTACCCTGTACAATGTATGATGGGTAAGTAATAAAAGTTTGACAGAGAAAAGTTTTCTTTTAAATCTCAATAATCAGTTAGAGAAATAATATACTTGGCTACGTGAAATGCCATTTTAAATATGCAACAATTATTTAAAATATAATAAATAACATTATTGAGTTGGTCACTAACATGTAACACAAATTTTTGGCAAAAATAGTCGAATGAATCCTCTAATTGTGTGCAATCAACTGTTTCCATCTTTACTGAAAAACTTACACGTTTGATTATCCGCATCTCTGATTTGCCCGTACGTCATACGGGCTACATGTTTTTGCCAGTCATGATTTGCTCATTCTACGCACGGGTATCCATATTCCAATCATGATTTATTATTCTCGTCGGTAGAGTTTTATTGTAAACTAGCTGACCCGCCCGGCGTTGCACGGTTCCGTGATAATAATATTAAAGGAACATGAAATTGTGATTTTATCTCTAACTCGAAATACGTGATGTTACGTTGTCTGAAATACACGGCCACTGACTGTGTGAAAAATTAAAAAAAAAATGAAGAAATAAAATTTAGTGGTAAAAATGTTCAAAAGGACTGCAATGGGAAACAGGAGAGGAACTTACATACAATTTAAGAATAAGATCATGATGCATGCAAAAATGTATAATTTTGACAAAAATGACGAAAAATCGATGCTAAACGCACAAAAAATCAAAAAATTGTTAAGCATCACATCTAAAATCGCATTGAAAATCGCATTAAATATCACTGAAATTGAAAAATCATAGCAGACAAAATTTAGTTCATTAGGCTGAAAGTTTGAATCAATTTTCTTTTTAGCATTGTCAAAAAATAGCTGCAAAATGCGAAAAAACAATAAAAATTGCATTAAAAAAAATCGCTAAAAATCAAAAATCGCCGCACAAATTCCAAATAAACTTTATTGAAAAGAAAAAAAAAATTACTATATTGAGTGAAAAGAATGAAACCGTATTCCTTTCACTAATATGGAAAAATCGCCTCGAAGCATAAAAAGAACGCTAAAAATCACCTAAAAATTAAATTAAAAATTTCTAATTAAAAAATCAAAAATCGGGCTTCGAGGTGCAAAACTTCATGTATAGAGGTACCTTCCCTCCAAATTTTGTAATTATACATGCAGCGGTCTCTTCAGAACAGCGCTGGCACACACACAAACTTGCCTCTGTATTATTATAGATTTTTGCAATGTTTAATCTGGGCATTCATCTGATTCAATTTGTCAAAAATTTCTGTTTTGAAAAACCGGTGATAAAAGATTAAAAATTCTGTAAAAGACACAAAAAAGGCATTATTTGAAATTTAAAAAAATATATATATTGATCAGTTAAGTGGTTAATGGTTCCATGAAACTTTATGCAGCTTTCAAATTATTAAAAAAACTTCAATCATAAAAAAATATTAGTTTTTTACAAATTTAAAATAATGTGAAATATACAGTTTAACCCTTAAATGCGTATTGTATCATTTTCGATACCATAAGTGTTCCCGATTTATTGGGGGTTTTATTCACATATTCCGTATTCTCACCAGAAATTTAAAAGAGCAATTTTCACTTTACTTAATGACAGACCATTCGTAATTAATAAAGATAAGATTTACTATTTAGATTTTTCTGGCATGAATTCTGATTCTTTGAATTGCGCATTTTTTGGAACGCGTTCTATCCTATACATTTAAGGGTTAAACCAGCATTCTATTCAATCGGATTCGAAATTAATACAATTCTTTTTGTTTATAAAATTTCAAGAAAAATATAATGATTTTTGATTATTAAAGATCATTTCCATGCAAATGTCTATTGTTAACAAAACGTGTGTTACTGTCTATTATTAATATTTGCAGTAAAAATTTATGCAGATTCAAATTAGATGAGAATAAACAACGTTCTATTAAATTTTAAAGGAAATATAATGAACGTTTCAAACTCTGGAACGAAAGTTTAAACAACATTGAACATATAATAGTCAACTTAAACAGGAATAACTTTCAAACAGAAGGGTCGTATACTCAAGTGAAATATTCATGAAATTACAAAAGCGTAAAACTTGTATTTCGCTATGTGAATTGATACACTTCATTTACGAGGTTCGTAGAAGTGTACTCATAAATAATTTATCAGTATATTTAAAAAACAAAGTAATAAATATGTAATAATAGTTAAGGTTATGATTCAGCATGTATAATACAAACAGTAACTTTTCATTTGTGTCGCATTTTATGCAGTTATGCATTTTTAAGTAATTTTGAAATTTCATTGATTGATTGATTAATTTAATGCAAAAAAGAAATATAATATATCAATTCCTTTTTTTGGGGGGCGGGGATGGGAGGCAGTAGATTGTAAAACATTTTCATAGCATATTGTTGGGTCGGATACTGTTACCGAGCATTCGATTCAATCGGATTCGAAAATAATACCATTAATTTTGTTTCCAAAATTTCAAGAAAAATATAATGATTTTGTTTATTAAAGATCACTTTCATGCAAATACGTATTACTAACAACGTGTGTTACTTGCTGTAAAAATTCCTGCAGATTCAGAAGTGCTTATTAGATGAGAATAAATGCTTTTCCATTAAATTCTAAAGAAATTATAATGAACGTTTTAAATTCTAAAACGAAATTTTAAACAGCATTCAACATATAATAGTTAGCTTAAACATGAATATTTCTGAGACAGAAGTGTCGTATACTCAAATGAAATATTCATGAAATTACAAATGCATAAAACTTGTATTTCAGAATGTCAATTGATACATTTCATTACGAGGTTCCTAGACTGGTACACATAATTATTTTATTAGTATATTTTAAAGAATAGCATAGCTGCTAACTTTCAATTAATCTTCCGTAATACCTGGATTAGTGTGATCCAGGTTAACGTCATTTCAAACCAAAAAATATATTTCATGAATCTTTATTTATTTAATTTCAAGATTGTTAGTGGAACATACTTAATTTCATTTCTTTGAAAAATTTCTGGTTCGAAATTCATTAAACCAGGGTCAGATTAACGCACGTATTACGGATAATCTATGTCAGGTTGGCACCTATGAAATAGTAATAAATATGTAACTACAGTTAAGATTTTATGGTTCAGCGAATGAAATATAAACAGTAACTTATTATTCATGTCGCACTGTATATAGTTACATGGCTGCCAACTACTACGCCTATTTGAATTCAAATAAACATATTTGAAACAGAAATTTTAATAAATAATTAACAATATGTATTGTAAAGCATAACATTGAATGTATTTGGCATACATTTTACTAAAAGGTTTTTGTGGTTTCAAACATGTTTATATGATTTAAATAGGCGTAGAAGTTGGCAGCTCTGTAGTTATATATTTTTAAATAATTTTGAGATTTTATTGATTAATTAAAAAAAGTATATAATTTTTTAATTTTTATCTTCTTATCTTGTCTTTCGTTTTTGGTCTTATAAATTTTTAGAATCTGATTTTTAATTCATACACAATTTTTTTTTCGTTCTGTTATGAGTTGAAAAAAGACAAGGTGGCAAAATCATTTAAATGCCGAATTTTTAATGTACTGGATTTCTGAATACCAGAGTTTCAGGATTATACGCTAAACAATTAAAATATTTTTCCTGCAAATGTGTATTGCTAAAATTACATGCGTCACTATCTATTATTAATGCTTCCAAAAAAAAAAAAAAAAAAAAAGAAACATGCAGATTTAGAATTGCTTATTAGACGAGAATTAATACCGCTCGATAAAATTCTAAAGGAATTAAAATAAACTTTTCATACTCTGGAACGAAAGTTTAAACAACATTGGTCATGTAATAGTTAGCTTTAACAGGAATAACTGTCGGACAGAAGTGTCGTATACTCAAGTGATATATTCATGAAATAACAAATGCATAAAAATTGAATTTCGCCACGTGAATTGATACAGTTCATTTCGTGGTTTGTAAAATAGTACCCATAAATAATTTATTAGTATATTTTAAAGAATAGTAATAAATATGTAACAACAGTTAAGATTGTGATTCATGATATAAAATATAAACAGTAACTTCTTATTCGTCTCGCATTTAATGTGTTATACATTTTTAAGTAATTTTGCGATATTATTGATTAATTTAATACAAAAAAATTAACAATTTTTTTTTAGTTGATTGTAAAACTTTTTTATAACATTGTCGAATACCGTTACCGAACATTCGATTCAATCAGATTCGAAAATAACATGATTAATTTTGTTTCCAAAATTTCAAGAAAGATATGATTGAGATTATTAAAGATCACTTTGATGCAAATGTGTATTTTTAACATCACGTGTGTTACTATCAATTATTGATATTTGCAGTACACTGTAGCTAACATAACGTGGATTACTATCTATTATGATTATTTGCAGAAAAAATTTAACAGAATTTAGAAGTGCTTGTTAAATGAGAATAAATAACTAGCGTCTCATTTCTAGATGGTTCCCTACGGCAGAACGAAAACTGGGTTATTCCACTTTTTAGGTGGGGGTGATGCGCAACAGTGTAGTGGAGCCATCTATTGACAGAATTGATTACTTTTGCAATGGAATTCGAATTTTGATTATGTTCATATCGCATTATGAGTAATCAAAATCTTCAGATGAGAAATAAAAAACAGCTCTTTTCGGAGCCAATTATCTGCATTAAATGCAGTAAATAGATTATTTGGAAAAAAAAACTAAACAAACAGGGGGTATACCGAAATTTAAAAATAAAAAATCCAGAAGGTATTCAGCATATATCTCCATTTATCATCTATTCCACCTTTATCTAATTAGCAATTTTGATTTTTCTGTTCAGAGAAATAGCCTCTTAAGTAACTGGAAGATAGAGTTTTAATTCCATTAAAAAAAAAAGGAAAGAAAAAAGTTTTAATTTTACAGAATTTTTAATAAAAGTTGAGAAATTACATAAGAACATAATTAAAATATTGTATATAATTCAAATTAATACCATATAATTATTACAATAAAAATACATATAGTTAATTTTTTAACTGTTCATTTATTTCTTATATTTTTAAATTACAGCATAACATTTAGGTATTTTTTTTTTTTTTTTTTTTTTTTTTGCAGGAATTATTATTATTAAAAAAAATGTGTGGCATTTATATAATTTAAAGTCTAAGTAAAAACAACAAGGTTATTATTTCTGTCAAAAGAGAGATTCACTATTTTTCCAAAACTTCGAATAATATGCTAAAGCTACACAATTCTTCCGTGCTCAGTGATTAAAAATCACTTTTTAAATTAAATTAATTTTTTAAACGTAATTAAATTTATAAAAATAGAAACTATGTATTCATCCAAACATTCTTTTATAAATAAAATAAAGTATTTCTGAATCGTTCTTATAAATCGTTCTCAATAATTTTTAAAACTTTAAAATGCTGCGTTAATTAATTTTTAAATAGAAACTTTGTAATTTATATTTTGAATCGTACTTAAAAAATAAACAAACATAAAAAAAAGTGAAAAGCTAATCACAAGCATTCGCTTGCTTGGATTCGAACGAAAAATTCCCGCGTGCTAGACAAACGCCGTACCTCAACACCACGGTCAGACAATATTCTTTAGCTTAGAACAAAATATAAAAACAAATCTCAAAGGCTCTGCTACACTACAGCGCATCACCCCCACCTAAAAAGTGGAATAACCCAGTTTTCGTTCTGCCGTAGGGAACCATCTAGAAATGAGACGCTAGTGAATAAATATAGGTCTGTTAAACTCTTAAGGAATTATAATCAGCGTTACAAACTCTGAACGAAAATTTAAATAACATTGAACATGTTATAGTCAGCTTAAACATGAATAATTCCCAGACAGATGTGTCATATACTTGAAATTTTCATGAAATTACAAATGCATAAAACTTGTATTTCAGCACGTGAATTGATACAGTTCATTACGAGGTTCGTAAAATAGTACACATAAATAATTTATTAATATATTTTGAAGAATAATAATAAATATGCAACAACAGTTAAGATTGTCATTCAGCATATGAAATATAAACAGTAACTTATTCGTTTCGCATTTTATCTACTTATAAATTTTTGAGTAATTAAGAGATTTCATTGAAAAATTTAAAGAAAAAAATTATCAATTTCGTTTTTCTGGGGTGTTGATTGTAAAACCTTTTCATAAAATAATGTCCGATGTTGTTTCAACCCTTATTCGATTCAATCGGATTCGGAAATAACACGATTATATTTGTTTCCAAAATTTCAAGAAAAATATAATGATTTTGATAATTAAAGATCATTTCCATGTAAATGTCTATTGCTAAAATAACGTGGGTTACAGTCAATTATTAATAATTACAGTAAAATTTATGCAGATTCAGAAGTGCTTATTAGATGAGAACAAGTACCATTCTATTAAATTCTAGAGGATTTATATTGAACGTTTCAAACTCTGGAACGAAAGTTTAAATAACATTGGCTATGTAATAGTTCGCTTAAACAGGAATAACTCTCAGACGGAAGTGTCGTATACTCAAGTGAAATATTCATGAAATTACAAATGCATAAAACTTGTATTTCGCTATATGAATTGATACAGTTTATTACAAGGTTTGTAAAATAGTGCTCATAAATAATTTATTAGTATATTTTTAGGAATAGTAATAAATATGTAACAACATTTAAGATTATGATTCAGCATATAAAATATAACTAGTAACTTCTCATTCGCCTGGAATGTTATGTCGTTATACATTTTTGAGTAATTATGAAATTTTTCGTTGATAAATTAAAAAATATATATATCAATTTCGCTTTTTCTTTTTCTTTTTCTTTTTCTTTTCTTCTTTTTTTTTGTTGTTGTTGTTTGTAAAACATTTTCTTAACATATTATCACATACTGTTTCAACCAGCATTCGATTGAATCGGATTGGAAAACAACACGATTAATTTTGATTCCAAAATTTCAAGAAAAATATAATGAGTTTGATTAATAAAAATCATTTTCATGCAAATATCTATTGCTAAAATAAAGTGGGTCACTATCTATTATTGAAAATTACAGTAAAAAATTATGCAGATTCAGAAGTGCTTATTAGATGAGAATAAACGTTCTATTAAATTCGAAAGGAATTATAATGAACACTTCAAACTCTGGAACGAAAGTTTAAACAACATTGAACATGTAATAGTTAGCTTAAATATGAATAACTCTCAGACAGATGTGTCGTATACTCAAGTGAAATATTCATGAAATTACAAATGCATAAAACTTGTATTTCAATATCTGAATTGATACAGTTCATTACGAGGTTCGTAGAATAGTACACATAAATAATTTATTAATATATTTTAAAGAATAGTAATAAATATGTAACAACAGTTAAGAATATGATTCAGCATGTAAAATCCAAACAGAAACTTTTCATTCGTGTCGCATTTTATACAGACATGCATTTTAAAGTAATTTTGAGCTTTCATTGATTCATTAATTTATAAGCAAAATCGATTCCGTTTTTTTTCAAAGGGGCCGAGGGGGGGTTGATTGTAAAACATTTTTTTAACATAATGTCGGATACTGTTACCAAATTTTCGATTCAAACGGATAATACGATAAATCTTGTTTCCAAAATTTTAAGAAAAATATAGTGGTTTTGATTAAAAGATCACGTTTATGTAGGGGAGAGTGGGGATACTTGAGCCACCCCTATTATTTCCACAGGTGGTTAATTTTTTTTTCTAAAACTGGCAATATGGTAACATATTTATAGTTCTGAACATGTAAAAAAGAAATCATATACCTTGGTACCATTTTGAAAGTATGGTGATTAATCGTTGTTTTTCCTTATCTAAGGTAAATATTTAGGTGCATGTTTTTTTATTTTTTTGTTATCAAAGTTTCGTTTAAAGTTGCAATAATATATATAAATTTAATAAGTATAATCTCAATTGTATTTTGAATCTAAAATAGCTCAAATAGATGCATGCTTTACTTAGTAAAACTCTGATAAACAAAAATAGTGGTAATGGGGATACTTGAGCTAGTGAGATTGGGGATACTTGAGCTCAACCATCCCGAACTAGGAAACCATCTACTTAACATACATCTACTTAACCATCTACTATACATCCCCAACTAGGAAGCTCAGCCATCCCCACTAGGAAATTAGACATGGGTAAAATAAACAAAAAATAAAATTACGTCCTTATATTCACTAATAGATTTTTTTCTGTATAAAAGGGAGCATAATTTTTTAATTTTTTTTCCTTAAAAAAATACTTAGAAAAAAATGTTTAAAAATGTATTTTTTTAAATGAAAATATCCATTTTATTTTTTATTTTGACGAAAAAAATAGCCTGTCTAGATAAATGTAAAATAATCTCTAACACTTTAATTAGTTAGGTCCAACATATTAAATATTTATTATTTAATATAATATATTAAGATTAATATTTCATATTGAAATTGTAACCTTTGTTATTGTAACTTTTTTTTAAATCAAAGAAATGACTTCTATTATCCCCAACAGAGGGCACTACTGAGTTACCATGTAGGTAAAAGAAAAAAAAATTGTGGTTTTACAATTATTCTGAATTTGTTCTTCATACATGTTGCCAAAGAGCTGAAACATCTGAATTCTAATCTCAATTGGTTTTGAAGGACTTTATGCATCATAATTTATCATTCTGTAAAATATTTGTGCAAAAATAAAGTGAAAAAATTACTTTTGTAGGTATTTTTCCGTACTGGCTCAAGTATCCCCTCCATGGGGATACTTGAGCCACGATGTAAAAAAAAAAAAAGTAAAAATTAATTAGACATAGAAAAATAGTTCAAAATTAATTGAAAATGGTTTTCAGTTGAAGAAAAATTATCAAATTTTCATTTTCAATATTTTATTTTGTTCTAAGAAATTATAAAAAAATTAAAAAAATTAAAATTTAAAAAATGGCTCAAGTATCCCCCATCTTCCTCTAAATATCTGTCGCTAACATAACATGAGTTACTAACAATTATTAATGTCTGCTGTAAAAGTTTATGCAGATTCAGAAGCGCTTATTGGATGAACATAAATACCATTCTATTAAATTCTAAAGGAATTATTATAAACGTTTCAAACTCTGGAACGAAAGTTTAAACTACACTGAACATACAATAGTTAGCTTAAACAGGAATAACTCTCAGACAGACGTGTCGTATACTCAAGTGAAATATTCATGAAATTACAAATGCGTAAAACTTGTATTTCAGCATGTGAATTGATACAATTCATTACGAGGTTCGCAGAATAGTACAAATAAATAATTTATTAGTATATTTTAAAGCATAATATTAAATATGTAACAACAGTTAAGATTATAATCTTAGACGATTATAATCTTAATCTTAGAATCTTATTCAGCATATAAAATATAAACATAGTGACTTCATTTTCGTCTCGCATTTAATGTAGTTATACATTTTTAAGCAATTTTGAGATTTTATTGATTAATTTAATACAAATGAAATTATCAATTTTGTTTTTTAGTTGATTGTAAAACATTTTCAGAATATATTGTCAGATACCGTTATCAGAATCCGTACTAGCCCTGGAATTTCTAGACAAGGAAATTCGTTGGTATTAGTATTTTGTTTTAATGAAAAAATTATATTTAAACAACAGGGTGGAGTGTGATCAGGGAAAAACACAATCAACAAAAGTGGAATCTACCAGTATTTTCATATAGAATATACTGCAAATAATATAAAGGGTTTCTCTCTAACAAAATACTGAGATATTTAACCCTTTCCGGCGCGGACAAATTCTGTTTTTGTTTAAAACAGTAATAACAGAATTAATATTCTGAAATTATCGACTGACACCGGAATTTACAAACGACTTTTTAAGAAATTATGAACTCCTTAATTTAAGCTTTTATTGTTAAACCAAGATTTCATTAAAATAATATTGGGGATATTACAACATGCCAATTGCATGTTTGGAATTAAAATTAGATGTGTCCAGACCGGACACACTGCGCCGTAAAGGATTAAAACCTTTTTCGACTACATTTTTCCATGATCACTCGCCACCCTGGATAACTCACTCAGATTTCTCTTTAACAAAATACTGGTATTTAAAACTTTTTTCGACTATATTTTTCCCTGATCACTCGCCAACCTGAATAATGCAAAGTTTCATGCTGTGGAGCCATATTTATTTTTATTAAAAGAAATACGGATATTTTACCTGGAAAATAACGGTACCCGTGCAAACATTGGTTACTGATAAAACGTTTAACGCAATTATGCACTTAAATAATGAGATTTGATTATTTATTCAACATGAAACAATAGTTGGCAATTGTAGTTTTTGTGATATATTGCATTATTTTCATGTGAAATTTTAATACATTTTATGTCGGTAAGAAATGTATTTCTGGTAACTGGTACAAGAATTGATCTTCACTGGAAATATACGTGGTGAACAGTGATATTCTTCCAAAAGACTCCAATTTTTCTATTCAGGAGAATTCTGATGTGGGTATAAGACATGCTTTCTTTCTTTTTTTTTTTTTTTTTTTTTTGGATATGTTCGTGAGGTAGTTTGTAATATAAAATATAGTCAAAAATCACTGTAAACACTGGCGATAATTGATAAATAAACTAAAACACTTTGTAAAATTACCATAAAATGTAAAATAAAGTAGGACGCGTTTCGAGCTACAACAATAACAGCTCGTCATCAGCTAAACCAACACGTGTCCGTAAGAACACAGAGTCGAGATAAAGATCGACTTTAGATCGACTTAGATAAAGATCACTTTATCTCGACTCTGTGCCCTTGCGGACACGTGTTGGTTTAGCTGATGACGAGCTGTTATTGTTGTAGCTCGAAACGCCTCCTATTTTATTTTACATTTTATGGTGATTTTACACAGTGTTTTAGTTTATTTATATAATATATTGTGCAATAAATATACCAAGGTAATAACTATATCCATTGGGTTTATTACACCAGTTGATTCTTTGCAGTGCTGGAACTACATCCGAAGAGCGTATATTTTATGTTATGCACGAGACATCATTATTATAAATGTTGAAAACCGAACATGATACAAAGAAATTTGTATGAAATAAGTGCTGCTAATTTTTTCATGTCAAAAGAATAAAATATCAAGTGATTATTACTGAATCCCGAAGATGCAATTAATCGTAAGTAAAGGAAATTTGACAATTTCTAGTGCTGTACAGTTTGTATCTTAATGATTGCACAATTTACATGCCATTATTCCGTCTTATTTTATGATTTTGGTTGCAGGGCGTTATTAACCACATAGATTTTTAATAACGCCAAACAGCACTGGTAAGGAATCCCGCCATTAGATTTTACGAATATATGTTTGCTAAAATATTTTTTCTTATATACATAGTCAACAAGTGGCTGCATCAAATACTATATTTGTTTGAAAGAAAATATCTATAAAAGACATGAAAATTGGTAAAATTTTAACATGGTTTTATTATCCCAAGATAATTTAGAAATATCCCTTTAGCAATGTCCGTCAATAAATTAAAATATTCTCAAGATTTTTTTTGTAAAATCTGTGTATAATCTATTGAGTTTACACGCGTCAAGTAAAAGGCAATAAAATAATTAAATTTAAATACGCATACCACAATTAAAATACTTTCAGCTATTATTGCCCATACACAGTACTGTATTGGAAATATTTTCCTGTAAATGATGCAGTTCTCTTGTAAGTCCTCTAGTAATTCACCTTATTAATCTACCATTTTAATTTTAATCTTTTCTCTTATAGGCCGAAATATAACGGAAGTCTTTTGATTGTACTATTAACAAACTTTAAATGCTGCAAACTTCATTTTTAATACCGAATATGCCATAGCAAACCCCAATAATTACTTCTTGGTAATCTTTTCAACTTTTCTTGGCTACTTTTCAACTTTGTTGGAAACAGTTGAAAAGAGATGAATCAAGACCTCACTTACTTCAACAGCATATACAACAAACATTTTTGGAATCGTAGATAAGTTGGAGGACGTCTTTGTACATTTATGTCCATGATTACTCATATTTTACCATATTATAAAACACTTTCGGTTTTTACAATGTAATGGTCATCATTTTGGACATGTCCCGTCTTCATATTATAAAAGTCCTTCCGGCAATGCCGGGAGGAAGAGGTAGCTTTCATATACTTATATATTTATTTATTTATTTTAAAGTAAGTTACATTGTTCAAAAATACTAATCTCAAATTAGTGGAAATAATCTTATAAAATTAGTGATTTTATAAGATTGAATACTATTTTTGTCAAGACTGAATATTAATAGGAATTTTTAGAAATTAGTCATCTTTTATTCAATCTGGTTTTATTTTAAGCGATTTGGAGAGCCACTAAATTCCACGATATCATAAAGTGTATGCCATTTTAAAGCAACATTGTGGATCGTTCAGATCAGACCGTTTCAAAATGTCAGCCATAAGAAAAGTTCAAAGTGCTATAACTCAATCATTTTGTAAGATATAGACAAAATAAAAAGTGTTATGGAATCGTTGTTTTAAGTTCTAACACGTAAAAGAAAAATATTTTTCAACTTTTAACTTTTTTGCATTTAATTTTTAATTTTAAATTTTAAAAAAAATTTAAAATGGCCGCTATTTTTAAACAAAATGGCGGATTATGCTGACCAACGAACTCGGTCGAGACATTTGTATGTACTATGTACATACCAAGTTTCAGTGAAATCGGTTCATAAATACGCGTGTTATCACGTGACAAAAATCAGATCGTTTCAAAATGTCAGCCATAAGAAAAATTCAAAGTGCTATAACTCAATCATTTCTTAAGATATAGACAAAATAAAAAGTGTTCTGGAATCTTTGTTTTAAGTTCTAACACGTAAAAGAAAAATATTTTTCAACCTTTAATTTTTTCGCATTTAATTTTAAATTTTAAATTTAAAAAAAAATTTAAAATGGCCGCCGTTTTGAAACAAAATGGCGGATGATGCTGACCAGCGAACTCGGTCGAGACATTTGTATGTGCTATGTACATACCAAGTTTCATTCAAATCGGTTCATAAATACGTTAGTTATCGCATGACAAAAATCAGATATATATATATATATATATATATGGTTATATCTATACATATAATAAAACAGTAGGACCCGGTGTGTCTGTACATTGAAGATAATTGACAAAAATGGAGTCAGGGCGATAAAAGAAAACCAATGAAACACAAAAAAATTTTTTTTGAATTTTTTGTCTGTCTGTCTGTCTGTTTGTTCGAGGTTATCTTCGTAACTACTGAATGGATTTTTATGCGGTTTTCACTAATGAAGAATGCACACTCCCGGGCAGTGTATAGGCTTTGTTTCATCAAAATCGGACAACAGACAAAAAAGTAACAAAAAGAAACAAAAGAAACTATTAGGTGCGCTGCTCACGTTTTTTAGTACATAACGTTTTTTAGTACATATAAAATCCAATAGATGTCACTGTGCGATTTTAAAACGCGCTATCGTTATGTTTTCGCCAGTCTACTTAAGTATGAGAAAGTTTCAAGCTGGCTGTCGTTCCATGTGGTTTAGTCGGTAGAACGTCAGTGCGCCATACTGATGGCCCGGGTTCGATTCCCAGCATGGAATTTTTTTTCACTATGTTGGCATTAACGCCTATAAGCAATTAAAAGAATTTGAAATATTGTATTCAAGGCGAATTTTCTCTCTGGGAAAATTTCCTTGCATTAATATGTCAGTGTAATTTTTTTTTCGATTTAATTTTTTTTTTCGAAACTTTGTTTTTCTTAAAAAATTACAGTAAATATTTGATATTTCCCAACGTTTTTTGAATGATCGACTTGCTTTTTTTTTTTTAATGTATGTCTGAACCTTATCTAACTACTTCTTCAAGATTTCTTTAGATAAACCGACCAGCGTAGCGGGCGAAGGCCGCTAGTATATATATATATATATATGTCAACATTTGAACGGAGGGTGGTTTTGGGGTCTGGGGGTCATGATCGGTGAAAATATACCAAAATTTTCCGGAAGTGCTTTCCTCCGGACGGCTGCAATAGGTAGCTTTTTACTTTTTGTAATGAAAGCTACCTAAAAATATGTTGTGCTGACTTGCCAATTTCAAGTCTACTTTCATTTTAAAAATTTCGAATTCACATCAAAAATTTTAAAAGAAGGATGTTTACTTTGCTAATTAAGTTAATGTTTATCTTTAAATAAAGAAAACAATACTATATAGAATTTCTAGTGTAAATGTAAAATTTCACATTTAAAAAAGAGGCCAAATGTGGCAACCTTGATTTTGTGTAGAACATGTTATACAGTCTGAATAAAAATATTGCGTGGTTTCTGGTGATGTTTTCTGTTTGTTCTTGTAAACGTTTTTATCATGTTTTGTGATACTTGTCAAATTTCATGATTTTCTGATGAATAGTTTATTTTGTATATTAGTCGGATTTAATGAGAAATAATAGTATAAATAGTTTTTTTTCCGGCGAATAAGAACTGATAAAAGTAAGAATATGTAATTCCAACAATTTCAATTAAACGAAAATATGCTGAAAAAGAACTGAAAGGCTTATTCATTTTCATTTTATAAAATCAGAATAAAATCAGTCTTGAAATTAGGTAGCATTTGTTCAATATGCAATATCTTAAAAATGGTAATTAATTTTCGTATATAAAGGCTTGTGATTTCTGAAGTTACTTCATTTTAAACGGCGATAAATTAAAATACCAAGCAAACTTTTCATAATATTAATAATTGTTGAAAAAAAATCATAAAAAATCTAAAATGCATTGCAAAGAAGAAAATTTATAATACTAAGAAATCAGTTTTTTTTCTGTGGCATATTGTAACGTGTATGTAAATACAGCAGAACCTCGATCCATCGTCTTTCAAGAAGTGCGGGGGAAAAAACGATTAATGCGGATTGTCAGGTTCTTAGACAACATCTGCTACAGATTGGAATTTCTGTTATTTCTTTATCTTAATATTTTATGTATTGTACGGGCTGTGTACTGGAATTTTCAAGGTGACATTCTTTCTTTGTTAAAATGAGAAGTGACAGGTGATCATGTGCAGGTGGTGAAGTGAGAAAGAGGAGATTGCTGAGAGGCGTGTTCATCCGTCAGTGAGGTATGTGAATGATGAGCAAAGAAGAAACATGTCACGAATCAAGAAAGCAATGTGGAATGCGTCCAATGGAGAAGCTCCACAGGGGTTGTACTTTGGGGAAAAGCAGTGATTTGAGAAGGGCAAGTCTTGTCTGAGATTTTGGGCTGTTCGTATCTGGGCTCGTACCTAGAGAGCAGTGTAGGACAGAGGTACTTGCAGAGAGTACTCTGTGTCGGAGAGCGTAGGCTGAGTTCATATCTGGATAGCAAGGGACACAGACGTCCTGGTGTGTAGTGCTCTGGGCCGGATAGCTTAGGCCAAGTAACCATGTGTTGGGAGATTCGAAAATGATCTCCGGTAAAGTGAATCTAACGTGCATTGAGTGTGAGGGAGAAGGTGTAATTTGAACAGTACACAGCCAACCGTTTACTGCATTTAATTTAATGTTGAACCGGATCACCTGTATCCGAGTTGTAACTGTATATAATTGTAAATAGTGTATTTCTTGTGTACATATAGTATAAATAAACTGTTAATTCAGTTAATTGACCGCGTCGATGTTCATTTACACAATCCTCACAGTGGGTGACCGATATCACCTAATAATATCGGTGGTGGCAGCTATAAATATTACGGACATTATTCAAAGTTGTGCGGGCTGAGAGGAACGTCCGACACGGATTAACTTTAAAACGCGAAAAAACACAATGCTTATGCATTTATAATGCATGCAATGTATGCAGTTTACTAATAAATACTAATTTGTTGCTTGTTAACTGTAAAAGATATAAAACGAAGTTGTCGAAAACTGATATTTATTTTTAAAAATCAATAAATTTGATTGGTTTTTCTTTCTTTCTTTTAAATAAAAAAAAAATAAAAACATAAATACATAAATACAATAAAAATAAATAAAATTAAATAAATAAATTTTAAAGATATACAACATTTTTCTGGTTATTTTCTGTAATTTCATTTGCATATATAAAAGTTCATCAAGTTCTTCATCGGCTTGCACATTTTCCTTTTCTTCTTCGCCATTATTCTTTTTATTTTGTGCATTATCATACATTTCTCCTATATTTAGGACACCACTTATCGCAACATCTTGATCAATGGAAACATAATCGCATTGTCTGCTATATTCAGTTATTCTTTATCTGCATTATTGTCGCCATCATCAACATAAACAGCACAAATGAGTTATTTTAAGATAAAAAATGTTATTTCAGTTTATAAATAATTTAGATTCGCATGACTTTCAATTTCATTTAGGCGACGAGAAAAATTTTACAATCAAGGATGAATCAAGGAAAACGATTTTTGTAGAACGATGCTTGTGGGTTTTGTTAACATTATTTAAGTATAATATGTGTAATAATAGGGATAGTAGGAAAAAAACGATCAATGCGAGAAAATGATGGATGTGGTAACGATAGATCGAGGTTTTACTGTATTATGAATGATTCTACGTTAATAGGTCATTTTCATCATAGTGATGAAGAAAAATAAAACATGTCAGAAATTTCTAATTTTTTATAATAAGACACCGAAAGAAATATCTATTGAAGAAAAATAATTGTCCTGCTTAACCCCTTGAAGGGTGGTGAGATGAAATATATCTCACCGCCTTCATAAACCATCTTTACTATTTAAACATGATTCATAATTTAAATTAAGAAATTCCATATTGACACCGGAATTTTTAAATTAAAATTTTAATTTATCAAATATGCAGAGAAAAGATTTTATTTGTTTTACAATATTTTTTTTAAATTCTGATGTCGATCAATCATTATAGTATTTTAAGAATGCAAGTGCTGTGTTCCCAAAGCATTAATATTAAGAAATTAAATAATTATTAGATTTTTAACACTAGAAGCGCAGAAGTTGCATTCATTTTTTTTTTAATTAAATGTACACCGAAATTTTTATTTTAGGCTTTTTAACTTACGTAGTTAACTTATTTTTACGCAATACATACATTTATTTTATTTTTTAATTCTGGTTCACATTGAATTATACCTATTTACAATTCCTTTTGGATTTATTTACCTTTTTAACTGACTTCAAGGAGTAGGTTATGATTTCGACCTGTATGTATTACTTGTTCACTCATAACTTCCCTAAATATGAACCGATTTTGATAATTCTTTTTTTGTTTGAATGTGTAAGATGCCCATGTGGTCCCATTTTAATTTCCTTAAATTCTGATGATTAAAATTTTTTTAAATAAAAAAATGTAAATTTCATAATAAAAAAGTAATCATTTGTCGCAAATAATCTTTTATTGTTGCAACCGTTTTCAAATCATAAGCATATTAAAACCATGCACTTATATGCGTTAGTGCCAAGTTGTCTCCAAGCTTGATTATTTTTTTTGAAGTCGGTTAGTATTTTTTTTAAAGCATAATTATACATAATAAATAGCATTGTATATATCGATTTGGTTAAAAATACGCTTTTATTTTAATCAAGATTATTGAATTTTCAACAAAAAAATACATTTCTAGAAGCATTTAAAATTAATAAAGCAGCTATCTGACATAAAATCCTTTCCTCACATGAGGGAATGATAAAATATACAGGATTAACTTTTAAAATTTGTATCCATAAAGTAAATTAAAAAAAATAATTGATGTTTTCCAACTATTCTTTTAGTAAAAACTGAACCACCCATAAATACATTTTTAGAAAATAAATTATTTTTCCAAATTTAAACAAAGCAATGTTAACATCATTTTAACATTTGCACAATTTCCCTGTTAAATTATTCCTTACACACTGAAGTATCGGGTGATACAAATGTAAGAACGAACTTTAAAAATGAATAATTCGAAAACGAATCAAGATACAAAGATACGTTTGCACCGAACAGAAGAAAAAGAAACCGGGTTTGTGTAACAACGAAAAACAAAAAAGTTTTGTTGGCGACCAACAAATGGCGCTATAGTGTTTTATTGCACCAAAAGATGATTTACAAATGAAAAATGTTGACAAATTACAAGTCAGCTTAATTACAGTTAATTAGTACTACAGTAAATGTTCATCGTGCTATCCATCATTCATAAATGCAGCTGTGAGACTAGGCATTCACAGCATTTAGTAGCATTTCTTGCGTTATGACAGACACATTTTGTCGGATTGCATCTTTCAGTGCTGCTAGTGATGCCGTTGGTCGCCAACAGAACTATATTTTTTCGTTGCCACACAAAACCCGGTTTCTTTTCCATCCATTTGGTGCAAACCGTACCTTTGCATCTAGGTTTATTTTCGAATTTTTCAGTTTTAAAGGTCATCCTGACTCTTGGATCACCCGGCATTTCTCTGGGATAGCTAAAATGTTTTTTACAGACAATTAAGACCCATGTGATCAGCACACGTAAAATGTTTCAGTCCACAGTAGTACCACCTACCTCAAATATCTAGAATTATTCATGAGTGAAGAAATGATGTGAAATATGAGTTGGAAACTTTCTTGCCAAATAAAAATTGCATGTGCACAGCAAAATAATAAAAATAATAATAATAAAAATAAATAAAATCAATGTAATACATACAAATAATACTTTAAGAGTTTATGATGAAAGCAATTCTGTTGCAAATGTTGTCAAAGTCTATGTTAAAGATTTCTCTTTTTAAAAACTGGTTCCAGTCAGAATTAAAAAATAGTCGCCTGTTGAAGTTCTGCCATAAATACATTTTTAGAAAAAAATATTTTTCTAAATTTAAACGAGGCAATGATAACACCATCTTAACATATGCCCAATTTGTTTGTTAAATTATTCCCTACACACTGAAGTATTTCTCTGGGATGGTTGAAATTTTTTTGGGATGGCTGAAATTTTTTTGGGATGGCCTATGTGATCAGCGCACGCACAATGCTTGAGTCTACAGTAGTACCATATATCTTAAATATTCAGAATTATTCATCAGTGATCAAATGGTGTGAAATATGAGTCGCAAACTTTTTTGCCAAATAAAAAATGCATGTGCAGCCCTAAAAAATAGTGTAATTCATATAAATAATGTTTTCTGTGTTCATGATAAAAAATAGAAGGCAGACAAAATAAACATAACTACAGTCAAACCCCGTTAATACGCGCCCTGCTTAATACGCGAAACCGGTGAATACGCGAATTTTCTTTAGTCCCTTGAAATACTCCTATCTTACGCATATAAAAACGCCTTTTAATACGCGAATGGTTAATACGCGAACCCGTTTAATACGCGAAATTTTATTTATCCCTAGAAAGAAAAACCTACGTTTAATACGCGAATGAGCTTAGTTCTAAACATATGAATTTTTAAATGAAGTATTTTTCCAAGCATTTTATACAACAAAATTATTGGATTAAAATAATTGTTGCTTAACTTATTTTGTACACAACAGTTATTTAAAACCCAATTAAATTGAGCATTTCCCCCCTCAAAACCACACGCTGACTATATAGAGACCCTTTGCATTGACGTCACAGCAACGGCTGGTACTCTAATCTGGTGCACATCTGGAACCCAAACAAAACATCATAACTCCCCGTTTGCCATTTATAACACGTGTCATGTTTCTGTTCAGTTTAGATTTTTCTTATCCTTGCATTGTTTCTCTAAGTACTTAAAAAATGAAGTGCAAATTGCTATGTTTACAAATGTGAAAACACCACATTTGCCTTATGTTTGGACGCCAGATGAAGCAAGTGACGTCACTTGCAAGGAGTCTAGATTTGGATCCCGATACGAGGCTAACACAAGACTGCCCAATCAAAACTCTACCAATGAAATCTCATAAACGAGAAGAGGTTAGTGTTGTGCAAAAGTTAAAAACATTATGTCTGCTTTGAAAAAACCTGTTTTCATTTGGTGAGTATATAAAACCACAATGTAAAAGTTTAATGGAAAGTGAAATTTTAAAAAAATACAGCATTTAGAATTTTTTAACTTATGCATTTCGGCCTATCATGAGACGCTAATTAAGAATATGTAAATTATAAAATAATTGATACAAAACTTTTTGAAATCAGTAAAAACCTGCGTGTTTAGTGGTTTCGCTCGCTTTCTGTATGCATACACTCAAAAAATCAAATTACTCAAAACAGAACGTATCGTCAATTCAATACTTTTCTTGCGATTTTTGTCATTTAAAAACATAAATGTAAACAAAAAGAGAATTAAATTTATAAAATCATACAAATTTGAAGTTCATGTGAGGTTTATTGCTCCGCGAGTCAGCTAGTTCTTTATAAAAAGCAACAAGTTGGAAATTGCACGTGAACGTAGCAAATCAGGTGCGTTCGTACGATAACGAAGTTTTAAAAATATTCATATCTTGCTGATATAGTAGAGCGTACTCCGGATACAGTATAGTAGTCGAAATCTTTACGTTTCTGTAAATATGCAGGAAGTATTTTTTATTACACCTCAGCAACGTATATCTTATTCATAAAATGTGAAATAGTTGAATATGATTAAAACACGTACCAAACCATGCTTCCCCGTATAGCATTATATAGTGGAATACTTTTGTGTGGCCCTGTAATTTAATAATAAAAATTCTTTGCATCACAGATTGTACAGAATGCATATTTTAGTATACATTTCATAGATTCATGCCAATTCTATTATGTTCGAATGAGTGTAACATCATTAAAATGCATTTGCAACTTTTTCCCCATTGACCGTAATGTAATGGAATCCTTTTGATTGTCCCTGTAATTGACCTATGCATCCGATTTTCATAACATTTGAAATGACTCGACAAAATTACGCAATAATTATATGTTTTAAATTTCAAACGATTAAAATGCATTTAAAACTTTTTTCCCTATTGACCGTAATGTTACGGAATGCTTTTGAATGTCCCTGTAATTGATCTATCCATCCGATTTTCATAAAATTTGAAATGACTCGACAAAATTATGTTATAATTATGTATTTGAAATTTCAAACGATTCGGTTGGGTAGTTTTTGCGTTGTTATATGCGGACAGACGGACAGACGGACAGACAGACGGACAGACGGACGGACGGACTGAGCGACAACAATAGGTGCTACGTATTTACATAATTACGAACACACCTAAAAATGAAAAGAACATTTCTCCATAATTAAGAAATGATGTAACCCGCCCTCCCCTAAATTAAAGCGGTAGAACCGATAGATGGATTGTGCGCCAGATTAATCACGTGAGTCTTTCCAATCGCTGTTTCATCAGTGCTGTGTTATTTTTAAAAGAAGAGAGTCGCTTGTTGCTCTCAGTATTATGTAGTCTACAATATCCGTCTATGCTTTTATAATCTAAACTATCGCAGAGAGAGGAAAACATATTAAACGAAAGGCTCTCTCCATTACTGAGAATTTACAAATTATAAGTCAATACGATGGCTAAGCTGTCTCAAATGAGTCTGCGTTCGCCAAAGAAAAAGGCATACCTCAATCAACTTTAAGGACTTTGTTAAAGAATAGGAATGCCGTCGTTAACCAAGCTGTGGTTGAAGGAACAAAGACGAAGAAAATAAAAACCGCCATGTTTGAGGACATTGAAAAGGCCCTTCACGAGTGGTTTGTTCAAGTGCGCTCTACGACTATCCCTATAAGCGGCTTGTTAATACCGGGTGTCCCAAAAATAACTGATGGATTTTAAAATTCAATAACTTGCAAACGGTGACAGCTATTTAAAAAACTTTTGCAGGAGGGTTATGCATAATGTCAGGAGTTTTTTTTTTACCGTAACACATGATTTTAGTTCGAATTTCAAACAATAGGTGGCGCTGACGGCGATTGAAGGCCAGTTGATCAGTGCTGAGTGAAGCGTCGACCTGGCCTTCAATCGCCGTCAGCGCCACCTATTTGAAATTCGAACTAAAATCAAGTGTTACGGTAAAAAAACTCCTGACATTATACATAATTTTCATGCAAAAATTTTTTAAATAGCTGTCACCGTTTGCAAGTTATTGAATTTTAAAATCCATCAGTCATTTTTGGGACACCCGGTACAAGATAAAGCTTTTGAAATCGCGGCAAAAATGGGATTGCTAGATTTTAATGCCTCAAATGGATGGCTGGATCGATTTAAAACTCGGTACGGCATAAAATTCAAGCAAGTGTGCGGTGAGTCAGCTGCAGTCAACATTGGAGGTGTTCACTGTCACTGTTGGAAAAATAATGTGCTTCCGCAAGCTTGTAAATACTACTCAAGTCGGGATATTTACAACATGGACGAATCTGGGCTTTTTTACAAACTGACACCCAATATAACAATGGCTATGAAAGGCAAACTGAACAAAGAGCGTCTTATTAATCTGTTCGGTACCAACTCTGATGGATCAGATAAATTAAAGCTGCTGGTCATAGGAAAATCACGCAACTCGCGATGCTTTAAAAATGTCAAGAATTTCCCCAGCCTGTATAAAAGCCAGCGTAGAGCATGGATGACGGGCAACATTCTTAGTACATGGCTTCGTAATTTTGATCGGCATATGAGAAAATAATCCGGCTGTTTGTTATTGCTTGTGGACAACTGCCCAGCGCATGTAAAAGTTAACGAAGATCCGAATAATGTCCAAGTAGAATTTGTACCAACAAATTTGACTAGTGTCACGCAGCCAAATGAACCAAGGAACAATTAACAGCGCCAAAGTAAATTACAAGACTACAAGATACTTACAAGACTTACAAGATACCTTCAACAAATGAAACACGGCAGCAATCCTTCTTGCTACGAGTGTCGTCCAATTACAGTCCTTTGATGCTATGTACATGTTTACTGCAGCATAGGAGAGTATCACAGACACAACAGTTACAATTTGCTTTGCCGAAGCGTGTTTCGGAAGAAGCGAGGACATCATTTACGCTGAGCCAACCTCGCACCCTAATGTTAAAGAAAATTGGCTGGCCCCACAAGAAACTGTAGGGAAAATTTTTGTCTGTTTAGAAACGTTCATTAATATCGACAAAGATCTAGCTACCTCCGAACTTAGAAGTCTGGATGATATCATCGCCGATGTAACTGCGAGTGACAAACCGGATGAGAAGGAAGAAGTTGATGAATCTACTCTTCCGGACCTTTCTCCATTCTCCAAAGATACAGATACCAAAGTTCAATTTTCTAAGACAATATGCGTCGTCACTGGACATAGGACCCTCAATAAGCGAGCTTTACCACTACCTAAATATAGCGGAAAACATCACGATGATGGCGCGACCGCATGTCGAACAGGCGAAAATTGACAGCTACTTTTCCAAAAAAGTCATTTTTATCACATTATTGACTTCAGTAAATTTTTTTAATTGACTTTTTATTATTATCAACACTATTTATTATCACATCTATCTGTTCTGTATAGCTAATAAAGATTTCAATTTTGTTAGCATTTTGTTAGCAAAAATTTTTGTGTTTGTCTTATTCAATTTTATGTGCTATATATAATAAATCTAAATTTGAAAAGACATAGGATTTTTACTTGAGAAAATAACGATTATTTGAATTTTCGGCTTTTAAACGTTCCTGTTTAATAAGCACATACTGATTAAAATAAATAAAATGTCATTTATTTTATGTCTTAAAAACGCTAAAAATTGACAAAAAATGTGTTTTTTTTTTTCGCAGAGTTTGTTATTAGATAGACCACTCGACGAAAATTCGCGACATTTGGTTAATACGTGAACCCATTTAATACGCGAATTTTGATCGGACCACTGATTCCCGTATTAACGAAGTTCGACTGTATTTAAAAAAGAAATAATATTTTTTTATAATTTTGAGTGGTAGTAGTTGTATGTGAGGTAATGATATTTTATATGTTTAACAATTTATTTTCAATATATGTTTTAAATAATGTTTCAATTTTATGAGCTATTATAATAAAACCATTTTTAAAATGCATGTTTATAAAAATACATTAGGTTTTTCTGTTGAAAAATTTTAAGTATCCTCCAATTTCATCATTACGTCCTATTTGCGTAGACTAGCCCATATAATTAATTAATTCACATTTTCTATATTTTTTATAAACAATTACACCAGCATTTTTAACGAATGTAAAATAACTATCAGTCATGTTATACCCTTTAGAAAATCCCTATATTAAATACCCTTTAAACTACCATAAAGTTTTATGACAAACAAATTTTACAATTACAACGATAAAGAGACTTTTTAAATTCCAGAATAATGGTAGCTTAATCTTGTTTTCATCTGTGTTGTACACTTTCATTGTAATTACAGAAAATCTCCCGTTGTGGTTTAAGTCCCTATTAAATTAAGATTAAAGTTTTAAAAGATTTAGGGCTCAATGTTTAAGCTCACAAAATGTCTATTGCAATCCTTTCTATGTTATTAGTTTCAAAACATTAGAAGCATTTCTCCAATATATTTTAATTCATTAATTTATAGTAATTTAAGCAAAAGACAATTTTTGTATTTAAGACAACGGGGGGAGTGACTATTTAAAAGGAAATATTCACATTTTATTTACATTAGAAATATATTGAATATGATTTAAACATTGTAAAACGTCATTATTTAAAAACTTAATCATGTAATTTTTTTGGCGTTTCCTATGTTACACCGTAGCCAAAATACGTCATTATTTTTGTTGACTATTGTGGACAAATGATGATATTTATTCGTTTTTGTGATCAATTAAGTCACTTAGACATCGATAAGCTCTATTTTGTGACAGATAACAAGCATTATTTCTATTTTTTTATATTCATTTATCGAATTTATAATACAGTGAAACCTCCAAATAAGGGACAACTATGGGACTGAAACTTTTGTCCCTTATTTGGAGGTTTCACTGTATAATATAATATAGGAGAGAGTGTTGTACCTTGGGACGCTTGTACATCGGAACATTGACAATTTCTAAAAAATATTGGCAACAATGAACTTTTGTTTATGTCTAATAGTGTCCTATAACCAAGTGATCTCATTATAGTAATAGACAACATCAGAAGCAATAAATAAACGAATTGGAAAAAAAAAGCAAATTTCACTAGTCCAAAGTAAATATTTTCACCCATTCAAATTTAATTTTTAAACTAAGTACTTTTACAAGAAGTCAATTGCAACTTATTTTTTTTATAAAAGAGAAGATTTTTAAATGTTTTTTTCAACGAGAAAATAATGATAGTGCTTCTAGATTTACCATAATTTTGATTTTATTTAAACATATGTAGTTTGTGATAATTTGCATAAATAAATGTATTTTTATTACTTTTTTTGCAGAAAATTACACAAAACATGCGACAGATAATAAAGAAAACAACTCAACTTTATTTTGGATATAAATTTATAATGACAGAACTTTTCAAACATAAATCATGTAACTCCCAATAAACCTTTGTCTTTCCATATGATGCAATGTTCTAAGTAGCACATGTTCTGATGTATTTTTCTAGATTTTAAATCATTTCTAAAAGTTCATATACGTAGTGTAGTATGTTGTTAATCGTAGTTAGCATAACAGCCATAGTTCCATTTTTACAATACAGAAATGCCGGGAAGTTGAAATTATATTGTTTTCAGTTTCCATCTGTTTTTCCCCTAAACTACAGCCACTTGGCTGTACTGTCTTTGAGGCGCAGAAAACATATTACAAGTCTTATGGTAATGAAGAGATGATATCGCATCCTGGACATCCAATCAAAATACATGTCGTAGTACAAAATTGTTGGAAATACATTTTAAAAACTTTTTCAACTGAAATGTTGAATAAAACAACTGAATTTATAGCAGAAAATGTGTTATCAGATGTTAGCATAACAAGTTTATCTTCACATTTTCAAAATGTCAAACCCCTAGCAATGATATTGTCCTTTTTTGTAGCTGCTGCTTGTAAAAGCAATGTGTATAAGAAAAAAGGAAAATCTCGCATTTTAAGAGTTTCTTAAGTAAAAGTCAGAAAACTGCTGTAGTAAGAAAATGGAAAGACCAAATCCAGAACTCGTAATTTTTTTTTCCAACCACCTTCGTCGTTCCAAGCCCAAGCTCGCACTCTGATTGGTTGTTGCTCTCGGCACTGTTTTCATGTAACTTGGCGATAATCTTACTTGGCGTAGCGATAGATGCTACGCCATAGATCCGTCGAGGAGTTTGATTTCCTTCCGAACCGAGTACAAAGTAACTTTTCTCTTGCAGCATTGGATTGGATGGAAAGTGTCTTACTGAAAGCTGTACTCTTTAAAAGTTTTTACTCACAACTTTTTACTTTGTAATCGGTTTACTTCGTACTCGGTTCGGAAGGAAACCAAACTCGACGGAAGTGTCTATCGCTACGTCAAGTATGATTATCGCCAAGTTACGTGAAAACAGTGCCGAGAGCAATAACCAATCAGAGTTCGATTATGGCCTTGGAACGACGAAGGTGGTTGGAAAAAAAAATTACGCCTCCAGAACAAAATAATAGTTTTATATCAGTTAATGATAAACTCGTTTTACCTTGTACTAAAGATGGAGATAATATTTATTATGATCATATCGCAGATATGTTAGAAATAAAAAATCAAGAAAATAGATTACTTTCTTCAAAAGTATCTGGGAAATTTTTGTTCTCTTCTACGTTTCTATATATTTAAAGTTAGTTGATGTCCATGCCAATGATGAAAACTTGAGTTTTATTTCCTAATTCCTTAAAAAAAAGTTTTGCTGGTATAAAATTGTTATTGTTATACTACAAAATATTGTATTAGTTATTGTACAAAAATATTAATTAGTTATGTAACTATTGCATATTCGCCAACTTTTACACTTTAGGTGTAAAATGTACACTTTTTGAAAATGTTTTACACTTAGGATACTATTTTCTACACTTTTATGCAAAGTTTCTTTCAAATTTACTTTTCTTCTCATAAATTCTGATTACTTTCTAGCTTGTCTACTTTTAATAACAAACTGTTTAGTGGATATAATATATTTAATATTGTTAAAGGATGTGTAAATTGAGGTTACAATGCTAAATTCAGTCAGAGTGAAGCTTTAATTTTCATTGTATATAAAACAAGTTGGAAATTGCACATGAACGTAGCAAATGAGGTGCGTTCGTACGATAACGAAGTTTTAAAAATATTCAGATTTTGCTGATATAGTAGAGCGTACTTCGGATACAGTATAGTAGTCGAAATCTTTGTGTTTCTGTAAATATGCAGAAAGTAATTTTTATTACACCTCAGCAACGTATATCTTATTCATAAAATGTGAAATAGTTGAATATAATTAAAACAAGCCCCAAACAATGTTTCCCTGTGTAGCATTATGTAGTGGAATACTTTTGTGTGACCCGGTAATTTAATAATAAAAATTCTTTGCATTACAGATTGTACAGAATGCATATTTTAGTATATATTTCATAGATTCATGCCAATTCTATTATGTTCGAATGAGTGTAACATCATAAAAATGCATTTGAAATTTTTTCCCATTGACCGTAATGTAATGGAATACCTTTCATTGTTCCTGTAAATGATCTATGCATCCGACTTTCATAACATTTGAAATGACTCGATAAAATTACGTAATAATTATATGTTTTAAATTTCAAACGATTAAAATGCATTTGAATTTTTTTCCCCATTGACCGTAATGTAACGGAATTCTTTTGATTGTCCTTGTAATTGATCTATGCATCCGATTTTCATAACATTTGAAATGACTCGACAAAATTACGCAATAATTGTATGTTTTAAATTTCAAACGATTAAAATGCATTTGAAACTTTTTTCCCCATTTACCGTAATGTAGTGGAATCCTTTTGATTGTCCCTCTAATTGATCTATTCATCCAATTTTCATAAAATTTGAAATGACTCGACAAAATTATGGTATAATTATGTATTTTAAATTTTAAACGATTCGGTGGGGTAGTTTTTGCGTTGTTATATGCGGAGGAGAGACAGACGGACAGACAGACAGACGGACAGACGGACGGACTGAGCTACAACAATAGGTGCTACGTATTTACATAATTACGAACGCACCTAAAAAGTCATATTTTGAATATTTTTTCCTAGACTTCCAAAAGCAATAATCAAGTAAAAAAATCTTTAAAAATAAAAAAATCAGTTTTTTAATGAGAATCTGTAATTTTTTTTATCACCAAATTACCTTTTTAACAATTATCAATGTATTATTCAATCTTATTAATATATTAGTATATGTTTTTAAAACAAAGTAAAAATGTCATTTATGGGCTTTTTTTTTTTTTTTTTTTTTTTTTTTTTTTTTTAATGTTACACGGGACTTTGCTGTTAAAAGTTGTTTAAAATAACCTTTTCGTATTATTTTACACTTTGCCATTTTCAAAAGTTGGCAGGTATGCTATTGCCTAAATTATGCAGTATGTCCTCCTAAGGTATAATATAGGTGCAACATCTTGTTGTACCTTGGGACAGTTTGACTTCATTACTTTAAATGAGTGTCAATTTTTTATTTTCAAACTTACTAAATTTCTAAAAATATATTATAGAGATAAATGTTGGTGTGTTGAAATGCTGCCTTCAAATTTTAAATTGTTATATAATCATTGAAGTAAAAAAATAAAGTGTGAAAACTGTCCTAAGGTACAACACTTTCCCCTATTTATTTATTTAAAAAGTAGTTTAGTAGTCTAATTAATTCGGATTTTTTTATCATTAGAACAGTATTTTTTTATTGAATTCTATCGTGAAGTTTAATTAATTAAATAAATAAAATGAATTTCCCCATTAGAAATTAAAAATAAATATTCCACAGAATTTAAAGTACCCTAGTATTTGGAAATTTCAGGATTAAAAATATATTTTCTTTTTCATATTTCTTCATTGTCTGATATTTCATTAGGAATTTTTCAAAGCTGTTTTTAAAACATGAAACAATTAATAAATTTCACTTATACATCTCTCACACTGCGAACAATATTTATTTCAAAACATTCACCATAATTTTCACGAAGCAACATTGTTAACAAAGACAGACGTTCGAGAATAATTCATACAGTAAGTTTCCAACGACCTTTATAAAGAAACAAATATAATCAGATGAAAAGATTTATTGCAACATATACAGCAATGTTTCAGTTACTTCTAAATATAAGAACCAGAAGAATTGTAACCCTTGTTACAGCTTGGAATAAGTTTTTGAAGTCGAGTGTCATAAAATTATGTTGCCTGGGAATGGAACCAGCTTGTCACAATTGTCAACCCATGTCTCATCGAATGTGACTACCCTGTTGAAGTACTCGTTATCCTCATTCCGGTATCGCAGCAGAAAAGTCAGTGTTGCTCTCATGCGTTTGGTTTTGTTGTAGGGTGTAAGGCACTTCGGCACCCATCAAGCAAAGAATTTACAGAACATCAGATGTTCCGTGAAGATTTCATAAATAGCTAATACTTTTTCACTTTTCTGCATCAATACCACGATGAGGGCAACGAGTATCCTCACAGGTGATGAGACGTGGGTTAACAACTGTTACAAGCTGGATCCATTCATAGGTGGCAAGCTTCTATGAATTCTAAATGCAAAAAATTATTCCATACTATGACAACAATTCCGTTTATTACGATGTTGAAAAGTAGCTGAATCATTTCGGAATTTTTCCAGGCATTTTTTTAATTATTATTTTAAAAATCTGTTGGAAACTTACTTTCTGGATGAACCTCGTATTCTAATCAAAGAAAATACAGGGTGTCCAAGAAATATTTTGACAAAATTTAAGGGAAGGTAGGGGACATCACAAGGATTCAAATTTGTATAGCAACCCATGATCAGAAATACCTTCCTGACACGGTAGAAACGACACAAAACACAAGAAAGACAGGACTAAAATAAGAGAGAAAACATCTTTATTATCCTTAGTATAGGAGAAAACTAAGAAAAAAGAACATTAAAGAGACAACAGTCGTCATCAAAGTAGGTGTTCGAAATTAGACCCCGGGCCAAGATGCATAGAGCTGTATTTCCGGTGTATGGGTGATCTAATGCTCTCTAGAAAAAACCGGAAATGTTCCGAACTTTCCCAGCAGCTGCCGTGAAGCGTGCAACAAGCTCCTTAGTACTTTTCATTGCTATCCCGGAATTTTTGCTGCACAACATATAATAAACTTGTTTTCTCTCTCTGTTCGTATCCTTTTTTCTTGTGTTTTGTGTTTTCACTACCACGCCAGGAAAACGTTTCCGACCACGGGTTGTAGTTCAAATCTGAATTATTGTGATGCCTCCTACCTCCTATTAAAGTTTGTCCCATTATTTCTGGGACACCCTGTATAAAACAACCACAAATTTAAATATACAAAAACCACTTCTGATTTATTAATGATTTTGAAAGCGTTCTTTATCCTGAGAAACAAATATAATAAACATGTTTTCCCTCACTGTTTGTATCCTTTCTTTCTTGTGTTTTGTGTCGTCACTACCGCGCCAGGAAAACGTTTCTGACCATGGACTGTAATGCAAATCTGAATTATTCTGATGTCTCCTACCTCCTATTAAAGTATATCCCATTATATATGGGACCCCTGTATAATACAACCATAAATTTAAACATACAAAAACCACTTCTGAGTTATTTATGATTTTGAAAGCGTTCTTTATCCTGAGAAACCAAAGAAACCAATGTGTCTTCAAGATTTAATAGGTATGTATAAAAAATTTTTTTTGTTGTTATTGATTTTCGGAAACTTTTCCAACTTGTTTTTGTAGTATTAAACAGTTTTTTCTGCACAAAATACAGGTTTTTCTGATAGTATCAGTTTCCAAGTAAATATTTCCATGTTCAAAAAACGTGTTTTACAAATAAACATAATAGATTAACAGTATTTCTAATTAAAAAAAATGTTAATAATTTAACAATTTACAACAACCATTTGGAGAAAGATTTTTTTCAAAGATTAAAATTTGAGACTTATAAATAAATTCTATATCTTTATAATATTATAAATGTGAAGGCGTGTCTAACAGTTGGAATGAAGTTAACTCAAAAACGGATGAATTAATGTCTTTGCATCTTTGCATATAGATTATAGCCATTAAATAAACATAGACTATGTTTTATTTTTTATTTAAATATTTTTCTTAATATTTCAAAATTTCTTTTTTTTCATAGAGAATCAATAGGCATTTTTTAGATGAACTTTAACCACTTACGTTGCCAAGAAAATTAAAATCTGGAATAATAATTTCTCAGTGGCAATAAATTTTCATTTGAGCAATTTCCATGCAAAAAATTAAAATAAAAAGAATTTAAAAGAAGATAAATCTGACGTCATATTTAAAATAAAAGTAAAGGGAGTATTTTTTGTTATATATTTAACATGGATATTTGTTTAGTTAATAAGAGTTTTTTCTGTTAAAAAGAGCGAGTTAATTAGAAGTAAAAAAAAATGAAAAAAAATTATATTTTTAACAAAATATATCACTTGGAAAAATATGACGTCATAATTGAAATAAAACAAGTATTTAATATTAGTAGTTAAAAATACAAGTGGCATGGACATCAGTAACTAATGGAGCTAGACAAATAATGACGTCTATTTAAAATGAGTGAGAAATATTTTTTACGAATACTAATTAATAAGCTATAAGTTACATACAAGTGAAAATTTTTATTCAAAGTTCGCAATTATTAATGGAATTCATAATCATTTTTTGTGGGGGAAAGGCAGAAAATAGAACTAGTGATCAATGTATTTTTGACGAAATTTTTTTTCTTTAAAATTAAAAAGAATTTCTTTTCAATAATTTATACGACATAACTTTTCGATTGACCTCATATACTTTGTAATAACTTCAAGCTTAAGGAATTATTTAAAATTCTTGGGTGCGATTATGTTTGAATGAAATAACAGAAAAGATTTGAAATTTAAAAATGATATGCATAATTTCTGACATTTATTCATAATCGTATAAGATGAATTTTAATTTTTTCATTTTAGTTTCGTTGTTAAACGTAATTTGGTATTGACAATTTAATGACAACCAAAGAAAATACGTGTTTGTCAAAATAGAAATTCCGTTTTAATTCGACAGTTTAATACAAAAAAGGTATTTATTAAAATTGTCATAAGAACCCCAGTTAACACTTTGGGCATTGACGTTTACAAATGTATTCCTTGCTTTTAAAATTCTTTAAACTATAAATAACTCCTTGCAAAAACGTTAAAATCTCACAATTATATTTATCTATAATCATAATGTTATAATCATTATATATAATCATAATCATAAATATGTATTTTATTGCAAAAACTGCTGTCTGACAAAAGTTTTAATTTTTCGGATTTAAAGAAAACAGCCAGGGCTTTAAGCGTTAAATTTAAATTAGGGACTCCTTTTTCGAATTAGTAATTTGGGATGAAAGATAAAAATTTCGACTAAATTTTTACGCTCGTTTAATCTGTTTGTATTACAGAGCTTTCGAAACGTCTTAAAAAATTCATCCTTAGAATATTGTTATATGAAAGACACTCAAAGTAATTACATTCTTTAGGTTTCTGAAAAGAACAAATTCGTTAAATTTTAGTAAACCGTAGTTTCTGTGATTTCGACAGATACTTTTATTTTTGTTAGTGCAAAAGTAATTTTTTTCTAACATTAGAAAATAAAATTAAGGCCAAAAGGATTAATTACCAGGGTTCATATACATCAGGTATTTTTCCAGGAGTAATATCAGTATTTTTTTCTTTTAAACCGAAAAATAAATCTGGGTTAAACGCCTGTGCCACCAGTTAAGCCTCCACTTTCAGTTTAAAATCTTCGAATTCATATTAGAAATTCCGAAAAACAATTTTATCTTAGGTAATCGTGAAATGTCTGTCATTGAATAAAACAAGTAAGAAAAATCATGCGTTAAGCATAGATTATGAAGCACTTTCCAACACTTAATGAAATCTGGTAAGGGAAATAATAGTGTATCGCCAAATATACCCAAATATGTATTCCAGTACATTAGAACAGCCCTGTATTTCATATGTCAGTTCATATAATGGGCAAATTTAGCTCAGCAAGAAAATCCCAGTAGCTTGAAATTTCTTTTCAGCAATTGATACTATTAGATGGAAATATACTTGAATACTTTTGTTCAGCCCTGTAGTTTACATTGTACCTTTATTACACGTCAGCATTAGGCTAAAATTTATTGTAAACTAAAACACTTTTAAATAACTGAAATCACATTCTCATAAATCATCATTCATAGGCGTCCATGTAGCGAATTCTTTGCGTGGCCCTGTATATCCCTTTATCTATATCCTGTAAACATTTCTCAGTAAATTGAATGCAGCTCAGCGTAAAAATGCATAGCTTATTTAAGAACCACGTTTAAACAATTTACGCTCATATTCAGTAACGTTGGTGAGCTCTTTTGGGTAGCCCTGTATATCAACTATAACATTTATACACACCATATAATGTGCATATATTTAGCGAAATATAAACGCGAATATCATAATTAAAATGCAATTCATCCTTCCATCAGCCATCATCGGACACATATACGGTACTTCGGAAAGAATATACTATTTGAAATCTTTTGTATGGCCCTGTAAATGCTATGTACTTCATATTATGCAAGACAGTAGCGTATAATTTATATTAAGCTTCAGTGGCATATATCAATTTTATTATACATGAAAAAGCTTAATATATTTAAAATATGTCACACACAATTCCCCCTTTTACCATTATCTAATGGAATTCTTTTGTGTGGCCCTGTAAACGAATAATAGCTACATTTTCACCTTATATTTTATAGAATGCATATTTTAATATGTTTGACAGGGTATAACATCTTTAAAATTCCTTTTAAACGATTTTTCCATATAGGCCGTAATGTAATGGGAAACTTTTGATTCGCCCTGTAGATAAACTAATCATGGTAGAAACTTCATTTTCGGTAGGACTTGTGCTAGGATAAACGTCAATAATGTCCTAAAATTTCATGGCAATCCGAGTATATTAACGATTTTTCCCCATGGGCCTTAATGTAATGGAAAACTTTTGATTCGCCCTGTAGATAAATTAATCATAATAGAAACTTCATTTTCAATAGGGTTCGTGTTAGGGTAAACGTCAATAACGTCCTAAAATTTCATGGCAATCCGAGTATATTAACGATTTTTCCCCATAGGCTGTAATGTAATGGGGAACTTTTGATTCTCTCTGTAGATAAACTAATCATTGTAGATACTTCATTTTCAGTAAGGTTCGTGCTAGGGTAAACCTCAATAACGTCTTAAAATTTCATGGCAATCCGAGTATATTAACAATTTTTCCCCATAGGCCGTAATGTAATGGGAAACTTTTGATTCGCCCTGTAGATAAACTAATCATTGTAGAAACTTCATTTTCAATAGGACTTGTGCTAGGGTAAACGTCAATAACGTCCTAAAATTTCATGGCGATCAGAGTATATTAACGATTTTTCCCCATAGGCCGTAATGTAATGGGAAACTTTTGATTCTCTCTGTAGATAAACTAATCATGGTAGATACTTCATTTTCAATAGGGTTCGTGCTAGGGTAAACCTCAACAACGTATAAAAATTTCATAGCAATCCGAGTATATTTACGGGAGTTAGAGCGCGGACAGACGGACAGACGGACAGACGGACAGACGGACAGACGGACAGACGGACAGACAAACCGAATGCATAAGCACTTTTCAACTTTGTTGGAAAGTGCTAAAAAGAAATGTAAAACAGAATTTTTGATGTGAATGTAAAATTTCAGATTTGCAAAAGAGGCCAAATCTGGCAACCCAGTCAGACGCGTGAAATTCATCTTTATTTAATGAGGTATTTTCTATAAGAAAATATTGGCACCAAAGAATTTCCTAGTGAATTTCCTGGTAAATTCCAGGAGGTTTACAAATCCTGAATTACCATCAAGAATATATTGCAAACTGTTTTAGAGCTCCTCGCATTTCGTTATTTTCATAGTATCATGTATCCATTTTCCATTAGAATGAGTAGTGGTTGATTAGCATTCTCAAATTCTGCTAAAATGAGAAAGTACCGACTGACACCGGAATTCACAAAAAATTTTTCAGGAACTAAGAATTCCTTAACTTACACTTTCATTGTAAAAGCAAAATCTTATTAAAAAAGTATTGGTCCTGAATGAAAGTTTGCAATTTAAATTATGCGTGCCAGGACTTCGCACACTATGCCAGAAAGGGTAGACCTTTGAAGGGATTGTCAATCTGCTTATCGAAAATAAGAAATCCTCCTTTTAAATACCGAATTAATTTAAATTCTAAGTACTTCCTCAAAGATCATTTTGGAAGATGTTAGAGGGGTATCTAAACATCAAATGGAAGGAATTATTTAAAATCCTTGGATGTGATTATATTTGAATGAAGTAACTGAAATAATTTTAAATTTAAATAGAATGTATAAATAATTTGTGAAATTTATACATAAAGATTATAAGACGAATTAAATTTCTTTCAATTTAATTTCATTATTAAACGTAATTTTAAAATGTCCATTTAATAATTACAAAAAAATTGTGTTTGTTAAACTAGAAAATTCTGTTTAAATTCCATCATTTAATGCGACAAAAATACATATTAAAATTGTCAGAAGAGCCCAATTTATTTACGATCAACAATACATTGAAAACTGTTTTAGAGCTTCTCACATTTCATTCTTTTCACAATAATATGTATCCATTTTCCATTAGGATAAGTAGTGGTAGAGGTCTGCACGGGCCGGGCCGCGGCCCGAAGCCCGAGCCCGGCCCGGCCCGCGGGCCGGGTTCGGGCCAATTTCCAATAATGGCATTCGGGCCGGGCCGGGCACGGGCCTTACTTCTGAAGACTCGGGCCGGGCCGGGCCGGGCCGGGCCGGGCCGGGCCGGGCCTAGTCACTAATCTTTCGGGCCGGGCCGGGCTCGGGCCTTAATTTTTTTGCTGGACGGGCCGGGCCTAACTTTTTTTTTCCGTTCGAAGCCGAGACTGATTCCATTCTTCCTAGTTTTCATGGACCAAAATAATAAGTTCCTATTGAATCTTCCTATATGAAAATCCTTTTCTCGACTTTTTATAAATCAGTAATATTTGGCTTTGTCGAAAAATGTTTGCAAAAAAGGCATATACTTTTAAGCCGTCATTATTCTACAATTAAACATTAGAATTTATTCCTTTTAAAGAATCGTAGATTACTAGGCGTTTTAAAATAGAATTAAACACACACACACACACACAAAAAAAAAAAAACATGATTGTGACGGAATTTTTTTTAAACTGAAAACTGAAAGTTTCTTTTAAAATGTTCATCCATGCAAAATGAATACAACAATACGGGAGAAAAAAAATATATTAAACATTTACATCTGTTAAGAAGGGAATGTATTTTTTTTTTTTTTTTTTCGTTCCTAAGCGATTTCGTCTTTGGAAATTTTACCATATACCGCTTTTTCGACTTTTTGTCTCCCTTACAGGGAATATGGATTAATAATACTAGTGATAACTGAAACATTTACATACAACAAACAGAGATTCATTTAAAAGCGTAAATATCGCAGCCTACGGCACTTCTGCATAAATGGAGATTATAAACATGAAAAAACAAGTTGGAAATTGCACGTGAAGCGTAGCAAATGAGGTGCGTTCGTACGATAACGAAGTTTTAAAAATATCACTCTCATATAGCAATCTCATAAAACTGTAAATAATTACAATTAAAATGCGCACCAAACAATGTTCTCCCTATACCATTATGCAATGGAATACTTTTGTGTGGCCTTGTAAATCAATAACAAATATTCTTTGTACCACAGATTACGCAAAATGTATATTATAATATCTATTTTATAGATGCATATCAGTTTTATTACGTTCGAATGTGTGTAACACCATTAAAATGCGCTTGAAACATTTTTCCCCTTTAACCGTAATGTAACGGAATACTTTTGATTGTCCCTGTAATTGAACTACGCATCCGATTTTGATAAAATTTGAAATAACTTGACAAAATTATGTAATAATTTTGTATTTAAAATTTCAAACGATTAAAATGCCTTTGAAACAGTTTTCGCCATTGATCGTAACGTAACGGAATCCTTTTGATTGTCCCTGTAATTGATCTATGCATCCGATTTTCTCAAAATTTGAAATGACTCGACAAAATTATGTAATAATAATATATTTTAAATTTCAAACGATTCGGTTGGGTAGTTTCTGCGTTGTTATATGCGGACGGACGGACTGAACAACAACAATAGGTGCTTCGTATATACATAATTACGAACGCACCTAAAAAGACTAATATAATTTTTTTTGGTCAGAACTCTTCCATAAGATTAAAGATCAATGTTCTGTAGAAATTCACTTGAGCCGGGCCGGGTTCGGGCCGAATTTTAAACTTTTTTCCGGACCGGGCCGAGCTCGGGCCGAAATTTTAACTTTCGGGCCGGGCCGGGTCGGGCCAATATTTTTTTCGTTCGGGCCGGGCCGGGCTCGGGCCGAAATTTTAACTTTCGGGCCGGGCCGGGTCGGGCCAATATTTCTTTCGTTCGGGCCGGGCCGGGCCCGGGCCGAAATTTTAACTTTCGGGCCGGGCTCGGGCCTGGAAATTTCGGCCCGTGCAGACCTCTAAGTAGTGGTTGATAAGCATTCTTTAAAACCTTTGAAGGGATTGTCAATCTGTTTATCGAAGACAAAAGATCCACAATTTAAATACCGGTTTCATTTACATTTTAAATACTTGCTTAGAGATCATTTTGGTAAATATCAAAGGGGTATCTAAGCGTCAAATAGAAGGAATTATTTAACCGTTTCCCTGATTGGCTAGTACGTCGTACGGGCAGCATTTTCAGAAAGAATCACGTTTTGAGCACCAGCCTTGGCGAGTTGGCAAAAGCGTGAACGTTCGGCTAGCTGCATCGCCAAACACAAAATAAACTAAGTTCAAACATTTCATAAAATATGAGATTAATAGAATTATATTTATTACAAGAGAATCTTTACTACTGTTTTTAATTAACTTCTCAACATTAATTAAATTAACCTCTCTTCGAACATAGCGAGTTTAGGAAATAATATTTTTGAATTGAGAAAAAAAATATGTTTAGATGTTTTCTGAAATTTAAAGCATTTTAATCTGAAAAAGCTCTTTGTTTTAAACTATGTTTTAATCGTAAACAACGGTAAATAACATTTCCTCATATTATAGTCTTTGCTTGACAACATTTACGGAAAAACAAATGAACAATAAGCGCGATCTCTTTGCAGAAGCTGTTGCTATTTGCTAGGTGTTTGACGTCACAAACAAGAAAGGGTGCGTAGCATTGACTTCATCTCCGCGCCAATCGTTGTTCTGGCGACAAGGTGCTCAAAACGTGATTATTTCTGAAAATGCGTACGGGCAAGGATAATTTGCCTCATTAATCACTTAAAGCTTTTTGACACCAGTAATTTTTCAAAATACAATATCATACTATTTAATCGCAAACATGTTTAGACTAAATATTACGAATATTTTAGCTTGGTGTTAACCCATATTTTCAATTTATTGTTGGTAAAAAAAAAGAATCCGTTAAGTGATTAAAATACTTGGGTGTGATTCATGGAGGAATGAGATAGGTGGAGGTGAAGTAAGCCTCAAAAAAGGTTTGGAATATGAAACCATTTATCGCTCAAATTTTAATGGTCTAAACAAAAAAGACATGGAAGGGATTTTGTATTATAAGACGAATTGAAAGAAATGATTTACAACTAAAGCATATTTGAAGAAGAAAAAAGCAAATTTTTAAAATGGTGTTTAGTTCTATTATTATTTATTAAAATAAATGTTCGCTTTTAAAATAAAAGAAAATGGAAAATTAGCAATAATTAAATGTCAAATTGAAATTAAATATGATATTGAAAAAAATTTATACGAACTAAAAATTTTATTACTAAAAGTTTCATAATTTAATCTAATTTTAAATACTTTATAACGTAGATGAAAAATGTTTATAACTTAATAATTGCATATAAATAACTATTTAAAATATAATGATGAAAACATTATTTTAAAATCATGTATGAAATCTAAAATCAAGATTTCTGACTGCAAACGATTTTAAGATACTAACAAAAGAATGTTATATTTTCAAACAAATCGCTAATAGAATTTCCTATATTGATATTTAAAACACATATGATAAAATAATTGATAAATTCTTACCGGTGAAGCGATAAATTAGTTCTTTTTTAAAAATCGAGAGAAAAAAATACGGGTTTAAACCTGTCTCAATTGATACGCGTATCAAAGCACGTGGTTTTGTTGGTACTTAATTGTACTTAATGTAGGGTTACTTTTTTAGCATCACCTCCAGACATAATACTTCCACTCCACCTATGTCATTCCTCCATGGGTGTGATTATCTTTGAAGGAAGTAACTGAAATAATTTTAAATTCAAATAGATTGTTCATAATTTATGAAATGTGTCCATAAAAGACGAATTCAATTTCTTTCATTTTAATTTTATTATTAATCGTAATTTGAAAATGTCCATTTAATGAGAACCAAAAAAATATGTGTTTGTCAAAATATAAAATTCTGCGTAAATTCTCTCATTTAATACGACATAAATATATCTATTAAAAATTGTCAGAAGAACCCCATTTTTTGCGATCAACAATACATTTCAAACAGTTTTAGAGCTCCTACCATTTCATTCTTTTCATAGTATCATGTATTCGTTTTCCATTAAGATTGAATAGTGGTTAATTAACATTCTTTATAGACTTTTGAAGGGATTGTTAATCTGCATATGGAAAAGAAAAAATCTCCAGTTTAAATGCCGACTTCATTTACATTCTAAATACTTGCTGAAAGATAATTTTGGTAAGTGTCAGACAGATATCTAAACGTCGAATGGAGGGAATTATTAATAAATCTATGGGTGTGATTGTGTTTGAATGAGGTAACTGAAATAATTTTAAATTCAAATAGGATGAGTAGTGGTTGTAACATTCTTTAAAGACTTTTGAAGGGATTGTCAATCTGCTTATCGAAGAGAAGATATCCTCAATTTAACCCTTTAACGTTCATTGGTTTCGCCACGAAACCACAAAATTTTAATTCCAATATGCAACACTGACACCGGTATTTTTATCTAAAAATATCCCTTTTATTATGTATGTGAAAAATCACTTTTTCTTATTTAGAAATATATTTGTTCTTAATTACCGGTGTCATTCATTTATTTCGACATCTTAGCAATGAAAATGCTCTGATCGTTAAAGGGTTAAATACTGCTTTCATTTACATTTTAAATACTTGCTTAGAGATCATTTTGGTAAATATCAGAGGGGTATCTAAACGTCAAATAGAAGGAATTATTTAACTGCTTCCCTGATTGGCTAGTACGTCGTAGGGGCAAGGATAATTTGCTTCATTAATCACTTAAAGCTTTTTGACACCAGTAATTTTTAAAAATACAATTTCATACTATTTAATCGCAAACATGTTTAGACTAAATATTACGAATATTTTAGCTTGGTGTTAATCCATATTTTCAATTTACTGTTGGTAAAAAAAAAGGATCAGTTAAGTGATTAAAATACGTGGGGGTGATTCATGGAGGAATGAGATAGATGGAGGTGAAGTAAGCCTCAAAAAAGGTTTGCAATATGAAACCATTTATCGTTCAAATTTTAATGGTCTAAACAAAAAAGACATGGAAGGGATTTTGTATTATAAGACGAATTGAAAGAAAAGATTTACAACTAAAGCATATTTGAAGAAGAAAATAGCAAATTTTTAAAATGGTCTTTAGTTCTATTATTATTTATTAAAATAAATGTTCGCTTTTAAAATAATTGAAATTGGAAAATTAGAAAAAATAATCAAATGTCAAATTGAAATTAAATATGATATTGAAAACATTTCATACGAACTAAAAATTGTATTACTAAAAGTTTCATAATTTAATGTAATTTTAAATACTTTATAACGTAGATGAAAAATGTTTATGACTTAATAATTGCATGTACCCATATAGCACACTTGCCTCCCCAGGATGTCCTGAGGAGGATTCACATCCCAGGACCGTCATCCCCCAGGCATCCCTGAGGATGCAGAAAATTGTCACCAGGAGGTCCTCAAGAACCGAAAATGTCCGCTTTACAGCATCCTGGCGCGCTCCCCAGGATCTCCCTTAGGGTCCTCCCCGGGAGGTTCTGGGGAAGATTTGAGGAAGTGATATAGGAGGACTTTGGGAAACTTCAAGGTCACTAATATGTTCAAAAAAAATTAAATTAAAGTTATGATTTAATTTAAATTTTTTTAGAAGAAAACGCGAATGTTTTTTTTTTCTATTATTCAGACAGATTTACATACACAGAGATAATTCAGTAACAAATTTCTTACCTTCATTTTTCCTCCTGGACTTGAACCCGAGTATCTTGGTATTCTGGACGCGTGCTCTTACCGTTATGCTGTAGGGTCACTGAGGAGTAAAGGTTTCTAAGGTATACATGCATTTTTACTCCGCTTTTGAAACTTAAAACTAGGAAATGTCCTCATTTTTTGCGCCTTTTGCATACATCCGACATAAATTTAAATTAATAACTCTAAATAAATTATCAATAATTATTTGTTATAACATAAATGTCTTCGAATTTAAAATTTTTTAAATGAAATTGTATTTTTAAATGATAAAAATATCCTTTTAGCTTTTAATACTTAAAATTCATTAAAATCGTTCTGTAGTTAGAAAATGGATTATGAACTATATATTTTGACACACAATGAATGATGCAAAACGTTTCTGATGATATCCCCTATAAAATTTTATTTTAATTAGTAAAAATATTATTTCCAGAGATTAAAATAGCAAGAGATTAAAACACATAGTTTCTTTAAAATTACGGTTTTTTTAATGATTGACAAATAAAGACTAAGTGAATCCTTTCAAAAATAAAACTTTTTTGCTCTTTCTCTCTCTTACTTTTTTTTACAGAAATTTTAATCGATTTTTTTTATTTTTCTCTTGGTGCTCTTATTAAATGAATTTATGAAAAAATATATATATAAATTTTCTCAGTCTTTTCTTTCCTAAATTTTACTCTTTGAAATATTTGATTGTTGCAGTTTCACTGTGAACCCCACCAGCGGCCAAGAGATTCTGCTGTCGAAGCTGGTAGATGACAGGTGCTGAGTTTGTAGCCAATCGCACCCGTCGGCCTAATCGTCGGAATAATCGTTTTCTTCGAATCTTAAACTTCCTTGCGTAAATACGGGTTAGCTTCCTTTAGAAAGACCCTCCGGAGGGCAACCCTCCTCCCTTGATGTGTCCCTTGATTTTTTTTTTCATGATTGACAAATAAAATCTAAGTAAATCCTTTCAAAAAAGAAACTTTTTGCTCTCTCTCGCTTTTACTTTTTTTACAAAAATTTTTATCGATTTTTTTTCTTTTTACGCTTGGTAAAAGATGCTCTTATTATATAAATTTATGAAAAAATATATAAATTTGCTTAGTCTTTTCTTAAGTTTTTTCTTTCCTAATTTTAACTCTTTGAAATATTTCATTGTTGCAGTTTCATACTGGGCCCCAGCTGTCAAGAGATTCTGCTCTTGAAGCTGGTAGATGGGATGTGCTGGGTTTGTACCCAATCGCGCCCGTCTGTCTAATTGTTTGGAGTTTTCCGCGGTTTTCTTCGAATCTTGGATTTCCTCGTGTAAGTCCTTTAGAAAGACCTTCAGTGTGGGCAACCTCCCCCTCCCTTAATATGTCCCTCATTTTGATAATTGGCCGTCATAAATACAACCAATCAACAAACCCGCTTTAAAGTGATTAGATATACTTTGGCGAGCATTTATTAACGAATAATTAAATCCAGTACTTATGAAATTCTTATATACGACGGTACGAGTTTCAGATGTTTGGAGATTTACCACTTGTTGCGGGATTAAAAAATACTGTAAAACCACTGTATTATTTTACAACATTGTAAAAATATTAAAATTCTCTATTTTTATGAATAACACACCATTGTACAAATTTGTATAATTTTGTTATATCAGAATTTGGTGTGAAAAAAATTTGTAAAATTTTATCATTACACTGAAACACTGTTTGAGTTACATAAAATAGAAACTATTAATAAAAGTTGAATCTGTTAACAAAATCATTTTATTTTCTTATTGTTATAAATAAAATTACTTTTCAGTTAAATCTCCATTTAATAGTCTTTAAAAATTGTATGAAATATTTAAGTGCATAAAAAATACAATATGCACCTTTTTTCATTTAATCAACGACGGAAAATATATTTGTTGACTTCTTGAAATGTATTTTTAGTAACTAAGATTTTAGACAGTTTTAAAAGCCTAAAAGAACTGATGTCTTTATTTAAAATATAAGATATTTTACACTCTTTTTTTTCTTTCTTTCTCTCCTTGAATGATTCCCGTGAAATTCCCCTAAAACATTCTCAGCTGCAAAACTGGTTGGGAAGGGGAGGGGGCGGGTAGCTTATTGTGAATTTATAATAGTAATCTTGTAATTGATGGAAGGTTGGGACGGTCATTCCTGCATTGTTTGCATTTATGCGATAATACTCTCATTGTCACCTAACTAAGTACACGCATGGTAAAACAGGAAATTCCATGCTTTATAGATATCTGAAGAAATATAATATGAAATCGGTTTGTTAAATGAAGATTTTAAGTAATGCAATATATTTTTCAGTTGAAAAGTGTGATAAAATATTTGTTATTAAGGAAATACAGATAAATATTTATCTGTAACTTCAGAATCAAAAAATATTCATATTTCTGAAGTTTTCAAAATAAAGATTTCACTTTATCTATCAGAATTTAAATAATAATAATGATATTATGTTTGATAATCTATAAAAGCTATTAGAAGAATAATTTGTTACTAAGTCCAAATTACATTTAAAAAATTAATTAATGATAAATAAAAGAAAATAGGTTAAACCATCAGAAACAGTGGCGTCAACTTTTGTAAAATATTGAGTGTGCTCAAAAATTTTTTTAACAAATACATAAATATTGGGTGGGCTCAATTAATAATGGGTGGATAGAGGTATCAAATTATTCTGTGGGCTTGCGCCCCATGGGCGCATATAAGCTGGCGCCACTGATCGAAAATGACACTTCAATTTATGCTTCTATTTAGCTAACATTTTCTTATCCCCAACACATACATAAATTACAGTGGTAGTTAATTGATAATAACCTTAATTAAACATTAAATTTGCGTGAATTTATAATTTTTAACTGATTTTATAGGAATGTATTTTTTTTAAACAGAAAATCTTTTTAAATAAACCACGTATTGGTATGCATTTGAGGAGAGGGAGAGGTGCGGCTCAATATTTATACATTTTAAATCCAAAGGTACCATTTTAAAGGGTGTTATGTGCTGTGATAAAAATGTCTAGTTTCGTCGCGACACTTTTTTTAATAGTGCTTAGTAAGTATGTTAGCTAATTATACATATATATATATATATATATATATAAACATTTAACATCTGATATTAAGATGGATCAGGATTCGATTTAGATAGTTTTCATAACAAAGTTTTAAACGGGTACTTATGAACAAACTTACTTTAAGAATTTCTTTTTTTTTCTTTGCATAAATACCTTTACCTCTAAATATCAGAAAAAATATGTGATCCAGAATTGTCTTCTATTTAAAGATTTTAGTTTATTAATTTAGAAACTTACTATTTAGTTACTTTAAACAAGTTAAATTAATTTCTTAATTAATAAAAAAGTAATAAAAACAAAAAACAAAACGCAATAGGTTATTTATTAATAATTGATAAAATATTGATAAATGAACAAAATTTTGTTTAAAAGATACATAATAGTAATTAGTATATAAAAATAGGAATTAACAGAAATAATAAATTAAAATTTTTAATTTAACTAAAAAAAGATTAAAATTTATAGCAAAAATTTAAAATAATTACAATTTAATAACAATTATCTAACTTGCTAAAAAAATAAGAAATCGAATAATTGATAAAATAAAATTAACTCATTAAAAAACTTATACCGATCAAATTCAATTCAATACTTCAATAAAAAGAAATTAAATATTGTACTCCAGAATCACTCACGAGATGGCGCCAGCACTGTGGCTTCCTCGGCACTTCCCCAGGAAAGACTAACCGGGTACTTCCCCACGAATGATTTCCCAGGTACTTCCCCAGGAGTAGCGTCCCTGGGAAGTTGCTCCGAGGGACGCTTCTGGGAGCTCACTCCTGGGGACACCGTAAAAGACTCTTCCCCAGGACGTCCTGATCTTTTCATTTTAGTATTAGGAGGAATATGGGATGACTTGGAGCTCTTGGGGAGGTATTGAGGAGCTCTTGTGCTATATGGGTAAATAACTATTTAAAATATAATGCTGAAAACATTTTTTTAAAATCATGTATGAAAACTTAAGTAATAAATATTGATCTAAATTCAAGATTTCTGACTGCAAACGATTTTAAGATACTAACAAAAAGATGTTATATTTTCAAGCAAAACGGTAAAAGAATTTCCTATATTGATATTTAAAACACATATGATAAAATAATTGATAAATTCTTACCGTTGAAGCGATAAATTAGTTCTTAAAAAAAAAAAAGAGAGAGAAAAAAATACGGGTTTAAACCTGTCTCAATTGATACGCGTATCAAATCACGTTATGGTTTTGTTGGGTATTTAATTGTAATTAAAGTAGGGTTACTTTTTTAGCATCACCCCCAGACATAATACTTCCACTCCACCTATCTCATTCCTCCATGGGTGTGATTATGTTTGAAGGAAGTAACTGAAATAATTTTAAATTCAAATAGATTGTGCATAATTTATGAAATGTGTCCATAAAAGACGAATTCAATTTCTTTCATTTTAATTTTATTATTAATCGTAATTTGAAAATGTCCATTTAATGAGAACCAAAAAAATATGTGTTTGTCAAATTATAAAATTCTGCGTAAATTCTCTCATTTAATACGACAAAAATATATCTATTAAAATTGTCAGAAGAACCCCATTTTTGCGATCAACAATACATTTCAAACTGTTTTAGAGCTCCTGCCATTTCATTCTTTTCATAGTTATAATATATTCATTTTCCATTAGGATTGAATAGTGGTTGATTAACATTCTTTAAAGAATTTTGAAGGGATTATTAATCTGCATATGGAAAAGAAAAAATTTCCAGTTAAAATGCCGACTTCATTTACATTCTAAATACTTGCTGAAAGATCATTTTGGTAAGTGTCAGATAGATACCTAAACGTCGAATGGAGGGAATTATTAATAAACCTATGGGTGTGATTGTGTTTGAATGAGGTAACTGAAATAATTTTAAATTCAAATAAGATGAGTAGTGGTTGTAGCATTCTTTAAAGATTTTTGAAGGGATTGTCAATCTGCTTATGGAAGACAAGAGATCCTCAATTTAAATACTGGTTTCATTTACATTCTAAATGCTTGTTGAAAGATCATTTTTGTAAAAGCCAGAGGAGTATCTAAACGTCAAATATAAGGAATTATTTGCGTAATTTTTTTTTCCAACCACCTTCGTCGTTCCAAGCCTAAGCTCGCACTCTGATTGGTTGTTGCTCTCGGCACTGTTTTCACGTAACTCGGCGATGATCATACTTGGCGTAGCGATAGATGCTTCCGTCGAGTTTGATTTCCTTCGGAGCCGAGTACAAAGTAAACCGAGTACAAATTAAAAATTTGTGTTTAAAAACTTTTAAAGAGTACAGCTTTCAGTAAAATACGTTCCATCCAATCCAATGCTGCAAGAGAAAAGTTACTTTGTACTCGGTTCGGAAGGAAATCAAACTCCTCGACGGAAGCATCTGTCGCTACGCCAAGTATGATTATCGCCAAGTTACATGAAAACAGTGTCGAGAGCAACAACCAATCAGAGTGCGAGCTTGGGCTCGGAACGACAAAGGTGGTTGGAAAAAAAAATTACGCGAATTGCGTAATTGCTTCCCTGATTTGCTCGTACGTCGTACGGGCAAGAAAAATTTTCTTGAATAATCACCTAAAGCTTTTCGACACCAGTAAAGTTCGAAAATACAATTTCATTCTATTTAATTTCAACCATGATTAGGCTTATTATTATGACTATTTTAGCTTTGTGTTAACCCATATTTTCAATGTATTTGTACGTAAAAAAATAATCAGTTAAGTAGTTAAAATACTTGGGTGTGATTAGGTTTGAATGAAATAACTGAAATAATTTTATTTTTAAATAGAATGTGCATAATTTGTGAAATGTATTTATAAAAGACGAATTAAATTTCTTTCATTTTAATTTAATTATTAAACGTAATTTGAAAATACCCATTTATTGGCAACCAAATAAAATATCTGTTTGTCAAAATAGAAAAAAAAATCTATTTAGATTCCACCATTTAATACGACAAAAATATATATTAAAAGTGCCACAAGAACCCCATTTACGATCAAAAATACATTGTAAACTGTTTTAGAGCTCCTCTCATTTCATTATTTTCATAATATCATGTATCCATTTTCCATTAGGATGAATAGTGGTTGATTAGCATTTCTTAAAGACCTTTGAAGAGATTGTCAATCTGCCCATCGAAGACAAAAGATCCTCAGATTAAATACCGAATTCATTTACATTTTAAATATTTCCTGAAAGATCATTTTGGTAAATGTCAGGAGGGTATCTAAACGTCAAATGGAAGGAATTATTTAAAATCCTTGGAAGTGACTATGTTTGAATGAAGTAACTGAAATAGTTTTAAATTTAAATAGAATGTAGATAATTTATGAAATTTATACATAATGACTAGAAGACGAATTCATTTTAATTTCATTATTAAATATAAGTTGAAAATGTGCATTTAATGACAACTAAAAAAAATATATGTATGTCAAAGTAAAAAATTCTGTATGAATTCCATCATGTCATACGACAAAAATATATACTAAAATTGTCAGAAGAACCCCATTTATTTGCGATCAACAGTACATTTCAAACTGTTTTAGAATTCCTCCCATTTCATTCTTTTCATAGTATCATGTATTCATTTTCCATTAAGATGAAGTAGTGGTTGATTAGCATTTCTTAAAGACTTTTGAAGAGATTGTCAATCTGCCTATCGAAGACAAAAGATCCTGAGTTTAAACACCGAATTCATTTACATTCTAAATACTTCCTGAAAGATAATTTTGGAAAATGTCAGAGGAGTATCTAAATTTGAAGTTGAATAAATTGCTTAATAACTTTGGGTGGGATTACATTTAATGTAGATTTAAATACTTTTTAACTCTTTCAGGGGTGCCGCTTACAGTCTGCAAACGGTTAATTTTACAGCCCAGTATTTTTTAGTACAATTTCGATCTCATAATAAAGTGAAAAAGGGACTTTGATTATTATCAGATAAATTTGTTTTTAATTTATAGTGTGAATTATTTATGTGAGTACTCTTGAAGCAAAAATGCTTTGCCCCTGAAAGAGTTAAAATAACAGTTCTAAAGCTTTACATATTTAACTTTTATAATTAAATAAAATATTATCCATTTAAAATTTCAAGATAAAAACTTACTTTCACAAAAAGTTTATATTTTGAATTTATGTGTAAAAGATAGAAGAAAAAAGTATTAATAAAAAGTATAAAAAGCATTACAATAGAGCTATTTTTAATCACTCCATGAATTACTCATTTCTTCTGGTTAATTTCTATGTCTCACTAACTTTGAGTTGACCATTCGTTGATATGAAAAAGAAAAGCTTGTAAAAATAGGAATTCAGTTTTGATTGTTCTATTTGATGTGACGATAATACCTTATTTGAAGTTTTCAGGAGAGTTCCCGTTAATCAGTTAGAAGAATGAACTGCAAACAGATTTGAAGCTCCCTTCATTTAATTATTTTCATATCGGCTCCTATCAATTTCCCATTGAGTACTAAAATTTTCCATTGGGGTGACAAATAGTTGATTGGTATTTCTTACTGACTCTTCAAAACCATAGCCATCCGCTTAAAGAAAAATAAATCATATCAGTTTAAATACCGGATTCATTTACATGTTCAAAATGCTAACAGATACTTTCAAATATTTGGTCAATTTTGTGTCGTGAAGAATTTACACTTTAGCAGGAAGGATAAACGTTAAAACTACGATGAAGAACTTAAATTTGTGTATTTTAAATAAATATTGTTATACCAATTTTTATTTATTTATTTATTTATTTATTTATTTTTGCAAAAAATAAACTATGGAAATTTTGATAGAAGCAATATTTTATTGAAGAACGCTTGTGCCAATCTGTTGAACAAACTTTCTTCTATCTTTCCGGAAGTCTAATAACACCTTTCCAAAACTTTTTTTAATTACGTGGCAAAGTACTTAACGAGGGGATATTTTTATGTCATTCAAAGTTTTCATTTTTTTTAATAAACATAATTTGTGAGAGAAAGAAACAAATAGTAATCGGACGGAGCAACGTCCGGAGAGTAAGGAGGATGATTCATAATGTCTTAATCAAATACAAAAGTTTTTTCCGACAGTCAAAGATACGTGCGGAATGGAGTCGTAAAAATTGAAGTTAATATCTCGTTTGCTTGCGAGTTTCATGACTATTGTTACCTTCAGTTTGTCTAGTTACCAGTAGTAATTTTCAGAATTTATTATTATTATTATTATTATTATTATTATTATTATTATTATTATTATTATTATTATTATTATTATTATTATTATACCGCAGACTAGAGGTCTGCACGGGCCCGGGCCTGGCCCGTGGCCCGTACCCGGCCCGGCCCGCGGGCCGGCCCGGGCCGGCGGAATCGTTTCGAATTTTCTAACGGGCCGGGCCGGGCCGGCAAATTTAGAATAGTTTTTTCAACGGGCCGGGCCGGGCCGGGCCGACAAACAACATAAACGGGCCGGGCCGGGCCGGCAAAAAAATTGAACGGGCCCGACGGGCCGGGCCGGGCCGATAAAAAAAATTTTCGGGCCTGCCGGCCCGTTCTGAAGATTTAAGCAGGAACGATAAAATATGAGCTATTTTCAACGAAAATGGTTTTAAGGAGAATAAGTATAAATGAGGCCATACTAGTTTGACAGCATCAATATAAAAATGCACAGTGTATTAGCATCGGAGAATTACATTATGTGTAACCCGTTTTAATATTGTTTTAACTGACTCATTCCGGTCCTAGATCACGCTTGCATTATTTTTCTACATATAGACTGGCCAGACCGGTACTAGACTTAGTTATTGGCAGAAAACATGATTTGTAAAATTATTAACAGCGATAAAGAACTTATTTTAGCTTAGTCTTCGGATATATACTTCTTGATGATTTTTAAATTAATTTCTCAATAATGCGAAAGTTTGACACATTTTCTGATTAATTTTAAATTGTAAAAGTATAAAAGTGATAAGCCTAACTATTGAAGGGATTTGGAATCGAATAGCGTTTTTCATTTTTGGTAAATAAAATACTTGTATAACCTTGTTGAGATATAGTAGTTTCTCAAATGATTGCAGGTTTTTCTCCCTTCCCTTGCTATTGCTTCTGGAAATTCTATTTAAAACGCTAATTATGACAGTATTTTATTTGTTTGCAGTATTCTTAAATTACTTGTATCAAAATATGGATAACGCCATTCGATTATACAGTTTCTGAATAAAGATATCTGCTAATCTTATGCGTTTCTGAGAAAAAAAAATGAATTTAGAAATGTATCAGAAAGGAGTTTCTTTGAATTTAAGAATGAATTTGGATTTGAAATCTATAATAAAATGATATAGAAATATATTTATAAATCTTCTTTTATTAAACAGCTTCAAAATTGACGATGTTTTTAACGTTCTTTCTTTTTTTCTTTTATTCTAAGCCATATTAATTTTTTAATGAATCTTTATTCGAATGTTGAAAGCCTAAGAATCTAAGTAATTATTAATGTTGTTAATATGTTTTTGTTGTAAAATATACTGTAAAATCATTCCATAGATATGTATGCTTTATTCTTTAAAGGAATCTTAGTTATATGATAAAATCTGAATTTTTTAGAAATCATAGAAATTGTAACGGGCCAAAACGGGCCGGGCCGGGCCGGGCCTGTTTTCGCTGATTTTTGTACGGGCCGGGCCGGGCCTAAAATATAAAAATTCAAACGGGCCGGGCCGGGCCCGGGCCGAACTTTTGAGTTTTACAACGGGCCGGGCCGGGCCGGGCCTGGAAATTCCGGCCCGTGCAGACCTCTACCGCAGACCTGCCGGGCAATATTCTTAGCTAACCAGTTTTTTACCTGGCTGCGGGGCAGAAGCCGCTTGCTTGCCACAAGCTGAGACCTACCTGATTGTGGCTGTATCGCTATTATTTTTATCATATTTGTTACTATGCTGGCCTGTTCTAGGTTACTCTTAATTATTTGTTTGGGTTCGTTCGTACATTGTCGGAAAAGGGAGGAATGAAAAAGAAAAGACGGTGGTAACGCCAATTCTTCCACATAACTCACACGAACTGCCTATACGACAACCGATACTCGATTTTGATTTCGTAATGTAGAGCCTCGATCAGGCGACGAGATCATCACCTGACTAGGCACCTCCAGAGGTATAATTCACAGGTAACTTGAAGGAATTTGCATCCACGACGGGTTTTACACGCACCAGGTGCCATAAGCGTCTTTGTTAGTGGAAGCCGCTCGTAGTAGATTCAATTTCGCCAAAATTTTCTTCTGTAAGAGTTTGACTTTAGCGACAGGAATGGGACCTTTATTTCGGCTGGATCAAAATTATTTGAATTCCTAGTTGTTTTAAAGCAACTGTCGTCCACGGGGACTAATCATTTAAAAAAAAAAGATCTGTTGTGATTTTGAAAATGCTATCTACAAAGAAATATTTTTATATTCCATTCGCACCAAAATTTTTAAAAACACGTTTTGTAGTATTTTTCTTTTGCAAATATTGTCAAAGTATGGCTAAAAGATTTTTATTTTCGAAAAGTGATACCAGTTGAATTTAAAAATAGCACTTTATTATTTGCACTTGAATTGCAAAAGAAGCTTTTGGAACGATCTTTGACAAGGAAAAACAAATTCCTTGCGTTCGGTTGAGATTTTTTGACATATTCTCCTTATACTCTTCGGACATTCCTCTGTTCGGTTACTATTTCCTTTTATCTCTCGAAAATTCTCTTCACCAAAAAATTAACAATATGAAATATACAATAATAATAACATATATACACACGCACATATATATATTACATATACTCAAGAATCAAAACACTATGACTACGCATACATTTGGCTATCAACGCCTGTGGATGACATTGAAAGCACATGATCCGGTAGGAATGTATTTAAATACTGCTAGAGAGTTTCAAGAATCATTTTTCTGTTTACTTCTGCTTGTCAGAGTGAAGTCTGCTGATCTAAGCTACTGTGATAGGGGGAAGAATTCAGTCCACCGACGACTCAGAACGAGTAATTTCAAAACTGCTCGTCTCATGGGTTGTTCGGGACATATCATTGTTAGTACATGTACAAAGTGAAGGAATAACTGTGAAACCATCAGTAGAAGCCATCGCGTGGGAGGCGCAGGCGATATCAGATAAAAAGAACGTTGGAGACTCCGTCCCTTGGTAAAGTAAAATCGGCACCAGAAACCGGCTCAGTTTGCTTCTCAAGATAATACAGCTGCAAGCGGAATTCTTTTGAAGCATGCAGCTCTGTTTACCCTGTTGAATGTGAGACAATGGGACTAACTTTTTTCTCATGTGACCCTGTTTACTAAGAAACATCGCCAAATACTCCTGCACTAGATCCGGGAACATCATGGTCTATTGAACATAGGGAGAGGGTTGCCTCACCGGAGGAAATACTATTCATCCTTCAATACGTCGATGGCTGTGTTTGGCTACGTCTTCTTCTACGCGAATTGTTACATTCCTTTATACAACAGGTTATACAAGACCAGTTGTAGCGATATTAAAAGTTGGAGGACGTACACATGGTCATTCCTGGGACCTGCGGTTGTCGTAGAATAAATCAAATATGCCAACTTTTCTGATTTTTTTAGCCCGGAAAAATTTAGTAGAATATTTCGACTTATTTAATCGGCAGATTTCAGCGATTTTAAACGCTAATTTTTTTTGCAAAATTTTTCCGGGCCAAAAAAGCGGAAGATGTTGGAATCTATGTAATAGACCATGAGCGCTACGGACTACACTGTTAAAACTAATAGTGACACATTGCACCTTTTAAGGGTGAAAGGCTTGTCTCACTGGTGACACCCCTAGAGGAGCTAAAATGGCACCCTTAACTAGGGTGAAAGGATGGCACCCCTAATCCAAGGTGTTTCAGGGGGTGAAAGGACGGCACCTCAGGGAAGAATAATGGCACCCCTTATCCACAGTGTTCAATAGGGTGAAAAGATGGCACCACAGGGGAGAATAATGACACCCCTTATCCAGGGTGCCCCAGGAGGTGAAAGGATGGCACCTCAGGGGAGAGTAATGGCACCCCTTAACCAGGGTGCCCCAGGGGGTGAAAAGATGGCGCCTCAGGGGAGAGTAATGGCACCCCTTATCCAGGGTGCCCCAGAGGGTGAAAGGATCGCATCTGAGGGGAGAGTAATGGCACCCCTCATCCAGGATACCTTAAGGGGTGAAAGAATGGTATCTCAGGGGAAAATAATGATACCACTTATCCAGGGTTCCCCAGAGGGTGAACAGATGACACACATAATCCAGTGTGCCCTGTGGCATCCTACAAGAAATAGCACTCACAATATATGGCCCACAGTTGCAACCCCCTCTCCCCACCCCGCTTGTCAAGAAATTGTATTGGTTTGAATCATGAAATGCAAAGTGTTTACCAATTTTTAAATTGAATTCTGCAGAGAAAATTATCATGATCAGTCAATACTTTGAGTCTTTTTTTTCTTTTAGATTGATGGAATATTATATTTTTAAACTTATTATCAGGTGTCCAAAGAAAAATTGTAGCATATTTTTGTAACTCAGAGAGGGATAATATGAACTACAAAAATAATCATAGAAAGGCAGAGAATTCAAATTGTACTTTCATTTACATGGAGAGTATTTTAAGAAAAATTCAAAAATTTTAAGTTTTATACATTCTTTGCATTTCAAAATCACCAATCATAAGTCATCACTATTGCATTGTTAGTCTTACCCAAAAGGTTTTGTTAGAATAAATCGCAAAATTTACACAACCTCTACGCCTATTTTCTGCCTCTAAAAATCACTGAGTTAGAGTCAAATATTGTGACTTTGTCATGCAATTTGAAGCCTGATTTTCAATTTTATGTTTTGAATTTCTTGTAAAATGAAATAAATCATGATTTTTGACTGTCTCTAACTCAGATGTTTGGATCAAACTTTTTGGGTATGTTTAAGAAAGGGCCAGTAACTATTTTTGTGATTGGGCATTTTTAGATGCAGGAACATTATAAAAATTTGATGCTTTTTTACTCTAAAATAAGAGAAAGTACAAAATGAATTATCTATCTTCATATGAATATTTTTATAATTTTCTTATAGTTTCAGAAGTAATCCGTAACCATCTTTTTTGACACATAGTATATTTCTTGACATGTATTTTCATTATTTTATATACAGGGCAACTGAAAAGTATGGGGACACAGAAAAATGCTATATCCTGTAAAATATATGCCATATTTTAATAAAAAAAAAGAAAAGAAATAACAATATTTTAACAAATTGTTCACTGGCTTGATATTTATTTTTTACACAAGTTTGAAAACGAAAGATCACAGAATTGACAGTCCGCTGCAGATAATTCTGATTTAAATCATTCTATGCCTTGATAATTTCGCATCACATACAATACAAACTGGGGATTTTCTATTTCTAACTTTTCTACAGAAGTCAAGTGAGTTAAGATCCGATTGTTCGAAGGCAATACACCTGTTATTAAATGTCCACGCAGATGGGCGTTGAAGGTCAATGTTGTTTTTGCTCCACGTGAAGGCCCCAATACTGGTGGATGTTCCATTAAAATTATTTTGCTTCCATGAGGCCAACACTTCGTTGAACATATTAGTTGTTGATCATTTTGACGGTTGTGAACTTTTCGGAGGATTAAGATTTTCATATAATAGAAGAAATGCTACAAAATTTTAAAATAAGCATGTCTCAGATTTTAGTTGTGAAATGTCAAACAATGCACCAATATTTTTTTAGATACCTTGCTGCATCTAATTAAAAAAAATGTAAAACGCAAATTAGAAAAGAATATGTAATAAATGCTGTGTAACTTTTAAATTAGTAAGAATATTTCATATTCTTTAAAATTCTTCCAGAAAGTCAGCCATCAAGCTATGAAATGAATTATAGAAAATAAGTATATTTTATAGTTGTGGTAAAATCAGAGATGAAATTGAGTAAAAAAAAAAAAAAAAAAAAAAAAAAAAAAAAAAAAAAAAACATTTTTACAATATATGTAGTGCTTACCTTTATAGTGAACTTATGCAAATCCATATTTTATAGCATATATCCACACAGGATTAGAAATTAAGAACTGTATGTAAGGTGTCAAAATAATGCCTACAAATTTTTTTCGATGTGCCAACTGCATTTCATATTTTCTTATTTCTTTTCACAACCATGTTAATAGTAATAATATTTCATTGCACATTTAATTTTAATGTATTGAAGGGAAGTGGAGAGGAAACTTTATATATTAAACACTTTTTCTTACTAAACAAAATAAAAACTGACTTTGCATAAGTATGAAACCTGATTAAACTACAATATTTGGATTCTGGAAAAACTTATTCTTTTTATAAAGCTAATATGCATACAAAACAGATAATCAAGAAAATATGTCCACAGAAAGAAAATATGAGCTTTAGATATAACTAGGGATAAGCTAATTTTTAAAAAGTCTGAGACTAACAGTACACCAGAAAATAAAAAGTTAGCAAATAAATGAATCTTTGATTGTCAATTATGGTGTGGCATTTAAAACATTTCCAAATCACACATATTTTTTTTTGTTTGTTTGAGGAAGGGAGTACAAAAATTTTAAAACAATTTTAATACAGTTTCTTATTATAGGAATATATAAGAAATATCTCATAATAAAAGAAAATCTTGTTTACAGGGGTGTGATATCCAAGGACCAGTTTTATCAGTCATTGGTTAAAGTGAAGTTAACTTAGAGGTTATTGACAGATTCAAAATTCTTAAGACACGTGTTGATGTTATGGTGCAGAGGGGGGGGGGGGGTGTATGCTAAAATACAAATGAAAGCATTTGCTAAACAAAAATTAAAGTTAAAGAAAGCTAGCTATCAAGATTTGACGACTAGGAATAATTTTTCTATAATTTAGTTTCATTTGTCGACTAACGACTGCTGATTTCTAGTCCTGTATCACATCATAACACTTTCTGCCAAATTGTTTTTTGTGTTTTGACTTATTGCATCTGAAATTTTAATCCAAAGAGTAATTATAATGAAAGGAATAAAACACTGAATTAAAAAACAACCTTTTAGTTCAAATAATCTTTTTATTGTAAACACCAAGAATGTATTAAATATTATTAAACAAAGACGTGACACTATGTGGAACTGATGCAACTAAGAAAGTTTTGAAGACATAAGTATCTAATAAAAATGATAAAAATTTAAATTGGCTTTTGCTATCGTTAACACTAAACAACCAAAATAATGCATACCACAAAGTAACTAAGCTTATAAAATTATCAGTTTTTGTAATTAACTGTTTATATAAAATTAACACATAGCATGAGTAATTTAACAAGTTGCTTGAGTTGTGGAGCACAATAACAGGTTGAAACACAGAAATTTCTGCATCTTCTTCATGATAAAGAGTCGGAAACTTTTCTTGTATCAAGCATGGTAATGTTAGTACTATAAATGTAAATTCACTATCTGAAATAATAATAATAACACATTAAGGAAAACACACAACAAGACAGTCCAATTAAAATGTATCATCAAAGTACAGCAAAAATGGTAGATGAACAACAACAACAAAAAAAAATGAATAAAATTTAAATAAAATTTAAATTATAGCTCACAAGGCTATCAAAGCCAGGCAGCTAATGTGTCCGCAGGTTCTGTATGTAACGTGATAACTCTTTATATAAATATCAGATTTGGTTCAAATTTTATATGTAGGTTCATTTTGATAAGGTTCTTCACTGATTAGCATTGGAGGTTCATTGGTTAAATATGAAGGGGGGAGAAGAGAGTGCTACCCCCCTTAATTTATATAAATATGCAGAAATCATGCAGAATTATCAAATTTTCTTCAAATTTTGTTAATAGGTTCACTCTGATAAGGCACTTCCCTGATTAGTTTTAGGCGCTCATTGGTTAAGTATAAAGAGGGGTGGTATTTAATCCACTGTCCAATAACTTACAGTTGATTTCTTTTATTTTTGGAAGTTCATTATTCTGTGAAATAAGAGTATAATATACAGTTGTATGTATAGCCTGCGAGCTCAATGCCATCAGTTTAACTGGGCACTTTCCTCTTTATTGCTTATTTTCGGACAGCACGAGAAAATTACATGAGTAACGCATACTTGTCATTCAGTTATTCTTTTCCTGTGCTATCATTAAGAGTTACAAACTATTTACATTATTAACCATATTTACAAAACATATTTTGCAACAAAGTGTCTATTCCAAATTAGCAACGAATTTCCCTAATATGTCCAAGTATTCCATACCAGTATTAATAATAAAAAAATAAGGAATTTTATTCAAATTTATTAGTACGCCCCTATTATGTATCCTATATTGGCACTAATCAATGAATATATGGACACAACCCCTCGTGTTTTTCCTTCATTTTGGAAATAACGAATTTTCAACGTATTCTATTGACAATTATTTTCAAAATTTTCAAGATGTGATTTTGCGACTTTCACAAAAGTTGCTCTATACATTTGGCTAACATAATATGCAAATGAAATTTTGATATCTTTGACGCATGCGCAGTGAAAAATTATTTAGTAAACCTATTCAATATTCGAACAATTTTTATTATTTTTTAATTCTGATTACAGGGTGTTATGTGCAATATTGTTTGTCATATTTTCAGAAAAGAATGTTACTTTATATTAAGAATTCTGAAAATTATAAGCAAAACACTCGGCAAAATTTGGGACCATTTTTTTAAAAAACTTCATTTCTCTGCGAGTATGCATGCTATTTGCATAAAAATGAACACAGTTTATTACAATAAGCCACTTAATCATAATCTACAGTTTGAGCGCTTTTGCTACATTAGTTTTGACAGGGTTATCCAAAAGATATCCAAAAGGCATTCATTCTTTTTTAATTTGTTGACGGTCCCCAATTGGAGTTTTGGAATAAAACCTTCAGGGAAATATATGACTTGTACTACACTACCTGACCATTGATTATCGTCCACTTGCGATTTTAGACATTTTGTTAAATATCTAGAAAAATACATGAGGATTTATCCTGAAACTCTCAGTGTATAAACATAATAGGACAGGTCATATATATCCGTGAAGATTTTTTCCAGAAACCTTACAGGAGACCGTCAACAAATTAAAAAAGAATGAATATCTTTCGGATAACCATGTCAAAACAAATGCAGCAGAAGCTCTCAAACTGTAGATTATGATTAAGTGACTTATTGTAATAAACTGTGTTCATTTTTATGTCGATAGCATGTATACTCGTAGAGAAATTAAGGTTTTTATAAAAATAGTCCCAAAATTTTCCAAGATTTTTGCTTATAATTTGCAGAGTTCTTAATATAAAATAATAATATTTTCTAAAAATCTGACAAACAACATTGCACATAATACCCTGTAATCAGAATTAAAAAATAATAAAAATTGTATGAAAGATGAGTAGGTTTACCAAATAATTTTTCACTACGCATGCGTCAACGATATCAAAATTTCATTTGCATATTATGTTGGCTAAATGTTTAGAGCAACTTTTGTGAAAGTCGCAAAATCATAGCTTGAAAATTCTAAAAATAATGGTCAATATAATAAGTTGAATATCCGTTGTTTTCATAATAAAGCAAAAAAGAGGGATTTTATCCAAATGTAGTAGTAATTTCCGTATTGTGTATTATATATTGACACTAAACAATGAATATATGGATACAATCGCTCTTGTTTTTGCTTCATTTTGGAAATAACGGATTTTTAAGTGATTCTATTGACGATTATTTTCAGAATTTTCAAGCTATGATTTTGCAACTTTCACAGAAGTTGCTCTATATATTTAGCTAACATGATATGCAAATGGAATTTTGATATCGTTGACGCATGCGCAGTGAAAAATTATTTAGTAAACTTACTCATTTTTCATACAATTTTTATTATTTTTTAATTCTGATTACAGGGTTTTATGTGCAATTTTGTTTGTCACATTTTCAGAAAATATTATTATTTTATATTAAAAACTCTGCAAATTATAAGCAAAAATGAAAAAATTGGGAAGTATTTTTATAAAAACCTTAATTTCTTTACAAGTATACATGCTATCGACATAAAAATGGACACATTTTATAACAATAAGCCACTTAATCACAATCTACAGTTTGAGAGCTTTTAATGCATTAGTTTTGACAGAGTTACTTTGACAGAGTTGCATTCATACTTTGTTTAATTTGTTAGCGGTCCCCTATAAAGTTTCTGGAAAAAATCTTCACGGAAATATATGACCTGTACTATATTGTTTATACACTGATAGTTTCAGGATAATTCCTCATGTATTTTTCTAGATATTTTGCAAAATGTCTAAAATCGCAAGTGGACGATAATCAATGGCCAGGTAGTGTATTATATTTATACACAAAGATTTTCAGGATAATTCCTCATACATTTTTCTAGATATTTAACAAAATGTCTAAAATCGCAAGTGGACGATAATCAATGGCCAGGTAGTGTATTATATTTATACACTAAGATTTTCAGGATAATTCCTCATACATTTTTCTAGATATTTAACAAAATGTCTAAAATCGCAAGTGGACGGTCATCTCTGGCCATATAGTGTATGACAGGAGCTTTAGGGAACTGGCTAATTCTTTATTTCCCCTTTTGCTATATGGGGGAAAGTCGGGTGGAATGGGACAGTCGGTTTTTCTTTTTGTGCATTATTCCAAACATTTCATCGATCGCACACAAGATGAAGTAATGGTAATCCATTCTTCAGTTTACAAAAAATATTGTTATGCATAGACTTGCAAATGTATGAAAGAAAAAATTATTTCAAAAATCCAATTTAAATTTGATTTATTTGCTTTCAATATATTAAAGGCTTGTTTATGTATAAACGTAATAGTTTTCCTATTTATGGAACATTATACTGTATATTATCCATAATTTAAACTAAGCCTAAAGCAGCATTTTTGTTTGAACAAGAAGTTTAACACAAATAAGGAAGTGGCGAGGAATGGACATGCCAAAAAAGGGAGGAATGGGACGCGCCCAGTTCCTTTTTTAAATTAATAATAATATGAATTGCTAACATGCAAATATTTTTAGAGGATAATATATTAATTATAACATTGATAATATATATATTCATACATCAAAATGTAAATAAATTGGTGATTATTTAAGGTGCAACGCTAGGTACAGAAAAAGACCCGAATGATAATGCAAAGTCTATGGGGGCGTTCTTTTCAAATATGTCGCCCAAATTTTAATATTTTTACGTGATTGTTTTGCACAAGATTGCTGAGGGCGATCCACAACCGGCGTAGTTTTTACTTTTTCAGTTTTGGTTTCAGATTTTTTTTAAAAATTACTTTAACTTACGAAATCGGTTTAAACTGGTTCTGAAATTGAAACTATCGTTATACAAAAAATATAAAAGCGAAATCGAAAAAAATAAAATCTAGGCCAGCTATGGATCATCCTCAGCTGTCTTGTTCAAAAAAAAGCATGTAAAAATATTAAAATTTGAGTTAGGTATTTGAAAAGAACGCTCCTATAGACTTTTACATTATCACCCGGGTCTCTTTCTGTGCCTAGTGTGGGGCCTTAATGACACCTATGACAGAGAATCCTGAATTTTCATTCCAGTCATGAAGATACTGGAATTTTATATTGTGGCATATACATTATCAACTTACAACCTTTGTTTGATTGTTTATCTTACCGACACTATAGGTTATTTTGTGCCTTATAGCTTTTTTTTTATTATTGCTGTCTTATAACTCTTAATGAGGAGGTATGAGACACATTTTGAAACTTACGTTCTCTTTAAAATAAAATAGCATTTGCACGTTATGTTTCTATATTGTTCAGGGGGATTAAAAAGTGTTTTACCTTGCATGCTATAAATTAATTTTTTTCTTTTTGTATTAAAAAAAAAAAAAAAAAAAAAAAAAATACTTACTTTTGTAACAAAAGTCCCACACCACCCCACTCTCCCTTATATAGATATTATATATTAATACACCAATTACATGAAAATAGAATTTTTATCAATAGTATTAAAATACAGTTTATTGTATATCCTTAGGTTATTACCACCTTCTCCCCAGGTTTTTACCGGTAAAAAGCCAACCCTGTTTATTGGTCTTGTTTCAGAACGGGTGGAATGAAAGATTGTTAAAAATTATGTCATTAGAAAAATGTTTAAGATTTATAAATGACAGTGCAAAAATCGCCTTACACGAGATCTTTATCACCTGCGGAAAATTTTCACATTTGTGTAAAATTAAGATATAAGTTTTTATTCATGGTTATATTTTTTGAACACACACTATTTCTGTAAACTATTCTGAAAAAGTTTCACAGTTTAACAGTTTAAAAGTTTCACAGTGAAAAAGTTGAAAGTTCATTGGAGTAAATACAGATTGTTTTCCTTTTATAATTTCAATGTTCATGACTACAAATTTGTCATATCGGATGATGTTGATGATTGAGAAAGGGAGGGGGGACTGATTACGGTCTAATCAAACTTAAATTACTATTATTGAAAAAAAATATTTTATTTTATTTAACCATAAAATTCTGCTACTAAATAAGGTTTAATGCGAAAGAATACTTTCGAAAAAAAAATCAATGTAAATCTGCATAGCCGATAATCAGATCATAAGGTTTATTCAATTCAATACCCTAACATTTTCTCACCTTTTTGAAAGAAAATGAAACTAAAAGTATGAAAATATGAAGAATTGGGAGTAAGAAAACATAATCGTAAAACCAAGATACCGCTAAATTCGGGTTTTTAGGCATTTCTTGCCAAGGTATGACTTGGCAGACTAATAACGTTTTAATATGCAAATCGAGGTTTTATCCGTGATTTTTATCCTTAAATGAGATTAAATGATTGTCCGTGCTACCGCCTCCCGATCTAATCTTATTATGAAGATTATTTTGGAAATAATGGTGGTTAATAAGGAAAATATTAATAATGAAAACCCTGTAAATAAGTTTTGATTACTTTAAGATTTGCAAGTATTCAATTGCCTTAAATGAAAAAGTTACCCCCCCTCTCAAATAAAGACAAATCAGGTATACAGAAACAATATTAGAGAAGTTACGCGAGGCTGCAATATGGTGTGAATTAGCCTTTACAGGAGGGGTTCGGATAGCATCTATCCGACAATAAATGCAAAGTCGGCCAGATGCTGTCCGAGATCCCGTGTAAAGGTTAAAATCAAAACTTCGCGAATAAAATTAATTGCTTTTAACTGTATTTAGACGCAGAAACATATTTTAACTTTAACTGCTCTGACAAAAATTGTTACATAACTACTGTGAGCTGTCTGTCAGACCATTTAATCTGAAGATGAATAAAATGTTACATTAATTCTCAGAATACTATTTATGTATTAAATTTTATGTACAAGAATATTATAAATCAAATTAAGCTATTCAAAAGTATTTAGAGGTAGTAATAAGACTCCAAACTAAACAAATTTGACCAGTATCTATAGTTAAACTAAAAATTACAAGTTAAACTGTGAAACTTGAAAAACTCACGGTGTCTGAGACCACTAACAGCAGTTAAGGGTTAAATCTAAACAGTTGAGTTTAAACACAAGGTAAATTGGTCATAGAATATTCCGATTGCAACAAGATTCGTCTATAATAACTGATTTGGCATGAAAAAATATGCAAATATTTTTACAATCTTTCATTTCGCTCTTTCTAATTGTGCGCCCTTAGGATTCCCGTGCCTAGAGCAGTTTGCTCCAATTGCTCCTCGGTAGCTAAGGCCTCGATAAATCATTTAAAAATATTGACATGTAAACGAGAAATTGTAAAATAACTACCTCATAGGTTTAACATTAGCAAGCGGATATTTTGGTGAGAGTGTAGCTTGTAGCTTCACATAATAAACTTAACAATCAATCATACTAACAAAAAAATCTAATTTACTGTTTTTTATGACATTACTTATAGGGATGTACGATAAATTAACGTAACAATAAAATAAAATAAAATAAAGTTAAATCTTACCTTTAATCAGACTTTGTCCGGTTCGCTGGTCATGCAAATCGTATTGTTAAGTCCTCGTTGTTGTTTCATTGTAGCTCAGTGGTTAGTCCTCAATTAATATCGCCAGTTTACACACTGCCATGTTTTGATTTGCTCACACCCGTAAACTTTACTTGCCGACACCGAAAGCAGAAAGACACGCGTCATAGCGCATGCGCAAGTTGCCAGTCACCCGATGAGGTGGTTACGAAGTGCATGGCACCTTATTTAGCTCCCATCATCCAGTAACAGATCTGTCGTCACCCCAACCGCATATTCAAGCTCCTATGACACCCTAGGGTACCAAATGGCACCGCCTTTTCACCTCCGGGTCCCAAATGGCACCGGTTTGTCACCTTTATTTTTAACAGTGTATCTGAACATTATTGCGAATCATTTGCGCCATTGCATGATATGTGTCTTCGGAAAAGGAAATGGAGTCTACGTGCAAGACAATGCATACTGTAATACAGGGATATAATGCTATATTCCACTTAACGTCCCGGTTGCCTAACTTTATCTTAATCCGACACAGCACATTTCGGGTGTCATTCGAGGGCAAACCCAGAGCTCAAAAATAACCTTTTGGAATATTCCGTAATGAACAACCGCTGCTTTAAAAACTAATGCAACTTATTTCCGGTCATCTACGAAGAACTAGTGGCATCCATGCCAGGGCATTTTGCAGCTGTTTTGCGAGTGAAAGTTGGACCAACACGCTATTAGGTGGATGATCATAATGTTTTGGCTTTTGAGTGTATATATATATATGTATACATATTATAGTATATTTCATAACATTATATATACTAAATTTTATAAAAATTAAACTTTATATTAATTAAATTTTATCATGACTCAAGGCAATTTTAATTTATCCTGGCATTTACCAAGCATTTAAAGATTTATGTATTGACTTCGAAAGATCGTTAAGAATAATTATTTATTATGTAACAAAGTTCATACTTACCCGTGTTTTGACATGCAAATGCAAATTATCTTTAGTCATTCTCGTTATCTCACGGAGAAATCGAACGCTGTTTGAAATCTAAACCCTGGAGGATTTATGACGAAATTTCAAGAGTTTATGTTTAAACAATGTTGCAACTGAAGTATTAGTTTAATTCTAGAACGTAATTATCACAGTGTAAAGGACACATTCTCGACATATCTGCATTTAAATCTTTCCGTACTATATATAACTTAATACACTCCTCATGAAATTTAGATCTTACTAAATAGTAAAATAATATACATAAAAGTTTTCCATCTATGTAATATGTAGGGAATACGAATCGCAGTCATGAACAATTTGTCATTAAGAGTTGACACATTTATCAATCTTTTATTCTTTATTTTCTGTACTAATTTATAACAAAAAATCCAGAGTGTCCCAAAAGTATATTAGACATTTTTAAATTCATTATAAAATCAAGTAAAGGTCGCTGGGAAGTGCGATTCGCATTAAAATGCTTCTCACGATCGAAAATTTTCTTCAAGTGAATAAAAGAAATTAGCTTCAGACTTTGACTATAGATGGCATCATTTGACTGTATGTTTGATTTAAAAAAAAACATTTCTTTTTTAGTTTTTTCAGTGCAGTTTCAATCTGGTTTCGAATTAATAACCTATGCAATCAGCTTTTTCTTTGGGAATCTGTAACAGCGTTAAAACTAATCTGACTACAGGTCATTGCAGAGCAAGCTTCTATTATCTAAAAACTCTCTGAAGAATTTAAGCAAATTTTGTAACTTAACATTTTTAACTGTGTGAAGATAATTTAACAAAATAATATGTTCGAGAAATTTCAATTAGTGTCTCGCATTTGGATCAAGCAATTTTCATCTAAAAATGATTTTAACGAGTTTGACTAAATTTGGTCTCCTTCGACTTTAGAACACGAAAAACCCACTTTACTAAATCTCATATTCAATAAAATTTTATTAGTTTGTAATTTTTCGTCCATATTATAATGGGTTAAAAAAAAAATTAATAAACAGTTCACGTTATTTTGACAAAATTTTGCATCCTATAATTTTGGATTACGAAGTAACTATGGGACTAAACATATGTTCGAGAAAATTCAATTAGTGCGGTATTTTTTTCAGTAGGGTCAATCTTCTATTATCACAAAACGGCTCTAACAATTTTGATTAAATTTTATATCCTTCTGTTTTGAATTGCGTGAAAAACATTGTAGTAATCGCATGTTCAAGAAAATACGATTTGTGGATTATTACATGTCAATGCATTTAAATGGATATGAAGGTTTAATTAATTATTAAGTTTTTGAATTGTTGGCAGGAAAAGAAGCTACAAAGATGATAATTTCCGATATGCTGGTAATTGAAGATAAGCAGGCTATACCTTATAAGTTTGTAGTATTTAACGGTATTTGGCCGAAACATCGATTTTCACCAATGCGAAAAAAAAACATACTTGGTGCCAAAGGGCCCCACCAGTGGCCGAGAGGTTCTGACCTCAAACTGGTAGACGGTAGGTGCTGGGTTCGAACCCAATCGCGACCGTCGGCCTAACCGTTCGAAGTTTTCCGTGGTTTTCTTCGAACCTTGCGTAAATACGGGTTAGGTTCCCTTAGAAAGACCCCCACGGAGGGCAACCCACCCCATAGGGCCTATATCCCATAGCGTAGATAATCGGCCGACAAAAATACACCACTTGGTGCCAAAGGAAAGTTGTTGTTAAATTTGGCAAAAAACAGTGAGCTTTCAGAATAGAAAAGAATGTTTTAGAAATTCTCAAGAGGACACGTTAAATCAATTAGAGTCGAACTAAAAATGTAATTTGGATTGATGTCTTCTTGTTGGGAATATGCAAGTAACGCAAAATTTAGAAACAGGTTTATAGTTTTTATTTCAAATTATATTTCAAATTATAGTTTAAAGTTGATTGATTCTCTAAATAATTCTTTTGTAAAGCAAAATTCTTTTTAGTAATAATACAGCAAAAATGATGCAGTGAGAATAATATATCGAGTAAAACATAAAGCTAATTTCGCGAGTGATGCTCAGTTATCCATGCTGGTGCTTTTTAAAACCGAAGACGAAATTAAAAAGGAACATATATCCAGTTTGAGTATTTTTGATTTTTATTTGTTTATTTATTTTTTTTTTTTATTCCGATCAAAAGAGGCTTGGAAAACCTACAAATTCGACGCCTGAAAAAAAAGTGTAAATAATAAAAGTATTTTTTAAAAAGGTCCCCATTACAGACAAAAACTGAGCAGAATAATTAACTCTATTTTTTCCGTTATTTGATTTGTTTAGTGAATGTGGGATCATAAGAATCGAAAAAAAGAAGTAAAAAATTTTTTTCAATTCTTTTCTGCCTTTGAAACAGCAGAAAGTTTAGAGAATGTGTCTTTTTTCAAGTAACAATGACATTTACTTTACAGGCCAGTGTTCATTATGGTATTAATTTCTATCTCGGGTAATTATCAGAAAGGAGAAAATTTGAATCTCATGTACATTTGAACAAGCCTCTGATTAGTCTAATTTAAATTTTCATACCTCCATTTGCAATAGATTTTTTAACTATAGCTGTGACACACAGACTATAAAAATCTCTCTTTTGTTAGTATAGGTTACCATTGTATATATTAAAAAATTTTACAAAAACAACATTAAAATATACGTCAATGAATAGATATCTGTTAGAATTTTTCAAAGGTTCATTGCTCTAAGAAGTCAAATAATTTTGTTTAACTTTTTATGGACCTTCTGTAATTTTAATTTATAGAAGGTCTTTTCATTTCACAAAATTCTTTCAATTAACCAAATATATTTAGAATTATATAAAGACTTCGTGCGATAATTTTCTAATCTATAATAAAGTTCGAGTTTATCCATAGATAATGATTTTGACGTTGATCGCAATTCGTATCCAGTAGTTCTCATTAGGAGAGATGAAAAGCAGTTCGAAATCTGAACACTGGAGGATTTATGACGAACGTTCGGAACACTTGAATCCCAATTTAAACAAATCTACTACTATCGTCTTGGTTCAAACATCAGTAATTCTTGTAGGTAATTGTCATACATTTAAATGAAATATTCTCGGCATATGTATAGATATACTGCTTTCAATACTACTAGTGGATTAAACCTTTTGTTATTAAATGCAATGCTTAGAGAGAAATATTATAACCCTAAATATTTCAGAACTATAATGAGCATAATGACAAGTCATAGGGATTTAAATTATAAAGTTAAGAGAAAAAAAAAAAAACTTTAATATTTTATATTTTTTCATATTTTGATTTCTTAAGCAACTGCGGGATAATCGAAAACAGAAAATAAAAACCGACAAAAAAAAAAAAAAAAAAAAAAAAAAAAATGAAAAGGTTTGTCATCTTTTTTTCTGCTTGTGAAAACGAAGAAAGTTTAGAGAATGAGTATTTTTTTCTATCAACCATGACATTTATTCTACATGTCTGTGTTAGTTATGATATTTAATTACTATCTCGGTTAATTATCAGAAAAGAGAAAGTTTGAATCTCGTGTTCATCTGAACAAGCCTGATTAGTATAATTCAAATTTCCAAAACCTCCACTTACAGTAGATTTTCTTAGCCATAGCTGTCCTACCAAGCATGACAGTTACTGTACAGGCTCATGTTTATTATGATGTTTAATTACTATCTCGGCTAATTATCTAAAAAAGAGAAAATTTGAATCTCATGGACATTTGAACAGTTTTGAACATCCTCTGTTTAGTATAATTCAATTTTTCATACCTCCATTTGCAGCAGATTTTCTTAGCCATAGCTGATACACTGCTGGATGTAGGTCTCCCCCAGATTTTTCCAATGTTTTCTGTCTCGTGCTTTGGTCATCCAATTTACACCAACCACTTTTCTAATCACTCCATCTTACTTGTGGTCGTCTTCTTGGTCGTTTTACATCTCTGGGATACCACTGTAGTATATTTTCGCTCCATCTATTGTCTTGTCTTCTTGCAATGTGCCCAGCCCATTTCCATTTTAGCTGTTTGATTCTTTCAAGGATGTCAAAAACTTTCGTCTGATTTCTTATCCAGGTTATCCTCTTTATGTCTCTTCTAGTTATGCCTAGCATACATCTTTTCATACTTCTCTGTGTTGTTTGTAGTCTTTGTATCATCCGTTTTGTCAGTGTCCATGTTTCTGCTCCGTAAGTTAATGCAGGTAAAATACATTGATTAAACACTTTTCTTTTCAAACAAAGAGGCATATTACTCTTCAGAATAATATTGTTCTTCCCAAAAGCACTCCACCCATTTCTAATTCTTCTATTGATTTCATTCATGATACTATTATCCGATGATATTTCCTGTCTAGGTACACATAACTTTGCACTTCTTTAATCTCAGTGTTCTTGTAGACAATTTTCTTTTTTGATGTAAATGAATTAAACATTTAGTCTTAACAACCTTAGTCTTTTCTAAATTTATTTTTAATCCCACATTGATGCTAGCTTCTGCAAGTTCTTTTAGCATAATTTCCAATTTTCAGGACTATTACTGAAAATTACAATGTCGTCAGTGAACCGGAGGTGACTTAAATATTCCCCATTTATTCTAATTCCTTTGTTTTCCCAATCCAGCTTCTTGAAGATATTTTCTAAGACAGCATTAAAAAGCTTAGGTGAAATGGTGTCTCCTTGTCTTACTCCTCTTCTGAGCTTGATCTTCGCTTTTCCTTTATCTAGCCGTATGGTTGCTGTTGCTTTCTTGTAAATCTTCTTTATGATATTGATGTAAGGTTTGTCTATACCAATGTCCTCCAGAAATTCAACTACTGCTGATGTGTAGATGGAATCAAATGCTTTTTCATAATCAATAAAGGCAAGACAGAGAGGTAAATTATATTCTTTATGTTTTTCTATGAGTTCCCTTACTGTTTGGATATGATCCACTGTGCTGAATCCACTTCGGAATCCTGCTTGTTCTCTAGGTTGAGCTGAGTCCAGAGCTGATTCGAGTTTTGTCGTTAAAACTTTGGTAAAAATTTTATAAATCACTAACAGTAAGTTGATCGGACGGTAATTTTTAATGTTTTCCTTCTCTCCTTTCTTGTAAAGCAGCACCATCACATCATTATTCTAATCTTCTGGTACATCTGACTTCTTGAGATTATATATATATATATATATATATATATATATATATATATACATATATTAAGAAATTTTACAAAAATAACACTAAAGTATAACCGACTGAACAGATAACTGCTATAATTTTACGAAAGTTCCTTGTTCTAAGAAGTCAAATTATTTTATTCAACTTTTTATTGACATTCTATAATTCTTAGAAGGTATCTTCATTTCTTAAATTTCTTTGAGCTATCCAATTATATTTAGAGTGATATAACGACTTCGTGATATAATTTTCCAACCTACAATAAAGTTCGAATTTTATCCATAGATAATGATTTTGACGTTCATAGCAATTTATATCCAGTAGTTCTCATTAGGAGAGATCAAAAGCAGCTCGAATTCTGAACACTAGAGGATTTATGACAAACGTTCGAAACACTCCAATCCCAATTTAAACAAATCTACTACTGAAGTCTTAGTTCAAATATCAGTAATTCTTGTAGATAATTGTCATGCATTTCAATGGAATATTACTGGCATATGTTTAGATTTAATGCTTTCAATTCTGTTTGTGGATTAAACCTTTTGTTATTAAATATAATGCTTGTTGAGGAATAATATAGCACTAAATATTTCAGATCTATAATGAACATGATGACAAGTAGGATGGATTTTAATTACATAGTTAACATTTGGAAAAAAGATACCTTTTATATTTTATTTTCTATACACATTTATGAAGAAAATAAAATGTACTAAGCCGAAACTGAAATGTAAAAATTATACATGACATAATTCCATAGACATTTTTTCTCTGATTTCAAAACAGCAAAAATTTGGAGAATGGTTTTTTTTCCAACAAAGCATGACATTTACTCTATAGGCCAGTGTTAATTATGATGTTTCATTATTATCTCGGCTGTTTATCAGAAAAGAGAAAATTTGAATCTCAGGCACATTTGAACAAGCCTCTGATTAGTCTAATTAAAATTTTCAAACTTCAACTAGCAGTAGATATCTAAGCCATATGTATGATATGCACGTATACCTCTCTTTTATTAGCATAGATTACCATTGTATGTATCAAGAAATTGTAGAAAAATAACAATAAAATACAAGTGAATGAACACATATCTGTAATAATTTTTTGAATGTTCTTTGTTCAAAGAAGTCAAATAATTTTATTTAACTTTTTACTGATCTTCTAAAATTTTAATTTTTGGAAGGTCTCTTCATTTCTTAAACTTCTTTGAGTTAACCAAGAAGTATCTAATTATATTTAGAATGATATAAAAACTTCGTGGGATAATTTTCTAACCTATGATAAAGTTCGAATTTATCCATAGATAATGATTTTGACGTTCATAGCAATTCGTATTCGGTAATTCTCATTAGGAGAGATCAAAAGCAGCTCGAATCTGAATTCTAGAGAATTTATGACGAACGTTCGAAACACTTGAATCCCAAATTAAACAAGTCTACAACAGAAGTCTTAGTTCAAACATCAGTAAATCTTGTAGGCAATTGTCATACATTTAAATGAAGTATTCTTTGTATTAGTATAGATGTAATGCTCTGAATATTATCCTGTGGATTAAACCTTTTGTTGTTAAATGCAATGCTAACTGAGAAATAATATAATCGTAAATATTTCTGATTTATGATGGGCATGATGACAAGTCAGATGGATTTTAATTGTATAGTTAAGATTAAGAAAAGACTTATTATTTTATTTTTAATGCACATTCATGAAGAAAATAAAATTAATTAAGCCATAACTGCACAGTAAAAATTACTTGTGACATAACTCCATAAAATTGGTGGCAGCTTGCTGCATCCAGTTTAATGTGGTTATTTAACATTAATAATGGTATAATTTAAACTCATCTAATTAGCATAACACTATATATTAATGTAACGTAATACGAATTACATTGGTTAAATTGCCCCATAAAATGAAGGTAGCAAAGCTGCCAACAAGTTTATATCGGAACGTTAGATAATGTTTTTTAGAGAGTGTCATTAATGACATAATGTTTCTAATAAATATTAATAAATGTGTAATTTATAAAAGGAATAATGTATAAAGGTACAGTAGAACCCTGCTAATTCGGACTCCGTTAATCCGGATTAGTTTAATCTTTTTTTTTTTTTTTTTTTTTTTTTTTTTTTTTTTTTTTTTAAGTTTGAGAAGTGCTTGGCAAATTTCCATAACAAATTTATTTCAGCCTCATATTCTGAATAAATAAGCATTTTCTGAAATCTTTTCGGAAGAATACCTCAAGCTTTCTTATTTAAACTCTTTAATGAAATCTATGAAAGGAACAACGATACATCATTTCCAGTACATCATTGCCAATTCCTGTTTTCATAGTTTTCTATTAAATCCATTTGGAAATATCATCAAAAGCTCACTGCTTTATAAAAGCGCACTGCTTTCAGAGCATTGCAAGAAAGCAAAGTAAAATAGTCCTTATAGACACACTGACTGATAAGGATCGCGATACCATCTTTGTCAACCAGTCCATAGGTCCTCTGTTCCTTGGGACTGTTTCCTTGTCTTCGTTCCAAAACCCTTCTACAAATCCCTTACGGAAAATCGAAAAAGGAGGAATAAACGAGAATACTCAAGAGAATGCGTGACCATGCGGCTCGAAAAACTGTCATAATATGAAAATTTTTATAATTACTAAGTAAACATTTTTATTGCCTGTAAATATTGAATATGTTCAGTATAAAAGTGATTTTCTCTGAGTATGTTTTATTTTATTTCATTTGTTCACATTCTCCGGATAATCCGGATTGGGCCTGGTCCCAATTAATTCGAATTATCGGGGTTCTACTGTATCAAATAAAAGTGCTTGCCTACCTTAACCCCCTCACTGACAAGAATGTCTATAGAAGTTCGCGAAAAGTTCCTCTGAAACAGGCAAGGCCGACTCACCGCGTTTCTGAAAAACGGACTCAAAACAGGCACCGCCGACTTAAGACGTTCAAAGAATATGGCTTCACTAATGGCAAGGACGAATCTCGTAAATGTGCCTTCCCCCACCATTGTTCACCACCCTACATTGTCTACATTTGTGAACAATACTTAATTGTTACTCTATCCCTACCACCCCCTGTGGTGATTCGCCCGGGGTCTCTCTTAAAAATTTTCCCTTTAGTGTCACAGCAGGATAGTAGACGGCCTAGCGAAGTCTCGCCCGTCGAAATTGTTTTGTAAAAGTTCTGTCATATAGGGGAATTTATTTTTCCAGGCTATGGAACAATAAATTGTTCCATATTATTATTATTATGTTCCATATTCACAAATATTATTATTTTTGATTGGGTCAATAGTAATATCTAACAAAACTGAAGTCATCTTTGTAAATTTAAATATGTGTTCGATTTGTTTTTTGGGTATTTGTATCAAAAATTCTGGATGAAGAACGTCAATTATTTCGAAAAAATAAAAATAAAAATGCAGATTACTGGAATAAGCAATGCTTTTTTCTTCTTCTTCTTCCTATTTTTTTTCAAAAATTGTGCATTTTAAAACGAGGTTGAAGATGGACATCATTTGGTAGATTTGGACTTTTTCCTTTAAATCCCCTCTCCCCTCCAGGTAAAATTTTGAATTACATTAAAAAAAAAATTAAACACAATCCAAATTAATAGAAAAGTATTTATGATTTACAATACGCTACATCTGCAGTACTGTCAATTAGATATATGTGCTGGAAATTAGACTCCATTTATGATATGCGTATTTAAGTTAATATATTTTTGCACATTATGTACTGTTTATAAATGCTATAGATTATATAAGGAGCAACAAAAAAGCTTAACAATTACGCATTATCAACATGAATGGCAAAGGTAGCTTTTATTTCAGTAGGCATAAGAAAACTCAATAAGAAATCATCGACTGACACCGGAATTCACAAGCGAATTTTTTAGATATTTTAAATTCCTTTATTTAAACTTTTATTGAAAAAGAAAAAAAACTACTAATATATTATTGGTGCCATTAGCAATTTTTGGAATTAAAATTAGGTATTCCAGACCGGGCACAGTGTGCCGGAAAGGGTTAACTGCGTAATTCTTTTCCGTTCAATAAATTGAAAATTGCGGATTCACACCACTTTTTTTTTAAATAAAATATTCGTAAAATTTAGTCTAAGTATTTCCGCCTTCAATAGTATGAAATTTTTTAAAAAATAATAGTGGTGTAAAAAATCTTTAAGTAACTAAGCGTGCAAAGAGTTTTTGCCCGAAGTCAGTTCGGACAACACAGTTAAAGGGGTAATAGCTGAATATTTTTAGCGTTAAAAACAAATGAATAAATGCCTGCATCTAAACTGAATCCTTCATAAAATAAATATTATTTTCATCTGAGTTTGCAAAATGCCGAAGAATGTTCAAACGACAGTCTGACCAAGAAAGTGACAAATTTTTATAAGTATTTTAAATCTTTTTTTTTTTTTTTTTTTTTGAGGATTATAGATTATTTATTTGTTTAAAAACTCTTAAATTTTAAATTCTTATTGATTTAGGTTAATGGCTATAAATTTGATGTTTTAATGGGTTTTGTAGTTTTAGATCTATATTTTTCAATCTAAACTACTAATCGCCTAAAGGTCAGAAAAATATTTTTTCTGCCATTTACAATCTCATTTTGTTTGATAAAAACCAAGGAATTCGTATTTGTATTTTTATTTTAGCGTCGGAACTGAAGATATTATAGAGCAAGAGCCCGTGAATGGCAGACCTTCGTTATTTTATAAGAGCTGAAACTTTCTCAGCGCATTCTTCCAACAGAGATAGGAACGATGGGTAATTATGAAATTTGGATCATGGTGGCTTTGGCAGTGACCAGGAAGCAAAGGTGTAAAAAATAGCAACTTACTTTCGACATTTTATAAAGCGTAATTTTATGATATTTCCTTTGGAATGATATTGGAAATCACGTCATCCATTGGCAGACACTTCCTATGGTTCCAACCCCCGACCGACAGACATATACGGCGGCTTCTCAATACACTAGAGTCTCTGTATAGCCCAGCCCGAAACATACATTTTCCCCCTTTTCCCCTTGGCTCTGAAATTAGCACACAGTTATTTGAGGTTGTTGCAAGTAATTCTACCGTTGTTGACAATTTGAAAAAAGACCACAATGAAAGATAAAAAATGTAATTTAACAAATTAGAACGACTATTTGGAAAATGATATTTTCAAAGACTAAAATTTGAAAGACTTAAAAAGGAATTCTATATATAAACTAATAATAATAATAAGCATCATTTTTAGGATGATCATAACGAGTCATATATTACGTCCGCCATGCATTAAACATTAATAATCCTGGACTATAGATAAAAAAAAAAAAAAAAAAAAAAAAAAAAAAAAAAAAACAACAACAACAGTAGTTTATGGAATTAATCAGGCTGACTGCCTCCTATTACATATGATATGGATTAAACATTAATATTCCTGGACCCATCATATAAAAATTTTAAATGAAATTTCAGTTTTACAATTTTTTGAACTGTAAATTTTTAAACTTCTAAACATTACACATTTCAAATTTTTACACCGTTGCATAGAGAAAAAAATGCACTTTTAAATAAAATTCGTTTGAAATTTTTATGACAACTTTATTATATTATTATTAAATTATTATTATAATTTAAAGTTTTTATTATTTTTTTGTCATTGTGGCAACAGAAGTACAGTAAAACCCTGATAATTCCGATTAATTGGGAAGGGCCCAATCCGGATTATCAAAAATCCGGATTACCCGGAGAATTAGAAAAAAAAATGAAATAAAATATAACATACTAACAGAAAATCACCTTTATGTTAAACTTATTGAATATTTGCAGACAGTAATAATGTTTTCTTTGCTTAATTATTCCGAAAACATGTCAGAAAAAGTTTTTTATTTAGAATACGACGATGAAACAAGTTAATGTTATGGAAATTAGCCAATCGCTGCTCAAATTTGAAAAAAAAATGACCAAACCGATCCGAATTATCCGGAGATCCGGATTATCGAGGTCGAATTAGCGGGGTTCTACTGTATTCTATTTTTGGAAATTAAACATGGACCAACCAGAAAACGAATAAAATGCGGAATTCAACCAATAAAAACATTCAGACTTCGGATTTCCCAATTCTCTACCGAGGATAACAACTATTTTCCAAATAACTAAAAATCAGTTATTTATTTACGAGTATTAATGAACGTTAGCTTCGAATTCTCTCCAAGCTTGGAAACACTTATCGCGAAATATGGAAAAATATCGCCAAATTTGACACAAAAATTAAGAAATCATAAATATTGCCGATTTGGCTATAGATTACTAATTTGGCACAATTCTCGTTCAAATTCAGTATTTATGAAATTTCTTTTTATAGGGTTCGTAGCATTTGATCTTCTTAAAATTTCAGTAAAATTTTCAATGAGATAATAATCAAGCATTAAAGAATTTTTATTAACTCATCTAATCGAATCACAAAAAAGCTATTTTTTACAAAAACAACGAATACGAAAGCTATATCCTCCCCCTGGCACATGCCGAAATTGCTGTTTTATTATGTACTTATTTATCAATAAAAAAATTGCATGTTTATAATGTTATTGATTATGATTTCCATTTTGATACTTGTTTTAAAAATAAATGAAATACGTTAGAAAATAATGTTTAGGTATTTTATGAACTTTATTTTTAATATCCACTTCAATACAAAATTAGAGTTTTACTGTTTATTCATACATAGTGTTAAAAAATTCATACGTGGTGTCCCAAAAATGGCACCCAAACTCTGCGCAGCCAGATTCCTCATTGGGAATACATGAAAGAAACCCAAAGAACTGCACCTGTACGATTGATAATTTACGAGAAAAATTGAAAAACAAAGTATACATCAAATACATGTCAGATTATTCGTGAACAGAATGCATGAAAATTATACAAAAAATACCAGTAGCTATAAGGAATAATAATAATAATAATAATTTGAAAACAAATTATCATAAAATTTTCAAACGAATTTCATTCAAAAGTGCATTTTTTTGTCTATGCAACGGTATAAAAATTTAAAATGTGTAATGTTTAGAAGTTTAACAATTTGCAGTTCAAAAAAATTGTAAAACTGAAATTTCATTTAAAATTTTAAGATGGGTCCAGGAATATTAATGTTTAATCCATGTCATACGTAATAAGAGGCAGTCAGCCTGATTAACTCCATCAAATAAAAATGCACATTTTAAACAGTTAAAGTTATATAACAATAAACTACTGGGTTTTTTTTTTATTTATGGTCTAGGAATATTAATGTTTAATGCATGGCGTACGTAATATATGACTTGTTATGGTCATCCTAAAAATGATGTTTATTATTATTATTAAGTATAGAGTTCCTTTTTAAGTCTTTAAAATTTTAGTCTTTAAAAATATCATTTTCCAAATAGTCGTTCTAATTTGTTAAATTATATTCTTTTCTTTCATTGTGTTATTTTTTCAAAATGACAACAATCGTAGAATTACATGCAAAAACCTCAAATGACTGTCGACAATTTCCGACCCAAGGGAAAACGGGGAAAATGTCTGTTTCGCGCAGACTCTAGTGTATTGAGAAGCCGCTGTATATGTCTGTCGGCCGGGGGTTGGAACCACAAAAACTGTCTGCCAACTGAGGAAATATCTTCTGGTAGTTACCCAAGTAACATATATAAAATTCAGCTTTTATAAAATGACGAAAGTAGAATTTCCTATTATGGAAGTTTAGTGGTTGTCGGCCGGGGGTTGGAACCACAGGAAGTGTCTGCCAATGAAGGACGTGATTTCTAACATCATTCCAAAGGAAATATAAAAAAATTACGCTTTATAAAATGACGAAAGTAAGCTGCTATTTTTTACACCTTTGCTCCCTGGTCACTGCCAAAGCCACCATGATCCAAATTTCATAATTACCCATCGTTCCTATCTCTGTTGGAAGACTGCGCTGAGAAAGTTTCACCTTTTATAAAATATTGAAGGTCTGCCATTCACGGGCTCTTAGACTATTAATTTTATGTAAATTTTCATCGCGACACAAAAGTACTTTAAGGTAATTCCACTGTAACGGACATATTAGTGGGTTCATAAAACACCCTACAAAGATATTAAATATGATAGATCCTTGTTTTATTGCTTGAACATTATAAAGAACATGGATTCTGATTCTATATAATGCAATTAAACTTTGAAAAATTCTAAAAAGAATATTTTTTTTTCAGTAACGGGCGTATCTCACAAATGAATGCTATTTTTATGCCTTATTTACGACATTTAAGCACTAGTAAAACTTTCTCCGTGTCCTAATAAGTAAAACAATAAAAGTTTCACTTTTGTACAAATAAAACTTACCGAGTTATGATAATTTGAATTTTAAGAATTTTCAACATTTTTTGTCAATAAAAACAGAAAAACGCTTTTTATCAATGAGTTACAAAAAAAAAAAAAAAAAAAATTAACAATGGTGTGTGTTAATTAATCCATGGAATACCTTCCCAGGTAAAAAAATTCAGAAAAAAAATCTTTAAAAAAAAGTTCAGGTAAAAGACCGGTATTTAGAACTAAGGTTTTTTGAAGGTAAAAAACCTGCATTTTCCCTGAATATGTGTGAAAACAAAGATTTAAATTGCACACTTCTCAATTGTACTCAAAATAAACAATAACCTCTCCTCTCCCCAATTTAGAAGTCGTAGGTATAGGAACCCAGCGGAAAAGAATAAATATTAATTAATTAATGAGATAATTAGTGTTTTACGGCTGGATGGATAGTACGGTGAATGCGGCGTAATCATGCCGACCACCGGTAAAAACAAAAATGCCGTACTAAAAAAAATTAAATTTTAAAGAAAATTAATTAAAATCGTTAATTTTATGTAATAATTAGTCAATTTCCCAGTTTTTTTCTAAAAATTCGAAAAAAAAAATACTTATGTGAAAAAATGAAAAAAAAGTCGAAATATTCTAAGTTTAGAAATTAAAACATTAAAAATGGAGAAAATAGTTAAACTTTTTTATATAAATGCATATAATTACAATATATAAATATAATTACAATTTATAATTACTGGGTACATTTGAGGCCAGTGTATTGTCTAGAAGTTTTTTAATCTTGAGATGTTTTTCAAAGTTCAGAAATTCCACGTGGTCGCTACGGGGTCTGAATTGCTGCCGGCAGGGGTGAACGGGACGCTATCTTGTGGATATATATCTTAATACTTATCCCCATTAGGCTGAACTTAGCGTTATTTAGCTCGAATTCGAACACGTGGTTCTAGATTAATTTGGAAGAAATAATAATAAAACTTTAATTAATGCGAGAATTTTTATGAGAAAATTTTTATAAACTAATCTTGATTGAAAATTAGACTATGGAGATGATTTTTACATGATTTGAGAGTTTTTAATTAAGAGTTTAAGCAATTAAATACTTAGAATTGTGGAACTTAGTATCTGTAAGCGCCGATACAAATTAACTGGCAAAGGGATGTGATAATTAATTACTTATAATTTAATTAATAATTGTCCTAAAAACATGCAATTTACCTCAAAATGTAGCTGAGATATTAACGCATCTAAATCAATAGAATGTTCCTGTCCCGCGGGCCGTGGGTCGCGCCTATTCTTGTATTTTGAAGATCATTTCTGGGACACGTCCTCACGTAACAAAACGAAGGCTTGAACTAAGAAATTGTAAATATTCACTAAGTCATTAAGTCACTAAAGGTAAATTGAAGGCTATATTTTTCTTCAAAATACCTGAAGTACACTTATCAAAAGTTAGCTATGTCACTGAAGGTAAATTGAAGGCTATATTTTCCTTCAAATTACCTGAAGTATACTTATCAAAAATCAGCTAAGTCACTAAAGGTAAATTGAAAGCCATTAACTTGCTGATAAAAGCCTCTATACAACCTTTAAAAATCTATGCATTTTTTTCAGTTTTCAATTTCCTTCAAAATACCTGAAGTGACCTTCAAAAAACCCAATTAGTAATTTGGAGGTCAGATAAATGCCTGCATGAAATCTTTTGATTAACAGCAATTTCCCTCAAACAAACCTGCGCTTTTAATTTGTCTTCAAAATCCCTTCAGAAACCTTCAAAATACCTGTAAAATCTTATTTTTTCTAAAGGTTTTTTGCTGATTTTTTTACCTGGGTTTATAAGTATTTAAAATTTTGTAAAAATATACATGCAGGAAAAGTAACTGCAATTTATTTTAATCAACAAAAGTATGGTACTTACATATGGCTTCATAAGATTCTCATGAATAAAAAATATTGGGATACATTGTTCCATTTATATAAACTCTTGTTGTAACGGACGTATCACCAGAAGTAATGAACGTATTAGTTGTGAATTTATAGAACTTTTTATGTGTTTTTGGTTTGTTTTAAAGCTTTTAAATGATAATCTCAGCTCATTTATAGTAAGCAGAAACAGTTAACTTTACATAAATATATTTATTAGTATTAAAAAATCAGAAATTATTTCAAGTTATACTCTGTGAAGTTAAGTTCAAATGATCGTTTTTCCATGTTGTCCAACGAAAATTTTAGAAGCAACGATGTTATTACTTCTTTACTGATCTTTGAAACATCATTTGAAGACCACACAAACTTTTCACCAACTTTCTTAAGAAACCTCACTATTACATTGGCATTTGGAGAATCAAAAACCTCATATTTATTAATTTATACAATTTGAATTTTTATCAAGATTGGTTTACTTGAAAATGGAATTGCCCTTTAGTTAAACCTGATATTTATCTAATTTTGAGAAATGTACCAAAATTTGAAATACCATTGAGGATAATTGCCAACGATATAATGAAGTTCGACATTATCCGTAGACAGTGCTTTGATATCCACAGCTATTCATATTTAACAGTGCTCATTAGAAAAGATCAAATGCGGCTCGAAATCTAAACTCCAGAGGATTTGTGATGAACAGTTCCAACACTTGAATCACAGTTGAAACCATGCTACAACGGAAGTCGTAGTTCAAGTATTATTAATGTCTGACTTTAATTGTCATACAGTGAATTGAGTTATTGTAAATGTATGATACATATTTAAAGTATCCTGTAAGACTAATTCTAAATTAAACTGTACATTTCTAATTTTATATCTTGTTAAAAAGTGATATAAAACACATGAAGAATTTAGATTGGTGATGCATAAGAAGAAAAGTATTATGTGGTATCCTTTCTCCCGGTAAATTTAGCTAAAGTATTTGTAATTTAAATATAAATTGAATTTTTTTTCTTATTGAACATGTTTTTTAGAGGTATTTCAATTAATTGTAACTGTGTGAATTTTTTAACATTGTTGTACATTAATTGTAAGGAATGTAAAATTTCTTCTTTCCTTATAGAAATATTTTCAATTCACAACGAAGTACAAATATTGTAATCTTCTGATAGCTCTATATTATCCAAAGTAAAAACTGTGTCCAAAGCATTTATTTTTATTTGTTTTGAATGCTGAAGTTTTTTATGTACAAATTATTAGTTTAAACCTAAATAACAAAGATGACATGTTAAATTTTGAAATTTATATTTTTCTAGCTATAGGAAGGAAAATAATTGTTAGACTTTTAAAATCTGAGAATCGAAAGCAAGTATTTTTTTACGTCACAAACACAGTCTTGTAATAATTTTAAAAATATTTTCAGTACTCAAAAAATCACAAAATTTTTCACCTTAAATAAATGTCTTATCTGTAAAATGTATTTATCTGTAAGCATAAAATACTGTGCCAGAGTTTAAATTTTAAAATTTTGTGATGATAATTTAAGGGATTAATCTTGTTTATCTTTTATCAACTACAGTTAAAACATTGAGTAAAACACTTTTTAATGAAACAGCTGCAGAAAAAGTATTTTATCACTCTAATATGATGTATCAGACAAACATTAAAAAAATCCAAATTGCGTTAAAAATTTTACTAGAACAAGTTGACAAAGCTTTCATTGAATATCACAAGAGAAAGTGTATAGACAGAAGGATTTTTTATCATAAAAAATAGTTTTAATACGTATGTTTTTTTAAAGAAAGCAATTCTTTGTAAAAGAAGAATATGACAGGAAAAATACAAAAGGTTTTGCTTTTTATGACAACTTATAAAACTAATTCAAAATTATGCATAAAGTATTTAGATTCATATAAACCCAATCAAATTGGTTTACATTACACTCCATGCAAATAATCAAATCAGTATCTTGTTTATCTTTTATCAATTACAGTTAAAACATTGAGTAAAACACTTTTTAATGAAACAACTGCAGAAAAGGTATTTCAGCACTCTAATATGATATATAAGACAAACATTAAAAAATCCATATTGCGTTAAAAATTTTACTAAAACAAGTTGACAAAGCTTTCTTTGAATATTACACGAGAAATTAAGTGTATAGACAGAAAGGATTTTTATTATAAAAAATAGTTTTAATATGCATGCTTTTTTAGGGGGCTCAGGGGTTGATCGATACGGAAAAACATGAAAACAGAGCTCTCGCTTCGAGTCCTTATAAAAACAGAAGTATTCAATGTAATTAATTTAAACGTTCTGATATTTTAAAGATATGTTTGTAGTCTTACAAAATTATAAAATGAAGAACTTCAATGTAATATAATAAGAAATATAGCAAAATGTATGTAACACAATTTTCGAAAAAAAAATTATGTGTTATATCACCAACACCAAGATATCTTAACGTTGAATTGACATAGGAACCTAATTTTTGCTTTAAAATGATCCGGAAACTTTACTATATAGAATGAATTAAGGATATAACTATCACTCAAAAACAACATTATTAAAAAAAAACTCTCATATTTGAAAATTTAAAAAACTTCTAAAAAATACAACTTTTTTTCATTAAAAATACTCAAAATATTAAACTATCTAAACTATATTAATTGATTCTATTGATAATGATGTTATATGCATGCAAAATAAAATTTAAGCCATTCCATCAAATAGTTCTTTTTTTTTTAAATCTTGGTGTTAGTCGTCAAAAATCAAGTTTTAAGAAAACGCGACTTAAAGTTGAAATTATATGGGTGCGGCTATGAAAGTGTTGATACATACATGCTTATAACTCCGTTAAAAATGCTAATATTTTTATGCGGTTTTTTGCATTGAGTTAAGAAATAATTGAATAATCAAACTAGATAATAAAAAAATCGATTTTTTTAAAAAGTTTTCAACCCTTGAGCCCCCTTAAAGGAAACAATTCTTTGCAAAAGTAATATGACAGGAAAGATACAAAAGGTTTTGCTTTTTCGTGGCGACTAATAAAACTAATTCGCCTGTTTTCAAAAATTAAAAGAAGACAAGCATACGTATATTAAAATTCATACATAAAGCATTCAAATTCATATAAACCAAATCACACTGGCATACATTACACTCCATGCACATAATCAAATCAGTATTTTCTTTATTTTAGATAAATTGTCGTTTAAACGCTAAATGATATATACAGGGGACTCTCTCTATCTGAACACTCTAATGTAAACCCCCAGTATTATGAACACATTCCGTCGGTCCTGGCAAGACTCCATAGGCTTAACAAAAGAGGAGTTCTCTGTATTCTGAACACTCTCTTATCTGAAAACCCCGTTATTATGAACGCTACTTTTAGTCCAAATTCTACCACATCTCTCTAAACTGAACATGTGTTTGTAATCTGAATTCAAATCCCCATCATGGAAATTCAGAGAAACTGATACAGAAAAATAAAACGATTCAACGAACTCGATTTAAAAAATAAGAGACAAAATTATGCTGGATTGTAAGCATGTGCTTGAAGTTGCAATTTGTTTGAATACTTCAGATAAAATCTTCAGTTAAATGTTGAAACACTTGTTGTCACATTGTTGTTAGCAAATTCCTGGAGAAGGCATTTTATGATTATTTTAGCTAGAAAATAGTTTTTTTTATTAGTTGGAGACAATTGCGATAATTTAACTTCCATCTTCCTTATTTCAAATAATAGTTTAAATTATTGTTAATCATATTTAAAAAATTAAAAGGTATTTTAAAAAATAATTTTTGAATTTTCGATTGATTACTTCGATTGATCAATTGCTGGGAAAATGGCAATTAAAGAAACTATTTGCTTATAATTTTGTTGCTATTTAATTTCAGAGAATTTATTTTTTGCCCATGATAGGACAATCATTAAGAGTTGTAGAAATCATATTAGTTTACTTCTAAAACTTAAAAGGAAGAAAATCCCTCTAGTACTGAACTTATTTGATCAACTACTGGATCGGTCACCCTACCTTAATAGTAGTAATGCATTTCCAATCTCCCTCTATACTGAACACCCCCATAATCTGAACTTTTTGGTCGGTCCCATGAGTGTTCAGATTAGAAAGTGTCCACTGTAAAGAAAAATAGATCTTAAATAAGTACTAGAATGACATTGAAAAGATGTAACAAATCTCAAATGTTTGCAAGTACAATTTATATGAACATGTTGAAACAGCTTTTTTGAAATGTCATAAAATAAGTAAATCGACATAAGTGATTAATGTTAGAAACTCTTTTAAATCAATATAATCTGAAACGAAAACAGCTATTATTTTTAGAACAATGATCCAAAAGATCTTCTGGATAATTTCTGGATCTTTTTAAATTTTTAAATATCTATTCCAATACACGAAGATTTGAACTATGCTAAAAAATACGTATCTTTTGGAATCTTGACTTATGACGATTTAGAAAATTAAGTCACTTTGTTTTTAAAAATCGGAATTAAATTGCATGTAAAATAAGTATAAGGATAAAAATAAGCAATTTTGAAAAAAAAAAAAAAAAAAAAAAAACATTTTAAATTGTTTATTCGATTTACATCAATTGCGCGCAAGACTGTGGTAAAACTATTGGTTCAGCGGCTCCCCAAAATGCTGATAATGATGTAAAGATAAAGTATCTAGAACATACACTTCATTTTTAAATAAATTATTTAACCACGTAATCGTCGCGCCCGAGACATTCACGGTCTGAAAGCTTCACGCAGTTATTCAGAATTATTTTATTCCCACCAGTTTTATAAAATAGTGTAATTGGTTTTATTTTGGTATCATGTTACTTGTCATTAAATAGGAAGAATATTTTTTTCAAAAAAGTGGTGGCAATCATGAATTTGAATTTTTAAACAGTAATTTAACGCGACCATTAAGGGGTTAATTATTTATTTTAAATTAGCAATTTTTCAATTAACCACTTATAAATTGGTCACATAAAATGCGGTTTAAAAATTCAAATTCATTATTGCTACCACCTTTTTGAAAAAAAAAAAATATTCATCTATTTGACGACAAATAAATTGATAACACAATAAAATCTATTACACTATTTTATAAAACTGGTGGATATCAAACAATTTTGAATAAAAGCCGTGAAACTTGCAACCCGTGAATGTCTCGGGTGCGACTATTAAGTGGTTAAAAGGATTTTTTTTAAATGTTTTATAATTTAAATTTAAACTTCAAATAAATAAATAAATAAATAAATAAATAATTTTAAAATGAATTATACATTGAAGATATTCAAGATCTACATTGAAGATTGATTGGTGCGCTTGAAACAATAGTTTTGTTATGATCTTGCGCGCATTAAATACATGTCAAAAAGCAATTTTGAATTTTTTATCAAAATTTAACATTAAAAAAAGTAGTAAAATGAATTTCAATATAGAATATTTAAAATATATATTTTAAATAGAAGATATATTAAGTTGTTTACATTAAAAAGTTTATGCATTTATTTTTCATAGGGGCTAGGGAAAAAATCCATCTGACATGTTGCTAAATTGGACCGCCAAGTAAAATATAAGACTCTTGAAACGCTTCAACTCTTTCTGGCGCAGTGTGTCCGGTTTGGACACACCTAATTTTAATTCCAAATTTGCAATTGGTACCAATAATATTTTAATAAAATCTTGCTTTTACAATAAAAGCTTAAGGAGTTCTTGATTTCTTAAAAAGTCGTTTGCAAATTCTGGTGTGTCGATAATTTCTCATTTTACTAACAGAATTTGTCCGCGCCGGACAGGGTTAAAGATTCATGCATGAGAAACTTACTAGGCCCAATACTGATTCATACAGGAAGGTAGTTTTTTTCTGGAGAGTATATTTTAAAATTTTGAATATCTATTCCAATACATGAAGATTTGAACTATGCTAAAAAATATGTATCTTTTGGAATTCAAACGTTCAAATAATGATAATTAAATAAAGTTCTTCAAATAAACGAATTCAAGTGCGTTTGCTTTAGGGACTTAATAATGCATCGACAACTTTGATAATTATTCTTTGTACGTATCGTTAGAGGATATAGTTGTGGGATCTATCGACAAAGATGCTTAGCAACAAATTGAACTCTGCACTGCAAAAAAGCACATTCTATAATGAAGCTCTGGTGGATTGGATTAAACCCGCGAACAACGGAAATTTTGATGAACTAGGTGATTTTTATGAGATTTGAGGAAGATGCGAACTGGAGTCGGCTATAGATAGACGGTCTAAAAAAAGATTCCCGAACATCTCGGAGTGAAAAACCAGGTCAGATGGACCTGCGTAATCGGAATATGTCCGGCAAGCTACTTCGGACTCTAACAAACTTTAATAGGCAGACGGCCTGTTATTTTTACGCTTCACATCACACTAAAATGTAAATAATTGTGCTGCAGTTTATATATATGTATATGTATAGCCAAGAAAGTTTAAACATTAAAATAGACCAGATTTTCGTTAAAAAATCGCCTAGACCACATTTGTTTCCTGGATACACCAAAGTAGTTTATAAGTCTTTCTACATATATATCTTTCTCAATAACTCAATGCGATTTCTAGTCAAATATAATAAACAGCCACGAAAAAGAAAAAGCGATTATTAAAAATATTCTTGATCCTAAATGGTTTATGTTTCAAGCCATATCTCTTATCAAGGTGCGTAGTCACCAAGAAACTCAAAGGATATTAATTCTTTTAGTATCAGAAATTCTTTAAAGTACTGGTTGTTAAATCTGAAAAAGGATTTCATATTCATTAAATGAAACAAATATTACATTATAAAAATTCTGGTAAAAGGTCCTTACAAGGTCCTTCCAAACTACGCACCCTGCTTATATTTTGAATTATGTTATTAAATCGTGCATTTAAATGTTATTTAGATATATAGTACTTCCTGTAAATACTATCTGATTTCTATTACGTATGCAAACTGCAACGTATATCAATTTCATAAAATAAGAAATAATTTAGTGTAATCAAAACGGGCTCAAAACAATGTTTCTTCCTTAACCATCATGTAATGGAATACTTTTGTGTGGTCCTATATAAGTTAATAATAAATATTCCTTGCAGCACAAATTATACATAATATCTATTTTAGTTTGAACTATGTAGATGCATATTAATTTTATTATTATTGAAGCAGTATAACATCATTAAAATGCACCTGAAACAATTTTTTTCCCATTGGACGTAATGTAACTGAACACTTTTGATTATCCCTGTTCTTAAACTATGCATCCAATTTTCATTAAATTTGAAATAACTCGACAAAAACATTCAAAAATTATATATTTCAAACTTGAAATGATTCAATTGGCTAGTTTTTTCTCTGTTATATGCGGACAGTCGGACAGACGGAAAAACAGACTGAATGGCGACTATCGGTGCTACGTATTTACATAATTACGAGCGCACCTAAAAATGTAGTAAAAAAAATGCAAAATATTCATCCTTAAAACATGAGGAATTTTCAAAGCATTGTAAGACTATTAAATCATTAATTCTAAAAAAAAAATTTTTTTGAAATTTTTTATTTTATGCTCTTGTTTAACAATGGAGTTTATTAATTATTACCATATTTTTTAGTACTTTTTTAAAACAAATAATCAATCTTGAAAAGTTTAGGATTCCATACTCTAAATTTTTAATATAATAGAATATATATATATATATATATATATATATATATATATATATATATATATATGTATAAGCATACAAAATGTATTTATATATATATGTATTAATTCTGTTAAAAAATGCATCAAAATTAATAAAAAGCAATAAAAAAATCAAATGCTTTTTATCAAGTTATTTGAACAACTTTTTATTTGTAAGAATATGCTGACACAACTCTTCTCAAATATCGTAAAGAAAATGTGTCGACAAAAGTGATTATTGTCAGACAAATCCTTTAAATCAATAGTTTTTTGAAAAAAAAAGCAGTTATTTTTCAAAGAACAAAATTGAAGAAAAGATCCAGAAAATCTGATTTCTTTCGTCGTGTAGACATTGAAAATTGATATATTTTGTTTAGATACCAGTAAAATAAAGAAGAAATTAGATCAGAATAAAATTTTAAAAAGTATGTAAAATCGCAAGTTAAACTTGACCTATGGAACGAAGCTACATTTCAAATGTGATTTCATTTGTCATGAAGACATAGAAAATTGATTTTTTTTGTTTAAATACTGGTAAAAACAAGTTGGAAATTGCACGTGAAGCATAGCAAACGAGGTGCGTTCGTACGATAACGAAGTTTTAAAAATATTACTCTTATATCTCAATCTCATAAAATTGTAAATAGTGAATTACAATTAAAACGCTCATCAAGCAATGTTCTCCCTATATCATTATGTAATGGAATACTTTTGTGTGGCCTTGTAAATCAATAACAAATGTTCTTTGCATCACAAATTATGAAAAATGTATATTATAATATGTACTTTATAGTTGCATATAAATTTTATCAAGTTCGAATGAGTGCAACACCATTAAAATGCATTTGAAACATTTTCCCCCATTGACCGTAATGTAACGGAATACTTTTGATTGTCCCTGTAATTGATCTATGCATCCGATTTTCATAAAATTTGAAATAACTCGACAAAATTATGTAATAACTATGTATTTTAAATTTCAAACGTATAAAATACATTTGAAACTTTTTCCCCATTGACTATAATGTAATTGAATACTTTTGATTGCCCCTGTAATTGATCTATGCACCCGATTATCAAAAAATTTGAAATAACTCGACAAAATTATGTAATAACTATGTATTTTAAATTTCAAACGATTAAAATGCATTTGAAACTTTTTTCCCCATTGACCGTAATGTAACGGAATACTTTTGATTGGCCCTGTAATTGATCTATGCATCCGATTTTCATAAAATTTGAAATGACTCGACAAAATTATGTAATAATTATGTATTTTAAATTTCAAACGATTCGGTTGGGTAGTTTTTGCGTTATTATATGCGGACGGACAGACAGACAGACAGACGGACAGACAGACAGACAGACGGACAGACAGACAGACGGACAGACAGACAGACGGACGGACTGAGCGACAACAATAGGTGCTACGTATTTACATAATTACGAACGCACCTAAAAAGAAGAAATCGGATGAGAATAAAATTTAAAATATATGTAAAATCACAAGTTAAACTCTACCTATGAAACGAAGCTACATTTCAGCCTTATTATTATTGTTTAAAATTCTAGTTACTTTGTAATTAAAAGGAGAAAAAAGTTTCATCGGCATAAACTCATTAGAATATATTCAAGGATGCTCCTAAAATGGCTGAATTCAACCACTAAAATTTAATAGTATATTTGATTTGTTTAATCTGAGAAATCTTGTCATTAAAAAAAACGAGAATTAAAAATTAAGTGGTACAAATCGGTCAATTCTAGCGTAGCGCTCGCATCTCTGAACATATTGAACACAGTATATATACACTCTCAAAAAAAAATTTCTTCAATTCACGGAAATTGTACTGACAGCAGAGCTGCCGATATATTTCCCTGAATTGACGAATATCCGTTCTTTCTTTCTTGGTTACAGTAAGTAAATTACCCATAAATTCAGGAAAGTTGAAAAAAAAGTGGCTTAAGTTGGATTCGAGCCAGCCATCTTAGCATTTAATATTCCCAATATATTTTTTCAAACAAGGAAGGTGTACTTACTGGGCATACTCAGAATGTGTTGAAAAAAATGCTACTTGTACTACTTCCGTATGTAATAAAGGATCAGTTAAATTTCCGGCGGAATTTCAGTAGAAAGTCTGTAAAAGAATAAAATATTTTCGAATATTTGGCGCGAAAATATGAAAGCGACACTAGATTTGGCGAACAGGATTTTTCCTCGCCAAAAGCAAAATCATTTTAACGCAAATGAAAATTTTTCGATTTTTAGAATGCGTGTAAATGGGTGTCACATACTAGGGTATACGAAATTGTAAATATCCCGTCTTTTATTTTACCAATTCAAATGGGGTTGACGAAAAATTTTTAGAATAAAATGGCTAAAGGTATGGTAATAGAATATATTTTTAAAAATTCTTACTGGTGAAATTTTAGCATAAATTTTAAGATTATTTCCAAAATCCGTCCGCTTACAAAAGGAAATTTTTTATGCAAGGAATACTGTCAACATGACGCAATTTTTTATAAACAGGTAGAATGTAGTTGTACTCGCACACTAAATCCCAGATCTGGGAGTTGATTTCTCTTAAAAAAAAAAAAAAAAAAAAAAAAAAAAAATCCAAAAATTTCAAAAAATCGCATTTTTTAGGCTTTGAAATCTCTGGTGGGGCACAAGATAAAAATCTGAAATTCTGGCTTTTGACAGTATTTTATGGTAATGTACAAAAATTTTCAAGGAGGAGATTTGACTACAAACTGAGATATGGCATGGAAAATATGTGAAAAAAAAATACAGCCAATCTATTGTAACCTATTACATCTTTGTTTATATAACTAAAATGTTAAATTAATGATTGATGGTACAAAAATAAATGTTAATTACAAAGATCTTCTTCAGATGCTTGTGAGTGATTTAAACAATTCAGAATGTATGTTAAGCCAATTTACTATTTGTCCAGATTAACAAAACCTACTAGAAACTCTATTACAACAAGATGACTGGGAAGAAAATTCAGAAAATGTAAATTACAGACAATCGGTTGCAACTGATTTTGACGGCATGATTTCAATTATTAAACCTAGAAAAGAATTTTGTGAAATTTTAATGCAAAAACTATATGCTTTGAAGAAACATCACTATGTGTGTAAAATATAATCAGTATTCCTTAAGCACAAAAAAAAAAAAAAAAAAAAAAAAAAAAAACTGGATACAGAAAATGCATTGTAAAGGGTAACTTTTCTGAAATTTTTACAATTGTTATTCAAAAAGAAATATAAAATTTTTACCGGGTTAAGAAACAGGCCACTGTCCATCCTTTTATAAGGTAGTCTCGTGTAATAATGCCAGGCGGGGTAATAACGCCACGTGCCAATATTTTGCATAATTATGAAATAATCTGGTAAATGACACCCATGTGCTCTGCGCAGAAGGGTTTTTTAGTCATATAAATCGCAAAAAAACAGCTTCAAGTTATTTTGTTTAATTTTTAGGTCTTATTGTTTTTACAAGCAATTAAAATTAACGCTTGATCTAAAATTTGCGAGATACGTTTTGTGATGTGACGACTATTTTTTATCCGGAAATACTTTGTTAATTACATAAATTTGTAGTACATTTCATGGACTTCCAAAATGTTGTTGAGGATTTTGGATATCTTCTCGAGAAAATTTCTAATTTAAAATGTACAGCGCAATAACTATAACGGGGTAATAACGCCAATCCTTGGCATTAATACCCCGGTTGATTCCCTACAGTGGCCGAGCTTACATCCTAAATACTGATTCAAATAAACACAGTTAAAACTGTGCAATGTTTCTAATAATTCTATTTAAGCGGTCCTTTTTAAGCAAAAAGAAGCTCACGGTCTGATATTCTTTTGCCTCATCCTCCCCCCCCCCACACACACACCACACCTTTATTTTTCTTACACTTTCACAAAAAATTTAACATTTTCAATAGCTTAGAATGCAATTTGTCAATTTCTAAGTTTGTAGAGTTTGTACTTTTAGAATTGGGCAATCTACATGCAATTATTCCATCTTATTTCATAGTTTTGTTTGCATGGCGGTGTTACCCATATAAGTGAGTAATAACGCCAAATAGCATTGGTCAAGAAATCACGCATTACATTTTATGAATACATATCTGTTAAATTTTTTTTTTATATAGATAGTCAATGAGTTGCTGTGTCAAATCATATATTTGTTTGAAAAATACAAACTAAAACTGAGCCGTGAAAATTGGTTGAACCTTAACGTGGCGTTATTACCCCAGGGCACCTTATATTATAATAAAGATAGTAGTCTTTTGATGAATGGAAGAACAGACGTTTTTGTGTTATCCGTGACCATCTTACACATGATACCATCACAGTCCATACATTCCAAAAACATGTGGTTAATGATATAAAAACTATTGCTCCATCAGTATCGAAGATCTATTTTAGAGACGGAGCTGTTAGCCAGTACAAAATAAAAAGCATTTTGTAAATTTTTGCTATCATAAGAAAGACAGCAGAATGGTATTTGTTACGACTAGTCATGAAAAAAATGCTTCTGATGGGGTAAGAGCAGTGTTCTCGCTGACAATTGATCAACGTTAGTAATTTGGCTAATTAAAAATGAAAAAAAAACATTCGCCGAATGAAAAAAGTATTAGCAAAATAGATTTGCTGCGTAGCACACACACACAAAAATCTTTAATCCTTTAATTTACGTCCTGTTCTAAAGTAACTTAGTTTTTATAACTGCGACAAAGATTGTTATTAATCTACTTTCAACTATCTGCTACAAATATATACTAAAAATATGTATATATTAAAAATGTAGTATGCATCAGTATGAAAAACGAAAAAGCAAAAATTGAGCACTAGCAATTTGGAGAATCTAATCGCTTGTTTACTCGCCAAATGAAGAAAATAGTTGCAATTTGGCGCAATGGCGAGCGACAGCGAGAACCCTGGATAAGAGGAGATACAAAGAGAGAAATAACTAAGAGCAGCCTACAGATGACAGATAAAAATCAGATCCTATCTCCTGAAGAAATGTTTAACTTTGGTAACAAACACCTTTCCGGTATTCGTTCGTGTACGTTTCAAGTGTAGAAGTAACCAACCATGTGAATTAGTTACATAATAAATTTCAATGCTGCTTGCAGTCCCTGAAACTCGTTCCTTCCGTAACTATATTCCTGTAAATGAAACATTTATACAACTTTATATTACATCAACTTCAAGTAGTTTTCAGGAAATAAAGATATCCAAAAGCTCCAAAAAGTTAAACTGCAGAAAAATGACATTTTTACATGTGTATATGATAAGAAGTGGTTTCTTGGAATTATTAATAAACATAGGGATTTTAAAGTCCATTTCTATGAGGCAGCAGGGCCAAGATTTTCATTCAAGTTATCAAGAAATGACAAGACTTGAGTGGGACAATAAAACATTTAGAATGATCACTCCTATGGAATTGACAACAGTAACTGATTGAACTCATAACATATCGCGTAAATAGTGTGAAGATATTTCTCACACTATTTATCTTTGTTGAGCATGTAGAGTATCATAGTAAATTAAACATTTGTTATTAAACTGTTTTCCACAAACGATATTTTTTCTGTAAATATTGTAATAAAAGAGATAAATTTCATTTCTCCTTAGGTACGCATAATAGCAATTCCTAACATTTTGTTGTCACCGTATCTCAACTTGTAGTCAAATTTTTTGAAATTTTTCGTGCATAACAGTATAATAAAATGTTTTGAAAGGTCAGAATTTCAGATTTTTATCTCGTACCTCACCAGAGATATCAAAGCCTAAAATGTGTCATTTTATAATTTTTTGATAAATTAAAAAAAAAAAAAAAATTCGCACATTGAAATTAACTCCCATATCTGGGACTTAGTGTTTGAGTACAAGCATGTTCGACCGATATGTATTTAAAAAAAAAGTGTCATATTAGCAGTTTTCCTTGCACGAAAAATTTACTCTTATAACGGACACATTTTGAAAAAAAAAATACTAAAATTTTTGCTAAATTTTCACCTGAAAGAATTTATTGTAAATTATTTCATTGCCAGTCTTTTAGCTCATTTTATTCTGAACAATTTGCAGCAAACTCTAATTGAGTTAGAAAAATAAAATATGAGACATTTACAATTCCGTAAACCCTTCAAAGTGAGAAAATTGCTGCACACTATGAAACAAAGATGGCCACCATGCACAAATGAAAAATAGTAAAAAGTAATTTTGAATTTTATCATGTTAGGGTACAAAAAATTTCAACTTTTTAAAAATGGTTAAGCAACCAAAAAAATATTTTCTGGTCCACTTGAAATGGATTGACACACACATAAAATGTGTGTGTCAACACACATTTTATGGTACATATATATAAAATCGAAATGTCACAGTGGAACTCCTATAAGCGATAAAGCAAAAATGACAAAATAAATGTATATATCACTTTTTACATTAAATATATTTAAATAAATACCATAAAAATCAAAGAAAATAAATAAATAAATAAATAATTTAAATTTCTAAATTATTTGTACTCATATTGCTGTAGTATCATATCCAGTTGCCTAACGAAGCTTTTAAGCTAGTTAGAGAATCCAAAAACATACAAAAAATTGTTCGTAACATGATATGTAACAACAATGTAACATTTAGAACATCAGTGCTTAATTTTGTAGTAACATGGAACAGATTTTCTTCTATAGGAAACATTCTCACCATACATATCGGCAATGAACATAAAAATTACAAAATAAAGCTTTTTTAAAGATAACATAAAGCTAATACCGTTCTTTCCCGCGTAAAAGCCACGGCTATGCAAAGGTCTTTTTTAAACCAAAAAATATATTGAAAAAAAGAAGTAAAAAATATATGCTAAGCTCAGGCAAGTAATATTTTTCAAAAAATTAATTCTGGTGGGAAATCGAGTTATCCAAGTTCCGGCGTTGACGTGCGAAATTGCGGTATATTTGTTAAATTTGTAATTATTAGGGGTATTCAAATGAAAAGGTACGGAAAGTCGTAAAAATGAAACCGGTTGAAATTTTAATATGTCGGTTGCCAGATTTTTTTTTTTTAGGAAACATTCTCATCAAAGATATAACAGCAATGAACATAAAGCTTACAAGATAAAGCTTTGTTGAAGACACTTTAAATCTAATATATTTGTTAAATTAGTATTTATTAGGGGTATTCAAATGAAAATGTACGAAACATCGTAAAAACGAAACCGGTTGAAATTTAAATATGCCACTTTGGGATTTCGCAGTCAGACATCGAGGAAGACATTGGAATATCCGGCGTGCTTGTGAGAACACGTGGTCGCCTGCGCATGAAGGGAGAGAAGCGGGCAGTTATATGTTCCGTCAATGGAGTTATGAATAAAAGGAGGATACATATAGTGCATTCTCTATCAGGTACGACTGAAGTAACTGAGGTGATTGTCAGAAAATGGCTGGTGATTTTTCTTAATGGGATCCAAAGTTTATGATTACCACACATGAGAACTCCACCAGAAAGCTTAAATAGAACATTTCTTTTTATTTTAGAATACTAATGATGGAAAAATTTCTCTCACAAACGTGGTAAAAAATTTCTATTTATTTTTTCTGGTATCAGTTTGCCCATTTATTATAATTAATTTACTGAGACTGACAGGACATTGTCTTGGTTGTCACAATATGGTGGAACTAAAACTGCTAAATTACTATTTACCAGTAAAAATGAATATCGATTTTTGCCATTATTTTTTATCGAAATTTTCCATTGATGAAGCGTCTAAATAAAGAGAAAATTTCTGCATTATTTTTTCTGGTGGGAGTTTGCTGGCGTGGTAATGAATCCTCTGCGAAAGCGGTTACCGTTGTAGCTTCACTTTTTTAAGGATATGTCAGTTCCTCTTTCTTAATAGTTCCATGGTTCCGTCCGCCACCTTCTGAAGAGTAGGCTTTAGCGGTGAGACAAAATGGCGGCTGCCGAAGTCGGATTTTTTTTTAAACGTATGTATGGTCCCTTAAATTTTGACACAAGTATTTTATGAAGGATTTCTTTGATTTATATAATCTCAGAACAATAAAGCAGAAAAATCTTTTAAATATTGCGTAGGTGAGATTCGGCACATGTGAATAGTTCACCTAAACATAGCTTTTTCTCATAGCTGGGGTAATTTCTATAAACAAAGTCTACTCAATATAGTAAACAGAACTTTCATTCTGGTATTTTTTAGACATCTTTAACGTTCTTCTACTGTTTTTAATAGTTTTGTAAAATCTAAAATATATTCACATGTGTCCCAACGGTAAAGCAGTTGTGAAAACATGGGAGCACACGAGAGCACATGGTGAGCACAAGGGGAAATTATCCTTTGACATGTTTTTATTAACTTTTTCATATGTTACGATAATCAGGGGCGTGCGAAGAGAAAAATACGCCCGGGGCAAGGGTTCAATTTGGCGCACCCCACCCTTAACTTTTTTATGTGACAGGCCAAAAATGATGTTGGTAGTATAACTTTGGCGTCCCCTAAATATCCGTGCCCAAGGCGACCGCCCCCTTCGCCGCCACTTTGGCACGGCGCTTACGATAATCATTAGTTATACTATCTGTTAAATTTACCAAAAAGAAGAAAATATATGTATATTTCTCTAATTTCTGGGTGATATGTTTAAGTAAAAAAATAAAAAATGAAAATAAATAGATCAGGGGAAGGGGGGGATGACGTTGCAAATGAGGTGCGTTCCTACGATAACGAAGTATTAAAAATATCACTCTCATATATCAATCTCATAAAATTGTAAATAGTTAATTACAATTAGAATGTGCACCAAACAATGTTCTTCCTATACCAATATGTAATGGAATACTTTCGTGTGGCCTTGTAAATCAATAACAAATGCTCTTTTCACCACAGATTATGCAAAATGTATATTATAATATGTGCTTTATAGATGCATATAAATTTTATTATGTTCGAATGAATGTAACACTAGGGTGGAGTGAAAAATTGAAAGTTAAAATTTTGATTTTCTATAGCTGCCAAAAGTTGCCTTTTACTATCTCTAATGCATGTGCAAAATTTCATGAATTTTGAAAAACTCCTTCAGTTCCCTTCCAGGACATTTATATTTGCATTGATTTACACGATAGATTATTACCATAAATTGTACATTAACTGGATTTTTTGGTAATCTCTTAACACATTTTTATATTTAAAATGTTTAGTGTAATTCCTTTCATCATTTTCAAACTTTAAGTCTTTATTTTTAAATATTTGAAACGGTTTATTGAGTTTAAAAACATTTATGCTGTCATTTTTACAGTCAAAATGAGTGATTGTGTAAACAAATCAAAATTTACCATTTCAAGAAGTGTAATGGAATATGTTTGGTGATTCTTCAAAACTAAATAAAGCTGTTTTGACAATAACAGCAAAATGCTATAAAATACTATTATTATACATGAAAATAAATGAAATACAGCAGTAATTGTAAAGTTCCGCCAAAATCAGAGATAAAAAAATCCTAAGAGAAAACATCGAAGGCATTAATTGTTGTATTTTCCCAAAGACGTATTGATCAATGATAGACAACAATTTTTCTGAATATCAGAAGCTTATTTATTTCCCCAAAATCAAAGGAAATGATGAAAAGTTGGAGATTATACGAAAGAACTATAAGTGAATATATTTCTGATTTAAAGTGTCAAATTAATTGTATTTGAGACATATGTTTTGGACCAGGAAAGATAATTGCAGGAAGTATTAAAATATTGCACTGAAAAAAATTTAAACCTTGATAAATTTATGGCAATAGGTTGTGACGGAACAACTATAAACCATAAGATAAAAAAACATGCAAATAGATTTTTGAAACTAAGATTTAGTCGTCCGTTGTAATGGTTAATATGTCAACTTTCTGAAAGCGAATTGCCACTAAGTCGTTGAACTTAATAAAAAAATAAAGGCTCACGAGCTTTTCCTGTTCAAACTGGAAAATCGTTGTATCAATGTGAACAATAGACAGTCATGGAAATTAAAAAATATCTGCTCCTATCATCGAGAAATGAACTCTGGAGAGTTAAGTGCAGATCAAAGTTATTTTTATGACATATGTCAAACATTTGCATCTAGTTAATGCTCCTCAAATCGTAAATCGTAATCCGGCAAGAATGTCGCACTCTAAATGATTGACAACTGTCAATTGACAACTTGGTTTGCAGATTAGAAATCAGAATGCATCCCAAAATCTGAAGATTATGGCTGAATTTGTAATGAAAGTACATTCGTCTATGTAGTTTCACTTCAAGATTCTTTTTGCAAAGATGGAGCTTATTTTTTTTTCTAAACATTAAGTTGTTTCGTTATTTGAGGGAATATTTAAAGAAAATTGTCGATCCCATTTTTCAACAAACGTATACTTCTGTCATTGAGCTAAACATTTACAGGAACGATAACTGAAAAAAAAAATCATGTTTGAGAATTTGTATTCCGAAGAATATTGAAGATAAAGGATATTGTATGTTCTACAATAAGACAGTTCCATATTTCTAAATTGAAATTTAGTGTTACAAACTATATAAACATTAATGACTGGCAAGAATGTTAAATCACCCAACATTTTTAATATAGTACCAAGAGAGAAGCTCGAAATTCAAATAAAAAGATTGGAAATCGAATCTTTTCAATTGAAAAATTTCCCTATTAGATTCAAGCTTTCGAAAGATGCGTAAAATTAGTTACTGAAGCGCCACTAACGGCTGTAGTAGTTGAAGCAAGAACGGATATATATGAGCAAAAATCAATGGGTAATTTAGATAACAATGGTCAATATAAATTACAGTAAAATGAAAGATCGTATAACGATACATTGTATATATTATTTTCATTGCATTGCTATATATTCAGAAAACCGCATTTACTTTATCTTTAGAGAATTATCTTTCATGTGCATTCGAAAAATAAAAGTGAACTGCATGTCAAATTATTGTGGTTTATCTTCTCTGCGACAATACGATCCACATTTTAGGGTTATATTCGTGATTTAAAGAGTTAAAACACAACGATAATTAGATCATTCACAAGTGGGGGGGGGCAAAGAAAAAAAAAAGAAAGAGTTGAATAATTTACACTTCATAGTGAAATCTTGGTTTTCACATGTAAAAAGCATAATCTTTAAGAGTTGGTAGGGAACTAAAGATGAATTCCAAATGAAATGAAATTTTAACTTTATATTCAGTGTGCCAAAAGGCAACTTTTTTGACCTATCCAAAGAAACAATTCCCAAAAAAAAAAAATATTTTGGTCATTTACACTTCATAGTGAAATCTTGGTTTTCACATGTAAAAAGCATAATCTTTAAGAGCTGGTAGGGGACTAAAGATGAATTCCAAACGAAACGAAATTTTAACTTTATATTCAGTGTGCCAAAAGGCAACTTTTTAGACCTATCCAAAGAAAAAATTCCGAAATTATTTTTTTGTCATTTTCGCTCCACTCTAGTGTAACACCATTAAAATCCATTTGAAATGTTTTTCCCCGTTGACTGTAATGTAATGTAATACTTTTGATTGTCCCTGTAATTGATCTAAGCATCTGATTTTCATAAAATTTGAAATGATTCGACAAAATTATGTAATAATTATATATTTTAAAATTCAAACGATTTGATTGGGTAGTTTTTGCTTTGTTATATGAGGACACACTGAACGACAACTATAGGTGCTACGTATTTACATTACGAACGCACCTAAAAACGTTAAATAATAGTTAAACTGTTATAAATCAAATCCTTTGTGAAATATTTTTATAAAACTTGACTCAAATTTTTAGTCATTCTGGTGTTAAGCTTTTGACTGACAAAATCAAGCATTAGTCTTTCCTGCATTATATATATTATTTAAATTTACATAATTCTTCAATTTTAATACATTTTTAAAATTTACTATGTAACGGTTAATACTCCTAAAGTTTAATTTTCTACAAGTAATTACATTCTTTATATCACTTCAATTTATTATGAAACATTAGACAGTCATTCAATAGCATCTAAAAAATTATTGAGTTAAAAATTTATAACATAATAATATTGAATTAAAAACAAAATATATAAATTAAAAATTTTGCTATGCCATCGCGTTGCCTAATCAGTACTAACAAGAAACACAAAAACAAAGCATTGAACGAAGATTTACATTGTTTTTGATTTTAATGAAATGTTTTATGTGTATATTTTTAATTTAATTTCTTTTTAGATGTATATAAGCCTGTGTAATGTTTCATAATTAATTTAAATAATAATTCACTTCAGACGAAAAAATGTACGTGTATCTATATCATATCACGTAAGAATAAACATTTTTTAAAGCATATTTAGAAAATTACACAGAAAAAAAAGCTACAATTTTGACTTTTTGCTAATTGTTATAGGTTCATTGTTACTTTTGTTTATTATGATTCGACACAGACCACAGTTTGACAAAGGATGTGTGAAGCTTAGGAAATTTTCAGGGTATCTTCAAACTTTAAGAGAAACTAGAAATATCTTATCATAAAACATTACGATAAAGTTGCAAAATTAATCTTTATATTTCACGTAAACCATTTAATACATTATCAATAGTAACTATATTTGAAAAAATTTAGATTACTTAACCCTTAACAGGTCAATTTTTTTTACCAGAAATGTTCCCAAAAAAAATCATACTTTTTACTGCATATAACCAAACATCATACATGATAGAACACGAAAATGCAAGATTTATTTTTATTATTGCCATAATTAATGATACAAAACAATTTTTTATTTCAGAATTTAGAAATAATAATATCCTAAATGTTTGCTTTTTACAAGCACGTCTGTATCCAATGAAGACTGTTTTACAGATTTAATAAAAATTTAATTCAAACAAACTTACCATAAATTAAAACTTCTCAGTTTCGAATGATGTTTTTTATTCAGAAATCTTTTTTTTTTTTTTTTTTGTGTGTGTGTGTGTGTGTGTGTGTACAATTTGAAGAAAAATATTAAAATTTGAGCGACATATTTGAAAAGAACGCCCCTATAGACTTTACATTATCATTCGGGTCTTTTTCAACGAGTAATGTGGGCTCTCAGCAAAAAAAAAAAAAACCCGGATGAAAGATTTTAATCACACAGACAAGCTGCGTCATCTATTGAAAAATAATGATAATAAAGTCTTCTAAAAAAAAATGAAAAATATCACAGAGGGAAACGAGAAAATATCGATTCCCGAACACCGTACGGGCAAACCAACTTAGGCCAACTTCCAGTTGCCCGAAAAGCATTCGGGCAAACCAATTAAGGGATTAATGGAAGATTAGGCTGCGTTAAAGATATTTTTATAGCACCGGATAGTTTTAGCTTTATTAAGGTAACGCTTTTGGTCTTTACAAAAATTTGTGAAACATTCAAACTAGAGAACTACACTTCTCAGTAATGACATCGTTTATTTCAAAGTAAACCACTTAATGCACTATTAATAGTACAGTAGAACCCCGCTAATACGGACTCCGTTAATCCGGATCTCTGGATAAGCCAGATCGGTCTGGTAGATTTTTTCCCCTAAGCGACTGGCGAATTTTCATAACATTAATTTATTTCATTAGAGATTCTCTAACTAAACAATTTCAAGAAAGTAATCTATATGATTGCTGTATCTGGGGATCAAGCTGCTGCGAATACTCTCCGAAAGTCCTGGAAGATTTTATGGCCCGCAAATTGTGATGTCTCGGATAAGCTTGAAACAGTTGGAAAAATAATCGAGAATAAAAATTACACTTGAAGATTTTGTGATTATGTTAAAGAAAATTATCGTTTTTCATATGTTAATAGCAGCGACATTAGCAATTGGTTGGAAGCAGAAAATAATGGAGGTTGCACCTCACTTACAAATCACAAAATAATCGCTTTGTGTACAACTGAATAAAAATGAAGATAATACAGACGAAACCACCATTATCGATGATGATAGACCAAAAGCTATTAGCCAGAATGAAGCAACGTCTCATTTAGAATAATTGATGATTTATTTTGAACGTCAGTTGGAGATTTTATCCAACGAACTATTTGCGCTCAAGCGGATGCGTGACTGTGCGGTCCGAAAAAGATATACGAAACTAGCGTAGCAGAAGATTACAAACTTTATAATTACAAAATAAACATTTTTACTGTTTGTAGATATTCAATATGTTTCATATATAGGGGATATTCTGTAAGCATGTTCAATTTATTTCAATCTTTTCTCATTCTCCGGATATTCCGAATTTACTATAATTGGAATTGGGTCTTGTCCCAATTAATCAGAATAATCGGGGTTTTACCGTATTTATATTTGAAAACTTTTGAGATTACAGAAGAGTTTTGATCTTTAAATTACTTGAAGATATTTATTGAACTGTGATATAAATTTAAAAGATTCTTATATACTGTTTTTCATATGCAGTATATTTAATTTACTCATAAATAATAATTTTAGAAAAGGCACTTTTAACAATTGGCACTGCATAATCTGAATTTAAAACATAATTTTTTATTGTCAATGAAATTTGGACGAGTTAACGCAGGAAATTAGACGCCATTGTTTTATTCTATTTTATTTCAAAATTAATTTGAAGACACTTTTATAAATTCTGAATTATAAAAATTATAATACAGAAATGTATTTTCTTACAATTTAATGCAATAAAATTAAAGACAATGTTGAATTTCAAGTTTACCGGCATTTTCCATGACATGCATGCAAAATTGATTCAGCTATGCTCTTTGAATTTTAAAATCCTCAGTAGGCAATAGTATACGTTCTGGTGATCATAACTTTCATTAACTATGAAAATTATATTTGATATTTATAAAATCAGGGCTAGCACCGTTCCTAAAATTTTCACAGTTTGCAACCAGTATTTTAAATAAAAAATCTTTATGCAAGTTTCCTTTAACATCTTTAATAGATTTATATAATAAATATTACCGTTTTAAAATTGCGGTAGTGAAGTATGAACATTTTAGGAAGGGTGCGAGCCCTGTAAAGTGTTCTTGAATCACACTTTAAAAATCATGTCATACAGGGTGGCGAGTGGTTAGATAAAAACACAGTCAATATAGATAATAAATGCCATTTTTTTATTAAAGATAAATTCACTTTATATAATTTTCTTTTATAATATTTAAAGTATTTTCTGTAAGAAATTACTGGCAGTTTTCGCTTTTCTTGACTGTGTTTTTCCCGGTTTTCCCTGACTACTCGCCACCCTGTCATATGTTGAAAAACTAACAATTAAGGAAGTGTAAAAGAATATAGTTTTCTCCAAAATTGTTTTAAATACGAATAAACAAAGCATACGTTTTAAAAACTATTTTTTTCATGATTATTATCTTTCTCTTTCTGATTATTATAACTCTTTTATTCACTATATATCTGTTTATGAATTATTTTCATCATTGCACGATTAAACTCCGTTTAAGATATTTTTTATCTATCTGGTTAATTGCAGTTTTGTGAAGGTGCATGCATTTAGATTTTTATTGAAAATTGCAAAACACTTGAATTAGAGAGGTATATTTCTAAATAATGGCCTTATTTATTTCCAAGTAAGCCATTTAATACATAATCAATAGCAACTTCACTTGAAAAAAATTAAGATTACTGAAAAGTTGACCTTCGAATTGTTTGAGTACACTTATTGCACTGTGATATAAACTTAAGTTTGAACTCTAGTGATATAAGATTCTTAGTGTTACTTTTCATATGCATTAAATTTTAATTATTCTTAATTGATAATTTTAAAGTAGTACTTATAATAATAGCGCATCGTAGTCTGCGTTTGCAATTACAGGAACTCTGTATAAATTTCTGTTACATTTTAAAAAGGATATTGTATTATGTGTTAAATTGGGATGATTTGAAACAAGATGTAAAAATATATTGAAAAGTGTTTTTGTTTTAATTCAAATACAGTAGTCTTACATTTTTGTATATTTTGAATTAAAAACATTTCATACTAAAATATAATTTCTTAGAAAGAAATATAATTTCTTTCTATTTTATTTCAAAATTAATATGAAGACATTTTTGTAAATTCTGAATAATGAAAATTAAAATTATAATACAGAAATGTATTTTTTTATAATTTAATGCAATAAAATTGGAGACAATGTTGAATTTCAAATTTACCGGCGTTTTCCACGCCATACATACAAAATAGTTTCAGCTATGCACTTTGAATTTTATTATCCTCAACAGGCAATAGTATACGTTCCGGTGATCATAACTTTCATTAACTATGAGAATCGTATTTGATATTCATAAAATCAGGGCTAGCACCGTTCCTAAAATTTTCACAGTTTGCAACCAGTATTTTGAATCAAAAACATTTATGGAAGATTCCTTTAACATCTACAATAGAATTATATAATAAATATTACCGTTTTAAAATTGTGGTAGCGAAGTATGAAAATTTTAGGAACGGTGCGAGCCCTGTAAAGTGTTCTTGAATCACACATTAAAAATCATGTAATATGTTGAAAAACTAACAAATAAGGAAGTGTAAGAGAATATATTTTTCTCCAAAATTGTTTTAAATGTGAATAAACAAAGCACACATTTTAATAAAGAATACTGCCCAGTTAAACTGAAGGCATTGAGCTCACAGGCTACAAATACTAATTGCACATTAAAGCTTTATATTTTCAAGGGTTAATTCCGTTCGAAAAAAAAAAAATTAAGAAGGGGAAACAGCTCTCCCCTTTTCTCTTTTTTTATACTTAATCATTGAACCTCCTATACTATCAAAGACATGCTTTATCATATAAAAAATCTATATCCAAAATTCAGAGCAAATTAGATAATTCTTAATAAAAACCCATTTAGCATTTATATAATTTAAAAAGAGTTATCCCCCTCTTTTATACTTAACCATTAAACTTCCAAAACTATTCAGAGATTTGAACGAAATCTGAAAATTCTGCTTGAAAAACCCATTTATATAAATTAAGGGGGGGGGACATTAGAACCCCTGTTCCCCTTATTTATACTTATTCAATGAACACCTAATAACAGTCACGGAATCGCCTCATCAGAATGATCCTAATCTAAATTTTGAACGAAAATTAATTCTGCATGAAAATCCCATTTATATCAACTAACGGGGGGGGGGCATTAGAGCCCCTGTTCCCCCTATTTATACTTATTCAATGAACACCTAATAACAGTCACGGAATCGCCTCATCAGAATGATCCTAATCTAAATTTTGAACGAAAACTTAATTCTGCATGAAAATCCCATTTATATCAACTAACGGGGGGGGGCATTAGAACCCCTGTTCCCCCTATTTATACTTATTCAATGAACACCTAATAACAGTCACGGAATCGCCTCATCAGAATGATCCTAATCTAAATTTTGAACGAAAACTTAATTCTGCATGAAAATCCCATTTATATCAACTAACGGGGGGGGGGCATTAGAACCCCTGTTTCCCCTATTTATACTTATTCAATGAACACCTAATAACAGTCACGGAATCGCCTCATCAGAATGATCCTAATCTAAATTTTGAACGAAAACTTAATTCTGCATGAAAATCCCATTTATATCAACTAACGGGGGGGGGGGGCATTAGAACCCCTGTTCCCCCTATTTATACTTATTCAATGAACAACTAATAACAGTCACTGAATCGCCTCATCAGAATGATCCTAATCTAAATTTTGAACGAAAACTTAATTCTGCATGAAAATCCCATTTATATCAACTAACGGGGGGGGGGAGCATTAGAACCCCTGTTCCCCCTATTTATACTTATTCAATGAACACCTAATAACAGTCACGGAATCGCCTCATCAGAATGATCCTAATCTAAATTTTGAAAACTTAATTCTGCATGAAAATCCCATTTATATCAACTAACGGGAGGGGGCATTAGAACCCCTGTTCCCCCTATTTATACTTAATCAATGAACACCTAATAACAGTCACGGAATCGCCTCATCAGAATGATCCTAATCTAAATTTTGAAAACTTAATTCTGCATGAAAATCCCATCTATATCAACTAACGGGGGGCATGAGCCCCCCGTTCCCCCTCTTATACATATCGAATGAACTCCAAAAACTAATCAGGGAAGCGCCTTGTCAGGATATACCTACATACAAAATTTCAAGTGGATCGGATATTTTTATCATGAGTTATCGCGTTACGTACATACGAACATACATACAGAACGTACGGGCACATAAGCTCTCAGGCTATGATAGCCTGTGAGCTAAAAACTATTCTTTTTTCATGATTATTATTTTCCATTGAAAAATCAACACTTTCATTCACTAAATATCTCTTTATGAATTATTTTCATCGTTGCACGTTTAAACTCCGTTTAAGATATTTTTATTGATCTGGATAAATACAGCTTTGTGAATGTTACATGTACATGAATTTAGATTTTTATTGAAAATTGTAAAACACTCAAATTAGAGAGCTATATTTCTAAAAGATGGCCTCATTTATTTCCAAGTAAGTCTTTTAGTACATAATCAATAGCAACCCCACTTGATATATTATTACTACTTAATATTACTACTAATTACTACACTTATTATTATTATTATTTCCTGTTTATTATTTATTATTATTCCTAAGTATTATTAGTAAGCAATTTAATACATAATCAATAGCAACTACACTTATATTATTACTACACTTATTATTATTATTATTTTCCTATTTATTACTTATTATTATTCCTAAGTATTATTAGTAAGTCATTTCATACATAATCAATAGCAACTACACTTGATACTACACTTATTATAATTACTTATTATTATTACTACACTTATTATTATTATTATTTTCCATTGAAAATACAACTCTTTTATTCACTAAATATATCTTTATGAATTATTATCATCATTGCACGATTAAACTCCGTTTAAGATATTTTTATCGATCTTTATAATTTCGGCTTTGTGAAAGTAACCCGTGCATGCATTTATATTTTTATTGAAAATTGTAAAACACTCAAATTAGAGAGCTATATTTCTAAATAATGGCCTCATTTATTTCCAAGTAAGCCATTTAATACATAATCAATAGCAACTACACTTGAAAAAAAAATTAAGATTGCTGAAAAGTTCTTGACCTTCGAATTGTTTGAGTACACTTGTTGCACTGTGATATAAACTTAAGTTTAAACTCTTGTGTATGAGATATTTAGTGCTACTTTTCATATGCATTAAATTTTAATTATTCTTAATTGATAATTTTAAAAAAGTACTTATAATAATAGCGCATTGTAGTCGGCGTTTGTAATTACAGGAACTCTGTATAAATTTCTGTTACATTTTAACCACTTAATGGTCGCATTAAATTACGGTTTAAAAATTCAAATTCATTATTACCACCACTTTTTTGAAAAAAAAAATCATCTATTTAATGACAAATAAATTGATACCAAAATAAAACCAATTACACTATTTTATAAAACTTTTGGGAATCAAAAATTTGGAATAAAAAGGCCGTGAATCTTGCATCCGGTGAATGTCTCGGGCACGACGATTAAGTGGTTAAAAAAGATATTGTATTATCTATTAAATTTGGATGATTTGAAACAAGATGTAAAAATATATTGAGATTTCTTTTTGTTTTAATTCAAATATAGTAGTCTTATATTTTTGTATATTTTGAATTTAAAACATTTCATACTAAAATATAATTTCTTAGAATTTAATGCAACAAGGTAGAACTCGTCAAATTTTGGCGAAAGAAAATGTTTAAGAAGGAACTGTTTTATTAACTTATCATAAACCTACAAAATTAGTTATAGTAAAAAATGCTTTTTATATTGATACGTCTAACTCTTAAACAAACGATATATATCGTCAAATTAACAAAATACTATTTCTATAAAACGCAGTTGTAGAAAGTGTTAAAATTAAACTTTAATCGTATATGTAAGCAGTTAAAAAATAATAAAGATATGTTATCATGATAAAGTTATCAATTAAGGTTCTTATGCTAGTATTCCAAAATGATAAAAAGCAAAATTTATTCAACTTTGACTCAATCATAGAATTTTTTTCCGTGAAATCTAAATCCGGCATCATTTTCACCATATAAAAATTTACAAATGTACATTTCACATCTGTATTCCCGTTTCAGAAAAATTGTCATTTTAATTTGATAATTTTGATTCAAAACTTGAAGTCTCAATGGGGCTATTCGCTGAAATAGATATTAAACTGTTGATATTCTTTTACGTGTAAATCAAATTATATAAATAAAGTCAAAATTTACCGGGTTTTATAACAGAAGATATTTAAATTTCTATTTTCTCCCTTTTAATGAGAAAATGGCAACATAAAGATACAGCGCTCAATTTTTTCTCTTTTTTCCTTTGCTTTAAATAGAAATGGAGTACTCCTGTTTGCCACGATTAGAAAAGAGGTATTAAAAGCTACAAAAAAATTAATATTTCAAAAACAAATTAAGATACAGCATTCAAACAATTTTCATTTAAAAGTACATTTTTTCCCCTACACAATGGTGTAAAAATTGAAAATGTGCGACATTAAGAAGTTAAAAAACTTTTAGTAGCAAAAATTGCAATACCGAAATTCATTTAAAATTTGAAACTGTTGTCATGCGCAAAATGACGTATGCGTTACGCGCAGATACGTTTGGCCTTTATAATGTAGATTTAATACATTAAATACGACATTGTATACTACGTTTAGATACTTTTTTTTCTTGCCATACGAACTTAGTGACTCAGGTATACAATTTGAATTTTAATAGCTTCACAAAGCACTAGTATGTGTTCTGGTGATCATAGCGATCATTAAAAATAACTTAACAACTCAAAAATTAAAAATTAATAGATTCAAAAGTGTACATTCTCTCCCCCCCCCCTTTTCAACATTGCTAAGTACCTTACATCAAAAAGCACCTATTTTATTCACTACATATATTTTTCAGAATAATTTTCCCAACAGACGATTAGAGACTGTCCAAATATTACGTTTTTAATTTTTCAGTAATTTTGGACATCCTCCCTACTTTCCAATATCATACGTTATTATCCCTCTACCCCCCATCCCCCACCCCTGAATAATATCATTATCAAATAATATTGTCATTTTCTATTTAAAAATATATTTATAGAATTTATTTCTTTTGTTTGTAATGATATACAAAACTGCATTTTATTTACATACGCATTTCTTTTTCATATACTTTATTGATTCAAATGAAGAGAAGTCAATCAAATACAACATTGCTGTCCAACCTTTCATTAAGTGCAGGCGCACTTCATCACATTGCAAACACTGAAGGGCACAATTATTAATATGTCTGAAAATATATTAATTGACTACAGGTTGCAGCGTTGCCAGTTTCGATTCCCTTTTTTATACAGAAGTTTCGAATTCACACAGAATGTTTCCCAAAGAAGAATTTTTACTTTAATTTAAGAATTATTATTAAAGCAAAAATTAGTTTTCTGAGTTTCTGCTAAGAATTCGATTTTCCGAATTAAAAAGAAGGCAATATTGGCAACTATTGTAAGAAAGTGACGATATGCATGCATCTTATATGGTGCACAAACACCTCACAACATAAGCCATAATACCTCCCAAAATATGAGGGCCAGGAAAAATATTTTGTTGAGAAAAAAGGCTAAAATTTAACTCTATACTTAAAATAGAAAAATACTGTGGAACACTGAGCATTTAAAAAAAATTAACATGGATTTTTATGTAAATAAATTTTAGTAACATGAATAATTCGAAAGGGCGCCATGAAAAACCTCAAAGGGCGCCATGAAAAACCTCAAAGGGCGCCATGAAAAACCTCAAAGGGCACCTTAGCGCCCGCAAGACGCGTTGGACAGTTCTGAAATACAACATTGTATCAAATAACACTTAAAAAGTATTTTATAATAGCTTTTTCTTATATAATGCATTCAACAGTGATAAAATTATATTGCATTTACCTCGAATAGAGGAGGAGTGGGAGTTAGGAATTAATTTTCTTAAAGGGTGATTAAACTTTGTTAAAGATAGTTTTGTTGCTCTGGATAGTTTCAGCTTTATTAAATTATTGCATACATGCATAAAGCTTTTTTACAAAAATTTCTAAAACACTTAAATTAGTGCGATAAGTGTCTAGTTAATAGCTCCTTTAATATCATATCTAATATATTTAAAAATACAAGTTTAAAGTATCTGATTTGAAGAATTCTAAGTTTTTTTTTTAATCTTGAATTTCCTTTAATATATTTATTGCTGTATAGTTTAAATTAGATGCTTAAGTATATTGTTTTCCATATCCAGTAAATTTCCATTAATCTTAATTGATAATTTTAAGGAAATACTTTTAATAATTGCGTAGCGTAGTTAAAGTTATCTGTCATAGGAAATTCTTTTAAATTCAAAGAAAAATCTTACTGTCAATTAAATTTAGATAATTTAGAACAAAATATGAAACAAATTTTTTTTCGTTTAAAATCGGTTTTCTATGAACAATCTGTAATGATAAGTGTTACAATTAATACAATAGCCAAACAGTTACACAAAAATATTGGTTCAATTCTATGCATAACTTCATACACTTTTAGTCGCTACAATATTGAAAATGGCACAAAAATCGCTATTGCAGCGCGCCCTTCTAGCGGAATATTTCAAAGTTGAAGGAGGACCTGCTTGCAACAGCCAAAAACATTCACAAAAAATGGTTCAATTCTATGCATATCTTCATACATTTTTTGATGGTAGAATGGCGGCATACGAACACATACACAAAACCAGACAGACATTTTGTAAAAACACGTTTTTTGGAATCTCTGACCTCTAAAACGTGTAAATCCGTCGAAAAACGGAAGTCGAAAAAAAATTCTATTACAATACCATGGCTGCCAACTACTACGCATTATTACAGCTAAACAAACACATTCAAACCTGAAATTCTGTTTAACAAGTTAAGAAAATGTGCAGTGCTAAATATTATGAAATAAATTCATTATGCATATTATTTAATAAATTTTCTGGTTATAAACACGTTTATTTCATTTAAAAGGGCGTAGAAGTTGGCAGCTCTGCAATACTTTCTTCTATTGAGGATAGAAGAAAGTAGCAATCGAAAAACAATCTTACATATAGCTTGCAACTTTGCACACGTAGAACCTTGTTTGAACTTCCATTTTAAATATTCTAAAATTAACAATTAAAAAGCAAAAAAATATATACAGTTGGCAAAAAAAGTATTTGTACACTTCATTTTTTTCAAGTATAATGAAATTAAACAAAAGATTTAAGCAAAAAATACTGTAATACAATAATTTAATGCATTATAATATTATAGAAGCAAAAACAAAATTACACGAATCGATTTTTTACATTATAATAAACAAATATACAAAAATATAATGCAAAAAAAGTATTTGTACACTATATTAATGTATTATAATTAATGAAAATTTAGTAAAATAATACAAATTAATATTTTGTGTGAATTCATTTAGAGTTTATGACTACTTCTAGATGGTGTGACATAGATTCCACCAACTTTTTTGTAGCGGTCTGGTTAATGTTATTCCATGACACAATAAGAGCTTCTTTAAAACTGTTTTTTACTGATACATATTTTTTTTTCGGATTTTCTCATCCAATAGCATCCGCAAATTTTCTAGTGGATTCATGTCTAAAGATTTTAGAGGAGTTACCAGTCGTCTTCGAGTATTGTCGTAAGCATGTGCTGGTGATCACAGCAGTATGCTTTGGTCGTTATCCTGCAGAAAGTGAAAAGCTTCCTCTACGCATAATTTCTTGGCACGGTTTAATAAATTATGTCGCGACACATCAATGTATGTTAAACCTGTCCTTCCATTGTCAATAAATTTTAAATGTCCTGCTCCATTAGAAGCTATACACCCCAAAATTATAATGTTCCCCCCAACATGCTTGATAGTTTGAAGTATACGTTTTGGATCTAGAACAGTTTTATTTTTACGCCAATTTTTTTCGAATGCTTGGTGATAAGAAAATTCCGAATTTTCCCTCATCAGAAAAAAATACTGTTTTCCAAAAATCCAATGATTTACTTCTGTATGCGAAAGCGAATTACTATGCGTTTTCGACTATTTGTTTCGCTGATGAATGGATTTTTCCTTGGGGTTCTTCCTTTTAAATCTGCATTGAGAAGAATATTTTTTATTGTTTGAGGTATTACTCTGATGCGAGAAGATGTTGCAAGGTCTCCAGCAAATTTTTGAACCGAACGCATAGGATTTTTTAAAGCTTTTTTAACAACACTCCCTTTTTCCCTCATTGTTAGTTTGCTGAGAAGTCCTGGTTTTCATTGAATTTCGATGCTTTTAATTTATTCATAGTTTCTCACTATACATCCAATAGTTGTAAATGGTAATTTAATAGCTTTTGCAAATTCTTGTTGCGAATTTAAATTTTTATTATGCTCAATCATAGGATTTCATATATCTAGAGGTGCCTCTCTAGTTTTAGGTTCTATACGCGATTACTTCAAGAGCAAATTAGATTAAATGTCAGACAAATATAATATGAAGTTAAAAATTATTAACAGCTTCTGTAAATGTAGTCCTTTGAACCATAAACACTATAAAACACAGTACATATCAGGATGGAGAAATGTACAAATACTTTTTTTGCAAGAAATTTTTGAACTTTTCCTATTAGAAAATTATTTTACATCTTTATCGAAATTTTCTGTTGTGTAATTTAAAACGCACGGTAAACAGACTGTATTAAAACTATTTTTTGACAAAATATCTGCTTTTATTTAGCTAAAAATTATAAATTTTAGAGTGTACTAATACTTTTTTTGCCATCTGTATTTTACACCACATTTAATGATAGAAATTCCAAATAATAAAACGTGCTAGAAATAACTTAATTCTCTATTTCTAAAAAAACAATTTTCTTAATGAATGATCAAATTCCATTTAAGATATTTTAAGTGTCCTGCACAGTTTCAGTATTAACCCCTTCGCGACGGAGCTTTTTACGAAATTTTTAATGTTTTGTCACCGGTTTTTAAAAACAGAAATTTGTTACTCATTAAATCCAGAAAATGCTCTGATTAAATAAGTAAAATTTTACAGCAAAATTTTACTGGTGGGAATAAACAATGATCCTTAAGTTTTTTTGCGACACGTATACGCGTCGCTCGTCCTCAAGGGGTTAAGGCATAGCTGCCAACATCTTCTGCTTTTTTGGACCGGAAAAAAATTTATAGAAAATTTTACCATTGCAAACCGCAGTAATCTGCCGATTAAACAAATAAAAAATTTCTATTAAGTTTTTCCGGGTAAGAAAGTCAGAAAAATTGGCAGCTATGGGTTAAGGTAATGCATGGACGCATAAAGCTTTACCACAAAAATATCCAAAACACTCAAATTAGTGCGATATATAAGTTTTTAATGATCTCTTTAGTATCAATTCTGGCAATTTAAAAATACAGTTCAAAGTATCTGCATTTGAAGAACTCAAAGATTTTTTATCTTGAATTTAATATATCTATTACTATGTGATTAAACTAGATACTAAAAGATATTGTTTTCCGTCTCCAGTAGATTTCAATTAATCTTAATTGATAATTTTAAGGTTGTACCTTTAATAATTCCATAGCTTAGTTAGTCAGAGTTAGCTATCACATGGATTTCTTTAAAATTAAAAGAAAATCCTTATTTTCTATTAAATTTAGTGCAAGATATAAAACTTATTTCTTTTTTCTTATTTAAAATAAAAAATAGTATGATTATTCTTTTGTGAATAATTTAAGAGGCAAGAAATGAAAACAATATTCAAACTTATCAAATCAATTATAATACTACATAATAAAAAAAAAAAAAAAATTTTATTTATAGCTTACAACTTCGCACGCAAATAGCATCTCGTTTAACCCCTTAAAGACAGCCACAGGTATGCGTGCAGTGTTGCCAGATTCGGATTTTTAATTCAGATTCTTCACTGGCACCACTTTTTTGAAATGGTAAAACGAGGCTTATTTAATGTCATATTAATTATGGCGAAAAGAAAGGGAATTTTACCGTTTCAAAAAAGTAGTTTTACTCAAGAAATTTGAATTTTAAAAAAGTAGCCCACTGGCAACACTGTATGCGTGTCACAAAAAGGCTTAAGAATTCTTGTACATCCCTACTAGTAAAATTTTACTGTAAAATTTGCATTATTTAATCGGAAAATTCGCTCGATTTAATAAATCACATTTTTTTTTTTAACCGGTGACAAAACATTGAAATTTTTCTAAAATCCCCCGTCGAGAAGGGATTAAACTTTCATTTTAAATATTCTAAAAATAACAATTGAGAAACGAAAAAAGATATATATTACATAACATTTACCCATTTCCGGCGCAATGTGTCCAGTCCGAGCACACCTAGTTTTTATTTCAAATTTGCAATCGGCACCAAGAATATTTTAAAGAAATTTCGCTTTTACAATGAAAGCGTGAATTTAAGAATTCAAAATTTCTACAAAAGTCGTTTTTAAATTCCGGAGTCAAGCAATAATTTCTTATTTTATGAGCAGAATTTGTCTGCGCCGGAAAGGGTTAATGCTAGAAATTCTAAATAATGAAACGTGCTAAAAATATGTTTCTTTAATTTTCAACTTCTAAGAAAAAAATTTTCTTAATGAATGGTTAAATTTCCACTTATGATATTTTAAGTGTCCTGCATAGTCTCAGTATTATTAAGATAATGAGTGCATGCATAATGTTTTTTCATAAAAATTACTATAAGACCGAAATTACTACGATATTTTCAAAATAATGGCCTCATTAATATCAAATTTAGCTATTTAAAAAGCAGTTAAACGTATCTAAATTTCAAGTATTCTAAGATTACAGAAAATTTCGATCTTGAATTTACTTACACATGTTTATTACTCTGTGATATGAAATTTAAAGATACTTAAGTATGTTTTTTCCTTATGCGAGAAATTTAAATTAATCTTAATTCATAATTTTAAAGAAAGTTTCATTAAATTTAGATGATCTAGAACAAGATATAAAACACATTACTGTTTAAATCAAAGATTGTATGATTATGCGTTAATAATTTAAGAGGGGAAAATAAAAACAAAATACAAAGCCTATCAATGCGGTTATAATAATTAATAATTAAAAAGAAAATAAAATCTTACAAATATCTTCTAACTTCGCACACCTGTAGCACCTTGATTAAACGTTCATTTTAAATATTCTAAATAAACAATTAAAAGGCAAAAAAATATATATATATATATATTTTACATCACATTTAATGTTAGAAATTCTAAAAAATGAAACGTGCTAGAAATGTGCTTCTTTAATTTTCAACTTCTAAGTAAAAAAAAAAATCCTTTATGAATGATTAAATTTCTTCTTATGATATTTTTATTGCCCTGCATAATTTCAGAATTATTAAGATAATGAGTGCATGCATTAAGCTTTTTCATAAAAGTTACCAAAACGCCGAAATTACTGCAATATTTTCAAGGTAATGGCTCATTAATATCAAATTTAGCTACTTAAAAAGCAGTTAAACGTATCTAAACTTCAAGTATTCTAAGATTACAGAAAATTTAGATCTTGAAATTGCTTAAACATGTTCATTACTCTGTGATATGAAATTTAAAGATACTTAAGGATGCTGTTTTCTTATGCAAGAAATTTAAATTAATTTTAATTTATAATTTTAAAGAAGTACTTTTAATAATTTGCAGCGTAATCTGCGTTTGATATTACAGTAGTTTATTTTAAATAAAAAAAAAACTAGTCGTTGGGGGCCATTATAATACTTACCTATCATGGGTATGCATAATATAATATATGAAAACAAAACATGTGTAAACAATTTATAAAATGCTCTGCAATTCCAAAACAAAATTTAAACGTATTTTTAAATATTTTTAATATACATAGTAATGCTCTATTAATGAATTTCCGATGAACAAATTTCAACAGATTGTATAAAACGCTAAACTACTTAAGTAATACCGAATTGTGTAAAAGAAACATCCTTATAACTCCAAAAGAATTTATCATATTAACTAACAGTTTGCTGACAAGGAAGGTCTCCATACGGGCATACCCAGAAAATTCTGAAAAAAATTACAGAATGTTCTTCTCATGTGGATAGATATGTTTATAAAAAAAATTTCGGCAGAACCCCGGCAGAATATTCGCAAAAAAATAATAAACATTTCGTTTATTTGGCTATTTATCATCGGTTGGCGAAAAAATAAAATTCAAAAGATAAGTTTTTTATGTCAAATACCTTTTAAGGTGATTTATGTTGAAATTGTTCAAAGAAATTTAATTTAAACAACTTTAGTTTTGTCTGTTTTGGTTTGTTTTAACTATAATTTCGTCATAATATATTTATAATGAAAAAAAATCTATGAAATTTTATGAATTAAAATAAAATTTAAATTAATTAAAATTGGTTTCAATCTCAAAATTAACTCTAATATAATTGAGATCTGTCGATTCAACTTTGTTGCTATGGAAACAAAATCTTCTCCGATATTGAAATGCATTACTGCAGCATTCTTCATATGACCTTTATTTTGTCATACGCTTAAATATATGAAAAAATACTTTTCAATATGAAAATATTTTTATATAAGGAATTATTTTAACCCTTTGACGGTTAAAGCACTTCTATTCATAAAATACTAAAATGATTGAATGACACTGGAATTTAAAAATAAATTTAATTCATAATATATAAATGTTTTTTTTTTTTTTTTACGTTCTTTGTAAAATTAAAATTTTCATTTAAAAATTCCGGTGTCAGTATGGCATTTCGCAATTCAAATTAAGTGGTATACGCGCTTATAACCACGAAAGGGTTAAAGTAATAAAATTAAACTAGTAAACCTGCAGATCAGGAGCCTCAACGTCAGCTTTGCACATCATTTTTTTTTAAACACACTTTGGGCAAAATTCAACTTTCTGGAAACTGTAATTTAAAATTTTCAAATTACGTAATTATTTATAAGAATAAAATAGGAATAAGAAGTTTTCAGCCATTAAATCCGTTAAATTAAAATTTTAGTTATGTTAAGAAATTCTGAAATTTTCATTATCTATTATTTTTTTATTATAACATAGTAGGTCTCTTCAAAGAGGCGGAGCCCCTTCTGAACCCCCCCCCCCCCCGTAGTCTCATTAAATTTAAATTTTCAACTTTCTATTAAGTGTGCTAATGGTTATCGTATATCTTGCATTTCTTTATACATTTTGATTTATAAGGATAAAACAGTTTCGATAAGTAACAGTTTGGACAAGCATTTTTCATTAATCTCATAGTTCTACATTCCTGTCATCCACAAACACCTAAATCTGATGTATAAGAAACTTTTTAAAGTGTAAAATTAGTAATCTAGAATTTTAAAATTTTTTTTCCGAAAACAAAAGTTTGATTGCATTTTGCAGTAGTTATCGCGGAACAGACAGACAGAAGAACAGACTAACAGACGAAATAAACAATAAATTTCGAACAATTTCATTAACAATAAATTTCTAGTCACCGAAGTAAGCCTTCACTGAAGTTTCGGCACTGACGTCATTATTCATGAGTTGATATCCATGTTTCTTGCATTTTTAATAACTACTATACAATACCTGTTTTATTTCAATTATGACGTCATATTTTACTAAGTGAATTGTTTGTTAAAAATATAATTCTTTTTTATTTCTTTTACTTTTTATTATGGCTACATTTTTGTCAGAAAAATTTTTACAAACGAAACAAATATCCGTGTTTAATATTTAACAAAAAGTACTATATCTATTTTTATTTTAATTCTGACATCATATTTATTTATTTTTTCTTAGTTTAATTTCCCGAATGGAAATTGCTCAATTGAAACTTATTGCCGTTGAAAAATAATTATTCCAGATTTTAATTTTTTTTGGCAACGATAAAGGAAATTGGTCAAATTGTATCTAAAAAGTCTCTATTGATTGTGTATGAAAAAGAATGAAATTTTGAAGTATTAATATTTCAATAAAATTAATAAAAAATAACCTATGTTCTTTTCTGGGCTATGTTATATTTATACGCAAAGATACAAAGACATTAATTAATTAATCAGTTTTGATGTTGACTTCATTTAAATTTTCGTACACGCTTTCAAATTATGGATAAGAATTAGGATGAATGGTTGCTTAGCAACCAATATGAGAAAATAAAGACGATGAAATAACTACATTTGAAATAAGTGAAACTTTAAAAAAAATTAGTCTATATTATTGGAACACATTTATAAAAATCTCCAAAATTTACAGTTATAATTTAAAAAATCTGACAAATGCGTAGACAAAATTTCAAAAACAATACGAATAAATTAACCGGTAAATTTCAGTATCCATTTATCATTGAATTCCATTAACCAACTGTGTCATTTTCTCTCAAGAAAAAAAAATAAATTGAAAATCATTGGATTTGCTATAGAAAAACATTATTGCGGAAAATAAAATATTCTATATTTTCCGAACGAATTAATCAAATCTAACAAAAAACTATACAGCTTAATCCCAGTGCCTCACTAACATACCCACTTGATTTCAAGTCAATCGAATCCTTTTTACGTCAGTTATTGCGAAACAGACAGACTGACAGACTGACAGAATGACAGGCTGACAGACTGACAGACAGACAGAAACAAAAAAAATCGTGTCTCCAAAGTAAGCCTTCACTGACGTTTCGGCGATAACTACAGCAAAAGCAACATAAATATGTACCATAATTTCGGGTGTATAAGCCGCGGATCAAACAATTCTTTTTGGACCCAGAAATCTTATTTAGTGATTGAAGACAACTATTTACGGCGATCTAACTACTTATATTTGTGCCTTAAAAAATTCTGGGTCGAAAAAGAATTGTTTGGTATGCGGCTTATACACCCGAAATTACGGTAATATAAAATACATCTATACGTCAAACTCTCTCATTGTTCAAATTTAAATTCATTAAATACTATTTACACGTATTCTAAAATTTAATTGCCAAGAAATTTTCAGGTGCATTAAAATCGTTTGCTTTTGGCGAGGGAAAAAGCTGCTCGCCAAACCGCGTGACGATTTCGTCTTTTCGCGCCAAATAGTCGAAAGTATTTTATTTTTTTTACATGTTTTCTGCTTTAGTTCCGCCGGTAATTTTCACTGATCCTTTATAACATACATGAGTAGTTTAATTTGTATTTTTTTTTTCAAAAAATGCTGAGTATGCCCAGTATGGAGACCTTCCTTGTGAGTCAGATTAACCATCACATTTCCAATTAAAACATATTTTTGAATTGAAATTTGAATAAAATACAGGATCATGAAAAATCAAAGAATCTAGAAAACAGGATTACAAATATCAAGCCAACTAATAATCCGACTGACTTCGATTTTCATCCAAAATTTTTGTTATTTTATTGCCTTTTACGTGCAGCCCTTAAAAAAAAAATTCGAAATTTTTTATGTACCTTTCATCAGAACGAATTTTTCAAGATTCCGAAAAAATATTTCCGGATAATGGAAGTTATTGATATTAAGTAGGCTTCGTTTCATTCTTACATACTAAGTACAAATAAAATTTCAAGTCTCTATCTCAATTTGTTCGGAGAAAGGGCGTTTACAGATAGACAGACACCACAGACAAACACACGGACGGACGGCAAAACTTTTTTTCTAAAAACATGTTTTTAGGAATCTCCAATGTCAGAAATGTGTAAATGAGTCAATTTTTTTTCGATTTTCAAAACGAAATCAAGTTTTACCCTATACTACGAATGATAGGTAAATAAGAGGCATGTTTATGGTCTGTTAAATTTAGATGATTTAATGAAAGACATAAAACACTTTTCTAAAACCAAAGTTTGTACTATGATGTTGCTTTTCTAAAATGCATAGTCCGTTAACGTTCGCGAGTTTTGATTATTCGCAAAATAGAAAATGCAGAATATTTCAGCATTCGCACCCCCTTTTCAAAAGAGAAATCTCTTACACATGCGTTGCCACTATTTAAAAGAAAAATATAGCACAAAATGTATTTCTATTAAATAGCGGTGCGAACAGAATTTTAAAATACCAGTTTAGCAGTCGCAGAACATAACCCTTGTGAATGTTAAGGGATTACCCTACTGTAATCGCTTCAGTGATTTGCGCGTACGTCAAACAGTCGACTAGATTTTTGCCAATCATGATTTGTCTGTACCAGATACGAGCATCCATATTCTAATCATAATATGTTATTCTCACCAGTATTTTTTTTAAATTTTTACACCATTTAATCCGAACATTTTTCGGATTCAATGAGGCAAAAATTTTTGCTTTGACAAACCGGTAATAAAAGATGTAAAAAACATGTAAAAAATATGAAAAAGACTCATTCTTGGAAAGTTTTGTTTCAAAAGTATTCGCCAGTTAAGTTGTAAAAGGGTTAAGAATAAAAACAAAATACAAACCTTATTATTGAGGCTATAATCATAATTTATAATCTAAAAACTGTCTGACGTACAACCTCGTACACAAGTGGAACTTTTATTTCCAATATTCCAAAAATAAGAATTAAGAGTAAACAACATATATTTTATATCACATTTAATGTAAAAAATTCTCAATGATTAAAAATACTAGAAATATTTTTTTCTCTAATTCTTTACTTCTGAGCAAATAGTTTTCTTAATGGATGATAAAGCTCTGTTTAAGTTATTTTTACTGTACTTTAAACTTTTAGAATTATCAAGATAATACATGTAAGCATAAAGCTTTTTCGCAACAATTTCCAAAACACTCAAATTAGTGCGATATATTTCTAAGTAATGGCCTTGTTAATATCAAATCTATTTATTGAAAATGCAATTTAAAATCTCTACACTTAAAGAATTCTAAGACTGCACAAATTTTAGATCTCGAATTTGTTTTAATAGGTTCATTGCTCTCTAATAATAAACTTTAAAAGACACTTAAGGAAGCTTTCCCATATGCTCGAAATTTCAATTAATCTTAATTGATAATTTTAAAGAAGTACTTTTAATAGATGCGCATCATAATTTGCGGTAAACAATTAGAGAAATATTGTAGAAAATATTTTACATTTAAAACAGAAATTTTTTTATATTTGATGTGGCCGATTTTATACCATATACAGGGTGTCCCAGAACTTCGTGTACAAACTTTGAGGGGTGGTAGAGAACATCGTTTGGAACCACAATTACTTAGGAAAGCACGGGCGGAAACGTCTTGTTAACCCTTTCACAGCCAGATGAAAATGTACATGAAACTACAAAATTTTTAATACAAAATGAACACTGACACCAGAATTTTAATATGATTTTCTCATTTGTTATGTATGCGAAATGTATTTTTTTTTCTTCTTTGCAAATACATTTTTCCGCGATTTCTGATGTCATTCATATTTTTCCACATTTTATCAATTTCTAATAGCTACTAAGATAACTGATTTCAAAGAAACATAGTAATATTAAATTTAACATAAATTATTTCTTGTAATAAAACGTTTTACACTGCTTTCCGGATTGTGCCATAACTGTGTCTTTGTGTTTCTTTGAGCTTTTCACGGACAAAGCACTGCCATTGCTAAAATGTGGAAAAATATGATTGCCATCAGAAATTACGGAAAAATGTATTCTCAAAAAAGAAAAGCCAAACATTTCACATACATAATAAATGCAAAAATCATATTAAAATTCTGGTGTTAATGTTCATTTTGTATTAAAAATTTTGTAGTTTCATATACATTTCGTTGGATGTGAAAGGGTTAACAAGATGTTTCCGCCCATGCTTTCCTATGTAATTATGGTTCCAAACGATGTTCTCTACCACTCCTCAAAGTTTGTACACGAAGTTCTGGGACACCCTGTATAAAATAAAATTGTTATTATTTTTCTTTTTTTTTTCTTTTTTTTTTTTAATTCAAAAATAGTATGATTGTCACTTAGTTCTTTAGTTAAATCCTCAATAAAAATAATTTAGTACAAAAATATAAATGCTTTTAATAATTTTGGAGTGTAGACTACATTAGCAACTACAGAAGTTCATTCAAAATTTTCAGTAATGAAAAGGAGTAAAAATATTTTTTCTCTAATTCTTTTCTTCTGAGCGAATAGTTTTCTTAATGGACGATAAAGCTCCTTTAAGTTATTTTTATTGTACTTTATACTTTTAGAATTATTAAGATAATACATGTATGCATAAAGCTTTTTCTCAACATTTTCCAAAACACTCAAATTAGTGCGATATATTTCTAACTAATGGCCTTGTTAATATTAAATCTAGCTATTGAAACTACAATTTAAAAATATCCACACTTAAAGAAATCTAAGACTACAGAAACTTTTGATCTTCAATTTGCTTCATTAGGTTCATTACTCTGTGATATAAAGTTTAAAGATACACAAGAATACATTTTCGAAGAATACATTACTAGAAATATCAATTAAACTAAATTGATAATTTTAAAGAAGTACTTTTAATGGTTACGCAGCACAATTTGCGTTAAACAATTAGTGAAATATTGTAGAAAATACTTTACATTTAAAACAGAATTTTTTTTTTAATTTTATATTTAATTTGGACGATTTTACACAATATATGAAATAAAGTTTTTGTGATTTTTTTTTAAATTTCAAAAATAGTATGGTCGTTACACAGTTCTCTAGTTCAATTCTCAATAAAAATAATTTAGTAAAAAAAAAAAAAAAATACTTTTAATACTTTTGGAGCGTAGTCTAATTTAGCAATTACAGAAGTTCATTCAAAATTCTCAGTGATGAAAAACAATAAGAATATTTTTCGCTGATTCTTTACTTCTGAGTAAATATTTTTCTTAATAAAGGACAAAACTCCATTTAAGATATTTTTACTATTCTTTATGATTTTAGAATTAATAAGATAATGCATGTACGCATTAAGCTTTATCACGACAATTTCCAAAACACTCAAATTAGTGCGATAAATTTCGAAATAACTGCCTTGTTAATATCAAATGCAGCTATTGGTATTACAGTTTAAAATACCTACACTTAAAAATATATAAGACTACAGAAACTTTTGATCTTGAAGTTGCTTCATAGGCTCATTGCTCTGTGATATTAAGGTTTAACCACTTAATGCTTGCATTAAATTCAAATTCATTATTGCCACCATTTTTTTGAAAAAAAAATATTCATCGTATTTAATGACAAGTAAAATGATACCAGAATAAAACCAATCTCACTATTTTATAAAATTGGTGAGAATCAAGCAATTTTGAATAAAAGCCGTGAAACTTGCAGTCTTTGAATGTCTCGGGCGCGACGATTAAGTTAGTTAAAGATACATAAGGATACATTTTCCGTATGCTAGAAATTTTAATTAATCTTAATTGATAATTTTAAAGGAAGTACTTTTAATGGTTACTCAGCATTGTCTGCGTTTGCAATGACAGAAATAGTGTAGACAATACTTTACATTTAAAAAAGAATTTTTTATTATCTATTTAATTTGCACGGTTTAACACAATATATGAAACACCGTTGTTTTCTTTTTCTTTTAAATCAAAGGTGATACGACAATGCTTTAATTAAATCCAGAATAAAAATAATTTAGCGCGAAAATATAATTAATTTAATAATTGCATAGAAAAGTCTCCATTTGCAACTGCAGAAAATCATTTTACGTTAAAAAAATGTTTATTATCTGTTAAATTCAAATTATTTAAAGGAACATATAAAATACTATTGTTTTATTATTTTAAAATCAAAGGAAGCATGATGTTGATTTTAGGTAGATTTCATATGAAATACTACTTATTGCGATCGCTCCTATGTTGGAATTTCCAAAAAATTTTTGCAAATCCACACCGATCACGACTCCCAGATCCCAAAACTACCATTAGTAAAAAAGTTTATCTATCTATCTATCTATCTATCTATATATATATGTATCACTTTCTTATGGACACGATAAACTCTTTAAATCTGCTCCGATCTCTTCCAAACTGACACATAAAATCAAGGGGCATAAAATCTCGCTCGAGTTCGTTAATGGGCAAAATCGGACCAAGGGGGTAGAAATAGGAAGGGTTTTTGTGAAAACTGAAAAAACCCCATAACTTTATTAAAATAGATATCGTGTCAGATTAAAGTTTATATTACTTCTAAAAAGTAGGCCAAAAGTTTCTGCATAACAGAATTTTGATAAAATTAAAAATGAGCTCAAGGGGCGCAAAAAATAGGGTTTTTGGGAGTTAAAAATTAATAACATTGTCAATTCTCAAGATATCAAATCTAACTAATTTTTTAATAAATGCAATTAATATTATCTAAAACTTTTGTATTGACAAGTTTTTGATAGGAACAAAAGAAATACAAACAAGCGGGGGGGGGGGGTGGAAGAAGAAAAAAATCCATAATTTTGTCAGTTATTAAGATACTAAATCCGATTAAACTTATCATACATCTTCTTAATAATGTCTACAACTTTTATATTGACAAGTTTTTCATAGGACCAATTCTTATATCAAAAATAAATTAAACAATGATAGGAGTTGTAGAAAATAAATCTCAATTCAAAATTGCTTATATTCTTACTTATTTTGCTCTCAAACTCATCCAATTGGCAGGTTCTCTTACTTAGGAACTATATATAATGTGATGTATTGGTTAGTTTTGTGATAAAGGTGGAATATATTTTTAAAAATGCCGTCAAAAAGGCTTTGTGAACAAAGTGTCCTGAAGCGATCGTGATTGAAAAAAATTGAAGAAGTATTCAAATAACAAATTACTTATTTTATGAGTCATTTTTAAATCCATTTTTGCTATCAAACGCTTTCAATTCATAGGTGCCCTTATTTAGGAACTGTATATTGTGCCTTATTGTCCAGGTTTTTCATAAAGGCAGAATATATTTTTAAAAAAGCTGTGAAAGTGGGCAATTCGAACAAAAATTCCCGAATCGATCGAGATTGAAGAATTGAGGATGTATTCATATAAAAAAATGCTTTTTTATGACTCATTTATAAATTTAATTTTATATTTTCAAATGCATTCAACTGACTGTTTTTCCATATATACAAAATATATTTCAAAAAAGGCTGTCAAATTGGGCATTTGTGCCGAAGATCGCTTAAGATGATTCTGATAAAAGCAGCTCTTACAGAAAAATGAAATTAAAAGTTCTTCAAAAGCGGCCAACTACACGGTTTATCTCTAATCAAATTTTATTTTTTGTAGTCAAATGAGCACGTAACTTCAAAATCTATCTCCGCCTATAGGCCAAGCCGACAGGGATTTTTTAATTTCCAGAATAAAAACATTTAAAACAAAAATATAATTTTGTACATTTTTAATACAATATAGTACGCAATTTTCAATACAATCAGTCGAATGATAGCTTCTCTAACTGCGTTTACAGCTGAGATATGCGCTTTTAAATTTCCCTAATTTTTTACATTCTAATCAGTGTGTAGAAATTATAAATAAATATCATATACAAGATTGTAGAAAGAAAATTTACCCACATTTCCGCTCATTGACGATGACTTGCTGAAAATGAATTTTTATCTGTGTTAAGCTTTTTCTAACTAAATCTGTTTGTAGTACCAGGGATGTAGTGTAAAGATACGGGGGTATGCGCCGTATACCTTCTGCATTTTTTAAGGAACGCCGTATACCCTCTGTTTCTCGAGAAAGTTATAGCATATAGACTCTAGGGTATACCCTCTGCTTTGAGCGCATTATCATCTATGCTTAGAGCATATATATTCTGCTTTTTTTACAACTACGTCACTGTGTAGTACAGTATGTAGTATACAGATAGAAAGTTCGGGTATTACAGAATACTATTTACATTTTCATAAAGTCAAGTTTTGGAAGTCTAGATTAAAAAAAATAAATGAAATGTATTAAAAGTTTTTAAAGAACAAACTTTGACTAAATCTAAATACATTCTTAATGCGTGTAATGTGGAAGGAAAAAAAGTATATCAATTATTTGCTTTTTTTAAATTACACTTTACGGGTAGGGGAGACCGGGAATGGTTGACTATAGGGGTAGGTAGATTAACCGCCAAAAACTCGCCAACGATATGAATATTGCGTCATCCCAGCGCAGCCGCGCATCACTCTCCGCCCCCCGCTCAGTCGTCGGTAGCGCCGCGTCGCTGTCACACGCCGTTTTTGAGCAGTGACCCCGTGATTTGTTTTCATATCATGTAAGTAATATTTTCGTGTTGCATATTTTTTAATCTGGTATCTACACATTTTATGTTAACCGTTTGCCTATTAGTCAGAGTGTTTTATGAGTCCATATTGATATTATTTTATGGGTTATTTCTTAATTAGGTGGCAGTGTTTAGGTTATCCATGCCATCGAAACTTAAAATGTCGTTTGGGGTTGGTAGACTAATTTCTTTCGGGGCTGTTGAATAATTAGTCAACCAACCCCAATAACATTTTGAGTTTAAAGTATCTTTAAACTTATCTTTTTATTCGATTCTGAATAAGTATATTCTTTTTTTGCTACAGCACGATGAGGACCTATAAAAGAATGACTGAACGAGCTGATACACCGAAGGATGTCCTAGAAAGAGCTTGTCATCGAGTCATTTTTGACAATGAAAGTGTTAATGCAACTGCAAAACAATATAACATTCCCTATAAGACATTACATCATTATGTGGCGAAACTAAAGGAGAAATTGGAACGTAATCCGAACTTGACAAAACCCGAATTAACCTTGGACTCAGTGGGATATATCAAAAATAGGCAAGTTTTCACTGACGCAGAAGAAGAAGCTTTAGCAAGTTATTTAAAAAGAGCCGCGGATATTTATTATGGGTTAACGCCATATGAGACTCGAAAATTAGCATATCAGTTTGCCATAAAAATTGACAAAGCTATGCCTGATTCTTGGAGAACCAAATTGTTAGCTGGCGAAGATTGGTTGGGCTCTTTTCTTAAACGCCATCCTTCTTTATGCATCAGGACACCACAAGCAACAAGTCTTTCTAGAGCTACATCATTCAACAAACACAACGTCAGTATGTTCTTCGCAAATTTAACCACTGTTTACCAACGTTTGAATCTAAGTCCTGGCGATATCTGGAACGTTGATGAAACAGGTATTACAACCGTGCAAGTACCTAATAGAATAATAGCTCGACGAGGTATTAAAAGTCTGGGTAAAATGACATCAGTTGAGAGGGGTACACTGGTGACAGTTGCAGTAGGTGTTTCAGCTCTTGGAAATATTTTACCGCCATTTTTTGTATTTCCACGCGTACATTACAAGTCCCATTTTATTAGAGGTGGCCCTATAGGATGCGAAGGTGATGCTAATTCGTCTGGCTGGATGAAAGAAGAGAACTTCATAAAGTACGCCAAACACTTCATGCAACATGTTAAGCCCAGTAAAGAAAAACCTGTACTTTTGTTACTGGATAACGATGACTCTCATTTATCTATCGAAGCGTTGGATTACTTTAAAGCGAATGGAGTGACAGTTTTATCATTCTCTCCACATTGTAGCCACAAGCTACAACCTCTTGATAGATCTGTGTACGGACCATTGAAAAAGTATTTCAATCGAGCATGTGACAACTGGCTAGCTAGTAATCCGGGAAAAACTATAACTATTTATGACATACCGGAGCTAGTTAAAACGTCACTACCATTGGCTGCTACAATTGAAAATATTCAATCAGGATTCATAGTATCCGGGATTTCACCATTGAATTAAAACATTTTTCCTGACACCGAGTTTAGTGGTTCTTATGTGACAGATAGGCCGATGCCCAATTCCCACGACAGTGGTAATTCTTCAGCATGTGATGTGAGCACAGTTAGTGTTCCATCGACTTCTGATGCATCTAACACTTTGTCTATTGTCGAAGAAGTTCCAATTCCTGATCACAATACTGAAATCGAAAGTCACACTCTGGCACCGCAGTGTTCATCTGTAAATACGGAGCAGATTACTACCACAATGCCCTCTCCTACAAGATCTTTGTGTACTGAATGTGAGTCACCTTCTCTTTTTGACGAAACATTAAATTCTGTATTTGAAGCGGATTTAAGAGAAACTCTCAAAACCCCAGAAAACGTGCGTGCTGCTGAAACAAATGTGCCCCCATCTTTATACAATGTGAACCTGCCCTCAACTTTATTAGCAACACTTGAAGAAATAAGACCGTTTCCTAAAGCGGCGCCACGTTTAGATAATAGAAGAAATATTCGGAAACGTAAAAGTACTATATATACAGACACCCCTGAAAAACAAAATCTTATAGATATGAAAAAGAATAGAGAAACTTTGAAGAAATGAAGAAAAGATACAAAAAAACAGAATAGAAAAAGGAAAAGAAACGAGCAATGGTAAGGGTAAAGGAAAATGAAAGGGCAAAAGAAAAGGAAAGGGTAAGTGAAAAGGAACACGGGTAAAGGAAAAGGGACGGATAAAGTAAATGAGATGAATGTTGCTGATGACACCGTCGACGGAATGTGGATTCAGATGACGAGAGCACGATTTGTTTAGAATGCACTGAATCCTACACCGATAGTGTCTCTGACGAACAATGGATTCAGTGTATAACTTGTAAGTTATGGGCTCATGTCAAATGTGTAAGAGGTAATCTAATGTTTTTTGAATGCAAACACTGTATTTCTGATAATGAAGACTGTTACCTTTTTTTTTTATATATTTTTAAGTATACAAAGATTTATATGTGATTTAAAATGAGACTGAAGAAGACTTTAGTTTATAAAAGTTTAAATACTAAATACAAGTATTTAACAATTACTATTATTTAAGTAGAGAAATAAAAAATGTGCATTTAATTTGTGGCGTAACAAAATTTCAAGTTGTTACATTAATAAGAATTAATAAGTTACATTCATAAGAAGATATAGAAATATTTATGTGTGATTTAAAATGAAACTGAAGAAGGTTTTAGTTTAAAAACTTTAAATACTAAGAGTTGATAGGTTTTATAAAGACTTATAAAGGATGTCTGTACCTGATTAAAATAGTTTTTTAATAAAGAGTTCAATTAAATTGAAAATAGTGTTTTATTACTTGACTCTTCTGTCTACTTAGCCCAGGCATATAGTCAATCTACCCCGGTTCCGGGGTAGATTGACTAAGAGTTGATGTTCTGTAAAATGTATTTGAACATGATGATGATATTGAATAATTAACTATGTTTTGTTGTTTTTTATTAGTTTAATAGTTCTTCTATCCATTAATGCAATTTTATTGTCTGTATGGATGAAAACACAAAAATGTGTATAATTTAGTAAAAAATTAGTCAACCATCCCCGGTTTCCCCTAAAGACAACAAGTCAGTTAATATGGAATAAAGTTATAAGGAATGTTGAAATTGAAAAAAAAGCATGATTTCTTATGACAACCAAATTATTTAATAAGTAAAAATTAGTGTATCTTTGATAAATCATCAAAATATTTTATTTTTTAAAAATTTTTGCTGAAACAGAAATTTAGTCTATTGTTTTGGTCCTACCACAGTCTACATGAACACTCATCAGGTATTAGATGCTACTCCTCCCTTCTTCTACTAAATATTTCCACTTAATATTCTCTATTAATAATTTCTACATAATATTTTCTGATAAATGTCATTTATAATATATGAAAATTTGAAAGAGAGAGGAAGTGTTTATTCCGGGGGATCGTGATAATTTAAACTCGCGGAACAATTTTTCTAAATTTGGCCCACATCCCTCATGTGATATATCATTGGGAAGCTCTTTGACCATTATTTCAAATTAAAAGTATCCCACATTTCTTCCCTACTAAAATTTTTATAGCACGTATAAACAATTATTTTAATGATCGATTGTACGACATCTTGATTGTAGATTCTCGTAAGTAATCGATGACTACATTGCTTACGTTTTTTATGATGACAAATTTTTTCGATTGTTATATATTCGAGAATTACCCATCACCAGCCATATCCTGGCAGAAGTTTCAGGTAGAAGCGTGAAATTCAAGATAACAAGCCTGTTAAAAATTTATTAAACATATATTTCAGCGATTTTAAAAAACTCACCCTTCCAAAAGGATTTACTAGAGGTTATGAAAATTTAGATCACTCCGTCATTACTCAGCAGCAATTTTAGATAGAGACATGAATTTGAGGTTACATAATCTACTGAAATAAACTCAAACATATATTTTATCTATTTTAGAAATTCCCATGTAAGCGGGTTTAATAGAATGCTCGCACTTTTAGGACATTTCGCCATTACTGAGCAGTAGGTTCAACCATTAACACGCCGAATTAATAACGCAATGTAATAATAATCTTGTTTTTCCTGTATTACAGCTTCAAATGTTTCAATTTATGCATAAAAATTTAAAAATTAACAAATAAAAATATTTCTTCTGTTTTTCTGGCTGTTTTCATTTCAGAGTTCGCATTTTGGAACATGATTATTGATCGACAACCTAAGTAAATGTAACAAATTATTTTCCGCTACATGCTATTGTATATTGTTTTTGAGTATTTTCTCGAGTTCCAAAAACATTTAGATTATTCCTAGCAGTCAAATATAAGTAATATAGAGAAAACGATTGAAACAAATAATATATTTTTATGCAAATTAATGAAGTTGCATATTCCTTATACCTGTGATAAATGCTTAAACATATATATTTTTTTTTTTTTGAAAAGTTGAAATCAACCTTATATTTTATAGGAAAAATAAGGACACCGTTATTATGTTGGAAAATATATGCTTTGGATATCAAATAATGCAATGTTTCCATTCGGGAGCATTGACGTTTAAATGGTTAAGTAGAAGTGGGAAATTCAAGAAGCTACACCTACTAAAAAATAATTAAATAAAAGTACTGCAGTCATTTTAGAGCTACTTTGTCTATTATGTCATTAAAATCGAGTTTAAAAAGGATAATGTATGATTATACGAATAAGACAGCAATTATGAATTTCTGATTAAACATTCAGTTTTTTTTTAATTTATTTATTTATTTGTTTTTTATTTTTTTTTTTTTTTTACTAGATATGTTTTGTTTGATTCAAGATCTCCTTTAAAGAAACCCGCCAGCACAACAGGCGAAGACTGCTAGTTACCAATAAAAATTGAACTATGGCATTTCTTGAAGACATGTTTTACTGAAAATATAAATAATTACAAGAGATGGAAAATTGCAATAGGGTGAAAAAGGTATTGGTTCCAATTCTAAATAAAAATGTTAAAAAGCCCGTACTTCAGATCTTTATATAATTAATTTTGATATTTTGAAAGAACTTATTTAGATATTAAAAGAAAAACTCAACTCAAAATTTTATAAAAATTCAGAACGTTTATTATTTTTCCATTTTTTTATTGAAATGATAAGGTAGACTTAAAAGAAAACCACAATTATTTATATCCATAAAAAAACGCTCAGTGCATAATAATTCCGGAGTTAACTCATCTGGATTCCGATAACCTTTTGCTAAAATTAACCATTTTATTTTAATTTTCAGATATTTAATTTTTTTCGATGAAGCTGCATAAGATGAATCTGTTTAGAATGATTATGAAAAACAAAAACAATTTAAGTGATAGGCTACATCGTAATATACATGTTTTATCCATTTATTTTGCAATTAAAATCGTATCACCAGCAATCAGAGATAGTAAACAATATGTAATTCATTGCTCTGAAATTAATTAAAATATAGACAATAGATGCAATAATTTTGCTCAGTGGCAATCTAAAACAAATAAAACTAAAAACATTTTTATTGCTTTTTTACAGCCATTTGACGATTTTAGAAACAATGTTTAGTTATGATTGATATCCGTTTAAAATATAGATCATGGAGCGCATTGTAGTTTTATAAAGTTTTAATCATATATTATTGTTGACAATGTAGATGCATAATAATGATGGCAAATAATCAATGTATTTCAGTGATAAATTATTCCCATTATAGTCTTAAATATATACAACTTCTTCTTATGAGCAAGATCACCTACAGCAGATCACCTATATATTTCTGGATTTTAACTCTGTATTAAAAAGAGTTTTGAAGCTGTAAATATTTCTTAACCACTTAATGGTCGCATTAAATTACGGTTTAAAAATTCAAATTCATTATTGCCACCACTTTTTTGAAAAAAAAAAATATTCATCTTAATTAATGCCAAGTAAAAGATACCACAATAAAAGTAGTTACGCTATTTTATAAAACTGGTGGGAATCAAACAATTCAGAATAAAAACCGTGAAGCTTGCAACCCGTGAATGTCTCGGGCGCGACGATTAAGTGGTTAAAATTAAATGATGTTTTAGAAAAAAAAAATGTTCAAATATTTGTTTATGAACTCCTTTAAATAATTTTCATGATTTATGATGAAATTTCGTTTAATTAAGACATACTTATTAAGGATTTTCAATTACATGCATGTTTCAGAGCAGGATTTATAAAAATATATTCGACGTACCCCCTTAATATTACATACAGTGGCGGTCAAAAGTTTCCAACCAGTTAGTTTCTTTGATTTATTTACCAGATGGTTTCAGAGAAGAAGCACAGTTGCTTCAAAAGTTAGGGATATATGAATGTCCTCTGACCAAGTGATTATTTTGATTAAATACTGAAGACACTTCATGGAAAGGGGCAGAATTCGAAATCCGTGTGTGCAAAAGTTTCCGGCCACTCATCATTCCTTAATTTTTTTCTACTGGTAAAGTGTTTTATGGTCGTGTTTGTGATTTAAAGTAAATAACATAGTTTTAATACAAAAATGAGAAGTTCAAAAATTATTGTTCGTAAATCAGTGATTAGTTTGTCTCTAAAGGGCCAATTTTCTCGAGCAATTGCGGCAAAGCTATCGATCGGCAAATCAACTCTAAACGATATTTAAAAATTATATAAAAACGGTGTCGGCCTTCAAGACTTTCTGACGTCCGGGACGTCCTGAAAAATGACTATTTTTATGGAAAGAATTATCTGGAGAAAAACAGATGATGACTCGCTTAAAAATGCCGTTGCAAAGTTTTGCGCTTTACAGAATGAAAATATTACAGAAATAAGTCAGTCTACTATATCAAGATGCTGATGTGATGCAGAGTCTTATGGAAGAGTCAGTGGTAAATTTCAGAGGTAAAAAAATTCCAATGTTCCCGAGAGGCGTTTTCCAAGGAACACAAAATCTGGTCAAGTGAAAACTGGACAAAAGTTCAATTTTTCCAGCAGTGGAATTAAAAACTTTTTTCGGAGTGATGGCAGACACTACATCCGATGACCTAACAACAAAAGATACGATTCGACATATGTTTTCTTACAATGAAGCATGGCGAAGGACACATTATAATGTGGGGAATATTTTCTTCAAAAAGTGTTGTTCCGTAATTTGAAATCCGCCGATGCAATTAATGATGCAATATATAAAGCAGGGCATGGAATTTCCGCTTAAAAGGTACTCGGTAGACTAAAATTTCTACTCGCCACTATTTTACATTCATTCAGGCAACAACGTCAGCCCCCACACCTGCATAAAAACTGAAATATTTATGATGAATTTAATTTAAATTGGTGATTGTTAGAAGGAACTGTCTGTTAAATCCAGAATACTTTACATTTATGAAAAATATGGGATATTTTTAAATTATATTAAATGATGTAGGAATGAAAAACTTTCTATTGATCGAAAAAAATTGCAGAAATCAAGAAAATGAAACATATTTACTGCAAAAGGAAAAAAATAACATTAACTCAAAATAAGCTTGCCATAAGGTTTCAGTGGTTACAGAAATACATACCAGTGATAAGTTCCTGTAGTATTAGCACTTCAGGTTTGTGTAGTGCTGTCTTTCTGCACTGAAATACCACTTATCGATTGAAGCTGTGTGAGGGAGTAACGTTTGTAATAAAGGTACTCTAGAATTTTTGAGATCGTGACGTCAAAGATTTACCATGTGTAAGCGTGAAAGCGACGTCTATCCTCTTTTTTACTTTAACTTTCTAGAGCGTGTGTATCTTTCTCTGATTCTATAGTTATGTCGCGGTTTGAAGTAATATGTAAATTTGTAGTATCTCAGTTTACAGCATATAAAAGCTTGGAGTTTGAGTGTGTGTGGTTTGTCTAGCGGCGTTAGCCAGCTAGTGGTGTCTAGCAACAAAAAACCAGCTGAGTGTGTCTGCCAGGAGTTTTACAGTGAGCCGCCAGCAGTTAGTTCATTCAGAGGAGAGCGATTTGGGAAGTTTGTCGTTGGTAAGAGATAGTAATTATTTACGTTGAGTAGTTCAAAGTTAATAAAGAGTGTACCACAGCCACGGGCTGTTTAATAAAGTTTTATCTAGCAGTCTAGCTGAAGGTTAAGTGGGAAGTAATCCAAAGTGCCCCGATTGAGTTAGTGCCGGAGCTGTGAGTATGAGTTTAATCTTTTAGTATTGTTACCAGTTATTAAATTTTAGGATTAAAAGCTCCACTTCCCTTGAGCCCTAACTGTTTAAATAAACTGGTTTTATCTTACATCTCGAGTTATGTCTGCATTCAACACCCACTACGAGCACACATCCGTTACAGATGTACGATCAAACGCTGTCAGGGTGGGTCCATTAACATAAATTTTAAGCAAATCATTCATTGCCTCTGTCTTCAGAGAGTTTCTATATGGTGTCTTGAGTCTGTTGAGACAGCTGAGCTCTCCTTCACATGAAGCCGTGCTTACTGGTAAAACAACACAAAATAAGAAAATCTGGGGCAAATTGGGGGAATCTTGCGGAATATTTTTCAGTGCAAACTTGCTCCAGCATCTCTTTCAGTGTCAGTGATGGGAACATAAATTTAATTTCTGCCCACTCTGCCAATACAATATCTACTTTTTCATTAAAGAGATTTGGGTTCGAATACATAAAGAGCTTCTTTATTTCTTCAAATTCAAGATTTTTTTCTTTATGAGGCCAACCCAAGTGTCAAAAATATGCAGATATGCTAACACATCTGATGATATAGATTGCAGTCTTTCTGTAATGTATGTTTAATTAAGGTCCCTCTTAATGTCTAAACTCTTCCTCCCTATTTGCAATATTTTTCAGCTGCACATCCTTGATTATCCTTCAAATGGATAGTTGGTCTAAAAATTCCTATTCGCTTGGTCCAACACTAGATTCGAGATCTGTTAGAACTGAGATGCAATGTTCAATTTTTATTTTCAAAGATGAAATGAGAAGTTCCTTGTTTTGTAACGCCACACTTAAAGGGTTCAATTTCCAGTAGAAATCCAAGACAAAGTACAGAACTTTAAGAAATGTGTATTCCTTCAAACTTTTCAGCAAATCCTTAGCTTTAGAACTGTCATTGTCTTTTCCAAGGGTCTACTTGTTCAAGATGTCTTACAATGGTGTTTCAAGATTGCAAGAGAGCTTTTACTGCACTTTCTTTGCTGGATAACCATCTAATAGTGTGAATATCACTCAGTTTAAGAATTTCTTCTAGATGTTCTGCTGTTTCTTTTAACATATGCAGAGGCTTTTAGCAGAGGCATGGTAAAATTTAAAAATACTTCTAACTATGAAATCAAATCTTTTAAAATATTCAACTGCACCACATGCATCCAAAATAGCTAACTGCAAACGGTGTGCAAGGCAATGAATGTTTATCAATTTACACAAAAATTTGCACAACATTTAAAAAAACGAAACTTACTCGCCAATCTTAAATATTTACTCGCCAATGGTGAGCTGGCGAGTGGAAATTTCGCGCCTTGGTATAAGGATATCTTGCAAGTATATTTGCGGCATTATTAAAGAAAAAATTTGGTCGAAACTATTTGTTTTAACATGATAATGACTTAATGAATGTATGCAAGCTCGATAAGCAATGGCATTTGCACAAAAATACCGCTTCTGAAATGACTACTTCAAATGCCCGCGTTTAATCCAATAGAAAATCTATGGAAATTTGTTGGCAAACGTGTGAAAAACTATAAATATTCCAACTCAGCCGAATTTTCCAAAAAATTGCAAGACGTGTGGAAAAAAAGTATCAAAGATGATCTTCAACCGTTGATTGTATCAATGTCACATTACTGCGCCGCAGTATTTTTTACTAAAGTACGGGGATAAAATAATAATTGTAAATGTTGTTGATTAGTGTTATTTTCTATTACAATACCACTTTTTTTCTAATATTACGAAGGTGGGTGGAACTTTTGACCACATACGTTTTTCTTTGCTCTAAATTTTATCAATTAAATTTATTGATATTAATATGTTATTCCATAAATAAGCTCCTAACTATTATGTCAATAAATTGTATTAATATCCCTTTGAGATTTTTCTTCATATGTGTATATTTACAAATTAACTGAAAAAATTTGGCTGGCCGGAAACATTTGACTGCCACTGTATATACAATCTTACAATATAGTACTTTCATCTAAAATAATTATCAACAATTATCAATATTTTTTCAGGCAATTCAATCAAAAAACTAAAAACCTTAGGTAAAATTTTAATAAAATAAAAAAATTAAATGTAAAACAAGTGCCTATTTAAGGGGGCTCAGGGGTTGAAAACTTTTCAAAAAATCGATTTTTTTATTTATTTAGTTTGATTATTCAATTAATTCTTAACTCAATGCAAAAATCCGCATAAAAATATTAGCATTTTTAACGGAGTTATAAGCATTTAGTTATCAATACTTACATAGCCGCGTCCATATAATTTTAACTTTAAGTCGTGTTTTCTCAAAACTTGATTTTTGATGACTAACACACAAGATTTAAAAAAAAACTATTTGATGGAATGGCTTAATTTTTTTTTGCATGCATATAACATCATAATCTAGATTATGAATTAAGGATATAACTATCACTTAATAAAAACAGCATTAAAAAATCTCTCAAAGTTGAAAATTTAAAAAACCCCTAAAAAATACAACTTTTTTCCCATTAAAAATACTCAAAATATTAAACTATCTAAACTATATTAATTCATAATCTAGATAATGATGTTATGCATGCAAAAAAAAAAAAAAAAAAAAAGCCATTCTATTAAATAGTTTTTTTTTTAAAATCTTGGTGTTAGTCATCAAAAATCAAGTTTTGAGAAAACGCGCTTAAAGTTGAAATTATATGGGTGCGGCTATGAAAGTGTTGATACATAAATGCTTATAACTCCGTTAAAAATGCAAATATTTTTATGCGGTTTTTTGCATTGAGTTAAGAATTAAATGAATAATAAAATTAGATCATAAAAAAATCGATTTTTTAAAAAAGTTTTGAACCCCTGAGCCCCCTTAAAAATAGGTAGATGATATAAAGATATACAAGGTGTAATATAATTCACAATTTTAAATCTCTATGTTTTGTGACAAGAGAACCAATTTTGATGTTATTTGCACCTAGCATTGAGACTTGGTGCATTTTAAAGCCCTATATTTAGGAAGTTTGAGAATCGAAAAAAAAATTCTGTTAAACTCATGCTTTTAGATTTAGCATAACTTTCTGACAATGCTTTTTTCAAGCCTATAAATATAATGCAAATATTTAAAATACAGTCGGCTCTCGTTAATTCGAAATCGGATAAATCGAATCTTCGCTTAATTCGAATTTAACATGAATTTAAAATTGTCAATGGCAGAATAACGTTAAAGTTTTTCATTAATTCGAACTCTTTTTCTCGACTTCATTTAGTTCGAACCATCGAAAATTTTAATTTTTAATTACTTTTTTAAGAACTTTATATACTTGAAATAACTTTCTTTCTTTTATTTTTGTCGGAATTTTTCTGAGCTCAGGTGTAATGTATTCATGTATTCTCATGCATTTGACATCCGCTTTCTTAGTGCTCCGTATATCTATGAATGACACCTCTACCCCTTCTTCCATTGTGTTGTTTCAAATCTCTTAATTACTTCATGTATTTATATCTTTTAATTTAATATTAAGTCATAATCTAATGATAACAGCCGAAATATATTTTAAAATTACAATAACATTAACTCCTTTGTAATGGTACACCTTAAAACATGTCTTCCTTTCATAATTTCCATAATTCTAACAAATCTTGTGATCCCGATAAGTTCGAATTAACAAGAGCCGACTGTATAATATAAAGCATATAAATATTTAAAAAAGATATAACCTTTTTGAAAAACGAAAGGAATTTTTTTATCAACATGATTATGAGCCATACCTGTTTTTGATCAATTTCGTATTTTACATTACTACGTATGTGCAACCGGTGAAAATTGTAAGTGTGTTCAATCATTTGGGAAACTTTTTTGAAACACGAAAGGAATGTTTTTTTTAACATGATTATGACCAATACCTTATTTTGATCACTTTCGCATTTTACAATGATTACTATATCCAACAAGTGAAAATTGTAATTGTGTTTCTATCACTTGAAAAACTTTTTTGAAACACGAAAAGAATGTTTTTTTAACATGATTATGACCAATACCTTATTTTGATCACTTTCGCATTTTACAATGATTACTATATACAACAGGTGAAAATTGTAAGTGTGTTTCATTCACTTGGGAAACTTTTTTGAAACACGAAAGGAATGTTTTTTTTAACATGATTATGACCAATACCTTATTTTGATCACTTTCGCATTTTACAATGATTACTATATCCAAAAGGTGAAAATTGTAATTGTGTTTCAATCATTTGGGAAACTTTTTTGAAACACGAAAGGAATGTTTTTTTTAACAGGATTATGACCAATACCTAATTTTGATCACTTTCGCATTTTACAATGATTACTATGTCAAACAGGTGAAAATTGTAATTGTGTTTCAACCATCTCGGACACGTGCATACGATATACGTAAGTATGCAAGATATGTGCCGACATGTAAGAATATAAATAAGTAATGTTTAAGAATTGAGATAATATCTGTGGCTTCCGGAAGTAACCAGGTAAGGCACATTTTTTGAAAAAATTGAGATAATTTGGGAAAATGTTTCTTTAAAAGCGTACTTTCATCTGCCATAGTACTGAAAAATGAAAATCGAATACTTTCCGTCATAGGGCGACTATAAATTTTTATTTAAAAATTTAAAAAAAATTCAATTGGTTTTCAATTAATAAAAACCATTTTTATGTAACTATTTTGGTAAAAAAGAGGCTCTTATATTCTAATTGAATGTAGTGAAAATTATTAAGATCTAATCTATTTTCTAAAAGTAATGATAAAAAGACATTTGAAAACTTTAAACGTTAATTACTCAAAATATCAAAAATGTGCCTAGCTTGGTTATTAGTAGAAGCCAAAGACATAATATTCAGTATTGAGAATTCAGCATGCTTGTGACCTAAAAACTTAATAGTTACTGTTAAACTTAATCTCTTTTGCGTGTAAAATAAATATAAATAAGGAATTGAATTCAAGGCAATAACTTATTTTTAGTGATATATTAATATTAATAAATAAAAGATGCACAGATACACGTACTCTTTTTATTTTCATTAAAAGAATATTAACCAAGAAAAAAAAATTCATTATGTTTTAGTAGCTCATTTATTCTTAATATAAAAGTCAAGAAACAACTAGCCTCGTAAAAAATAAAAAACTCACCAGTTAAGAAGAAAACGAACAAGATTTACAGTATTTCTAATTACCTTTTTTATATAAAATAAGTCTTTCACGTTGTAGTTATTTTTCATTGTTTTAACTTGCTCATCTGGATTGTATATATATATATATATGTATGTATGTATTTTTTTTACGTGAAAATGAGATTTTTCAAGTGTTAATATTTTATATTGTTTAGTTTATTTTAGGTTAAAAGAAATGTGGTCGATATTATCTGATGACTTATACCATAAAATTCGTTGAGTTCGTTTTATGTCAGCGTCCGCCACCTTGTTGTTAGATCATTAATCTACTCCTGTTTACCGTAACCAAACTCAGATTTGTTTGCAATTACATAATTATATTTCAGATATTTAAAAAATGTAGGCTCATTATTTCTATCTTTAGTGCTTTTTAGATTATGTGAAAAAGAGAAATTATAGCAGAATTTTTTTTCGTTCCTTGTAGATAAATTATGCATGTCTGCGAGACAATTAGAATCGTGTAAAAATGTAGAACGTGACATAAATTAAAAATATTCTATTGCTTTTGTTCTTAATGGCATAAGATACATTTTAATATATTTTTTTTCTTTTTACGTGTTCTAAAACTACAAAGACAGATAACTGATTAAAAGCACTAGGAAATTCTTAATAGTTTCTATTATACTCAAATGTATATATTTTTAATTTTAAAAAGTTATTTGGTTCTTCTTCTCTTTGTGAAATGATCTTAACTTACAGAGTGGATTTTAAGCAATTAAAGTGCAATTAAAAAGTATGACATAAAACGAGTAATTTTTAATATTTATGCATTAAAAACATTTATAATGACACGGTAAAAGAAAAGAAAAATCTAGAAAAAACAACTTATTTAGTAAAATTTTCTAAATAGTTTTCTATTACCGAAAAAAAAAATTCATTCAAATGTGAATCAAAAATTACCATTAAATTGTTTTACTAATCGTATAACATACATTATGCAATCGTTATACGCAAAAAGGCTTTACTGTACTAAAAAAGCATCGCATTATGTTTTACAATAAAAAATAAAAATAAAAATGGTTGTTTTAAGGCTCCCAAATGGCAAAAAATTCATGGCAATAACTTATTTTTACTGATATATTAATATTAATAAATAAAAGATAAATAGATACACATACTCTTTTTATTTTCTTTAAAAGAATATTAACCAAGAAAAAAAACATTATGTTTTAGTAGCTCATTTATTCGTAATATAAAAATCAAGAAACAAATAGCCTCATAAAAAATAAAACTCACCAAGTGTGGAGAAAACGAACAAGGCTTACAGTATTTCTAATTACCTTCCTTATATGAAATAAGTCCCTCGCGTTATAGTTATTTTTCATTGTTTTAACTTGCTCCTCTGGATTGTATATTTTTATTTTTAATTTCTTTTTACATGAAAATGAGATTTTCCACGTGTTAATATTTTATCTTGTTTAGTTTATTTTAGGTTAAAAGAAATATGATCGATATAACTTATATCATAAAATTCGTTGAGTTCGTTTTATGATAGCGTCGTGTTGTTAGATCATTAATCTACTCTGTTTACCGTAACCTAACTCAAATTTTTTTGCAATTACGTAATTATATTTCAGATCTTGAAAAATGCGAGCTTATTATTTTTATCTTTTACTGCTTTTTAGATTATAAAAAAGAAAGAGATATTATAACAGAATTTTTTTTCGTTCCTTGTAGATAAATTATGCATGTCTGGAAGACATCCAGAATCGTGTAAAAATCTAGAAAGTGACATAAATAAAAAAGATGAGATTGCATTTGTTTTTAATTGCATAACATACCTTTGAATTGTCTTTTCTGTTGCCGTTTTCCTAATTTAAAATTTTAAATATGTTGTTTAGATGTTTTTCTCTTTGGGAAACCACCATAGATTCCAAAATAGATTCTTAGTGATTAAAGTGCAATTCAAAAGTATTATGTAAAGTTAGTAATTTTTAACTTTTATGTATGTAGTAAATATCATGATAATGACAGGATAAATCAAAAGAGAAATCATTAAAAGAAGCTTATTTACTAAAATTCTCAACATAATTTTTCCAGTACCAAAGAAAAAAAAAGTTTCTTTCAAATGTGAATCAAATATTACTATTTTTTTTTTATTATTAATCGTACAAAATACATTATGCAACCGTTATAGATAAAAAAAAATCATACTGTACCAAAAAGACACTGTATTATATTTACAATTTAAAAAAAATGTTAAAAATGGTTATTTATCGACTGCTATCAAAACAGCTATCAAAACATTGATAGCTGAATAAGTTATTCTGTATCAGTAAGGAACTATATTACTTCTTGTGTGAAAACGCTCACTCATTCAGGACTCACATTGCACAGTTAAGGACACGTTAAGGATAATATCCAGATCATAGATTAGAACCTCTACAAATTAACTGAAAAATACACGAAAAGTAATAGGTGTTATCAGTTTTCAAATGTAAAAAAAAAAACATATATGGGTGATTCTCAAAGTAGGGGACAATTTCAAAAATGAAATCTTAAAAAAATTACTGTTAGCAAAATTTCTGAAAAAAATAGGTTTTGTTAATATAGTATTAGGTATACTTTACATGTAGTCAGTAGAGCTAAATATTTAAAAATTAACTTTAAAAAAAATAATTAGTATTTTTTGAGCCATGCTAATGACAAAACAAATTGCATGGAATAAATATATTAAAAATTTTTTATTTTCTTCCTGTTTAAATATTTTTTTCTATATTTATTAGCCTTCCTTTTCAGCAAATGGTTTCCATTTTTACATATATACATATAAGGAGAATAAAAACATTACCAAAGAGCAAACTTTGTTTACATGAGCAACATTCTGACACTAACAATGTAAGAAGCTGTCTTAGTGATTTTCTGACAGATTTAATGCTTATTTTGGGGATAATAAATGTAATATCTAAATTTATATGTAAAATTAAACTTTATAAAAGATACAATATAAGCAATGGTTACATTTATGCACATAGGAGTCTTTAGCATGGACAGAAAAACCATGCTAATGACACTGATATTTGTCCATGCTAATGACAAATTTTAATTTAAATAAGATTATGAGCCATAATATAATCACAATGCAATAGTCCTTTCTGGGGCTTTTTAAAACACAAAAGTCCTATGCAAATAAGTAAAATAAAAATTTTAATTATAAAATAAATATGAAAATTATTATCCATTCTAATGACATACAATTGACGTACGCCCCTAATATTCAACTTTTATTCTTAAAATACAATACATGCTTCTATTTTCAGGCTGGGATAAAATGGCTACTTGTTGCCATGGAGAAATTTTATATTTTCAAACTATTGTCATATGTGAAAATGAAATTTTGATTAATAACCAGCTGTTATAGTATGACCTTGTTTTGAAAATAGAATATGGAAGACAAACTTTAATTCTTTTTTTATATACTATAATTTTATTTTTAAAAAGAAATTTATTGGATAAATCCTCTCCTTGATTAATTTAAAGAAAGAATAATATTTGTTTTACTTTATAAACATGATATTAACTCTTGAAAAAGCTAGTATATACAAGGCACAGCTGCTGTGGACATCCATGCTAATGACATTTTGAACATTTATTCTGTTATTTTAAGGTGTTTTTAACTAAAAAAAGAGTAATTCTTGAGTGCAAATAATGTATAATATTAAGACAAACATATCTAAATATAAAAACATGACAGAAAACCTCTCAATTATTTTTGTATGCCGAAAGACATAAATTGTCCCCTATTTTGAGAATCACCCATATGAAACATATCTAAATATAAAAACATGACAGAAAACCTCTCAATTTTTTTTGTATGCCGAAAGATATAAATTGTCCCCTATTTTGAGAATCACCCATATGCACGTTTACATTGGATATTACACTGAATATATCTACCTGAAAAATATAACAGACTACTGCTAATTAAAATTAAATTGTCTTTGTTTTGCAAGAAATTGTAGAATAGCAACCAATAAGCTTAACTGTATCTAAATTAAGACCACATTAAGGATTACAGTAAAACCTCCAAAGTCGACCACCTCTCTATGTTGAACGAAATTTATTAGTTTGAATGGTCACAACGCATTTATGATGGAGATTTACCTCTCCATGATGACCACCTCCGTCAGTTATATGTTGACCACTTTTTAGTTGATTCTACTCTCTGTAACTTGACCACTGATGTTTTCTTGAGTTTGCTTTTTCCTCCGTTTTTTCTCCATCCGGTTTTCACAAATTTCTTTATCTCTCATCCGGCTTATCTGAGCAACAAACAGCCCCCTTGTCATTCATTTGCCACACCCCCTTGTGGTGCTCCATTCATTGTTCTCTTCCAGATTGATACAATGGAAGATTAAAATCCAGAATTCCTGGAATCTGTCAAAAAATGTCAGGGGAGTGGGGGATGTACGTACGCAGAATTGGAAAACAACGTGTATCGTGTGAAATACATTCTGTTGTTTTTTTCTGCATTTCGCGTTGAGACGAGACCAGACGTTTATTTGCGAGTTTTCATTAAAAATGGCCCAAAGAAAAGTTTAAAAAGAACTTAAATTAAAGAAGAAAGTGGATTACTTAATTTTCTAGAAAATAGCAGCCAAAGAAAAACAGCGGAAAAATATGATGTGAGGAAGAAAACTGTGAGCAACATTTTAAAACGCAAGATAGAATATTTGGAAAGATATTCTTCCGAAAACGGGGGAGTCCAAAGAAAACACAGAAAAACATGCCTCAACGCTGTGTACGAAGTTATGTTTCGTTGGTTTAAAGAGATGATGTCAATCAATGCAAGACTATTAGACCTATGCTTCAAGAAGTATAAAAAAAAATTGCAAAAGAATTTGAAATTGAGGACTCTCAAGCGTCAGCAGGTTGGTTTGAAAAATTCAAACTACGATACAAGATTTCTCAAAACATTTTGTGTGGGGAATCGAGTGAGGTTTCAGCTGAAGTGGTGGAGAAGTTTATTGAAAAATTCCCAGAGTTTGCTAAAGGTTTTAAAGATGAGGATATCTTTAATGCTAAAGAGTGCGGTCTCTTCTTTGAAGTATTGCCTGATAGAAGTTTAGTAATGAAGGGTGATACTTGCAAAAAAGGACTGTTCTTTCTATGTGCTAGTATGACTGGGGAAAAATTGAAACCGATGGTGATTGTCAAATACGCTAAACCTCGTGCATTTAAAAGTGTAAAACCGGCAGACCTTTCTGCTTTTTAGAGAGCGAATAGATCCGCTTGAATGACCAGTGCTTTGTTCGAAGAGTGGATTAGAGGAATTGATGCAGAAATGAGGAAAAAGAAGCAGTCTATTCTGCTTTTCGTGAACAACTGCTGCTGCCACTCGGAAGTAAATAATCTCACAAATGTGAAGCTAAAATTTTTACCAACAAACACAATCTTTAGGTCAAGGTATTATTCAGTCCTTCAAAGTATACTACAGAGTTCAACTTCTGGAATGGGTGTTTATGAAAGCTCAAACCTGTGGTCCTTTTGCATTGGCATCATCGACAGGTGCGTCAGTAAATGCTTTGAATGCTGTTCATTTGATTAATTCTGCTTGGAATAAAGTTACGCAAACTACGATTTAGAACTCTTTTAAGAAAGCTAGATTTGTTACACCTACAACATCGGTGCAAGAAGATAAGCTTCTTCTATCTAACTTACCAGTTTTTGATGGAGTTGATTTTGAAGATTATGTTACTATGGACGATGAGTTAGCAATATCTGCTGAACCAGACCCAGAGACAATTTTTAATGAGATACTCTCTGAGACGAAGCACAGCGAGGACTCTAAGTTACAAGAAATGGACGTCGAAGAAGATGATGATCCAAGTGACGACGAAACTAAAAAGTACCCAACTCTGAAGAAAGAGGATGCAAAGCGTATGATGGAGCAACTAAAAGATTTCAGTGCAGAAAAATGCCCAAGCATACTTAATGGGCTTGTAAACTGTGAAAGTAGTACTTTTTATTGTTACGTAATAAACAAAAAGAGAACTCAAACAAAAATTGAATTATTCTTTCAAAAATTGTAAAAATGTGCTGCATCTTCAATAAAATTAAAAATGAGTAAGTGCTAATTTTTTTCTAAACTTTTCCTTAAAAATACTAAAAAAATTTTCTAATTTTTTTCTAATATTGTACTAAACATTTTCTATCACATAATTGTATTACATTGAAATAAATTTATTACATAACTCTACGTTACAATTAATATTTACATCAATGAATTTTATTTTGTATTTTGACAAGCAATTATCGACTCTCACCGGAATTTACAAACAACTTTTTCAGAAATCGAAAATCCCTTAACACTAGAACCGCGGCGACGGGTCATTCTGACCCGTATCATGCGCAGAGACGTCAATTCGAACCAGATAACTCTTTATAGAATAAGCTAAATATAAGCTAAACAAAAATAATTTCAATTAATTACTTAAATAGTTTGAAATAAAAATTCCAGTGAGAAATATTTTTATAAAACTTAAATGAATTTTCCGCGATTCTAGTGTTAATTTAAGCTTTCATCGTAAAAGCAAAATATTATTAAAATATTATTGGTGCCATTTGCAAATTTGAAATTAAAATTAGGTATCCCGGACTGGGCATAGTGTGACGGAAAGGGTTAACCCTTTGAGCTCTGATGGTAGAATTTTCTACCACATAATTTTAATTCCGAAATGTCACAACGGCACCAGAAAATTTTACCAAATTTTTTGAAAAAGGTTTAATGCATTTTTTCGTGTATACTGTTAATAGTTTTTTTTCTTTACCAAATACTGGTGCCAATGTAACATTTGAAATTTTGAAGAGATTTACCCACCAGAGCTCAAAGGGTTAACTAAAGGGCTCCTTTCCGGCACGGGCAAAATCTTCTAGTAAAATGAGAAATTATCGACTGACACCGGAATTCACAAACGGATTTTTTAGATAATCTGAATCTGAAACACACAATTTAAGCTTTTATTTTAAAAGGAAAATGTTACTAAAATATTATTGGTGCCGTTTGAAAGTTTGGGATTAAAATTAGGTATCCCAGACCGGGCACAGTGTTCCGGAAAGGGTTAAATGGAGCGAAAAATAATATTTAGAATTTCTCGCACTAATTCCGATTTTCGAAATAAAAATGGAAATCAATCTGACCACCTTTAAACATTTATCAACGAGTGCCCAAGTCGCTGGCTTTTTTAACATAACACCACTATCATATTATAGAAAATGATGTTCTTTTAAATCGCCTAATGTTCCAATTGAATATATCAACATTTTCTGTAGTAAAATTGTTATATCAAAAGCCCGGGGACTTGGGAGCTCTGCATTAAAGAAAAATAAGAAATATCTTTTAATTTTAATGTTAAAGAAACGTATTTTTCACTATACAGTTTAAAACTGTGATTATTTTAAACATATGTTCCACTTTCTTTCAAAACTAGAATAACTATATTTAAATAGACATCACTTAAATGTAGCACTCTAAGAACCTAAGTGAACATTAATGTTTTTTATTATGTATTATATGCCTTACAGACATATAGTTTAAAATTATCTGTAAAATATTCATAGAAGTATGTATGTAGTTTTCTTTAAATGAATCCTAGTTTTAAGTTATGAAAAAATAGGAATTTTTCATAAAAGTTGAGTTGGGCTTGATCATAAACTGCGAAAATATAAACAGCTCTTGGTTTGGCTTTTGGTTTGTCAGTTTCTATAACAAGCCAGCTCAAGCCTAGATAGACTTCGTTCAGGCGATGCGTTCTCTGGTCTGGAAATTTGTGCCCGCGCAGCACTCTGAGTCTAACAATAAGTTTTGCAGTCATACGTAGCATCCTCAAGTTATAAAAGTGCAATACAAATTCTGAATTTTAGAGATTTATTAAGCGTAAAATTTGCTAGCACCAGAAAACATGTATATCATTTGTGATATAAATATGAAAAAAAAAAAAAATTCCGCGTTAGGGTTGTGGCTTTTCCTTTTTCTGGCTCTGGTAACGTTGTTTTCCATGTATGAAAGCGGCGATGTATTTTCGTGCTATCTTTAACCCGCCAGTACGCACGCAGGGTCTAAAAGACCCGAAGTGCGTATCGTTTTTACAATTGTAACCACTAATTTTTTAAAAGTAATTTTCAACTTATTTTAACGCAAAATTTGTAATAATTGTCTCCGTAAAAATAGAGTGATTGCTATAATTTGATTTTATTGATGATAAAGTTAAAACCATTCATACCCAGGGTAAGCGCGTCTTCTCCCGGGTTAAAGTTAAGTTAAGAGACTAGCTGTGTGCGTTGAACATTTCTCGTAGACTGCATAGCTTCGTATCCGACATTAACCCCTGTATGGATAAATCACTTTCATTGCTAAACTGTTGGAAAAATGACTGGTACCGGAAATTACGGGCTAATTTATTTGAAAATAAGGCAATATATTTTCACATTACATAACAAATCGAAATGTTGTTCTTTTAAATCCCTTAAATGTTCCAATCAAATAAAACGGCACTTTCTGTGTTAAAATTTTGATATCTATATGCCGAAGACTTCGCTGCTCTGCGTGAAAATAATACAAAGAAATGTCTTTTAATTTCAATCTTTCAGAAATATACATTTTACTACATAGTTTAAAACCTTGATTATTTTAACCATATGTTTTTGTTGAAAATTGAGAATTTAGAAGTCAAGTGTCGTGAACTCCCTTTGGTTGAAATGTGAAGTGAGCTGAGTAGAGGGGAAAAAGCCTTTGTGTTATTATAATAGCAGACAGAGAGTTCACTTTTCGTGTTGAGATTAAATAAAAGATATAATCCTAAAAATATTATTGAATTTGACCTTTAATGAGCGAGCTTCATACATTATATGTTCCTTCTTTCAAAATTACATTAGTTATATTTAAGGAGGCTTTACTTAATCGCAATACTCCAGGAATCTAAATGAACATTAATGTTTTTATTATACATCACATGGCGTACATACATATATAAGTAGTTTAAAATTAGCTGTAAAATATTTGCATAAATATGTATGTATTTTTCTTAAGAATCCTAATTTTACGATAGCAAAAATCGAACTTTTCTTTACAGTTTGAGTCGAGGTTGATCATGAATTGCGAAAATATAAACTTGATGGTTCTTGTCTAGGCCAAACCGTCATACTCTACACCAAGCCGGCCCAAGCCTAGATAGACTTCTTGCTGGTTTTATGGCCCCTTATCTGGAAATTTCTGCCCTCGCAGCACTCTAAGCCAAGCATTAACGTTTAGAGTCATGCATAGAGTCTTCAAGTTATAAAAGTGCAAAATATACCTTCTGAATTTAAAAAAAATAATAATAAAGGGTAAAATTTGCCCGCACCAGAAAGCATGCTAATCATTTGTGATATAAACATGAAAGAATGCATTTCTTGTTTCTTCTGTTGAAAGTTCATCGGGTAACTCAAGTGCCGTTGCTTGCGATTTATAAAAGCGGCGATGCTTTTCATATCGTAGCAAAAAATAAATTAATTTGTTGCAGTGTGCGTTACAATGTGTCTGTAGATTGCGTAAATTTGCAATAGCGGGGTGTTACCACTTTCACAGATAAAGCACTTTTATTGCTAAAATATCAAATAAATGGCTGACATCGGAAATTACCGAAAATATTTTATATTAACCCTTTGAGTTTTTATGGGTAAATTTCTTCAAAATTCCAAATGTCACATTGGCACCAGTATTTGGCAAAGAAATGATTCGGTTTAAGATATATACGAAAAAATGCAATAAACCTTCTTCAAATAAATCTGGTCATATATTCCGGTGCCAATGGGATATTTCAGAATTAAAATTAAGTGATAGAAAGTTCAACCATAATAGCTCAAAGAGTTAAATTTCTGGTGTCAATGTTGTATTTCGTGATTAACCCATTAGTGCCTAGCGTCCCATTTTTGGGACAGTTTAAAAAAATTCAAGTAAGCGCATTTCATACCAGTAAAAAAGAGAATAAATAAACACTGTCTTTCTCCATACAAAGTCTTCGATAAATTAAAATAAAAGTTTTTCTTGCTTTAAAGGTGGTGGAAAAATGCAAAATTTGAATTTTAACGAAGAAAATAATTCAGGCACTAATGGGTTAAGATTTTGTAGCTTCATAGAAAAGCCATTGTAGGGTAGCTTTGACCCATGGAATGTAACTTTGCACCACGTCATAATTTTCAATATTTTTTACTTGAAGTATATTCAGCCTTTTGGCTGGATATACTAATTATAATCCAATTATATTTTTATCGTAGGTAACGTTATACTCATTTCTCAGACATATTATTATCTAAATGTTGTAAATGCGTTAAAATTTTGTGATTATTTATTTATTTATTAATAGTTAATAAAATGTAAAATAAGAAGGTACTACCGCTTTACCTTACTTTCAGAAGAGCTTTAAACCGGTTCAAAGTTAGGCTTAAGTATACAATTAATTGATTTCAGGTACAACTGCCAAAAAATGTCCACATTTTCGCGCATATTTTATAAAAATGCCGAATGTTTGCATTAGATATAACGTGTACATATTGTCCCAAATATGTGTTAAAGACATAAAATTCATTTAAATCCATTATTCGGAGAGGACCTACTAAAATTTGACATTTCATACATTCGACATTTTTTATTCCCGTTTGAATAACACTAGTACTACTGTAATTTCGTTTAGATAAGCCGCAGCTCAAACAATTCATTTTTGACTCAGAAAATCCATTCAGTAATTTAAGATAAATATATACCGCGATACAAAATGTTATATATTATTTTTGAAAATTTCCGGGTCGAAACAGAAATGTTTGATCTGCGGCTTATCGACACAAATTTGCGGTAGTATGTATAACTGTAGATATGTTATTGAGTGAAAACATAAAAAAAAAAGTTCACTGCATTTGTATGTTTTATATGAACAATAAACATATTTTTCTAAATATTTATTGGTTTCGTCTACGCTTCTTATGCATAAAATTTGTTTGTGGTATCATAAACTATACAAATTTTGTGACGGTGGGAAATGTAAACTAGGAGACTTTAAATTTATCAAAATATGCTTTGGGGGCTCAGAGTTGTCCTGACTATAAAACAATTTCTATAATGGATTATTTTACATGATATTTACGATATGGTGAAAAGTTGCATTACATGGCTAGGTAGTTTAGAACATGATTTAAAAGTAATTTTTTGTAGCTTTTATTATTATTATTCCTCAATTTTTGATAATCATACAATAATTTAGAACCATTTCATCTTTTGTTTGCTTTTGGTTGTATGAATATTCTTCAAATAAAAGTGTAACATCTAAAAATAGAGAAAATGCGAATCAAAATTACCTTGAATGACTAAACATACTTCAAAAAGACGTCATTTTACACTGTTATATAAGATATTGTAAGAGTTAAATATGTAAATGTTGTTAATAAAATTTTGCTGATATAATACACTTGAAAAAACACTTTTAATTGCTTTCAAACGAATTTGTTGGTGAATTCTGCTGTAATTCAATTCCCGAATTCAGATGATAAAGATCGTATGCTCTTCACTTATTTTATTACTTTAGATAAAGTATACATCACATGGCGCACATACATATATAAGTAGTTTAAAATTAGCTATAAAATATTTGCATAAATATGTATATATTTTTCTTTAGAATCCTAATGTTACGATAACAAAAATCGGAATTTTGTTTACAGTTTGAGTCGAGGTTGATCATGAATTGCGAACATATAAACTTGACGGCTCTTGTCTAGGCCAAACCGTCATATTCTACATTAAGCCGGCCCAAGCCGAGATAGACTTCTTTCAGGTTTTATGGCCCCTTATCTGGAAATTTCTGCCCTCGCAGCACTCTAAGCCAAGCATTAACGTTTAGAGTCACGCATAGAGCCTTGAAGTTATAAAAGTGCAAAATATACCATCTGAATTAAAAATAACTAGCAAAAGCCATGCTTTTTTTGGATTCGCGAAGTATTATGCTATAAGATAAATATTTGAAAGTAATAACATATTTTTTTTAATTACTTTTGCATTTTTATTAAGCAAAAATGTAATTTTATGTTTAGGCGCATTTTAATTTTAAAATGTATTTCAACCAAATTACTAAGAATTTCCTCAGATTGTTTATTTATGGTATAAGACTGGTATAAATAAAAATATTTTCGAAGTAGAATTATACAAAATATTAATTAATTTTTATTTATTTACAATTCTTTTATTGCCACTTCTCAAAAAACATAATGTAATTCTTTTAAAATTCATAAATATCGTCTGCTTAAATGATTTCACAAAATAAGAATAAATTGTGTATTTGAATTTTTAACACAGAAAAATACTTTTATAATTGAATGTTAATAAGAGAATTTTCACAAATTTTAATTCATTAAAAATATGCTATAATTTTTCTAAAAAAAAGTATTTTATGAATTTTATAAAAGAAATCATGAAACTATACATAGTTAAGAGGAATGAGCATAGTTTGAAAATCTGAAAGCAGTTTTTGAAATTAGTATTTTGTCAGAATAATGAAAATATATTTTATTTATTTATTTATTTAATGATGATTCCAGCTACAATTACTGACCCCATGATTTAAATTTTTCTTCTGAAAACGTACGTGTTTCACTTTTTATTTGAAAAAATGCGTTCGTAATGGAAAAACATGTAAAAAAAATTAATTCAAGTAATAATTTTTTGAAAAATATTTCTGTAAAAAAAATAATATTCTGCAAATCTACAGATCATAATTTATATTTGTGTTTAATTTCAAGTCAAAATACTGTATAATTTTTTTTTAAAGTGTACGACAAAATGTCATTTGAGTGGCCTAGTAGAGGATACGCTTCGCTCATCCTAATAAACTCATTAAAAAACTTGTACTTAAAACGAAGAATAATAATAATAAAAAGGAATTACAGAGTTATTTTTATCATGTTCCAAAATTTTTTCCTTCTTCATTAGGAAACATTAAACGTGCTTCTTTAGAGAGAATTTCTATTAGTTGTATCATGGGATACCACAAGCTTAATAATATTTATTATAATAATAATAAAGACAAATTCCAATTTCTTATGACAATAGTCGAGAAACCGAATCATGCTAATTAATTTTGTATGATCTAGATCAAAAAATGTTTCACCTCAGAGAAATAAAAACACTTGAGACTTTATTTCATTCACCTTAAATAAATATAGAACACCTTGTTATCAAACTTCTTTTATCAATTGTTGATTTGTTTCGTAAAAAACTCCGTATAGTTTATAATTAAATATGTAGTTATTTATTTGTTTTTAAAGTAACTTTTCAAATTAGACAATAAAAATTTGAAATTAGAATAAAATAAGAAGTATTTCATTTTGTTATATGATAAAGTTTAAAGTAAAGCGTTGTTTATAAGCAAATTATATGATAAAATATTTTATCATTTATTCTGTTAATTATATTTTAAATTTTTACATTAAGTCATCTTTTTAATCATGCAAGTTTCATTATCTTCTAAATCTTCTGAATTAGTATATTTTTATAATAATCTATTAAAAAAATATTGTATTTTTGGTAATTGGAAAAAATCCGAATGGTTGAGCGGCTATGAATTTGAAAGTGAATTATTATATGTAATTTTACAATTTATTACGAAGCTCAAATTATTACACTCAGAAAAAAGTTTTGTTGAATCAACGAAAATTTGTTTGATCCAACAAATCTTTTTGAATAATGGGTCAATGAGAATTTTGTTTTAATAAACAAAGAAATATTGTTGATTATTATTATTATTATTATTATTATTATTATTATTATTATTATTATTATTATCGCTATTTTCCGTCTAAAATTTTTTTCCGAAATGGATTATTAAAGTAATAATAACGTCATTAATCCATCTCAATTTGAAAAATTTTTATTATCCAAAAATTGTGTTAATCCTTTATAGCTATGTAAGTCAATTAAACAAAATTACGTAAGAGAGAGTTATGGCTATTGCACACTAATTTACATTTTGCAAAAACAACACAATTTTGTTGGAATTACAAATTGAAAATAAAAGACTTTAGTAAGACTAAAAAAAGGATGAAATTTTGTTAAAATTTTATAAAAGTGTTAACAGTATTTTTTTTGGTCTGAGCAACAAGACCGATTTTTTACTCCAACTAAAAAAATTCGTTTAAAACAACCGAAACATACTCAACAAAACATGTTTTGTAGTTTTAATCGATTGCTGCTTCTGGGTGTATTTGTTTCGACTATCACAAAATGCAATTCAAATAATTGATGAACACGTTTCTAGCAAACGAGGCCCTAGCACTTCCGACCGGCACCTCTTTGTACGCCATCTATGCTCTAGAGTAGCGGTTCCCAAACTATGGGTCGCGACCCACTTTTATCAATTGTTGATTTTTTTCGTAAAAAACTCCGTACAGTTTATAATTAAATACGTAGTTATTTATTTGTTTTTAAAGTAACTTAATTTCAAATTAGATAATAAATGTTTGAAATTAGAATAAAATAAGAAGTATTTCATTTTGTTACATGATAAATTTTAAAGTAAAGCGTTGTTTATAAACAAATTATATGATAAAATATTTTATCATTTATTCCGTTAATTATATTTTAAATTTTTACATTAAGTCGTCTTTTATTAATCATGCAAGTTTCTTTATCTTCTAAATCTCCTGAATTCGTATATTTTTATAATAATCTGTTAAAAAATATATTGTATTTTTGGTAATTGGAAAAAATCCGAAAGGTTTTCCAATTACGGAAATAATATAGGCGGAAAGTTTAGTGGGTCACAGAAACAATCGAGGTTTGTCACAAAAATATATCTTATATTTCATCTGTTAAAAAAAATAACAATTTCACCAGCAAATAATATTTTGAAGGGAAATTCCTAAAAACTATACGAGCAGAATATCCAGAAACATCTAAATGCGCTTTGAATTCCTTGATGGAGTTAAACACAACATATCCGTATGAAGATGCTTTTTGTACTTGGCTGTATTTGAAAAACAATCATAGAAAAAACTGTGTGTTGAAAGCGAATTAAGGTTGAAATTAACCAGTTTTAATCATGATATTGATGCTTTCCTCGGTAAACACCAGTGCCAGATAGCGCACTGATTATAAAGTTGTTTTTACAGTAATTAAATTTATTTTTAATTATCTTTCTAGTATGTGTGTTATGTTAAACATTATTCCACTTACGCACATAATTATGAATTGTTGTTTTCGTTGACAGTGCATTGTTCGTATGAAAATTTGCCTTTTTCATAGGATAGGACAGCCGAAAGCTTATGCAGGTCACATAACAATCCATACTGATATACACCATTATACTAGGTGGGCCGCGAATTTTTTTTTTTTTTTTTTTTTTTTTTTTTACTTAAAGGTGGGTCGCGTACCAATAAAGTTTGGGAACCGCTGCTCTAGAGCAGCCACATTCAACCTGCGGCCCGGCGAACTCTTTTTTGCGGCCCGAGCAGTGTTCTCGCTGACATTTGACCAACGTTAGTAATTTGGCTAATTTAAAACACAAAATATTCGTCAAATGAAAAAGTATTAGCAAAACAGATTCGCCATGTAGCACAGAAAAAATTATCTTTAATCCTTTAATGTACCCTCTTTTTTTTTCAATATGTTCTAAAATACTTAAAATTTTATAACTGCGACAACGAGTGTTATTAATGCAACTTCAACTATCCGCTACAAATATATTAAAAATATGCGTATATGCATATGTATGAAATATGAGAAAGAAAAGGAAGAAAAAACAAAAAGCACTAGAAATTGTCACACACAAATTGAGCACACACAAAAAAGTACAAATTGAGCACTAGCAATTTGGCGAATATAATCGCTTGTTAACTCGTCAAATGAAAAATTTTGTCGCAATTTGGCGCAATGGCGAGAGCGACAGCTAGAGCCCTGAGCCTGAGACCTAAACATTATATATTTAAGGACCTGCATAAAAATTATTTAAGGCCCTCATTATTACATAATATATTTTTACGGTAAGACAAAATCTGTTTCGTAAATTGTAATTCGTTTAAAATTATCTTGAAACATATACTAATTGATGCTTTTATGGACAAAAGATCTTTTTGCATGTACTTATATTTGTGCTGCAGTGTGTACATTCCTCCTCTATCTTCAACGCTAATCAAACGTTATGCTAAATAAATCAAGTTTGCATTATATCTATCTACAACTAAGAAAAAAGATTTGCATTGAAAAAAAAAATTGATATTTTTGATTTTTTATTTATTGATTTTTTATTTTCTTTACTTGGAAATTTTGCATTGTTATGTTGTATTTCTATTTATTATAGGGCTAAAATTACTTTCTCGTAGTTAAACGTTTGGCGCTTGAAAAAAAAGCACTGCCATGTTTAAAAACAAATGTTGTGTTCCATTACTACAACATTTGAAATACAAATCTGCCAGAAAGCTTATCTTTCGAAAATAGTAATGTAAATTTTTTCATTTAATTATCGTCTACGACACACGTTAAAGTTAAACCCTACTGATAATATTAAATTTATTATAATTTTTGTTATACTACTTATGAATCTTACTATTCTTTATGCATTTTTATTACTATTTTTAGGCGCGTTCCTAATTATGTTAATACGTAGCACCTATAGTTGTCGTTCAGTCCGTCCGTTCGTCCGCATATAACAACGCAAAAACTACCCAACCGAATCGTTTTAAATTTAAAATATATAACTATTACATATATTTGTCGAGTTATTTCAAATTTTATGAAAATCGGATGCATAGATCAATTACAGGGATAATCAAAAGTATTCTACTACATTACGGTCAATGGGAAAAAAAAGTTTCAAATGCATTATAATCGTTTGAAATTTAAAATACATAATCATTACATAATTTTGTTGAGTTATTTCAAATTTTATTAAAATCGGATGCTCAGTTCAATTACAGGGGCAATCAAAAGTATTCCGTTACATTACGATCAATTGGGGAAAATGTTTCAAATTAATTTCAAGGTGTTACACTTATTCGAACATAATAAAATTGATATGCAAATATAAAGTACACACAAAAGTATTCCATTACATAATGGTGTAGGGAGAATATTGTTTGGTGCGCATTTTAATTGTAATTAATGATTTACAGTCTTATGAGATATGAATTGATGATTGATATATCTCATATATGATTGATATATGAGAGTGATATTTTTAAAACTTCATTATCGTACGAACGCACCCTACTTGCTACGCTTTACGCGCGATTTCCAACTAGTTTATGTGTGTTAAAATCCGCGAGAAAAAAGCTTGAGTATCTTAGAGCGTCGAGCTTTTGGAGCACCAATTAAAGTGTTCATAATCCTTCATTATTATCACCAGTTACTTTTTATTGCTAAGTTTATCTTATTCAATCGGAGAATTTTGGTGATTCAAGTACAAAAAAATTTCTGTTTTTAAAGACCGATGTTAAAAGGCTGTCCTCGAGAAGGAGTTAAGACATTGTTTTCTAATCCAGCTTTAAGGGGACAAGGGACCTTTAAAATCATTTTTTATATATTTTTAAAATTGCACTTTAAATATAGTTCAAGGGTACATTATATGCATTATAACATATATTTATCAGAAAAAAATGTTAAAAAATTTTCTTTTTCGTAAAAATAGGGAAATTTGTGTCATATTTTAGATTTAACGAGAACTTTTCAAAATGTCCCAAGCGCATTCCACATCAATGAAAAACTCCAATATTATTTATACAAGTTTGATTTACATATATAAATAAAACTGTGCATTGAATTTTATATATCTGAATATAAAGTTATGAAAACAAATATTTTCTACATTTTTTTGAAATTTTGAGCGTTTATGAATCTATTTTTACAATTAACTACTTATAACTTTCAAAATTATTTTTATTTTCGAAAAACCATGCACAGTTTTATGGTATATATTATGATAAATAAGTATAAAAAATTTCAAAGCATTCAGGCAAAAATAATACGCATGGAGTATTTTGAAAAGTTCTCGTTAAACCTAAAATATGACACAAATTTTCCCTATTTTTCTCAAATAATATTTTTTTTTTTTTTTTTTTTTTTTTACATTTTTTGTGATAACTATATGCTATAATGCATAAAATATACCCTTCAATAATATTTAAAGTGCAATTTTAAAAATATAAAAAATAATGATTTTAAAGGTCCCTTGTCCCCTTAAAAGATGAAAATATCATTTTTAGTTGCAGCTTATAATTTTCATGATGCAAAATTAAACTTCATTTAAGGTTGTTCTCAACTGCTCCGCTCAACAAGCGTAAAACGTTTTGACACATTTAGAAATTCATTTTTTAACGGAAAGGTATAAAATTGAAAGACCTGACTATGGAAGCGATTTCAATTCAAACTTAATTTTCCATTTTTTTTTTTATCAATAAATTACCTTTCGAGTTCTAAGCAAATTTCGATCACGTGGTCACCCATTTTTCTCCTGCTTTTCGACCCTTTTTCTGCTGTCATCTAGAAACGTATTCAAAAATGTCAACTTTGAAGGCTTGTTATGAACGATCGATCTTATTAAAAAAAATTGAGTGCAATTAGACAGTTTCTGAGTAACAACACCTGCTATTTCCATGCATTTCCGAATAAAAATAAATTAAAACTTACGTTACAAAGTTGCCCTTTTTTATTTAAGAGCACCCTTAAAGTATATTTATTGTTCTGAATAGTTCCAGCTTTAATAAGATAATGCATGTATGCATTTTGTTTTTTATAAAAAGTTGTGAACACTCAACTTCGAGGATTATATTTTTAAGCAACGACCTCGTCGTCCAACGACCAATCATAACGACCAACATCATTTAATAAAATGCTACTAAATATCTATATTTGAAGAAATTTATGATTACAGAAAGGTTTTGATATTCAAATTACTTGAATATATATTATTTCTCTGATTAAGGAATGTAAAGTAATACAAATTTTCACAAATGTGTTTCAAATATGAGTAAAGGGTTGTATAAAAAGCACTTTTTATTCTTACTAATATTTTCTTTTAAATTTCTTACATTAGCAAAACAACCTTAATAACACACGTCTCTGTATATTTCCCACGTAATTTTAATTTTTTTAATGGGCAGTTAAGCTCCATTTAAGATATTTTTATCGCTCTAAATAGTTCCAGCTTTATTAAGATAATGTATGTATGCTTTTTACAGAAAAATGTGAAACACTCAAATTCGAGGACTATATTTCTAACAAGAAAGGTCTCCTTACTGGATAAATTCATAATCTATTGAAAAAAATGCTAGTTGTACTAATTACGTATATAATAAAGGATCAGTTAAATTCCCTGTTGAAAATCGGAATTCCAGAAGAAAGTCTGTAAAAAGATAAACTACACTATCTACCAAAAAGTATTTGTACACTTTCAGTTTTTGACATTTTGACAAATATTTAAAAATATACTGGTCGGTTTCTTCTGGAACTTCAGAAATATAAAGATTATGTTTCACTTTATATTTATTTACATTCATTTGTTAAGCGGGTAATTAGGAGGCCGGCAAAAAAACAAAGAATAATAGAAATATTTGGGATCGCCCTGTACATGAAAATGCACGAAACGACTCGCTTTAGAATACAAATATATGAATACAGTAGAATATGTACACTAATTTTTGTGAGAATAGCATGTATATTTATGGCGATAGAGCGATTTTTTTGAAAAATTCAAAAAATTCTGGTATGTTTTTTGTTTATATCATGCTGGGTTTTTGACCAAATTTAACGGAAATTTCAGAAAAATTGGCAAAATGCAGTAGAAAAAGTGTAGCGCAATTGGAATATAAATATATTAAATATTTTATGAAATATGAGTAGTTGTATAAAATAATTTTTATCTGCGCATGCGCGAACTAGAAAAACATTTTTTTTTTACATCATTTAATAGTCAATTCTATGGAGTGACTTATAAAAAAATCCAATCAAATATCGTGAAAATTCAAAAAGATATCATTATTTTAGTGAGATGTTTTTACTCTGCTCTCTAAAAACGGCTGAATCTTAAGGGATTCTCCACAAATTGACATTTTTTAATAACTGACTTTAAAAAAAAACTAGTATTGAATTAATACAATATCTAATACAGTATTGCTGCTAATAAGTACTTGACAATTGTGATAGAAAAGAAAAAGAGCTTTATTCGCATTCAGGGCCAAAACTAAGAGAGGGGGGGGGGGAGAAGGGCATGTGCTCCGGGCGCTAGGATGAAAGTGTTCCAAATGTATCTTTCGTTTGGCGATTTTTTTCATGGCTATGTTTAGCATAATATTGTTAAAATTATTATATCTGGGCTATGCTAAAGCATAAAAAATCTAATGATGATGGCTTAAGGTCCCTGCCCCTACCCGCGAAGATGCTCACGAGCTAATGCTATTCCTATGGGGATGCATTTTTCTAACTCTTTTGCATTTGGACATTTTTAAATAATATGTTTTGTATTGGATAGCGGAAGTCCTTTTCAAGATCGCTCCGTGATTACTTTCTCAATTTTGGCGTAGATATTTTTATAATGTTTCTTTCACTTCCAAAAGCTGTTCTGAAAGTGAAACTAACTTTATAAAAAATATCTATGACTCAAATCGAAAAAGTAGTCAAGGAGCGATTTTGAGAGGGACTTCCGCTATCCAATGCAAAAAAAAAAAAAAAAAAAAAAAAAAAAAATTGAAAATTTCAAAATGCGAAAGAGTTATTAGAAAAATGCCTCCCCACAGGAATAGCATTAGCTCAGCAGTGTCTTCGCGGGCAGGGACAAGGGCCTTAAAGATCCTGTTGAAAGTAGAATTTTTTTGATTCGGTTTAAAGTATCAAATTGGAGTATTTTAATAAAGCAGAATACGTTATTTTATATTACATATTTTAAGTTTTAAAATAAGTCGGCTATTAATAAATTGGAGAAATTTTCTTTGTAAATATGCTTTGCGAAGGAGGGGGAAAGGGGTACCTTCAAAATCCACGTTTGCCTCGGGAAAAAAAGACTGGTTTTGGCCCTGTTCACATTTAATAATTTGTAGATCCTCCTCGAGAGGCAATTACAGCTGCGACTCTGCTGGGCATGCTCTCAACTAGTCCTTGTATTACATTTAATGGTATTTTATTCCACTCTGTTTGCACAAAGCAGGTAAGCTCTTTTACTGATTTTGGGCGTGTGTCACCCGCCTTAATTCGACGATCCAACTCGTCCAAGAGGTTCTCTATTGGGTTCAGGTCTGGGCTCTGGGCAGGCCACTCGAGTCGATGCACTCCATTATCAGCATACCAATCCATGCTGGACCTCGCTACATGGCAGCTTGCGTTGTCATCCTGGAAATAACATGGGTCCAATCCATAGTATTGCCACAACGTAGGAAGTACACTGTTGTCCAGTATATTACAGTAGGCATCGGCATTGAGCTTACCATGAATTGGGACCAAGGGTCCTAGTCCGAACCAGGAAAACCAACACCAGAACATAAATCCCCCTCCGCCAAATTTAACTGTGGGCACAATACATTCTGGTAGGAGGCGTTCTCCAGGCAGACGCCAGACCCAGACCCTACCATCAGAACGGTAGAGGGTGAACCTTGATTCATCACTCCAGAGAACCTGTTTCCATTGCTGTACAGTCCATTGCTGGCGTGTTTTGCACCAACTTAACCGAGCTGCGCGGTTGGACTTGGTGATTAAAGGCTTATGGGCGGCAGCACGGCCATAAAAATTAAGCAGATGAGCTTCCTTACGGATGGTATTCATGGAAACAACACATCCTGAAGCTTGTTGAAATTCTTGGCGTATGTGTAACATTGGTTGGTTGCGGTTCTTCCGAATTTCTCTAGACAGAACCCGTCGGTCTCTATCTCCCAGTTTCGTCGGTCTGCCTACTCTGGCCACATTCTGACAATCACCATTCAGCTTCCATTTTCTAATCACATAAGCCACAGTCGTTTTGGGGTAATTAACCTCGCTAGATATGTCGATTAAAGATCGGCCATTTCGGTGGTACCCGATGATAACACCTTTCTCAAAATCAGACAGCTCTGTTCTTCTTGGCATCATGCATGCGATTGATATCAGTGTTGTTTTCGACACCACATTTAACAGTGGAGAACTTGACGTATTTCAGGATCGCAGATATCGGCATTTGCATAAGAGCCATTATCAATTATGTATCAATGGGTAGATTTGACACAAATGCTTCGATTTTTTATAATTATTTTTATCCTGAAATAGGTTCGTTCTGGTAATTATCTAAGAAAAGAAGTAAATCACCAGTAAAAAACGTAAATGGAGATTTGACAATTTGCGTACAATCTGACGTCATTCAACTGCTTTCAGAGACCAATTGAAAATCAGTTCACTCCTATCCACAATAACTTTCTGAATTTCCACGAAATTCGATCGGATTTTTTTATGGGTAGCTCCATAGAGTTGAATATTAAATTACGTAAAATGATAAATTTTATCGTTCACGCATACGCTGATTAAAAAATATTTCATACAAATACTCATATTTTAGAAAACTTTTAATATATTTATATTTCAATAGCACCTTATTCTTTCTACTACATTTTGCGAATTTTTCTGAATGTGGCTTTATATTTGGTTGAAAATATTGCATGACATAGAACATTTTAGAAAATATTTAATATATTTATATTTCAATGAATTTTGGTGAACTCCCCCCCCCCTCCCTTTTCTTCTTTGCAAAGTATCTGCAAAAGTATTTGCAAAGAAAAATTTTCTAATTTATTAATAGCCGACTTATTTTAAAACTTAAAATATGTAATATTGATTAAAGTAGTCTGCTTTGTTTAAAAAAAATGCTACCTTAAAATCGTGAAACCGAATCAAAACGAAAAAAAAAATCTGCTTTATGCGGGATCTTTATGCCATCATCATTAGATTCTTCCATGCTTTGGTATAGGAGAAATGCTTTGAATGGGACGATTTTGACAATATCATGCTAAACATAGACATGGAAAAAATCGCCAAACAAAATGTACATTTGGGACACTTTCATCCTAGCGCCCGGGGCACATGCCCTTTTCCCCCAACCCTCTCTTAGTTTTGGCCCTGAATGTGAATAAAGCTCTTTTTCTTTTCTATCACAATTGTCAAGTACTTATTAGCAGCAATATTGTATTAGATATTGTATTAATTCAATACTAGTTTTTTTTTAAAGTCAGTTATTAAAAAATGTCAATTTGTGGAGAATCCCTTAAGATTCAGCCGTTTTTAGAGAGCAGAGTAAAAACATCTCACTAAAATAATGATATCTTTTTGAATTTTCACGATATTTGATTGGATTTTTTTATAAGTCACTCCATAGAATTGACTATTAAATGATGTAAAAAAATGTTTTTCTAGTTCGCGCATGCGCAGATAAAAATTATTTTATACAACTACTCATACTTCATAAAATATTTAATATATTTATATTCCAATTGCGCTACACTTTTTCTACTGCATTTTGCCAATTTTTCTGAAATTTCCGTTAAATTTGGTCAAAAACCCAGCATGATATAAACAAAAAACATACCAGAATTTTTTGAATTTTTCAAAAAAAATCGCTCTATCGCCATAAATATACATGCTATTCTCACAAAAATTAGTGTACATATTCTACTGTATTCATATATTTATATTCTAAAGCGATAAGTCGTTTCGTGCATTTTCATGTACAGGGCGATCCCAAATATTTCTATTATTCTTTGTTTTTTTGCCGGCCCCCTAATTACCCTCTTAACAAATGAATGTAAATAAATATAAAGTGAAACATAATCTTTATATTTCTGAAGTTCCAGAAGAATCCGACCAGTATATTTTTAAATATTTGACAAAATGTCAAAAACTGAAAGTGTACAAATACTTTTTGGTAGATAGTGTATCTTCGAATATTTGGCGCGAAAATAGGAAAGCGACACGCGATTTGGCGAGCAGGATTTTTCCTCTTCGAACCGAAGGTAAACAATTTTAGTGCATCTGAAAATTGCTTGTTAACAGTGGCTCAGAATCCTTCATCATTCCCATCAGTTATTTTGTATTGTAAACTTTACCATAATTATTCAGAGCATTTACGTGATTCAATTTTAATTTTTTTTTTTCTGTTTTGAAAACCCGGTGATAAAAGATTAAAAATTAAGCAAATGTTTCTCATCGCAAACAGGTTTATATCCATATAATAAGAATATTCTGCAGTTTTTCAGATTTTCCTAAGTATGCCCGTGAGGAGACCTTCATTGTAAGTAATAGTCTCAGTTTTTTTTTTTTTTTTTAAAGCAAATCATTTAACAAACTACTATTAGCACCTATACATGAAGAATTTGAAAATTTCAGAAAGGTTTTTATTTTCAGATTGCTTGAATATATTTATTTTTCTGGTTAAGGAGTTTAAAATAATACAAACTAATACAGTTTTTGTCACAAACTTGTTTTAAATATGAAAAAAAAAACCGAATGTATAAGAAACAATTTTTAGTCTTATTAATATTTTCCAACAAATTTCTTACATCGGCAAAACAACTTTTATAACATACATGTCTCTGTATATTTCCCCAATTAATTTAAGATATTTTTATTGCTCTGAATAGTTTCAGGTATATTAAGATAATGTATGTAAGCATTTTGCTTTTTACAGAAAAGTGTGAAATACGATTCGAGGACTATATTCCTAAACAACGGCTTTTTTTTTTTTTTTTTTTTAAGCAAATCATTTAATAAACTATTACTGGCATCTATACTTGAAGAATTTTAAGATTACAGGAAGTTTTTGACATTCAAATTGCTTGAATGTATTTATTCTTCTGGTTAAGACGCAATACTAGGCACAGAAAAAGACCCGGATGATAATGCAAAATCTATGGGGGCGTTCTTTTCAAATATCTCGCCCAAATTTTAATATTTTTGCATTTTTTTTTTTTTTTTTTTTTTTTTTTGCACAAAATATCTGAGGATGATCGTCAACCGGCCTCGTTTTTACTTTTTCAGTTTTGGTTTCAGATAAAAAAATTACTTTAACTTTCGAAACCGGTTTAAACGGGTTCTGAAATCAAAACTTTCGTAATATAAAAAATAAATAAGCAAAATCGAAAAAGAAAAAACTAGACCGGTTGTGTATCGTCCTCAACTATCTTGTGCAAAAAAAAAAAAAAAAAAAAAAAATCATGTAAAAATATTAACATTGGAGCGAGGTATTTGAAAAGGACGTTCCCATAGACTTTACATTATCATCCGGGTATTTTTCTGCGCCTAGTGTGGGACCTTAACCACTTAACCGTCTGTCCCGAGATAAGTCGGGGGTAAAAGCACTGTTTCCCCATACCTGTCAAAGAACGTAAAATAATACAACTTTTCACAAATTTCTTTTAAATATGAAAAAAATGCATAAGAAAGACTTAATTCTTATTAATATTTTCCTACAAATTTCTTTCATCGACGAAGCCACTTTTTTATAAGCCAGATGTCTCTTTTTTCCCACATGAGCATAATTTTCTTAATGGACAATTAAGCTCCATTTAACGTATTTTTATTGCTCTGAATAGTTTCAGCTTTATTAGCTCACAGGCTATCATAGCCTGAGAGCTTATGTGCCCGTCCGTTCTGTATGTATGTGCGTATGTGCGTAACGCGATAACTCATGATAAAAATATCGGATCCATTTGAAATTTTGTATGTAGGTATATCCTGACATGGCGCTTCCCTGATTAGTTTTTGGAGTTCATTCGATATGTATAAGAGGGGGAACGGGGGGCTCATGCCCCCCGTTAGTTGATATAGATGGGATTTTCATGCAGAATTAAGTTTTCAAAATCTAGATTAGGATCATTCTGATGAGGCGATTCCGTGACTGTTATTAGGTGTTCATTGATTAAGTATAAATAGGGGGCACAGGGGTTCTAATGCCCCCCCCTCCCTGTTAGTTGATATAAATGGGATTTTCATGCAGAATTAAGTTTTCAAAATTTAGATTAGGATCATTCTGATGAGGCGATTCCGTGACTGTTATTAGGTGTTCATTGAATAAGTATAAGTAGGGGGAACAGGGGTTCTAATGCCCCCCCCCCGTTAGTTGATATAAATGGGATTTTCATGCAGAATTAAGTTTTCGTTCAAAATTTAGATTAGGATCATTCTGATGAGGCGATTCAGTGACTGTTATTAGTTGTTCATTGAATAAGTATAAATAGGGGGAACAGGGGTTCTAATGCCCCCCCACCCCCGTTAGTTGATATAAATGGGATTTTAATGCAGAATTAAGTTTTCGTTCAAAATTTAGATTAGGATCATTCTGATGAGGCGATTCCGTGACTGTTATTAGGTGTTCATTGAATAAGTATAAATAGGGGGAACAGGGGTTCTAATGCCCCCCCCCCCCCCCGTTAATTGATATAAGTGGGATTTTCATGCAGAATTAAGTTTTCGTTCAAAATTTAGATTAGGATCATTCTGATGAGGCGATTCCGTGACTGTTATTAGGTGTTCATTGAATAAGTATAAATAAGGGGAACAGGGGCTCTAATGCCCCCCCCCCCCGTTAGTTGATATAAATGGGATTTTCATGCAGAATTAATTTTCGTTCAAAATTTAGATTAGGATCATTCTGATGAGGCGATTCCGTGACTGTTATTAGGTGTTCATTGAATAAGTATAAATAAGGGGAACAGGGGTTCTAATGTCCCCCCCCCCCTTAATTTATATAAATGGGTTTTTCAAGCAGAATTGTCAGATTTCGTTCAAATCTCTGAATAGTTTTGGAAGTTTAATGGTTAAGTATAAAAGAGGGGGATAACTCTTTTTAAATTATATAAATGCTAAATGGGTTTTTATTAAGAATTATCTAATTTGCTCTGAATTTTGGATATAGATTTTTTATATGATAAAGCATGTCTTTGGTAGTATAGGAGGTTCAATGATTAAGTATAAAAAAAGAGAAAAGGGGAGAGCTGTTTCCCCTTCTTAATTTTTTTTTTCGAACGGAATTAACCCTTGAAAATATAAAGCTTTAATGTGCAATTAGTATTTGTAGCCTGTGAGCTCAATGCCTTCAGTTTAACTGGGCAGTATTCTTTATTAATATCATGTATTTTGCATTTTACTTCTTATATAAAGATGTATAGCACTCAAGTTCGAGGACAATATTTCTAAGTAACAACCGCTTCCTTTTATCCAAAGCAAATCATTTAATAAACTACTACTAGTATGCGAATTGAATATTTCCAACTGAGCGAAAAATTGCCCAGGCCGGGAATCGAACCCAGATACTTGGCTTACAAGGCCAGTGCTTAACCTGTTAAGCTAACTAGATGATAGCCGCCTGGGATTTTTCGCTCAGATAACCTTATTGATCATAGCATCTGGTCTGTCATTTAGACAGCTCAACAGAATTGACCGCAGGTAATGGAACTCCATATGACGGATGGATACGTAGATTTTTCGCTCAGTTAGAAATATTCAATTCGTATGATTACTCTACCAATCAGTTAGATTGTGTTGAAAATAATAGTATACTACTAGTATCTATACTTGAAGACTTTTAAGATTTCAAGAAGGTTTTAATCTTAAAATGGCTTGTTTTTTTTTTTTTTTTTTTTTTTTTTTTTTTTTTTTTTTTCAAAGCAAATAATTTAACAAACTACTACTACTATCTATAAGAATTTTAAGATTATAAAAAGTTTTGACATTCAAATTGCTTGAATTTATTTATTTCTCTGGTTAAGGAATGTAAAAGAATACAACTTTTCACAAATTTCTTTCAAATATGAAAAAAAAAAAAAAAAAAAAAAAAAAACAAATGCATAAGAAACAATTTTTAGTCTTATTAGTATTGTTGCAGCGTATATAGGGTTCTTTCGATCTTATGGTTAGACAACTTCAAACTCTTTTCTCTTAGAAAAGTAGAAAATAATTTATTTACAGATCTTCAGAACAACAGAGTCTTCGAAACTCACAAATATTACTAGATATTCAAAAATAACTGTTCAAATCTATCGTACAAGTGCAGATATAGGTCCCAGAGACTTTTTATGCAACGTCTCAACACTAAAATCACATTCAAAATAACGTAAATAAAGCTCAAGCAAACTTGCTTAAACAATACCCTAGAAGTTCACTCAATGACTGACTGGTAAATAATAACAACAACAGCTCGTATTGCTCTCCTTATATAGGCTCGCAGCATGTGCTGGAAATTTCTACGACCTTCTCGAAAAATCCACCAAAACCACGGAACAACATTCAATGTATCAGCATATCTAAAGGGGGGTTACCATAGAGAGGGAAGGGTTACCATCGCCAACAATCGCCAAGTTTGTCGCCAACTTAGCGATATATCGCCAAATTTGGCGACCAAAATTCGTCGTCAAAAGTGACGCCAAACCGGCGATATCTTTATTATTTCGCCAAGCTGCCATAGACATTCACTGAAAATAATAGACAAGTTTGCTTGATAACAGAGACAATGTAACAAAAACTAATATTAGTAAAGGAATGGAGCTTAATAAGATTATTTACATTATTTTACTGTACAAACATTAACTATTTACAAAATTCGTAACAGTATATTTTCTTACAAATTTCTTTCATCGACGAAGCCACTTTTTTATAAGCCAGATGTCTCTATTTCCCACATGATCGTAATTTTCTTAATGGACAATCAAGCTCCATTTAACATATTCTTATTGCTCTAAATAGTTTCAGCTTTATTAAGATAATGTATGTACGCATTTTACTTTTAATATAAAATTGTATAACACTCAAGTTCGAGGACAATATTGCAATGTAACATCCTCTTTTTTTTTCAAAGCAAATCATTTAATAAACTACTACTAGTATCTGTGCTTGAAGAATTTTAAGATTACAGAAAGGTTTTGGTTTTGAAATTGCTTGAATATATTTATTTATTTATAATATAAACTTTAAAGATACTTAAGGATGCGGTTTTTGTATCCATTAAATTTCAATTGTTGCTTCTTGAGAATATTAAAGAATAACTTTTAAAAATTGCGTATTGTGATTTGCGTTTGATATGACAGGATTTGTATAGATATTATCTTTATGTATAATAATCACCAAAAAAAAAAAAAAAAAAAAAAAAATGCTTTCATATCAAATGCTCCAAAATGCTGCAATAAAACAAATTCAGTATAAACCAGAAAAGAAATATACTTTTTTTGGTGGTTTATTCTCTCTAACTCTCTCTCTCTATATATATATATTATATAAAACCGTTAATTGTATTATAATATATGAACCATTTGAATTTAATAAAAAAACACCATATTGAATATGAGGGAAAAATTCATTAAAAAAAATAAAATGAATACAAATGGAATTTGTAGAACCAAAGTAGAATTATCAAACTCCAAATACTTAGGAACTACAAATGAAGTGTGTGGTTTCATCTTCGTATTAGCCATGAAAAAGCAAAATAATACAAATTTGGGTCTACCAACACACATAAAACCAAAATTAAATGAAGAAATAACATCAAAAAACAAGGCACAACAAAATTACTAAATTGGATACAAAAATGAAAAGGGGAAAAATAATAAAAATAATTATCGCACACATGATAATAATAAATTAATGAATAAATTAAAAGAAGAGTGACTGTGAAAACAGAAAAAAAAACCATACACCATAGTTTACTCTATTAAGATTTAAAACAAAAATTTTTAATTTGACTATGCTAAGCTAAACGCAATATCTTAATTTAAGATGATATAAAATTTAAAAATGGCTAATCAATATATATACCCTATACACTTATATAGTATTATAGGTCTCTCATTTATTAAAAGTTAAGTGCAATTTAAAAATGTAAATTAATAAAATTATATATCTTTATATATATAAATCTTCTGTGCGTGTGCATGTCACTTAACTCCTCCTAAACGACTGGACCTATTTTTAATCATGCTAAAAAAGGAAAGCTGTTGGGTTCATGTTAAATATAATTAAATATTCAAGCCATTTTATGTTCGATTAAATAATATATTTAACTTATGTATATTCATTAGTTTGGTGAAGATGATTTAATTAGTATGCATAAGTGGAAGCGGCAATTTGCTCTTATTCTGCTACGATATATTTAGCAATAAATATTTTACTATCTACTGATGTTTATTCGAATTAATCAACGAATTTTCCCTTTGTTAAACTACAAAAAATTACACAAATTAAGAAGAATGTGATTTTTTTAATGATAGAACCATCTTATTCTAAAGAAAACACGACGTTTGAGAATAATATGGTTCTATCAAATTTTTTAAATGTAAAAAAATCCACGAAAATATTATTTACAATCTTTGATTTTGTTGAATTACTGTCTATACCTATATAAGAACATATTAATGCCAAAATTTTTTTCCAAACTTTAACAGCTGCACGTACAGAGTATACTGATTTTCAAAGTGTTCTAACTCGAAATTAGTTTTTGGCCAGATAGAACCATCTTATTCTCAGGTGAAGATTTGGCATTCTTAGTTACTAATTTCTGTTCACATAAAAAATTTCCAAAAATAATGATAATTAGATACGTCTACAATGCTTTATTTCATAGTCTTAAATGTTCAATGCTGCCTTAACTTTTCTGTTCACTGGTACCCCAGCGCATGGAATTTAACATTGCAATTATTTATTCAATTCGGCAGAAGAATTTGAATAAAACAAAGCCCATAAACTAAGGCTAATATCTTTATTTAACCCTTTCCGGTACTGTGTGCCCAGTCCGGGCACACCTAATTTAAATGCCAAACTTGCAATTGGCACCAGTAATATTTTAATAAAATTTTGCCTTTACAATGAAAGTTTCAATTAAGGAGTTCTTACTTACTAAAAAAGTCGTTTGTGAATTCCGGTGTCAGTCGATAATTTCTTATTTTGCAAGCAGAATTTGCCCGTGCCAAAAAGGGTTAAGTACTAATCAATAAATTAATGTTTTAGGTACATAAAATTGTTAATAAAAATCTTACAATTTTTTTAAAAGTTTAGATTTAGAAAGGAGAATACCTTGCTTAAACAATGTTGTGCGTACAAAATGGTACAGCTTTTGTATACTTGTTGCACTGAAAGAGGAGTAATGTACTACCTCATACATTTTTAAAAAATAATTTATTTGAAGGAAAATATTAATAGTGTTCAAAGATGCCCCCAATTCAAACGTACCCCTCTCTCCCCTATTCTTGAAGTAGACTTTAAAGGCTAAGTATATATTCTAAAATTAACAATTTAAAAATGGAAAAGAATACATTTTTCCCAAACTTGTTTTAACTATGAATACATGGAAATATAAGAAACTATTTTTAGCACTATCATTTTCCACTAAGTACTTACGTCGACGAAATAACTCTTTAATTCACCACATGTCTTGTTCAAAATAATTTTCTTAATGGACGATTGAGTTTCGTTTTTAATATTTTTATTGCTCTGGATAGTTTAAGGCTTTATTAAGATAATGCACATGTGCACTTGGAAAATATTAAAGCAATGAAATTTGAGAACTACATTTGTAAGTGGCGGCATAGTTTATTTCAAACTAAACTATTTAACCCTTTCGGGTCTGGTGTACTATCAATGGTACATGTCTTTCAATGGAATATTATTTTATTTCAAGATATGTTTTTGCTATAATTTCCATGTAATAATGTTAGTACATGTCTATGCATTTACTATATGACATCATTTATGTTTATGCATTTAGTAATAATAATAATTATTATTATTTGCTTAATTCTCTTTTCGCCATTTGTGATTCTTCTATTTTAAACATGTATTTCACTCGATAAATTTAAAATAAAAGTTACTTTCCTGAATGAATAATGTGTAATAAAGCACAAAAGGTATTAGGAACTTGTAATATAAGTTAAACCGTGTCGTAATACAATACTTTCTAAACATCTCCAAAAGTTCTTCCTTAGCCTATTGTCATATGAATATTAACCCTTTCCGGCACTAGCAAATTCTTTAGAAAAATGAGAAATTATCGACTGTCACCGGAATTTCTAAACGACTTTTTTTAGAAGTTAAGAATCCCTTAGTTTAAGCTTTCATTATGAAAGCAAAATTTTATTAAAATTTTCTTGGTGCGGTTGTTTGGAATTAAAATTAAATATCCCGGACTGGGCACAGAGTGCCAGAAAGGGTTAATTGAACAGTATGCAAAAGAACAACATTGGTTATCTTTCAGACAATGAAATGTTCGTTAAATACTAATTAATCTGTTTGGATAGCTAGTGTTAATGTTATTCACGTAAACGTATTTTTCTCTAAAAATTAAAAAAAAAATTCAGACCCTAAAGGGTTAATAAACACTAATAGTATCTATACTTGAAGAATGATAATATTACAGAATATGTTTCTATAATTGCTTAAGTATGGGTTCTGTGATATATACTTTAAAGATACTTATGGATGGTAATTTTAAAGAAGCATTTTTAGTTGCGTTCGTAATTATGTAAATACGTAGCACCTATAGTTGTCGTTCAGTCCGTCCGTCTGTCCGTCTGTCTGTCTATCCGTCTGTCTGTCTGTCTGTCCGTATATAACAACGCAAAAACTACCCAACCGAATCTTTTGAAATTTAAAATATATAATTATTACATAATTTTGTCGAGTCATTTCAAATTTTATGAGAATCGGATGGATAGATCAATTACAGTGAGGATCAAAAGTATTCCGTTACATTACGGTCAATGGGGAAAAATGTTGCAAATACATTTTAATCGTTTGAAATTTAAATTACATACTTACTACATAATTTTGTCAAGTCATTTCAATTTTTTTGAAAATAGGATGCATAGATCAAATACAGGGACAATCGAAAGTACTCCGTTACATTGCAGTCAATGGAAAAAAGTTTCAAATGCATTTTAATAATATTACACTCATTCGAACATAATAATATTGATATGCATCATAAAGTACATATTATAATATAGATTTTGCATAATCTTTTGTGCAAAGAACTTTTGTTACATTGATTTACAAGGCCACACAAAAGTATTCCATTACATAATGAGTACAGAGAGAACATTGTTTGTTGCGCATTTTAATTGTAATTAACTATTTACAATTTTATGAGATTGATACATGAGAGTGATATTTTTAATTCCATTCCATTATCGTACGAACGCACCTCATTTGCTACGCTCCACATGCAATTTCCAACTTGTTAATACTTGTGTGCAAAATCTTCGTTTCCTGTCACAGAATTTTATTTTATTATTCTCCTTTTCAATTAAAGAAGAAATTTTTGTGATATTTTAAATACCAATAATTTAATACAGATAAAAAGATCAATCAAAGATTAATCCAAATATAGTACGTTTATCCATGGATTAAAAATATTTAAGTGTGTATTCCGATCAAAATTGCTTAGTTTCATATTTATTTTTAAATTCATTTTTGTTCTCAAATGCACCAAACTTTCAAAGTCCCTTATTTAGAAGCTACATAATGTGCCCTGTTTGTCGATTTTTAGGTAAATGTAGAAATTATTTAAAAAAATGCTGTCAAAGTTGTCAATTTGAACAGAATTTTTCCGAATCTGGAGATCTGGGAACAAAAAAATGATCGAACTGAGAAAATAATTGTTTATAAATGAAATTCTAATTAATTCAGCGAAAAATTACATCACATGGCAACTTATAAATCACTTCAAAAATCACCACAGCAAGTTTCATGTTTCTACTTTTAAAAATGAGTCTGAAAATGTATAGGAAAATTTCGAGGTATTGAAGGTGGAAAATCATTTTTTCGAATACACCCTTAATACAAAATTTAATTTCGTACAACTTAATGTCATCTAATATAATGGAATACAGAATGAAGACAATGTTAAAAGTCATGTATAATGGTGTTTTTCATGGCATGTGAACTTAGCGAGCCATACACTTTAAATTTTAAATATTTCAACAAACATAAAAAACTGGAATGTAGCCTGGTGATCATACAAACTGAAAATTGGAACACACGATTAACCCTTTCCGGAGCACTACTCTATAAATTTGGAATTTAAAGAAAAAAAAATTAGGCAATCTATATAGGCCTAGAGGAGTACACAAGTATAATTTTGTAAAGATTGCACAAACTATTTTAATTATACAGCTGTCGCCGAAGTGGTAACACCATGCAAGTACAGCATTGATAAGCGCAGTGAGAAGAGCATTACTGTGAAGCGCGTTTCAGAGTAAAATATTTTACCTATTATTTAAAAACAGTAGAATTTTATCTCTGCGGTGCTACCATCTAGAACTCATAAGAAAGATTTAAAGTAGCCATTAGAGTAGTTTTTGAAATATTCATGGTGTTTTTGTGTCTCTAAACAAGGGAAGTTTAGATGTTGCTGACCCGGCAACACTGAGCCGGAAAGGGTTAAACACTCCTTTAAATCTTCTAAATTAAAAATTAACTCTTTGCACACGAGAGGTGATTATCACTGACCACCAGTGTGCAGAGTAAATGTGTGCTCCAAATGCTCTGGACAGGAGTATTTTAAAATAATTTTCTTCGCTTTATCTAATGGTCGAATAACAGTGTTGCTAGGTAGTTCAGCTCAGGCAGCATTTTTGCCGATCCCACCGAAGCTAGCGCAAGTGAGAAAATACAGGCTTGCGATTGGTTGAATAATTTAAAGCGCATTTTGTTTTGGTTCGTTTTTAGTTTACCTTTATTTAATCACTAGTTTTCGTTTGAAAATGAATTTTGATTAATTTCCTTCTGATTTTACACATTGAAACAGATAAAAGGAACGATAAAAGATTTTCTAGAATTTAAAACTAAAGAAAATAGTGGTGATGTTTCTCAATTGTTCTGTAGTACTTAAAAAAAATAATAATAATGAAATTGGAATTTCTTCTTAAAACCTTTTAAACACCGCACTATGATTGAAAGGTAACACAAATTATTTATTGGTAAAAATCCCATTAAAACTCAAACATAAGCACTATGAGTAATTTTTTTTCTCAAAAAAAAAAATTTTGTGTATGATTTATAGCATGTTCCACAAATGGAACATTGGCGGGAAACACTTAGTTTTTTCACATGTTTTTTATAATGTATGATTAACAACATTTAAACTAAAACCTCTATTTCTGTGCACATTTTTTTCACGATTATAGATAATGTATAGGCATTTTTCAGTAATAACACAATTTAAGCAGGTAAATAGCCGGGCTTCGCCCATCGAGACTTCATTTTACTTGCGATTTCAGCAACTATTCCAGCAAAAATGTTCAAGACCCCACAAAGCTTTTAGAAATAAACTTTCCCACTTGCTTAAATAATATATTATATAGATGATGGGCAGTACTCACTGAAGGAAAGCATCTTTACAATTATTTATCAAAATTAAAAAAAGAAATACATACAAAAAATGTAATGGAAAATAATAATAATAATAATAATAATAATAATAATAATGTCTGTACTACAATTTACAGCAAAATAATCAAATAAATCAAAATCTAAAAAAATACAAAAGAGAAAAAAATTACCAAAAATTAAATATATATAGAGATAGATAGATAGATTTTCCTTAATTTTTGTGTCCTACATTTGATCTATAATCCATGATAGTTAGAGAAGCATTTCCATGTAGTCTTTTTTTTTCACATTCAAAACATTTTTTGTGTTCTTCTAGCATACAACACATTTTCTTTGTGTTGATGGTACAGATAATGTAATTAAAAAATGTCAATGAATTCCTCTTCAGAATCATCTGCTAATTCATAAAAATATTCTATTGCCTCTTCTATTATTCGAAATGGATTGAAAGAGACATCTGGTCTGTATGAGGTATTCTAAATGAAGGAAATCGCAGAGTAAAGTAAAATCATATGAATCCCTTCTCACGCTTTTTTCCAAAGTCACTTCTTACATTATAGCTTATTTGAGTCATAAACAATGTTTAACTATCAACAAACAAACATGTTTTCCCCGTCAGTTATGAGTAATCCACTTGAGATGGGAGAACGAGTGTGGAAGAGAGAGAAGGGGGGGAGGGGGAGGGTAAGGGACAGGGTATGGAGGGGGGGGGGAATAAAGTATATCAATGTCATAACCATCTTTTGTCGACACTTACTAAACCACCTCGTATCCAGAACCTTTTAATCAAAATTTATATGCATTGCAACCAAAAGACTTTATCATGTTAAAAAATATACCTTTACACGCCAATGTTCCATTTATGGAACATGCACATTTCGTATCTAAAATAAACAATAAAAGTCGATATTTTTTTTAATAACTTGTGTGCTACTAATAAAATGATTACTTTTACTTGATCTCACTTAGTTATAAAAATATTTGTTAAATTTTGAATTTTCTATGAATTTTTGAATTTTGCCCAACAAAAAGTCTAAAAAAAGTCCTAATTTACGATTTTTTCCTTAAAACATGATTTATTTTATCAACGTAAAATCAACGCCAAAAAATCAAGTCATACTTTCTTTTCAAATACTAATTTTTACAGGGCAATTGGAATAAAAATGAATTTTTTGCAGAATTTTGAAGTTGATGTTCCATTTATGGAACATTGGCGTGTAAAAGGTTAATTATTTTAGCATGATAGAACTTTTTATTTACAAACAATGATCACATATCCTTTTACCGGCGTCAATTATGCGATATTAACAAGCCCAATTATTCTACATTACTTTATAAAATTCTTATTATTATTCTTATTATCTCCTTATAATAATTTTAACATGTCATACCCATATACACCCCTAATACATACATCAACATTCAGAATAATTTATTTACAAACAACAATTGCTCTTTAAATTATTCAACCAATCCGAAGCCCATATTTTCTTCCCTATGCTAGCTTCGGTGGTATCGGCAAAAATGCGCCCAGGTATTCCAAGTTTTCGGTATTTTGCACACCACTATGATTTTACAGAAAAACGATTACGATTTACAGAAAACGATTCTCTTAAATCGCTCTAATGTAGTAATTAAATAATAAAACATTTTCTGCATTAGAATACCGGTATTAAAAAAGCCGGAGACTTCGCATCTCTTGTCAAAAGTGAATTTTTCCAAAATTTCTAAAATTTTCGCTAAATGAGTACATTTTTCTGAAAAAAACGCCAACTCAGGTTCTACTCAAAAAGAAAAAAAATCTCAATTTTCAATTTACTACAACAAAGAAATGTTAAACTATTTTTTTTTTTATTTCACCCTAATCTAAACCTTTTTTGAAAAAAATCCCCATTTTTAAAAAAAAGACGAAAAACGGAACTTTTAAACAGGGCAGATTATTGCATGCAAGTTTGAAATTAAATAAAGAGAATAAGAAGTACATTTTACAACAACAAATTGTTTTATGCTAGCGAACTCAGCAATGTAATTGTGGAATATAATAGCATGTTTTCTAAAAAACTGTGCTATCATTCCATAAACCACAAATTAACCAACCTTAAATAAAGTATAAGTAATATACATATACGCAATAGTTCCTATTTTTTCTGCATAGATGTATACAAGTGTGTTTATATGCACGTCCGCGATTATTAGGAAAATCTGTCGCGCTTATATAGTGGTCTGGAAATTTAGTTGTGGGCTAGACCAAGGCGAACCGTGATGCACCTGGCATATGTGTAAACTGTCGTGTTGTAAACGACGATCACGAACATGAGAATAATGATTGATATCTCCAATTTCTGCATTTTATTTTCATTTTTCAAATTAAAATCGATTTAGATCCAGTTTTGTCATATGACTAAAAGTAAACTTTAAAAGGGAAACAATATTTCCAATTTCTCCCTAAAAAATGTTGATAGTCTCCATTACTTTCTCCATAAACCACTTCTCCCCCAAAATTTCCCCTGGAGGTTCTCCCCAAATAGGGATAAAATCACCTATCTGGCAACACTAGACAAACAGTCTTGTGATAAAAGATGGCGAAATAAAGTGTATGATATTAGTGGTGTCCAAAGCATTTGACGTCAAGGTTTACGAGGGACATCTGGCAACACTTGTGATGAGTGAGAGCCGCCTCTCAAGTGTAAAGTGTTAAGGGTGTTCTTAAACCAAAAAGGGCAACTTTGTGACATATGCTTTAATTTATTTTTGTTGGAAATGCATGAAAATGGCAGGTGTTGTTGTTCAGAAATTGTTTAATTGCACTCATTTTTCTGTTTTTTAATGCAATAGATCTTTCATAATAAGCCTTCAAAGTTGACGTTTTTGAGCACATTTCCAGACGAAAGCAGAAAAACCGATCGAAAAGCCGGAGAAAAACGGGTGATCACGTGATTGAAATAGCTTAGAACTGGACAGGTAATTCAATTATCATAAAATAGAAAATTAATTTCGATTCGAAATCGCTACCGTAGTCAGACCTTCCAATTCTATCTCTTTCTGTTAAAAAATGAATTTGTAAATGTGTCAAAACGTTTTGCGCTTGTTGAGCGGAGCAGTTCAGAAGAACAACCTTAAGGAATCTGAAAGAATAGAATTTTCTCTCAAACTTGTTAAAAATGACTAGACGAAAGTATAAGAACAAATTTTAGTATTATTAATATTATCCTACTTCTTTTTTACATCGGAGTAACAACTCTTATTATCCACATGTCTGTTTTTGAATAATTTCTTTACTGTTTAATGTAGCTCGTATAAAATATTTTTATTGGTCTGGACAGTTTCAGATTTATTGACGTGCTGCATGTATACAATTTGCTTTTTTACAGAAAATTGTAAAACATTCAAAGTAGGATGGTATATATCTAAGTAATGGTCTTCTTTATTTTATAACAAACACTTTAATAAATTACTATTAGTATCTATATTTAAAGACTTTTAAGATTAGAGAAAGGTTTTGATCTTTAAATTGCTTGACTATATTTATTGCTCTGTGATATAAACTTTAAAAATATTCAAGGATACATGTATGCAGATTTTTTATGAAGTAAATTTTAATTGTTCTTTATTGATATTTTAAGGAGACAATGGACCTTTTTTTTTTTTTTTTTTTTTTTTTTTTTTTTTTTTTTTTATTACAGCAATATGAAATTTTTTGTACATATACATTTCACCAAAAGCATATAGAACACCTTTTAAAAAAATTCCTATCTTATTAAAATGTTTAATTTTTTTTAAAAAAGATAAAATTTTTAAACGACATTTAAAATGCTCCTCGTGTTTTAATTTTTAAGATATTATCTTGCTTTTACAATTTTATCATTGAAAACTCTATTATAAACAAATTTGGGACAGATTTTTTTAATCTCTTGAATAGTTAATATTTTAGAGATTTTTTTCTAAATTCCACATCGATTTTCATAAAAATTGAGCCTTTTAATATGTAAAAAATCAAATTTGACTATCTTAATGAAGACGAATTTTAAAAAGCTTACACAATTTCTTTCTAAACGATATCAGGATAGTTCTTTATCAATTTCATGAATATTGATCAAAAATTACGTCGCAGGAAGCATTTCAAAAATCTAAAAGCGCTGAAAATTTAGTTTTGAGAAAAACAGATTTAAAGTACTATATAAATACACTTACCTTTATTATTTACTTGTTAAAATCTTCATAAATGATATTTTAATAATAAAAACTGTTTTGGTACTATTATACCACAGAAATAGACTTTTTTGCGATGATTTTGCTCAAATAAAGGTCCATTGTCCCCTTAATCGCTTCCCTGATTTGCCAGTACGTCATACGTGCCAACGTGTTTTTGCAAATCATGATTTGCAGCGCATATTCACAGTATCCGCAAAGAAACTCTTCGAGAGGGTTGAATTCTGATAGGGATTGGCCGATGCGCTTTCACGTAACTTGGCGGTAATTATACTTGGCGAGCGATAGATGCTTCCGTCGAGGCAGGGCCGGTGAGAGGGGGGGGGGGGCACAGGGGGCAACTGCCCAGGGGCCCGGGACCAAAAGAGGGCCCGGTTTCAAATGGAAAAATTACCGGAATTTCATAATGTTTGAAATCTTAATTTGGTCATACTTTTTTTCCTTTACCAGCTGAAAAACATTTCCCAGAATTGTAACTGGACGTTTCCAACAAAGGTACGGGAAATCTCCCATTGAGAGTTCTATTAAAACTGTGAAATAATTGATAGTGTTAGAAAAATTCTGGAACTTCCTGTCTTCTTCTCAGATAGCCGATCACCGTGCTTATGCCTTTAAGGCAAAAAAGGGCCATCGCTTAGTTCCATCATTTGTCTCCCATGTCTTATTCATTGCAATCCCGATGTCTCATTATTGTGCGAGTGACGGGGACATACACATTGGGCGATAGGAGATGCAGTTGTATTGGGCTCTAGCTGAAAAGGGCACTGTGAGGATCGAATTTGTATTAAATGCATGCATCCATTATATACGGGATATGCAATAGGGCTCATCTCACCTTTGTTCCAGGCCTCCAGTTCTTTCTCCTAGACCTGACGAGTGAGCTTAAATAAAAACCATTATTATGAAAAGATAAAAAAAAAAGAAAGAAAAATCTCTGAAAACAGAAATACGTTAATATATTTCTATTAGTATATTTTAAAATATCAAACTCACAAACTTTATTAAACACGAAATTCAGTATGCATAATTTTTTAAATAATATTCAAAATCCACCACCTTCCCTTAAAATTGCTGGTCCCTAGTCAAGCGCCGTAGCGACCAACTCCAAAATTCAGGGGTCCTAGTAGTAAGCTATTGTTCCTTTGAGCCGAAAAATATATTTTTAAATCATTGTTTTAAATATATTTTTAAATCATTGTTTTAAATGTATGTTTTAATAACGTTTTATTTTGCTTTATCGAAATTCTTTTTCGTCAAAGATTTTGGTTAAATTTTGAAAATAAATAGATATTTGCTTTCTTTCTATACCCACCATTCTTTATAAACATGTCCAGATGGAAGAGCTTTTGAAGGCTCTAAATTCTATTTTAAAAATAAAATGGCATTTTAGTCTTCTTGAGGGGCCTTATCCATGGGGAGGGGCCTTATCCATGGGAAAAAAGGTGAAACCAAAGATTCAAACTTCCAGACCAAAAACTTCCTTAATACTATATATTTTTTAAAACCAAAACAGATATGCGCAGTGTTAAATTCAGACACTTTTCTGAGGGAGGGATTTCTCTGACTCCGGGGTAGGAAGGGGGGGGGGACTGCACTTTTTGGCCAACGAAAATGCAAATCTCAAATCTTTTGCAGAGGAACATCTCTTTGCTACAACGAGAATGTCTCCCTTCCCCGGGTCATTCCCAGAATTTACCACTGGATATATGCTTTTTCCTACAGCAACCACTCTTTTTAAAGGTTCCCAGATGTAAAAAATTCTACAGGCTTTAAATTCTTTTTAAATTGTTTTTTTAGACATTTCTATAAAACTGCAGAAAAGTTGGAATCCAAGATTTAAAAATTTTAAACCCATTTTTTTTCATTCAAATGTTTAAAAAATATGCTTTTCAATCTCGTCAGGGCCATAACAAGTTTCATAACATCCTTAATTCTATTACTTCCTTTAAATAAAAGTGTTTTCTTTCTATATAATATAAAAATTCTTTTTAAAGTTATCCTGATGAAATTTTGCAGGCTCTAAATACTTTTTAAATTGTCTTTTTGGGGATCCCCTAAAAGTCTAAAAGTGATGAAAAGTTGAAACTCAAGATTCAAACCTTTTAGTCCTCAGTTTTATTATTAAAACGTTTTTAAAACGTGCTTTTCAATCTTGTTGGAAGGCCCAATAAGTTCCAACGCTTCCTTAATACTATTACTTCTTTTAACCAAAACAGATATGTGCTTTCTTTCTATAGCCAGCATTCTTTTTAAAGGTGCCCAGATGAAAGAAATTTTGCAGGCTCTAAATTCTTTTTAAATTCTCTTTTCTAAGACTTATAAAAATGAGGAAAAATTAGAGCCCAAGATTCAAAAATTTTAAACCCCTTTTTTTATTCAAATGTTTTAAATTTTTGCCTTTTAATCTCATTGGGGGCCCCAATAAGTTTCAAAACTCCTTAATGCTATTACTTCTTTCAGCCAAATGTGCTCGATTTCTATAGTCACCATTCTATTAAACGTACTCAGAAGAAAGGAGATTTGCAAGCTATAAATACGTTTAAAATTGTCTTTTTAAGGCCCCCTACAAAAGTGAAGAAAAACTGGAACTCAAGATTAAGAACTTTTGGAGCCATTTTTATTGTTCAAATGTTTTGAAATTGTACTTTTTAATCTTATTAAAAAAACAAAATAAAGTTCAAAAATTGCTTAATCTTATTATTTTCTGACCAAAACAGAGATGCGCCACGATTTTCTTTAAAGTGCCCAGACGAAAGAAATTTTGCCGACTCTAAAGTCAGTCAAAATTCAATCAAAGTTTAACAATCACCTTTAAAATTAAACCTGTTTGTAAATCTGAACCTTATTTAATTAGGGGGAGTAGTTTTGATTCAAATAAAAGACAATAAACATTATGTTCTTAAGTTAAAAAAATATATATCACTGATTCGATTATACGCTGATTCGAATAAGCGGCGGATTTTTGTACTTTTTCTTGTAGAGGCCCGTGAAACCTGTCATCGGCCCTGCGTCGAGGAGTTTGATTTCCTTCCGAACCGAGCACAAAGTAACTTTTCTCTTGCAGCATTGCATTGGATGGAACGTGTCTTACTGAAAGCTGTACTCTTTAAAAGTTTTTAAACACAAATTTTTACTTTGTACTCGGTTTACTTTGTACTCGGCTCCGAAGGAAATCAAACTCGACGGAAGTGTCTATCGCTACGCCAAGTATAATTATCGCCAAGTTATGTGAAAATGCGTCGGCCAATCCCTATCAAAATTCAACCCTCCCGAAGAGTTTCTTTGCGGATACTGCGAATATGCATTTGCAGCACCACGTACGGGCATCCATATTCCAATCGTGATTTATTTTTTTCACCAGTATTACTAGTAAATTTTTATCGTAAATTTTGATTATTTAATCCGAGCATTTTCTGATTCAATTAGGGAAAAACTTTTGTTTTGAAAAACAGGTGATAAAAGATTAAAGCTTCTGAAAAGACATGAAAAAAGTAGATATTATTTGAAAGTTTTTCAAAATTATTGATCGTTAAACGATTAAAGGGATACATTTACTTACCCATCATACGTAGTATAGGGTAAATATTACAATCGTTTTTAAAATCGAAAATTTTTTTTGACGGATTTACGCGTTTCAGAAACTGGAGATTCCGAAAAACATATATATATATATATATATATATATATGTCGTCTGTCCGTCTGTGTGTCTGTCTGTGTGTAACCGCTCTATCTCCCGAACAAATTGAGATAAAGACTTGTAACTTTGTATGAGCTTAGTATGTAAAAATGGGACGAAACTAATTTAATACCAGTAACCTCGATTATACGGAACTATTTTTTCGGACTCTCTAAAAATTCATTCTGATGAAAGGTACATAAAAATTTTCGATTTTTTTTTATTTTAAAGAGTGGACATAAAAGGCATTAAAATAACACAAATTTTGCATAAAGAAGAAGTCGATCAGATTAGAAGTTACCGAGAAATTTGTAATCCTGTTTTCCACATTCTTCGATTTTTCATGACCCTGTCTTTCATTCAAATTTCAATTTAAAGACATATTTCAATTGGAAATGAGACGCTTAATTCGACGCAATAAATTGTCAGTTAATATGATTATTATTTTTGGAGTTATAAGGATGTTCCTTTTACAAAATCCGGTACTACTTGAATAGTTTGGCGTTTTATATAATTTGTCGAAATTGGCTCATCAGCAATTCATTAGGTTTTAGTTTAGTTTGGTTTGGTTTATTTTTGTCGTCTGATTATCTACACTAGGGATATAGGATCAGGGGGGAGTGCCCTTCGTGGGGGTCTTTCTAAGGGAACCTAACTCGTATTTACGCAAGGTTCGAACAAAACCACGAAATTCCGAACGGTTAGGCCGATAGCCGCTATTGGGTTCGAACCCAGCACCTGCCGTCTACCAGTTGAGAGGTCAGAATCTCTTGGCCACTGGTGGGGCACAATTCATTAATAGAGCATTACTATGTATATTAAAACTATTTAAGTATGCGTTTAAATTTTATTTTGGAATTGCGATGCATTTTATAAATAGTTTACATGCGTTTTATTTTCATATTTTATATTATGCATATCCATGATGGGTAAGTATTACGGTGGTCCCCCAACGACTAGTTAATAATTGCGTTTGAAATTCTATGATAGTATTTCATGATTTTTTTTTTTAAGAAACATTTATCATCTTTTAAATTTAGACAGTTTAACACAATATGTAAAACGCCATTCTTTAGCGTTTTTTAATTAATTATTATTATGCTTTTATATTTTGATTAAAAACATTTAATGAAAAAATATAATTTCGTACAACTCAATGTAATTTAACGCAATAAAAATTTGACATTGATGCTATGTTGGATTTCATGATTTTTTTTATATTTAAAAAAGAAACACTTATTATCTTTTAAATTTGGACAGTTTAACACAATATGTAAAACTTCATTCTTTAGTGCTTTTAAATGTATTATTGTTATGCTTTTATAAATTTTGATTAATAACATTTAATGAAAAAATATAATTTTGTGCAACTCAATGTAATTTAATACAATAAAAATTCACATTGATGCTATGTTGGATTCCATGTTTGATGATGTTTTTCATACGATACGATCTTAGCGGATTTAACTATTATACATTAAAATTTATTGCTTCAACAAACATAAAATCAATGGCGCGTTTTCTGGTGGTCATAGTGACCACTAAAACTGAAAAAATGGTAGATAATCATAAAGTATTCTTAGAGCAGATGTTTAAAAACTAGTCATATAATAAAAATTAACAATTAAGAGGCTACCTTAGCCAAATGAAAAGACCCATTTGCTAGTGCTAATCCTATTGAAAAAAATTATAAAGATATTTCGGTTGCATTTCAATATTTAATTTTTTTTTTTCATTTGACAGTTTAGATCGATCTGAATGCAAGCTGTTTTTTACATTTTTGATTCTGGTTGCACATATTTTTATGAGGATACTTTCGCTTTCCCAACCGGTTCCGAAAACGAAAGTGTCCCCATTAAAAATATCTGTAAACAAAACCAAAAAAGCAAAAAACGGCTTGCATATAGATCGATTTCAGCTATCCAATGAAAAAAAAATCATTTAAAAATATTGAAATTCAACCGAGATATCTTCATAAATTTCTGCCGTAGGATTAGCATTAGTGATCGGGTCTTTTTATTTGAATGAAGTAAGATAAGTATACCAATAGTGGGCCACATACCAATAGTGGACCACCAGTTTTCAATGTTTAAAAACAAGTTTTCTAGTCACCCCTGTCAGATAATAAACTAACTGCTGATTAGCTGGAACCCTTATCTGTTATCAGACAAAGGGACAACTTCAGTATTCTAATAGTCTTTGAGCTGTAAAAGTGTTTTTCTTCCAGTCTTAAAATACAAAGACTTTGTGGCTCATACTTACTGCCTTCCTTAAGAGGTAAGTTTTCATTCAATATTTTTTTCTATAAAAGTATATTGCATTTTATATTAAAATGACACATTTCTAATACATTGTATAAATGAATACTTTATTCCTTATGCTTAAAAGGCGTAAAACTAACATATTATTAAGTTTGGGGGTGGCCCACTTCTGGGTCATTAAATTTCAAGTTGCTCCAGTAGTGGGCCAGGTTGCCCACAACTATACCCCAGAAGAATCTGAAATGAAAGAGGGACAATTTATACTTGTTTCAATTATCGGAGGAAAAATAAATACAGAAAAATATGTATATTTGTGTGTAGTTCAAGAAATTAAAGAAACAATAATATTTGTTCAAGGACTGAAGTCATCTGGAAATAAAAAAGACTTTGCCAATAAGGAAAATGATGTCTTTAGCATAATTTTTCCGATATAGTTGGAGTACAGCTCATATTCAAAATATTAGAATAATTGAGAAAAAGTAATAAGAAAAAATTATTTGTCATTTATTTATTTTTTATACTAAGTAAATGCAATTAAATTTCTTATAAATTAAATCTGGAATGTTTAGATAAGATTTTAACATTTATAAAATATAAAATACAGCACAATAAATTAGGTATACAGCTTCCTTAAACACACCAGAATATTAGAATAAAATTTAGATTGGTTCAAAATATTAGAATATTTTATTTTACGCAACAATATTACCTTATGAATATGAAGTAAATGGTAGTTAATATTTTGTAGCATCCCCTTTAGCTTTCATAACAGCGTACAATCGATCTTGCATACTATATACAAGGTGTTTACAAACATTTCTATCAATATTAGCGCAAATAGACTTTATACGTGCCACTAACTCAGTTTTACTTGAAGGAGGATTTTCTTGAAGTTTTTTCTTCATTATACACCATAAGTTTTCGATGGGATTAAGATCTGGTGAATTTGGTGGCCAAGGAAGTACCTTAATGTTGCGTTGGCGGAACCAATTCTTAGTTGACACCGAGGTATGCGGGGACGCTAAATCTTGTTGAAAGATGAAATCATCTTCAAATAAATCTTCTGATGATGGAATCATGCAATATTCTAAAATTTCTTGATATATCAGAGAGTTAACCTTTTCGTAGACGATGCATAACTTTCCAGGTCCTTCTGCACTCATACAACCCCAAACCATGATACTAGCAGCAAATTTTACGGAACGTTTAAGGCATTCTTTATCAAATGCTTCTTGCTTCATTCTCCAAATTCGAATACCTTGATTACCATATGAAACACAAAACATACTTTCATCACTAAATAATATATTTTTCCAATCTTAATTGCTCCATAAACGTCTTGATTTACACCAATTCAATCTTATACGCTTTTGTCTTGCAGTCATGAGAGGTTTTGTTTTCGGTACACGAGATTCAAATTTAAATTTATGGAGACGTCTTAATGTTGTCGATGTAGAAACTTCAACTCCTTCTTCTTTCCATTTTCGGTGCAAGATTCGCACACTTTTAAAACGGTTTTTCTTAACTATACGCTTCAGTTTCCTGTCATCTCTAGCAGATGTTTTTGGTTTTCGGCCACCATTTCGGCGATTATTTTGAAATTTTCCAATTTTTTAATATTGTTTTAGTATTTTACTAACGCTCGATTGCGAACAATGTAAATAATTCGCTATAAAACATTGACCGTGCATTTTTACCGTGCCGATACAAATCAACCATACGAAGTTTAGTAGATTTAGGAATATCACTCACACGGCCCATTTTAAGACGAAAAAGAAACAAACTGCAAAAAAGAATACTGATTTTAAATAAAATAGTCTGAATTTAATCAATGATGCCACCAGTTAAGAATTGGTAATAATTAAAGGAGAATTAATGTGAAATATTCTAATATTTTGAACCACTTGAATAGATATTCTAATATTTTGACTTTTCAAAATAATTTTTTTTGCAATTAATCTTTTCAAAAATGATATTAAATTTAAGATAACAAGTAAGTTTAATCAACAATAAGTTCTTAATAAAAATATCGTTTGCATATTTTCATTAAAAGACATTAAATTACCAAACGATATTTTCAATTTCTAAAAAAAAGGTAATTATTCTAATATTTTGAATATGAGCTGTAGTACCGCAACCAGAACTCAGGCAAACCGATCGTCAATTTCTGTATTCTTTTTGTAAAAAAATGGCTCTAAAGAAAAATAAATGCAGTTTAATTTAAATCCCGCTCGCATTGGTTTTATTTCTTTTTTTCTATAAATATAATATAGTTTTGAAATCATTTCAGCATTTAATTACCCTTTTTATTATGTATATCTTATTATTTATCACTACTGCAAAGTAACAAATAGAGCATATATATATATTAGGGTGGACCTTAAATGCCATGATTTTTTTAAATTATTATTTTTACATGTCTCACCCCCCCTATTTTGTTCCTTTTGATACAAAAACATTATGTAAAAAGTTTGAGCAATAAATTCAAATATTTAGAGGTAGCTCAACTGACATGAAATTTATAAAATTAGGGAAAAATTCAGAATATTAGCTACACAAATAAGTAAGCACTTTAAATGTTTTAATTATTTAATTGTGACAATTTATTTAATTTACAGCACAATTATTAGGTTTTCTTCTTACATTAAAATTTTATTGCATTTGTGTAGGTTGAGAGAGACACATTTTTCTGCTATCTGAGTACATTTTACGATGATCTTCAACAACCTGTAGCAAAAATTGTAGTTGCATTTCATCATGAGTTATCAATCTATTGTATTCTTGAATAAGTGCAACTGCACGTTCGGCATGGTCATTTACTACTTGTAGAGATTTTATTACCTCTTTTTGCCTGTATATGGTCTTCTCTTAGCTCCCACAATTCAGGATCTACTGCAAGAAATCCATCCGGAAGTTCCGACAATTGAAACATCATTGACTTATCTGTGACAAAATCTTCCAATCTTTTATTTTTGAATAAATGTAGAGCAACACTGACTCGTTTGGAATAAATTTGAGCTTGTTTTTTAGAATAAGCTTCATTCTGTAATGCAAAAACCATGCGTCTTTTAGTTAGTAAACTCACACGGCTATCAAATAAAGCTAAACCAACAAGTCCTTCTGACAAATACCACAAGTGATTAGCAAATTTAAGTGATGATGACTTGGAAACAGTTGAATGTATTGATTAGTCAAGTAGTGATTTGAGCAACAACAGGTCATTATATAGGGCACATGAAGCTTGAGGTGCAGTGATCCAAGCTTTCAAGTATACACAGACAGTAAAAACACACATATCACGTATACCTTCCTCTTTTACAGTGAATTTAAACTGAGCCTTGAACATCCAGATCTTGAGACACTATATTACTTTGGACATCTAACGGGCATGGTGCATTGCACCTGGTGACATAAATCTGATTCCCCTTTCTGGGACAGCACCTAGAAATATAATTACAAGTTCTAAAAATTCCTTATAATACCTCTTAGCTTTGTTTCTCTTTGCTCTTCTAGGTACAACTTTCCATAGTTGATAGTCTCTTGCTTAATATCTTCTACTAGATTTTCAACATCATCAAATGAAATTCCGATTTCGTACTTGTCTTTATCAATTAAGCTCTAATATTCCTGAAAGAATTTAAATAATGCAACTTTAGGTGAAGATTTGACTTCCATGCATACTTCAAATACAGTACTAATTATCAGCTCCATAACGTGATGTCTGCAAGCAAATGATAAGAGCTCTTTTTTCAATTTAGCTTCTAAAAGAACACATGCACCAGAATTATAACCAGTGTTTGAGCTGGTAGTGTCAAAGCACTTTGCACATATATTACTGCTATACCCCAGTCTTCAATGGCTTCAAAGACTGCTATTTGCTAAATGCAGTTTATTGCTTTAAATATTATTGTGCATAGTACTGCCATCTATGAATAAAAATGTAAAGCTAAATGCATTTTAAAATATTTTAGAAGATAGAATTTATTTTCTATGACATAGCATGCGAATACGCATATGTTTATCATTGCTCATACATTGGAAACTTCTACATCATTGAGCTACCTCTAAATATTGTTCAATTGAGCTAATATTTTACCAGAATTATTTTTTCATAAAAAGGAACAAATTTAGAGGGTGAGAAGATTACATTTAGAAACTTTGAAAATAAGGTCCACCCTAATATATATATATATATATATATATATATATTAAGCTATTAAATATTACAGACTGTTCGAAAAAACTAAGGAGAAGCTGAAATTATTTTACGTAATCATGAAATTTTTAAATATGATTTCATTATTGTGTATATTTAAGTGTAGAAATGTAAAAAAATTATAACCTCTGTAGAGCACACATTAAATTCAAGAATGGAGTGGCCCACTACTGGCGCATCATAAATTTACTATGCCCACTACTGGAGCATAGAAGAAGGTAACATTTTTCATTTTTAATTTTTTCTAAAGAATATATTTTTAAAATGTGAATGTTTAATCTGATACATGAAGGTAAGGACAAGGCTATATATATATATATATATATATATTTATTTATATACTAATATATTAATAATATTTAGACAAATGTCCTCAAGTGGTCCACTACTGGTGCGTTTACCTTAGCCTCTTTAGGAATGGAAAATGTTTCTTCCAAACTTGATTTAAATGTGAACACAAGAAAGTATAAGAAACTATTTTTAGTATTATAATTTTCTTCTACGTCCTTGCCATCGAATAAACAATTCTTGTTCACAACATGTCCCTTTTAAAATAACTTTCTTAATGGATGATTAAGCTCCGTTTAAGATATTTTTTATTGCTCTGGATATTTCTGGACCGGCTTTATTAAGATAATGCATGTATGCATTTTGTAGAGAATTGTAAAACATTAAAATTAGAGAGTAAATATTCTTAATAATAGCTTTGTCTATTTCAAAGTGTACCATTTCATACACTATTAACAGCATCTTTATTGGAGGTATTTTAAGATAACGGAAAGATTTTATTTTCAAATAACTCGAGCATATTTATAACATTGTGATATAATTTTTAAAGGTACTCAAAGATATACAGTGCTCAGCAAAAGTTTAGACACTGGTGTTTTTTAACTTTTAAATAAAAAATACGAACAATTGAGTTTTATAAATGACTATACTTATTTTTAAATATATTTTAAACAATGTAGGATAAAAATAAGGATTATAATATAAGATAATATTTAATTTAACTTAAAAAAAGTAAAATTTGCATATTGCAAAAGTTTAGACACTTTTTTGATTTTTTACTAACTGTTCATGTAAAAATGCAAATTTCTAAGTTATGATGTCACATGTCTGAAGTATTTAAGTATACCTCGGTATATCATCAGTTAGTGAAGATTCCACGAGTTAAAAATATTCAGTTAGATGAGGTAATTGAAGTAGGAAAGTTGAGATGGAAAGGGAAGACTGTTGCAGAAATTTCAGCAGCATTGAATCGCCCAAAGTGGTCTGTCTATGAAGTATAATCTAAGGATGACGCCTTCAAAACAAAACATAAATCCGGAATACCTTTTGTGGCCAGAATATGATATGACAAAAGGATCCATAAAATTATATTTGCACAAATGATGATTGCTCACATTAGAAGTACGTCAGGACTTTCTGTGTCAACGGACATGAATCGTAGATGAATAAAAGAAACAGGTAAATCAATTTACATGAAAATGATAAAATAATCAGCTTTAAAATCTCGCTACAAATTGGGGAGAATGCAATGAACTTGCAAACATACGTCTTATCGACCCAAATGGACCAAAAAATCTATGATAGTCAGTAACGAAAAAAAAAGTGGAATTTGAAACGACCAAACGAGTGGGCAAACTATTGGTACGACTTGCGTAAAGAGCCTGGGACTTTCTTGAGTCGACAACAAGGAGGTGACTTTTTAATGATTTGTTCCTCACTTTGCTTTAATGCTCGAGTATCTCTAGAGTAATTCAATGGTTGCCAAATAACACAAGACTACGTATATACGTTGGAGATTAGTTTTTAGTCATTTGGAGAACTTTTAGCTGGTCCAAAATATGGATTATAGCAAGATAATGTGTCTCTTCATATTGTGTACAAAAGAACTTCGTTTAACACTAGAACCGCCATTAGGGGTCAAAATGACCCCTGTCAGATTAATAATAGTCGATTCGAACCAGAATTTTTTCGTAAGATATGTTAAATGTATGCAGCGCAAAAATACACTAATTAAATAAATCAAATAGTTTAAAATGAAAATTCTGGTGAGAAACACTTTTGATAAAACTTGAGTAAAATACCCGGCGGTTCTAGTGTTAACTCTGAAAACACTACTGATCTCAACTTACCCGCGTGTAGCTCTGATCTGGACCCAATCGAAAACCTTTGTAACATCATACTCTGTAAGGTTTATGCAAATTTTCGCTATACTTTTCTGTTAATGAGCTTCGAGCAGCTGTTGAACATGTTTGGTACAAAATAGACCCCCAAGTGACTTAGTATTTATTTTCTTCGATGAAAAATTACATTCTTGCACTAACTCCAAACAATGTGGGTGCAACTCGATTTTAATTTGTAGTTATTTTTCTGTAAATATACAAATTGTCTATACTTTTGCCACAATGTTAATTTCGTTTTTTTCGTCATTATATGTTATGTAAAATGTACAATTTATTCTGTGTGAATAAAGGATAAGTCACAAGTAATGTATGACAGATGAATTGCAAAAAATCGGTACATACTTCTGAATATAGAGGCGTAATCGATCATTGTCTAAATTTTTGCTGAGCACTGTACGTACTCAGATTTTGTTTGTAGTAAATTTTAATTGTTTTTTATTGATTGTTTTAGAGAAATATTTTTTTTAAGAGGCGTAGTGTAGACTGCTTTTGATATTACATGATATTTTTTTATGAATTTTTCTTACGTTTAAAAATGAAATATTTATTATATTTTAAACTTCGTCGTTTTAACACAATATGTAAGACACCAGTTTGTATTGTCTTTTTTTAAATTTCAATGCATTATGATTATGCTTTTTTAAATTTTGATTTAAAAACATTTAATGCAAAAATTTAAAATCCTGTAACTCAATGTTATTTAATGCAATAGAAAAAACAGCCATTGATAAAATCTTGAATATTATGTTTAATGGTATTAGTCATGCCGCATGATCTTAGCAGATTCAATTATTTATTAAATTTTAAATGCTTCAAAAAACATAAAACATTGGTGTGTTTTCAGGTGATAATAGCGTCATCAGATCGCTAAAACTAAAAAATGTGGTTGATAATCCTAAAGTATTTTTGGAGCAAATGTTTAAAAACTAGTTACGTAATTTAAAATCCCTTAGGGATGAGCGACACTTATACGTGCCGCGGAAAGGCTTAAGAATGCTTGTTTATCCCCACCAGTTAAATTTTACTGTAAAATTTGCCTTATTTAATGGTGCATTTTCTTAATTTAATAAGCCAGAAATTTTTGTTTTTAAAAATCGGTGACAAAACATTAAAAATTTAGCAAAAGGCTCCCGTCGCGAAGTGGTTAAGGAATGGAAAACATTTTTTCCAAACTTGATTTAAATATGAATAAAAGAAAATAAAAGAAACTTTTTTTTAGTATTATAATTTTCTACTAAGTCCTTGCATTTAAGAAACAATTCTTCACAACATGTCTCTTTTAAAATAACTTTCTTAATGGACGATTAAGCTCCGTTTAAGATATATTTATTGGTCTGGATATTTTTGGCTTTATTGAGGTAATGCATGTATGCATTTTGCTTTTTTATGAAAAATTGTAAAACACTCAAATTAGAGAGTAACTTAGAGAGTAAGTATTCTAAGTAATAGCTTCGTCTATTTCAAAGTAAACCATTTCATATACTATTAATAGTATTTATACTTGAAGTATTTTAAGATTCCAGTAAGGTTTTGAGGTTGAAATGTTTGAATATTATAAAACTCAATATATTTTCATGTGCATTAAATTACAAATATAATTAATTGGTATTTTTAATAATAATAGAATTTACAGATTATTAAAAGTAGTAAAAGTCTAATTATTAAAAGAATATTTATAATATGCATGATTTATACATATTTGGTATGTATTCAAATTTAATATAATAGTAATTTCCTTTTTTTATTTAATTTTTATTCAAGAATCTTTTAAAATGTACAAAACATTTTGCAAAAATGTCGAGAAAATTATTCAACTTTGTTTTGCTTGTATTGTTTTAAAAAAGTATTTTCTGAATTCCTTCTTTTCTTTTCTTGAGATAATTTTGTTTAGACACTCAAAATAAAATTAGAAACACAAAATTATTACGCTTTTGTAAAACACTTTAAAAGGGTAGAAATAAAAACAAAATAAAAACCTTATCAAGGTGATTGTAATAATATTTAATAATTTGAAAACTCTGTTAACACTGAGCTACGGGAAATTTTCCTTAAGTTTTATATTAAAAAAAATAACACAGGGAGATTTTATTTAAAATGTAATTTAAAGGAGACCCGTATCCTATTTTCATCCAAAAATCATCACAAGTTAAAAAAAAAAAAAATTCACAGAAAACGATAAAATACATATTTGCGAATATCCATGCAAAATCTGAGAGCTCGGGGACACTTGGAACAGGTAGAAAATGAGTTTTATAAATTGTACTCACTATAGAATTTAAAGGACTAGCGGCCATTTAAAATGTGTTTTCCTTAAAATGACTTTTTTCATATTTTGCCTAAGTTCAAAGTACTAAGGCTCAGTGGTAAAATGATTTAGAAACAAAGTGTTTATATTTTTAGAATCTTAAAAAAGTTTGCAACAAAAGTAAGGAGAGATATTTTTTTAAACTATTTCTGAAAATGTTACATAAATTGGTAAACATGAAAATTATAACGAATTTAAGGAAATTTACCATGCGTATTATTATTTTTTTTAGCCGATTAAAATAGAAAATTAAAAATATCTCTCCTTAGTTCTTTTCTATATACTATAACACTATTTAAGAAATTTTAGTAATACCAAAATATTGAAAATTGAATGAGGAGTAGTAATTTTAAAAAGTGTATTTTTCGACCCCAAAAAAAAAAAAAAAAACCATAAAAATCTCCATAAAAAATATACTTTTTAATAAAAAGTGAATTTTTTTGCTAATTATTCCTTACAAGAAGATTCTTAAATAGTACACCAAAATTCATTACTTTAAGATCAATGATAAAAATTTTGGGTTTTTTCTTACGGGTCTCCTTTAAAATATTCATTTAACCTTGTTCTTCTTAGTACCTTTGAAACAAATATCTTAAAACATTTTCTGATTCTAACTGGTGTAAATTCATTTAATAAATTTCAAAATGACCGCTCAGAGCAATTCTAGTGTTAAAAATAGTTTACCGTAATTTCCTGCGTATAATCTGCATATCAAACAATGCTTTTTCGATCCAGAAAATTTATTTTGTAATTGAAGGCAAATATTTACGGCGATCTAAAAAGTTATATTTTATTCGGTTGGAAACTAAGTTCCCGCAGTTTTTTTAAATAGAAGTTTTCTACCAGAATCTATATTTTGTTTTTTGGATACTAGAGCTAATTTGTGTTGAAACTCAGATCTATAAAATGGAGTGTCAAGTTGAGAAAAAGGAACATTTTCGACACCTCCTTCTCTTTGCTTTCAATCAAGGTTGTAAGGCCGCAAAAGCTGCTCCTGACATTTGTGCTGTGTATGGCGAGGGTGCGATAGCTGAAAGAACCGCCCATGATTGGTATGCCAAGTTCATAAATGGAAATATTAACATCAAAGACGCACCTCGTTCTGGCCGTCCAGTTGAGTTCGATGAGGAGCGATTAAACTAACATTTGCACGAAAATTCGCGTCAAACGACAAGAGAACTGGCAAAGAAAATGAAATTCCCCCACACTGCTATAGTGAAGCATCTTCACTCGATGGGAAAAGTTCAGAAGTTTGGAGCATGGGTTCCGCATGTTTTAAGTGACAACAACAAGAATCAACGAGCCGCAATCTCCGCTGGTTTGCTTGCTCGTCACCGCTCAACTCATGGAAACAAGCAACGATTTCTTTATCGAATCGTTACTGGCGATGAAAAATGGTGCCTGTACATTAATATGAAGCAACGCAAGGAATGGCTCAGCCCTGGTAAATTACCAACACCGCGTGTAAAACAAGATGTTCACATACGTAAAACGATGTTGTGCCTATGGTGGGACTGGGAAGGCATTATCCATTACGAACTGCTTGAACGGAACCAAACAGTCAACGCGGAACTCTATGTTCGACAAATGGAACGACTCAACGTAGCTATTCAAGAGAAAAGACCTAATCGGCAGCATGGAGTCCTTTTGCTGCACGACAACGCCCGCCCTCATATCGCCAATATGACCAAGGAAGCCATTCAAACGCATGGCTGGGAAGTACTGCCGCACCCGCCGTACTCTCCTGATTTGGCACCAACGGATTTCCATCTCTTTCGATCTCTATCAAACGCTATGCGCGGAGTTTCGTTCAATACTGATGCAGACTTGAAAGCTTGGTTGGATGAATTTTTCGAGCCGAAACCAGGGGATTTCTACCAACGACGTATTGAAAATCTTGTTGAACGTTGGGAAGAAGTTGTAAACAACAAGGGAGAATACATTGTTGATTAATTATTTGTTATTTTTTATTGAAAAATAAACTTTGAAAATTTTTTTAAAAAACGGCGGAAACTTAGTTGCCAACCCAGTTGGCATTCCATAGTTGACATTCCATTTAAACCCTTTCGACTCGGGTGTCACTTACACAAATTTTATTTGGTTTACACAACTTTTGAAAAAAAGTTTCCTGCAAGTACACAATTTCAAAAATGCTGTAATTAAATAAGGCAAATTTTATTTTCCTTTATTACTGGTGCCAAAAACAAATTTTGCAAAGAAAGATGATGTCGAGTCAGACTGGACATACGAATGCAAAGAGTTAATGATCTGAAATTTAACATAAATTAACTCGACCAAAAAAAAAATGTAAATTTGGCAGAACAAAAACGTATTTAAAAACCCGGCGGGAACTTCGTTGCCAACCCACTTGCTACTTTATCGCTGACATTACATTTTAACAATCAGCATTTTAACATGAATTAGGTCGATCAAAAAAACAGAGTATAGATTCCGGTAGAAAAATTGTCTTTAAACAAACGGCGGGAACTTAGTTTCCAACCCAATATTTAATAAAATTTCTGGGTCGAAAAATGATCGTTTGATCCGCTGATTATACGCAGGAAATTACGGTACAACCTCATACACATGTGGAGACTTTAGTGAGATTTTAATTTTCAGTATTCTGAAACAATTAGTAAACTAGTAACAATTATGAAGGAAAAACAAAGTTTGACTTAAAGAAAACGCACTAGTAGTGGGCCACTTAAGGACATTTGTCTAAATATTATTACTATATTAGTAAATTAAAAAAATATATATATATATATTTTTTTAGCCTAGTCCTTACCTTCATGTATCAGAATAAACATTCACATTTTAAAAATATATTCTTTAGAAAAAATTAAAAATGAAAAATGTTACCTTCCTCGCTTCTCTTTAGTTTTTTCGAACAGTCTGTAATATTTAATAGCTTTATATATATATATATATATATATATATATATATATATATATATATATATATATATATATATATATATATATATATATATATATACACACACATATATATATATATATATATATGCCCTATTTGTTACTTTGTAGTAGTGATAAATAATAAGATATACATAATAAAAAGGGTAATTAAATGCTGAAATGATTTCAAAACTATATTATATTTATAGAAAAAAAGAAAGAAAGAAAGAAAGAAATAAAACCAATGTGAGCGGGATTTAAATTAAACTGCATTTACTGCATTTATTTTTCTCTTACAGCCATTTTTTTTACAAAAAGAATACAAAAATTGACGATCGGTTTCCCTGAGTTCTGGTTGCGGTACTACTCCAACTATATCGGAAAAAATTATGCTAAAGACATCATTTTCCTTATTGACAAAGTCTTTTTTATTTTCAGTTGACTTCAGTCCTTGAACAATATTATTGTTTCTTTAATTTCTTGAACTACACACAAATACACATATTTTTCTGTATTTATTTTTCCTCCGATAATTGAGACAAATATAAATTGTCCTTCTTTCACTTCAGATTCTTCTGGGATATAGTAGTTGGCAACCTGGCCCACTACTGGAACAACTTGAAATTTATTGACCCAGAACTGCGCCACCCCCAAACTTAATAATATGTTAGTTTTACACCTTTTAAGCATAAGGATTAAAGTATTCATTTATACAGTGTGTTATAAATGTGACATTTTAATATAAAGTGTAATATACTTTTACAGAAAAAGAATATTGAATGAAAACTTACCTCTTAAGGAAAGCAGTAAGAATGAGCAACAAAGTCTTTGTATTTGAAGACTGGAAGAAAAACACTTTTACAGCTCACAGACTATTAGAATACTGAAATTGTCCCTTTGTCTGATAACAGATAAGGGTTCCAGATAATCAGCAGTTAGTTTATTATCTGACAGGGGTCACTAGAAAACTTGTTTTTAAACTTTGAAAACTGGTGGCCCACTATTAGTACGTGGCCTACTATTAGTACACTTACCTTATATTTAGAATTAAAAATTCTCTATGATGAAAAAAAAATAGAAATATTTTTTTCTTCTAATTCCTTATTTCTGAGCAAAAAGTTTTCGTAGTGGATGATAAATGTCCATTTAAAATATTTTTATCGTCCTTTATAGTTTTATAATTACTAAGAAAATCCATGTATATGCTTAGAAATTTTTCTAAAAATTTTCAAAGTATCCAAGTTAGACCAAAACATTTCTAAGTACATATGCATATAGTTTACAGCCTCGATCACAAATGGTGTCTAATGATGATTTTTTTTATTTTCTTTTTTATTCTTTTTTCTACAGTTATTATTATTATTTTAATAATCTAAAATTAATAATTAAGAAGTAAAAACAAGGTATGTATACTCCACATTTAATGTTAGAATTTCTCAATGATGAAAAACTCTTTACTTGTAAACAAATAATTTTCTTAATGGACTTCTGAACTCCATTTAAGATATTTTTATTATCCTTTGTAGTTTCAAAATTATTAAGATAATTCACGTATGCATAAAGCTTTTTTTTAAAAATTTGCAAAGCACTCAAATTAATGCGATATATATTTCTAAGTAATAGCCTCGTTAATATCAAATGTAGCTATTAAAATGTAATTCAAAGTATCTAAACTTGAAGAATTCTAAGATTACAGAAAATTTGAATCTTGAATTTACTTTAATTGGTTCATTGCTCAATCATATGAAGTTTAAAAATACTTAAGGATACTGCTTCCGTATGCAGGAAATTTCAATTAAACTTAATTGACCATTTTTATGAAGTACTTTTAATAATTGCACAGTGTAGTCTGCGTTTATTATTAGAGAATTTTTTTTTACATTTAAAAGCGGAATGTTTATTTTTGTTAAATTTAGATGGCTTAGCACAAGATACAAAACAATTTTTTTTCGTATTTAAAATCAAAATTAGTATGTTGATGCTTTTGTAAAATACATTAAAAATCTTAACACAAAAACTAAATGCAAACCTTATCGACGGAGTTATGATAATTAAAAACCTAAAAATTGTGTTAGATATAGTTTACGATGTCGCACACAAGTGCTATCATTATTAATTTTATCTTCTTTGTCTTTCTTTTTTTTTCTTTTGTTAATAATTCAAAATTAACAATTAATTAAAAAATAGATATGTCTACATGACGTTTAACACATTGAATGAAACCACATTGATAATGCAGTTAAACTATTTATGATGTTTTAAGAAATTATTAAAAAGTATAATCCTGTAAAATAAAAGCTAAGTAAAATTTAAATAGATTTTTAATAATTACCTAAAACAATGTACAGATATTTAGTTTTAGCTGATATTTTAGGCTTCAATCATCGGTGAAATACGCAGTTAGAACAGAAAATTCGGTGTCATTAGTGACTGATGTGGCGCTTAACGCCCCACATAGTCACTGAAAAAAAAACCCGGATGATAATGTAAAGTCTAATGGCAAAGTTTTTTCAAATATCTCGCTCAAATTTTTATATTTTTACATGATTTTCTTTTCATAGGATAGCTTAGGACGATCTACAACCGGCCTAGTTTTTACTTTTTCGATTTTGCTTACATATTTTTTTTTTATGTTATGATAGTTTTTATTTCAGAACCGGTTTAAAACGGCTTTGAAATTTAAAGTAATTTTATTTTAAAAAAATCTGAAACCAAAGATGATAAAATATAAACTAGGCCGGTTGTAGATCGTAATCAGCTATCCATGCATAAAATAATAATAAAATAAAATAAAATAAAATAAAATAAAATAAAATTTGAGGGAGATATTTGAAAAGAACGCTCCCATAAACTTTACATTATCATCCGGGTCTTTTTCTGTGACTAGTGTTGCGGTTTACCGTGTCAATGTTAGAAATGATCAATGATGAAAAGTACTACAAATAATTTTCCTCTAATTTTTTACTTCTAAGCAAATATTTTACTTGATGGAGTACTAATCTCCACTTAAGATATTTTTATTAGTCTTTACAGTTGCAGGATCATTACGATAATGTATTTATACTTAAAGCTTTTTCTCAAAAATTTCCAAAACACACTGTAAAAAAAATTCAAGAGATTACTAAAAATTTTTTAGTAAATTTGTATTCCACAGAATTTTTTAGTAACCATAACAAACTTTTTTTTTTTTTTGCAAGTGAAACAAGCATTTCTTTTGTAAACTGAACAAAAGAATTTTTTGTATAACTAACTTAAAAATTTTTAGTATGAGACACCAAGCAAATTTTAGTAATAGCTCCAAAATTATTTTTTATAACCATTACGTGCGCCCAAAGGGCAGGAGGTTCCTTTGAGCTGCATCCAGACTTCTGAAGCGGAAGATTTTCGGCAAAACTGCAATAGATGGCAGCACCAAACATTGCTAACGGCACCGACAGGATTTTCATAATACCTTTACTAACGAGTACTTACACTACATACATTAGGGGCGTATTTGGCGATGGCCAGTATCGAACCCGGGACCTTTTAGTCTGGAGTCCGTTACTATAACCACTATGCTGTCAAAGCCACACCAAGCGAGTTTTAGTAATAGTTATTAAAAATATAAAACTATTAACTCTCTTCGTTGCTAACTTTTTTCTAGTAATTCTTACAGATTTTCTTGTAATCGACTAAGATTACTAAAAATTTTTTAGTAATTACAAGGATCACTAAAGTTTTTTTAGTAGATCGACCCTTTTTTTTTACAGTGCACTCAAATAAGGCGATATATTTCTAATAGCCCCGTTAATATCAAATGTAGCTAGTAAAAATACATTTAAATTATCTAAACTTGAAGAATTCTAAGATCACAGAACATTTATACCTTGAGTTTGAATTAATAGGTTTATTGTTCTGTGATATAAAGTTTAAAGATACTGTTTCCTTATGCAGGAAATTTCAATTAATCTTAATTCATAATTTTAAAGAAGTATTTTTAATAACTGCAGTGTACAGTCTGCGTTTCTTATTGGATGAATTTCTTTTAAATTAAAAAATAAGTAATGTTTATTGCCTATTAAATTTAGATGACTCTTATCACAATATATAAAAAAATAATTACTTTCATATTTAAAAGCAAAGATTGTATATTGATGCTCTTTTGAAACACTTTAAAAAGCTTAATATAGAAACAAAATTCAAACCTTATCGACGCGGTTATAATAATTAATAAACTAAAAGTTGGCTTAGATATAGTTTATGATCTCGCATACATGTCGTGCCTTTGTTGATTTTTTTCTTTTTCTTTCTTTTTATTAATTTTTTGTTAATAATCTAAATCCGGGGTTCTCAAACTATGGTTTCGTGTGCCAGTAAGTGAGCTACTTTTTTAAAATTCAGATTTCTTGATTGACACCACTTTTTTGAAATGTTATAATCCCAGTTGTTTTCACCTTAATTGATATGTGATTAACTAAAGTGAATTTTACTATTTCTAAAAAATTATGCCAATCAAGAAATCTAAATTTTTAAAAAAGTAGGCCACTTGCTGGTAAGCGAAACCATAGTTTGAGAACCCCTGATGTAAAATAAGCAACTAACACTACATCTGCAGTGGCGGATCATTTTGACCCGTATGAAATGAAAATATGACGATTCGAACCAGAAAACACTTCATAAAATAAGATAAATACATGCACCACAAAAATAATTCACACAAAGAAGTTAAGTAGTATTTTATAATAATTCTGAAGAGAAATATTTTGATAAAACATGAGTAAATTTTCCCGCGGTTCTAGTGTTAATAAATAAATAATAAAAAGATGCGTCTTTAATCACGTTTAACATGCTGATTGCCACGGTGACTGATGGTTAAGCTTAAAATATTTTGATGTTTTAAGTAATTATTAAGAATGAATAATCTTGCAATAAATAAATGTTAAGTAAATTTTAAATGCTCTTTTAATAATTACCTAAAACAATATACATATATTTAGTTGTGTATCATATTTTAGACTGTCAGTCACCGGTGAGATACGCAGTCTAAACGGAAAGTTCAGTGTAGTCACTGGTGACTTATGGGGGACTTAACTCTTTATCTACCGAATTAAGAATTCATGAAAATTTTACATTGTAAAGCACTTTACGTAAACTGTTTAACCCTTAAATGCATATTGTATCATTTTCGATACCATAAGAGTTCCCGATTTATTGGGGATTTTATTCACATATTCCGTATTCTCACCAGAAATTTAAAAGAACAATTTTTACTTTACTTAATGACAGACCATTCGTAATTAAATAAAGAAAAATTTACTATTTAGATTTTTCTGGTATGAATCCTGATTCTTTGAATTGCGCATTTTTTGGAACGCGTTTCATCCTATGCATTTAAGGGTTAAATTAAATTAAAAGATTTACAGATTAAATGATTTAATAGAAAGATTTTTTAATTTGAATTTACAGGGATTTTGTGGAATATTTACACTCTCAGAAATAAAACTCTCATTTTTGATGATTCAGAAATCCTTGAGGTTTATTTCGTCGTTTTTGACGATCATTTCGTATCAGAGTCACGTGACTTTTAACGAAACGTGAACTCTCAAATATTTGACGAAAGTGCTTCCTTAATCATGGCCATACTTGATGAATTTTAAGAAAACTGTCGCGGTAGCTGTTTATAGAAGGACCCGATATTGTACCTCCCCAAATCTTTCGATTTTAGCAAGGACATATTTGCTTGTTTAAAACAGTACTTTTTAGCGTTTTTCAGAAAATAATGAAATGTAAGCAATTACTCTTGCTACAGTAGTTTTTTTTTTTTTTGGGGGGGGGGGGAATGTTTATTACTATTTTTATTTATTTATTTGTAAGTTGTATTTCGTTTTGATTTCATTCGAAAAAAAATTACTTCGTTCTACAAAACCGTTCAAAAAGTAAATTTGATCAATAAAATTTCAAAATTCTAAGATCTATTTTATATCCAATATCTACTTTTTTCACTCAAATTAAAAATATATACAGATTTTTTCTCTCTCCCCTCTATAAACAGTAAATTGTTAAAATCTTATCCACCTACTTAAAGTCTCGCTTAAAATAGTAAAATCTCTCCCAATAAGTACTTCATAATTCGTTATTTCTGAACATCAAACTAACCAGCCCATATTTTAATCATTCCTTAAGCAAATAAATTTCCCCAAGATGTTATTTAATTAAGCCATATTATAATTATTCATTAACCATTAGAAAATCAAAATAATAAATTCGTCTTATTATTTAAAACTTGCAAGATTTATAACAGAATCGATAAAAGTACTATCACAATTATAAAAATTCAAACACACACTATAATCCACTTTATGCCTTTATAATCATACTTGACTGAGTAATCTCTGGCGTGATCTTAGGGCGTCGGACTGCCACACTGTACGTTATGAGTTCGAACCCCGCGTGTGACATGTCTTTTTTGCTTCTGTCATTGGATACAGGAACTTCTAAAAAATTCGATAGATGGCAGCACTAGTCCCTTTTTGACGAAATTTTTTGACGATTTGGTATCGTTAAAAGAGTGATGGAAGTGATTTCATCAATTTGACGAAATATTTGTTCGGAGCATTTCCCAGGAAACGGTTTCGTCAAAAACGAGGAGAATTTAGTGAAATTTGAGTATTCATTTCTGAGTGCGTATCACCCCACTCAAATCTTTTACTTAAAATTTTTTTTTTAGTATTTTGTAGAGTTATAATATGTACAAATAGGATGTTCTTAAAAAATAAATATAGAAATATTTCAGAATTGAAAAATCCCCATCACCCTCCCTCCGCGCCAAGAAAGTTGAAAAGATACAAAGGCAAAAGAAATCATCAATTTAAAAATATTTTTGTTACCAATAATGATTTTGGTATCATTAACTAATCGACATATCAAAAGTATTTTATAATAAATAATTTTAATGGTACTTATAAGTACCGTCGGTAGATAAAGGGTTAACGTGTTAATGTTAGAAATTCTCAATGATGTAAATTACTAGAAATAATTTTTCTAGAAATAATTTTTAGAAACTAGAAATAATTACTAGAAATAATTTTTCTCTAATTCTTTACTTCTGAGCAAATAATTTTCTTAATGGACTTCTAAACTCCATTTATGATATTTTTATTATGCTTTGTAGTTTCAGAATTATTAGGATCATAAAGCTTTTCCTCAAAAATTTCCAAAACACTCAAATTAATGCGATACATTTCTAAGTAATAACCTCGAAAAATCAAATGTAGCTATTGAAAATGTAGTTTAAAGTACTTACACTTGAAAAATTCTAAGATTACAGGAAATTTAGATTTTGAGTTTGTTTTAATAGGTTCATTGTTCATTGATACAAGGTATCGAAAATACTTAAGGATACTGTTTCTTGATGCAGGAAATTTCAATTTTAATCTTAATTCATAATTTTAAAGAAGTACTTAATTGCACAGCGTAGTATGAGTTTTTTATTATAGAAATTTGTTTTAAATAAAAAAAAAAAAAAATGAATGTATATTGTATATGAAATTTAGATGACATAGCGTCACATTTTTTATTTTTGTTTTTAAAATCAAAGATAACATGTTGATGCTTTTGTAATGTAATTAAAAAGCTTAAAATAGAAGCAAAATGGAAAACTTATCAACGCGATTCTGGTAATTAGTAACCTAAAAATTATTTTAGATACAGTTTATGACCTAAACACATATGGTGTGTTTAGGATTTTTTTTTTTTCTTTTCTTTGCTTACTTTTTTTTTCGTTTTTCGTTTTTCCTTGTTTTTCTTTCTTTTTTTTTCTTTTTTTTTTTGTTAATAATCTAAAATTAATAATCAAGAAGTAAAAATAAGGTATGTCTACATCACATTTAATATTGAAAAATTGTCAATGATAAAAAATACTAGAAGAAATTTTTCTCTAATTCTTTTCTTCTGAGCAAATAATTTTCTTAATGGAATACTTAATTCCATTTAAGATGTTTTTATTGTCCTTTGTAATTTCAGAATTATTAAGATAATGCATGCAAGCATGAAGCTTTTTCTCAAAAAATTCCAAAACACTCAAATTAACACGATATATTTCTAAATAATAGACTCGTTAATATTAAATGTAGCTATTAAAAATGCATTTAAAGTATCTAAACATCAAGCATTCTAAGATTACAGAAAATTTAGTTATTGAGTTTGCTTTAATAGGTTCATTGCTCAGTGATAATAAAGTTTAAATATACTTAAGGATACTGTTATCTTATGAGGGAAATTTCAATTTTTTTTTGTATTTATGTCGGCCAATTATCAAAATTGTAGAATATAGGCCCTAAGGGATGGGTTGCCCTTTGTGGGGTCTTTCTAAGGGAACCTAACTCGTATCTATTCAAGTAAATCCAAGGTTCGAAGAAAACCACGGAAAACTCCGGACGGTTATTCCGACGGTCGCGATTGGGTTCGAACCCAGTACCTACCGTATAACAGTTTGGAGGTTAGACCCTCTCGGCCACTGGTGGAGCCTTCAATTAATCTTCATTCATCATTTTAAAGAAGTACTCTTAATAACTGTTCAGTGAAGTGCGTTTGTAATTAGAGGAATTTATTTTAAATAAAAAAAAGAATGTTTATTTTCTATTAAATTTAGATATGTTATAACAAGGTATACAAATCATTTTTACTTTCGTATTGAAAATCAATTATTGTATGTTAAAACTTTTCTAAAATACTTGTTTAACAGAGAAACAAAATGCAAACCTTATGGATGCGGTTGTTATCATTATTAACTTAAAAGTTATCTTATATACAGTTTACGACATCGCACACAAGTGATGTCGTTATTGATTTTTACTTTTTCTTTTTTTCGTTATTTTTCCTTTATTTATTTTTGTTAATAATCTAAAATTAACATTTAAAAAGTAAAAACAAGTTATATCAACAGCTCGTTTAATACTTTAAGTGCATAGTGACTGACAGTGAAGTTAACAAAAATTGTGATGTTTTAAGGGGACGGTGGACGTTAATTTTTTTTTCATCCTAGCAATATGAAATTAAGTGCATCTTTACATTTCACCAAAAGTATATAGAACACCTACAAAAAACTTTCCAATCTTATTAGAATTTTTAAATCTTTATAATTTTTTTTAAATTTTTAAACGAAGTTTTCGAGTTTCTAGAATAGTTTATATTTTACAGATATTTTTTCTATCGATTTTCATCAAAGTTTTGCTTTATAATAAGTAAAAAATCAAATTTGAATATCTTAATGAAGACGAATTTTAAAAAGCTTACACAATTTATTTCTAAACAATATCAGTATACTTCCTTATCAATTTCATAAATATTGATCAAAAATAACGTCGCAAGGAGCATTTCAAAAATCTAAAAATGCCGAAAAATTAGTTTTGAGAAAAACAGATTTAAAGTATATAAATGCACTTACCTTTATTATTTACTTCTTAAAACCTTCATAATTGATATTTTAATAAGAAAAAACTGTTTTGGTACTATTATACCACAGAAATAGACCTTTTTTGCGGCGAGTTTGCTCAAATAAAGGTCCACTGTCCGCTTAAGTAATTATCAAGAAGGTATAATTTTGCAATAAAAAAAAGTTGAGTAAATTTTTAATGCAGCATGACAGCGCCACCTGTTGAGCAATTTGCACCTGAAATAGTAAACTCTAATTTATATCAAGGACTAATTAAATTAACAGTTTTATGAAAATCCGTGTATTATTGCTTACGGAAGAGCTATTGTGGAGATTGTGAATAAGGCAGCATAGCAGCGCCACATATTAAACGATATACACCAAAAAATTATCAGCTGCAGTTTATAATACGGTCTAACTAAACCTAAAGTTTTGTGAAATCCCATGCATTACTTATTTAGATAGACAGCCCACACAATTTTTGTCACATACAGACTCCTAGAGTGACAGACAGACAATTTCTAAAAAACATCAAATCGTGTTCTAAACCTTTTAAACTGTACGAAAACCGGAAGTCGATTTTTTTTCACGAATTCAATACTTTCTTACTGTAAAGATAGAAGAATATAAAAATAATAGGAACCAGAATTTTTATGAAAGGAAAATGATGAACTAATGCAAAGCCATTACATTTCTATCCTTTTTCATGCAGGTAGTTTAAGTCGTGGAATATTTCGTCATGAAAGACGAAGTTTAATACACAAAATTTAAAAAGCAAACTTTTAAAATAAAGTTTACCACGCTAATACGGAAAAGTTCTATAAATCGGAGTTTTCTGCTGTTTTTTAGGGATTTTTAGATACTTGACTAATGCAAAGTGCTGTAATTGGGCGGGAACGCGTGGGAACGGCGTTCCCAGAAATATTTGGTTTGTTACTGTAAAAATTAATAAATGAAATTAAATATAGCGCATGAGATAAATTTTACTTTTTCTATCTTTTTTTCTCAAATCAATCGAAATAATGATTGTTATGTATTATAACAATAATTATCAAGTTTATTTATACTGAAAATGAGCCGGAGAGCTAAATATTCTTCTAGAGTGTATGAAAACTATATCCAATTCAACATCGGAAAGCGAAAGAGTAATTCAGCTTCATGGATAACATCATGACCGATGCGAAAATTTATATCTTTATTAAAAAAAGCCAGTTCATTTATATTTATAAGCTGTGCAGGACCTTCTTTAAAAGAATTCTGTCCTGAACTGTATGGTTATTATTCTTGGTTGTCATTAAAAGAACATTGGCAGACAAGACAGTTTGTTGTAAATCAAAAAGCAGAAAAAAATCTCTCATTATCGTTCTTTATGAAAACTTCTGTTATTTCAATTAAATTTTGGTTTATGATGGAAAATGTTACTGCACGATTTATAAAATACATTTAGAAAATGCTACACAAATACAATACGTCAAAACTAGAGTATAATAATTAAAACTTAACTCATAAAAGTTCATTTTATAATTAATAAATAATTTAAATTGGTTTTTTGCTTAGCAAAAATCCAGTAACACCAACATGGACCCTATGGAAAAGTGAGTTCCCACAAATATTTTTTTCCAATTACAGCACTATGTTTGGCAACCGTAACCTTGCAGACAACAGGCAAAAGCACAGTGAAAGAATCATTTTACATGTCAAATCTTTTTCGATGATCTACAAATGATTGCTTTTCATGTTTTTTAACAATTTTTTTTATTCAGTTATACCATAAGGAGAACAGACATGGTGATTTTGAAATGATGATTGGTGATCATGGTGATTTGGACATCATACAATGTTAGACACATTTCGAAATCTCCAGCCATCACCAGTTCTGCGCATTGTTTTAGGCACAGGGATTCCAAATAGCTAGGAAATTTTTCGAGTAGTTTGTGAAGAAAATCATTACATTTCCTCAATTATGTTTTAGGTAGGATTTTTAAAAAATGTATCCATCTTTTATCGAAGTTGGCGTTTAATATCCATCATAGAGACGCTTAACCTTCCGTCAGGCGCGCCGTTGTAAAAAGTACAACATTCACATTCTTTTTTTTTAAACAAAATTCAAGCAGCAGAGGGTGTTAATAACCATTTTTATTCGTTTATTGGATCTTTTTACCCAGTTTCTGAAAGTTATTTGTATTTCAGATTGCGCAATTAGCTCTGATAAATAAGTGAATCCTATGCTATATATGATCCCTAAAAAATATTATATAAAGAACAACTTTCAGCAGTTACAGTTATTTAAATTCAAGATTAATTTTCTTCTAAATTGAAATATTATATATTTCCGTGAATTCAGGCTTTACAAACGCACCAGAATAAAAAAAATTTAATGTAATTTTTAAATATGTTTTCAAAAGCACTTTTTTGACGCTGAAGATTAATTAAAACTTTTGTAAATTCAGGAGGAGATTAGTTGAAATTTTCTAAAAGGTGTTTCTAATTCGCTGTATTTTTATTTAAATTGCTGCATTTCTACCACTTTATTGGATCTAGCTATACAGAGTGATTCAAAAAATTTTGACAAAATGATATGACAAATCAATAATACTACAAAGATAAAAAATCATATAGGGACATAGCTTCGCAAACTACTTATTGAATAACAAATACAGGTTGTTTCAATCTAGCTACACCCGGTTTGACTGTAATAATTTCGAGGCAAATAAAAATATTCTAATGAAAATGCAACGATATGTACCTTATTTTGTGTGAAACGTGTTAACGTTACGAAAAGATACGGAAAAACATATTGCTCAATCGATGATACCGTATAAACTAATTATCACAGTCCAAAATGTGAGGTGTCAAGTGCATATTGCTGGCGCGCATAATGCAAACTTCTACCACTTTTGTTTGGTGATATCACATTTACAACAAAGGTAAGAATGTCTGTAAAATGCCTTATTATAATATACTTCAGTTTTCTGAAACTTATTACCGTCAAACCACATTGAGTTAGGATGAAACACCCTGTATTTGCGACTCAATAAGTGGTTTGCGGCCCTATGTTTCTATGTGATTTTTTATCCTTGTCATATGCCTGATTTGTCATATCAGTTTTTGAACGTTTTTTGAATCTTTCTGTATAACGTTCTTCCTTAGAAGAGAAGGAGGGTCTGGTTCTTGATATCAAGATATATCTATGGGCAAGGTAAAATTGTCTTTTATTATCGTTATCATTCTTGGCCCAACCATTTTTTTGTAATATTTTCTGATTAATGAATAATATTTAACTAATTTGAATGAACTTAACTGAATTAAATGCCTAAAAAACATTAAATTGAATGAATTTAATGAAAAATAATAAAAATATAGTCTGTAATTTATTTTTCATTTTTTATTATTTTATCTGTTTTTATGTAAATTCAATATCATAATTAAACCATTGAATTGATTGTAAAATTCTCTCAGAATAAGGAACAACCCAACGTTTGCCATTCTTATTCTTTTGCCATATGCATAATTCGTTTGAAGAAAACCGGATCGTAATTTTACTTGCGATGCTGAATAATAAAAAATGAAAAATAATTATACATATTTGTTTTATTTACAAAAAGTTCTACTTATCCAAAAGCTGCGTAAATTAAAACCACAGAAATATTTACATCATTTAAAACGGGATTATTTTAAAATGTTATGATTGTGTTACTTATGTCACTTAAAATATATATTTCCTTAGTCAAAAAAGATGATAATACATTTATATTAACTTTTAACTTTATATAACAATTAATTATGGTGATTCTAAACCAAATTAGATATGTTAATAGCTTCAATTTACAAAAGTTCGTTTATCAGTCCCGTGTTGATAGTGGACTACATTTTTTTTAAATTTAAAATTATCTGATTGACACTACTTTACTGAAATCGCAAAATTCAACTCACTTGATGCCATATTAATTAAGGCGAAAAGAAATTTTTTTTTACCATTTCAAACAAGTTGTAAATTGAACGTGAAGCGTAGCAAATGAGGTGCATTCATACGATAACGAAGTATTAAAAATATCACTTTTATATATCAATCTCATAAAATTGTAGATAGTTAATTACAATTAAAATGCGCAGCAATGTTCTCCCTCTACCATTACGTAACGGAAATTTTTTGTGTGGCCTTGTAAATCAATAACAAATGTTCTTTGCACCACAGATTATGCAAAATGTATATTATAATATGTACTTTATAGATGTATATCAATTTTATTATGTTCGAATGAGTGTGACACCATCAAAATGCATTTGAAACATTTTTTTTCCCATGAAACGGAACACTTTTGATTGTCCCTGTAATTGATCTATGCATCAGATTTTCATAGAATTTGAAATGAAACGACAAAATTATCTAATAATTATGTATTTTAAATTTCAAACGATTCGGTTGGGTAGTTTTTGCTCTGTTATATGCAGACAGACGGACGAACGGATTGAACGATGACTATATAGGTGCTACGTATATAAATAATTACGAACGCACCTAAAAAGAGATGCCAATCAAGCAATCTGAAATTTAAAAAGTAGCCTATTGTTTACACTATATCAGCCAGATAATTCTCTACCCAATCGACAACTCTATTCAACAATGCGCATTTAAATTGTTTTTAGAAAACTGCTAGTTAAGATTGAAAACAACATATAGATGAGGTTAATATGCGATTGGATAGATTAATAGAATCCTGTTAGAGATCATTATTACACTTCAAGCGAAATTAAGTGATAAAATAAAGTTAAATTTAAATCTGTTGTAACAGCATCAAAATACTGGGTATTTCGAAATTATATGTCACAAATAAATGGGCATTTCAATTAATGGGCTTTAAAATACTATCACACAAGAAAATGATTTTACAATATTTTATCAGCTCATTTACACTTACTACAAAAGTCAAGAAACGGATGTCTTTATAAAAAAATAACACCGAAAAATCAGAATAAACACACATGGTTTACAGTATTTCTAATTACTTTCCTTAAATGAAGTACTGCTCTCAGGTTATAGTTATTTTTCATTGTTTTAACTATCTCATCCAACGGCTCGTCTGGATTGTTTATTTTTCATGCAAATGAGATTTTTTTATATGTGTTAATGTATGTTCTTGTTTAGTTTGTTTTTGGTTAAAAGAAATATGATCGATATTATCTTCATAACTTATATCATAAAAGTCGCTGAATACGTTTTATGTCAGTGTCTGCCTTCTTGTTTTTTAATCATTAATCTACTCTGTTTACCTTAACCTAAGACATATCTCGCGTTTGCAGTTTCGCAATTATATTTTATATCTTGAAAAATGTAAACTCATTATTTCTAACTTTTAGTGCTTTTTAGATTATAAAAAAAGGAGAGATTATACCACTAAGATTTTTTTCGTTCTTTGTAAATAAATTATGCATGTCTGCAAGACATCTAAAATCTAGAACTAGATATAAATTAAAAAGATGAGATTTTGTATGATTTTAATTGTCTAACATAACTTTGAATAAATGTTTTGTCTGTTGCCTTGTTTTTAAAGCTAAGAGACAGTTTGTGTAAGAAAAAAAACTAAGAACATCGTACTGATTTCTGCTATATTATTTTTTTATTTAAAAAAAATGAATAAATATCTTATTTAATTCTTCCCCTGTTTTCTGGGTTGAAAATACATTTCAAAATGGTTTATGTATTTAAATTGGAATTAAGAGTTATATAAAACAAATATCTTTAATCTTTATATATTAAAAATATTGATAGTAACATGGTAAATATATAGAATAAGTGGATATGCAAATGTAACTTTATCATTTTAGGGTTCTGGCTTATGATATCGTAAGATATATCCAGAGGGGGGAGGGAAGTCTTTTGATATCGGTATCATTTGTGATCCAATCAAAATTTTCTCTTTTGGTTTGTAATATGGTCTTTCGTACAAAATAGTACGTTATCTTTTTTTAGGCTTTTATCATTTTTTTTATAAATATACAAAGCTCTTATGAAAATCACAAAATTATTGTAAATTTATTTAATCATAAAATATAAAATACTCCAACGTTTGACATTCCTATTCTTCTTCGTATGGGTATGCATGTATAATCACGTTTTGAGAAACTACATGTGAAGTACCGAGAGATCCAAAAGTCAGGACGAACTTTAAAAATGAATAATTTGAAAATGAATCAAGATATGGTTTTGCACCAAACAGATGGAAAAGAAACCGGCTTTTGTGTGGCAACGAAAAAATATAGTTCTGTTTGACGAATATATCGCCAAATTGGCGAAATTACTTTCTTCACTTGTTTAACGACACGAATTTCTATAAAAGTTTTATTAAGAGAGTGCTGGTGGTGCCATCTATCGAACAATTTAGAAACTTCTATATTTATTTACAGAGGAAAAAAATATCATCGGTGTGATTCCAACGAACGACCTTCCTTGTGGCAATCTATTTCTCTACTTATCACATCATCGGCTCTTCAGATGGATGTGATTCTAAAAGTATATAGTGGATTTTACAGAGTATTTTCATTTTTAATCGGTCCTTAAGAATCCTTGTTTATCCACACCAGTAACATTATTCTGTAAAATTTGCCTTATTTAATCAGAGTATTTTCTCGATTTAATTCCCTGGGGACGAGCGACATGTATATGTGCCGCAAGAAGGCTTAAGAATCCTTGTTTATTATCACCAGTAAAATTTTATTGAAAAAGTTGCCTTACTTAATCAGAGCATTTTCTCGATTTAATGCGACACAAATTTCTGTTTTTTAAAACCGGTGACAAAACATTTAAAATTTCGTAAAAGGCTCCTATCGCAAAGGGGGTTAATAAGGCACAAATTTTTGTTTTTAAAAGCCGTTGACAAAGCATTAAAAATTTCGTAAAATTCTCTCGTCACGAAGGGGTTAAGAACATTTCCATTTACGTTTTTTTATAGAATAATAGGAAATACCTAATCTATTTCAAAATTAATGGTGGCTATCCCTACTAGAGGTCTGCACGGGCCGGGCCGATTCCCAATAATAACATTCGGGCCGGGCCGGGCTCGGGCCTTACTTCTGAAGACTAGGGGCGGGCCGGGCCAAGCCTAGTCACTAATTTTTTCGGGCCGGGCCTAGTCACAAGTTTTTTCGGGCCGGGCCTAGTCACAAATTTTTTCGGGCTAGGCCTAGTCACAAATTTTTTCGGGCCGGGCTGGGCTCGGGCCTTAATTTTTTAGCTGGAGTATCGGGCCGGGCCTAACTTTTTTTTTCCGTACGAAGCCGAGACTGATCCATTCTTCCTAGTTTTCATGGACCAAAATAATCAGTTCCTGTTGAATCTTCCTATATGAAAATCCTTTTCTGGACTTTTTATAAATCAGTAATATTTGGCATTGTCCAAAAATTTCTGCAAAAAAAGCAGATACTTTTAAGCCGTCATTATTCTACAATTAAACATTAGAATTTATTCCTTTTAAAGAATCGTATATTACTGGGCGTTTTAAAATAGAATTAAACACACACACACACACACAGACACAAAAAAAAAAAAAAAAAAAAAAAAAAAAAAAAAAAAAACATGATTATGACGGAATTTTTTTTAAACTGAAAACTGATAGTTTCTTGTTGTTGTTGTTGTTGTTTTTGTTGAGGCCCGCGTGGCCCCGGTGAGCAGCTTTATATTTCTTTAGAGCTGTCTTAATCCGCAAACACCAACCAAAAAACCTACACCTTAACCTCACCTAAACACAGACCACAAAATCTCAAACTAACCGAACTCACTTCGATTGATAGTTTCTTTTAAAATGTTCATCCATGCAAAATGAATACAACAATACGGGAGAAAAAAATATATTAAACATTTACATCTGTTAAAAAGGGAATGCATTTTTTTTTTTTTCGTTCCAAAGCGATTTCGTCTTTGGAAATTTTACCATATACCGCTTTTTCGATTTTTTGTCTCCATTACAGAGAATATGGATTAATAATACATAGTGATAACTGAAACATTTACATACAACAAACAAAGATTCATTTAAAAGCATAAATATCGCAGCCTACGGCACTTCTGCATAAATGGAGATTATAAACATGGAAAAAAAAAAGACTAATATATTTTTTTGGTCAGAACTCTTCCATAAGATTAAAGATCAATGTTCTGTAGAAATTCACTCAAGCCGGGCCGGGTTCGGGCCGAATTTTAAACTGTTTTCCGGACCGGGCCGAGCTCGGGCCGAAATTTTAACTTTCGGGGCGGGCCGGGTCGGGCCATTGTTTGTTTCGCTCGGGCCGGGCCGGTCCGGTCCGGGTCGGGCCAATATTTCTTTCGTTCGGGCCGGGCCCGGGCCTGGAAATTTCGGCCCGTGCAGACCTCTAATCCCTACTTTAACATAGGCATTTTATGCAGCTTCCAGTAGCCCTAAAGAGACGGTAGACGTTAGAAATGAACCTTGGAATGCGTCACGATGGTTCATTTTAAGGTGTAAAAGAATACTAAGAAGAATGTTTCTAAAAAATTCAAAACTTCAAATGAATACTAATAAAAAAAATGCGTGGATTGAGCACAAAAGTTTCTAAATATTTTCTAAATTATCATTTATTTAGAATTAGCTGTGGTTTTCATTTGTATCATCCCTTTTCTGTTTATTGCATTGCAATGATTTACACTGTAAAGAAATCTGCAACCCTATACAGTGTTGGTTTCAGGGGGTGGCCCGAGGGAAATTTTGAGATATTGTTTTTTCAACGTTTAAAAAGTGCAATCCCCACCCCGGAACTATATCGTGTCCCCCACGGAGCCACAGACGTCCCTCCCGAAGAAAAGTGTCTGAATTCAACATTGATCCTACAGATGTAAAGTTTCCGAAATCTGTATGGTTACTAATATTTTATCTGTACAGTGTACAAGAAAATATGTAAATCTACAAAACTATTTTTTGTAAAGCTGCAGATATCTGTAGATTTACAAACGAATCTACTAAAATTGCAATTATCTTAGTAAATTTTTATCTGTAACCTGGGTTGTAGTTACATAAAAAATTGTAGGAATCACAGTTTCCTAAAAAATTCTCACTAACCTTACAGATTTTTTTTTCAGTCCAAATCTGTATTTGTTACATGAATTTTTGCTGTTGCCATTACATAAATATTTCTAGGCATCCCAGTTTCTTAGAAAACTTTTAGTAACTTTATAATTTTTTTTTACAAAGCTAGTTTATTAAAACTGTGGCTTAAATGTTAATTTTTGAATTATTCCTAAAAATATAATTTTTTATAATAAAATTTATACATACAAATATCAATTGGCATATTTAAACTACTACGCGAGCAAAACAGCGAAGTTTGCTAGTATTGTATATTTTGATAGTTTCGTAGAAGAAATTGCTCATAAGAAAGAATTCAAGGCTTATTTTTATAATATCCCGATTTTTTTTTTTCCTTTTAGAAGAAAACGGTTCATGTGTTTCTTTTGAAGGTATAGATCCATTAGTTGTGCCATGGCATTACACCTGTCGAATAAAAAAGAAAATTGCGAATTCCAATTTCTTAAGACAATACTCGAGAAAATGAAACATACTAATTAATTTTGTTTCATCTAAAACAAAAATATTTCACCTCAGTGAAATATAAGCACTTGAGGCTTATTTCGTTCGCCTTAAGTAAATATTGAACACCTTGTTATTAGGCTCTTTTATCGATTGTTGATTTTTTTCTCATAAAATTTTCGTACAAGCTATCAATAAATCTATCGTTAATTTTTTGTTTAAAAAAAATTAATTTCAATAAAAACAGTAAATGTTTAAAATAAATATTTTAAAATAATTTAATTTAACAAATTACGATGCCCATTTGGAAAATAGTAATTTCAAAGAATAAAATTTTTGACTTACAAATAAATTTTAAAATTAAAGTAATAATAAAAACATTTTTATGATGACTAAAACGTGGTTTACGTTATAACAGACTCCTATATTACACTGTAAAATATTTGAAACATTTGCTGCATCCTTAACCCGCCGCTTTTATAGAACATCTCTATTTTGACCAATGATAGTGCTTCATAATACAGTGAAGTTATCGTTTTCTATAAAAGCAGTGGTGTGACGATGCAGCAAAAATTTCAAGATTTTAATAGTCTACGCCAGGGATGTCCAACGCGGCGCCCGCGGGCGCAATGGCGCCCTTTGCAAATTTTGTTGGCGCCCTATTGAAGTTTTCTTGTTACTAGCAATTTTATAAAATAAAATTTCTCTCTAAAAGATGCTTTATTTGAAATCTTGATATTTCCTTGAGAAATTATTTTTAAAATATCCGCAAGTTTATTTCATGCATCAAAAATTAAAACGTATCTTAAGAAAATAGCCATGTGTAAAAAATTAACCATGTTCTCCCTCAGACCTTTGAAATTTTTGGTAAATTTAATAATTTTTTTAAAGTATGTAAAATCGTACGAAATTACTTCGTGTTTGAAAGCTCTTCCAGGTTCTGTTTTTATACCCATGGATTGGTCTCAATTTCATGTCTGTCTTCATTTCGCTACTTTTTATAGCAGCAAGTTTACACCTCCAAAATAAATAAAAAAATATTTTCCCAAAAAATTCTCACAAAATCACTAATTACCATTTTATTTTAACAATAGATGAGATTTGTTTTTCTGACTCCGTCCAATTAAAACATTTTTAAGATAGCCTCTAGCAGGAAAATGTATAATTCAAATTTTACAACAAATTAATTTTTACGGATTTTTTTTTTCTTCTTCTTCTTTTTAATCGTGGAATTTTAATTCATATCGGTCTTACGTCTTCTATAGCGAAAGGCACTTTCAGTATAGGATAAGTCTTGCAATCGTTTTGACAATCGAAAATTTCTTTTTGGCGTATTTACACGTTTCAGGCGCTGGAGATTCCGAAAAACATATTTTTAGAAAAAAATGGTCGTCCGTTTGTGTCTCTGTCTGTCTGTGTGTCTGTAAATGCTCTATCTCCCGAACAAATTGAGATAGAGGATTGAAATTTGTATGTGTTTAGTATGTGAGAGTGGAACGAAGCCTATTTAATACCAGTAAGCTTGATTACCCAGAACTATTGTTTTCGGACTCTCGAAGAATGCGTTCTCATGAAAAAAATATATAAATTTTCGAAATTTATTTATTATAAGAAGTGAACGTAAAAGGCAATAAAATAACGCAAATTTTGCATAAAGAACGAAGTCAATCAGGTTATAAGTTGTCCAGATATTTGTAATCCTGTTTTCCACATTCTTTGATTTTTCATAAAAATCGAAAAAAATTTTTTTTGACGGATTTACACATTTCAGATACTGGAGATTCCTAAAGACATATTTTAAGAAAAAAATATGCAGTCCGTCCGTCTGTGTATATGTCTGTCTGTCTGTGTTTGTGTCTGTCTGTATGTGTGTCTGTCTGTGCGTATTTAAACGCTCTATCTCCCGAACAAATTGAGATAGAGACTTGAAATTTTGTATGTACTTAGAATGTAAGAATGAAACAAAGGCTATTTAAAATCAGTAACCTCGATTATCCGGAACTATGTTTTTCGGACTCTCGAAAATTTCGTTCTGATAAATAATATATAAAAACTTTCGATTTTTTTTATTTTAAGGCGTTTACGTAAAAGGCAATAAAATAACACAAGTTTTGCATAAAGAACAAAGTCAATCGGATTATTAGCTGCCAAGATATTTGTAATCCCGTTTTACACATCCTTCGATTTTTCATGACCCTGTATTTCATACAAAATTCAATTTAAAGATATATTTAAATTGAGTATGAGATGCTTAATCTGACGCAGTAAACTGTTAATTAATATGATTATTATTTTTGGAGTTATAAGGATGTTTCTTTTACGCAATTCGGTATTACTTGAGTAATTTGGCGTTTTATATACACTGTTAAAAATCTGCAGCATTTTATCCAGTCATTTGACCGTTTTCTACAAAAAAAAGTAAAATAACCATCTTTTTACGTTATTCTGAACTTATTATTACCAATTTTATGGTCAGAATAGAGTTAAATTACGGTTATGTTACTGGTTTTTCAAAAAACGGTGAAATGACTGTACAAAGTGCTGCAAGATTTTTAACAGTGTAATTTGTCGAAATTGGTACATCAGCAATTCATTAATAAAGTATTAATATGTATATTAAAAGTATTTAAATATCCGTTTAAATTTTGTTTTGGAATTGCAATGCATTTTATAGATAGTTTACACCTGTTTTATTTTCATAAAATATGTTATGCATATCCATGATGGATATGTATCACGGTGGTCCCCAACGACTACTTTAAATAGAAATCGAACTAGCAATTTTTTCTTACATGAAAATTCATAAATATAAGATCTGTTCTTTAAAAAAAAAGATTATTAACTTTTTGCACTCCACTGCCCCAGAATGCTGTCCCATCATATCTCTTTTAAAAATTATTTTTAGTTCTAGCAATAAAATTAAATAAAATGTGTCTGTTTTAACCAGAGATTTTTGTATTACTTGTGTGCTTAAGGGGCCGTCCATAAATGATGTCATAAGTTTTTTCCATATTTTTGACTCCCCTCCTCCCCTTTGTCACAAAGTGTCATACTTTACTATATTCCCTCCCTTCCTCTTGTCACATGCCACGCTATGTTACGTAAACATATACTTATAGTTCAGAAATAAAGCTTATATCATATTTCAAATGTTACTTTTATACTTTAACAATGTGTTTTAATGACATTTGTGAACTGAAAAACAAAAATGATTCATGTACATATTTTGTATGAAATAAGGTTAAGGTTTACATCAAAAAGCATAATTAATATAGAATATTAATAAAACATTAATACGAAAGAGCAATTGAAAACAGTTGTATTTTGGAATTTGAAATAGGATTTAAAACATTTGGCTTTAAACTTTATATTTTTATGAACACAAAATGTTTTAATTTTAATAAAACTCCATACTTCATGTTCTAATTTGCTGAATTTTAATGCTTTTTTTAACCGAAATATGTGATGTCACATTTTTTCTTACCCTCTCCCATCCCCTTGTCACAAACTGTCACAATTTCATGAACCCCCCCCCCTCCCCCCATTTAACCATAACATCATTATATAACGTCTTTAAAAAAAAAGGTGTTGCTTATGGAATATAATTTATAAAAAGAGTACGATATGCCTGAGTCTAAAAGCTAAGTGAATACAAGATGTGTTATGTTACATTTATATTCTGAAAAAGCAACATATTACAATATTATGTTACTATTTGTAAATGATGCTGCATTACAGTGTTAAAAATTTTGCTCTAGTTTGAACCAAATTTTGGTGCTCAGTAGCTGCCACCATAAGATGGTGAAATCTTGTGCCAACATTTGTAGCTTCCTATTTCAACCTCGTTCCAACTATTGGAACTATGCTTCAAGAGGAGCTCCAAATATTGGCCATCTTACAGTGGCAGCTATTGAGCTTTGAAATTTGGTTCAAACTACTCTCTCAAAATGTCAGCCAAAAAAATAACTCAAGTTGAGCCGAAATTCACTCATCTCACGTTTTGAAAGGCAGCTTCTCATAAAAAGTTGAATCGACTCAAGTGAGTGAGTTGTTTTTAAACAATTTAAATCTTGAAGAGTTATATAAATAAGCAATCTAAATCAAGATGAGTAAAGCATTTAAAAAACAACTCATTCATGATCCGATAAATTACAACTCTTTCCTGAGAAGCAAAATCCTCTCTTTTGTTTTAAGAGTGCAGGACAAGATTTTTAACAGTGTAGTTTTGATTAAATCTATGGCAGGGCTGTTCAACGCGGCGCCCGCGAGCGCCATGGCGCCCTTTGAGGGATTTCTTGGCGCCCTTTTGAAGGCTGCAAGTTATGAGCATTTTTTAAGAATTAAATTCCTATTTAAAGCAGGCTTTATTAAAATTTCCTGAAATATGCTTGCGATATTTTTTAAACTTCTTTCCAGCATCAAAAATTAATGTTGTTTCGATGGTCTATTGTCTGTTTTAAAGACGGGAAAAGGGCTTGTCATTTCCTCCCTCAGAACTTTCAGATATTAGGCAATTTTATTTTTTGTCTATAAAATTGGGCGAAATTATTTCCATTCTCTTTCAGGCTCTTTTTAGAGCCACCCATTGATTGGTTACTATGTGAAGCCTGTCTTTGTTTCTGTACTTTTTATACCAACAAATTTACTCCTTCAAAATAAATCAAGGAATATTTTTGCGTCCTTAAAAAACCTAACAATATCGCTGGTTATCATTTTATTTTGATATAATAGGCGAGATTTCATTTTCTGGCTCCTTCCAATAACTTTATATATATATATATATCCCCTCGCTGGAAAACGTATAATTCGAAATTTACAACGATTTACAGTTATTTAGAAGAGTTTTTTTTTTTTTACATAGTAGTACTTCAGATCCAAAGGGGGTCTTATGCTTCTATAGCGAAGTTAATTTGCATACATAATGCTCTTGGATAACTTTTTGCATGTTTTGAGCAATGTTGATATTGTTAAAGAACATTAAATCTGGTACGATTTTCATCATCATGAACACCAGCAGGTGACGCCACATGTCAAGGACACTTTCCTTGTTTACGAAATGACAAACATTCCTGCTGAAAACATCTGCTTGATGTCTTATTTTTTTTCCTTCTTTGTTTATCTCTTGTTTAGTGTAATGTCTGTACTAGAGCGGATACCATGTTGTTAGCGCGATGCTCCAAAACTTTATGTTCAGATTAATAATTAAATTGTATCTTAACTTAAACCTAATTAAAGTCTAATGTAAATGTATATTAACATACTTTATAAAATACAGTAGTCAATTATAAATGGTTTGAATTATTTACATCGATACAACATTCCGAGTTTCATCTCTTCTTTTTCCCCCTAAGTTTTCACAGCCTGCACCGAGAGAGTGAAATCGAAAGAAGAACTGCCGAGGTTGGAATACTTGTTGTGCTTGCCAAACGGACAGAGGTGAATAAGGTAAGTTCCTTATTTCACTTATTTAGCATGCTTTAAATATTGATTACTGTTTATACGGGGCTCAAAATTCAACAATTGATTTTAATTTAACAGATCATGAGTACTGACGCGATAGCCCCAATTAACATTTGAGCAAAATATTGAAGATAAAAATAAATAAATAAATGAGCGAAATATATGCACACGAAAAAAAAAATATAAATAAAAATATTATATAAAAATAACAATATAATATTAAAATGCAAAACAACTGCCAACTGCATCGCAGTGTGTAACATGTAACATATTATCTTATTATCTTATTTTACTTACCTATTTACTTAGCGTAATAAATAAACTGAAAAATACGAATCACAGTTGAATTAGATTCGTGATTAAGATAAATCATAAAATAAACAAAACAGTCATAAAATAATAATTGATCTGAATAATAATAAAAAAAAATTAGCAATTACAAAAATGGCTGCTGGAAAGGAAATCGCGCTAATCGAAAAATTAACCGATGAAAATTATAGCAATTGGGCCTTTAAGGTTGAAAATTTATTGCTAAGGGAGGATTTATTCACCATGGTCACATCCGAACCTCCAACCCCAGAAACTGCCCAATGGGTTAAAAATGATGCAAAAGCTAGAGCTTTGATAAATCTGTGTATAGACGATTCACAAATAATACATGTAAAACACCTCAAAACCGCAAAAGCCGTCTGGGACGCATTAAAGAAAGTACACCAACGTGCTAATTTATCAAGCAAATTATTTTTGTTACGCAAACTATACTCGCAAAAATTAAATGAGGGCGGCGATATGATCGGACACATAAATAATATACTGTCACTAAGAGATAAGCTCACTGCTATCGGAGAAGATATAGCTGATTGGCACATATGTGCACTACTGTTATGCTCGCTTCCACACTCTTACGATCCTCTCGTGACTACGCTGGAAGCCCGTGATGAGGAAAGTCTGACTTTAGAGTTCGTTAAAAACAAATTAGTAGACGAACACAAATATCGTTGCGAAAATCGCGAAGCAAGCTCAAGCTCGCGTGACTCAGCGTATAAAGCGGTAAACAAAAACCATAAAAGCAAGAAATTTTGTAATTACTGTAAACGCCTTAACCATGATGTTTCGGAATGTTTTCACCTAAAAAACAAAAATACAAACAATTTTCAAAGAAATGATTGGAACAGAAACAAACCTAATAACAATAATGCGAACGGTTTCAGAAATAATTCCGCAAGTAATAGGAGCGGTCAAAGCAACCCAAAGAACGCTTCCAATTTTTGTTTCAAAGGCAAAGCCGACACTCTAGAAAGAACGGATGACAAACTTCCCACCACACGTTCCGAAAATACTATAGAAGATGAAATACCGTTTATAAACGAAGCGCAGACAATTAACATGAATAAATTCATCATAGATTCCGGATGTACGCGTCATGTTGGGTTCGCAAAGGAAAAATTTACAAATTTCAAACCCGGAGATTACGGAAGTATAGTGATAGCCGACGGGAAAAGATTGAATTCACGCGGAATAGGGGACATAACGATAAACACCAATTCGCCTCATAAGGTTACACTCAGGGACGTTTTATACTGCCCGGAACTACAGAGTAACCTGCTGTCTGTAAAGAAAGCTACCGAAAATGATTTTAAGGTTATCTTTGAGAAAAACAACTGCAGTTTCATTAAGGATAATGAAACAGTTTTAACGGCAGAATTAAATAATAACCTGTACGAAATCGAACCGAAGGACGAATATGGATACACCATTCGGACACAGGCGCCCTGTGACGATCCAGATTGCATAACCACTTGGCACAGACGACTCGGACATAAAAATTTCGAATCGATCAAATCTATAACGAACCAAAACCTCGCGGAAGGTATAAATCTTAGCAATTGTAAACATAATACAACATGCGAAAAATGTATCGAGGGAAAGCTAACGACACTACCCTACCCTAAAAAGGCTTCGAATAGGTCAAAAGAAATTTTGTCGTTAATCCACAGCGATATTTGCGGGCCAATGAGCACCGAAACTTTTACAGGAAAAAAGTACTTCATTACATTCACCGACGACTATAGCAGATTCACTACGACTTACTTACTCTCACACAAGGGAGAGGCGATAGTCAAATTAAAGGAATATGCGGCACTTGTCAAAAATAAATTTGGGAAACAAATTAAAGCAGTCAGGACAGATAACGCGGGAGAGTACCTAGGTGACGAATTTGAAGATTACCTAACATCTAACGGTATAGAACACCAGCTTAGCGTGCCGTACTGCTCACCCCAAAACGGCGTGGCGGAACGTAAAAATCGTACGCTCGTCGAAATGGCACGGACCATGCTCTCCGACGCCAATTTGCCTAAGCGGTTCTGGGGCGAAGCAATTCTCACCGCTACATACCTGACGAACCGTCTACCCACGACGGCCAACGATAACAATAAAACTCCGTTCGAATTGTGGAACAACAGAAAACCAAATTTATCCCACATAAGAACTTTCGGATGTAAAGCATACGCCTACGTAGAGAAAATAAAAAGGTCAAAATTTGACGAGAAAGCCGTAGAGGGAATCCTTTTAGGGTACGATAACAGAAGCAAAGGGTATAGAATTCACACTGGCGATAACAGAGTGATCATATCTAGAACCGTTAAATTCTTGGAAAATGAAGCAAATAGCACGAAACAAAGTTCGCAAGAAAATGAAAACCCTTCCGGAGAAATTAAAATCGATTTGAACCTTAATGGACACAATGAGGAAACCGATGAACCAGACACACATACGCAACCCCGAAGGTCACTAAGGGAAAACAGGGGAGTGCCCCCCGAACGATTCGGAATTAGCGCAAATATTTGCCAAATCGAAGAACCCAAAACTTGGGAGGAAATGCAAAGCATACGAGATCCCGAAATAAAAAACAAGTGGTTAGCAGCAACCGATGAAGAAATAAAATCACTAAAACAAAATAAAACATGGGTACTAGTGAAACCAATCCCCGGAAAACGCATAATTGGATGTAAATGGACATTTAAGAAAAAATGTAACGCTGAAGGTGAAGTAGAGCGCTACAAGGCTAGACTCGTAGCGAAGGGGTATACACAAAAGTTCGGATATGACTACGATGAAACCTTTGCCCCGGTTGTAGCCCACACTACCATTAGATCATTTTTGAACGCAGCTGTATATAAAAATCTAGATGTTACACACTTCGATGTAAAAACGGCGTTTCTGCACGGAGATCTCGACGAAGAGGTACTTATGTACCAGCCCCAGGGGTACGTCGAAAAAGGAAGTGAAAATAAAGTATGCAAACTAAGCAAAGCCCTATACGGGCTCAAACAGGCTGCCAGAGCATGGAACGTTAAAATCACGCATATATTAAAGGAACTCCAATTCAATCAATGCAAATCAGATCCATGCCTCTTCAAAAAAGAAGATAACTCAAATGATTCCTACGTGATAGTCTACGTAGACGATATATTAGTAGCGGCAAGCACAACAAATACTAACAACTTATACGAAAACTTGCGTAAATCAATCGAAATAAAAAACTTAGGAAAAGTGCGACAATACCTAGGAATAAACTTTACCCACTTAGAAAATGGCAGTATCCTATTAGATCAAGAAGCAAAGATAAACGAAATAGTTAACAAATTCAACTTAGACAACTCAAAGCCCACATACACTCCAATGAGTCCCGGCTACTACAATGTCGACTCAAATTTAAACCTGCTTGAGGACAATAAGAATTACCGCAAAGCAGTGGGGGCTCTTCTATATGTATCAACTATTACTCGCCCCGACATTTCAGTATGTGTAAACATACTCGGGCGCAGGAACGAAAACCCACGAGAAGCCGATTGGCTCGCGGTGGAAAAGGTAATAAGATACCTTAAAACCACGAAAGAGTTCAAATTCAAAATTGATAACGGTAAACCCCCGATATTAACAGGATACTCTGACAGTGACTGGGCGGGGGACAAAACGGACAGAAAGTCCACAAGTGGACATGTGTTCAAACTGGGAAACAACATCATTTCGTGGACCTCCAGAAAGCAAGGCTGCGTGGCTCTGTCTTCAACCGAAGCAGAGTTCATCTCCGCATCAAATGCCGCGCAAGAACTTGAATGGATACTTGAGGTTCTCGAGGATCTGAACTTACACCAAAAACCACCCATCACCTTATATGAAGACAACATCCCATGCATCAAATTGAGTGACTCTGATAAACATCAGGGTAAATCCAAACACATCACCGTGAAATTTCACCATCTCAGGGACCTCAAACTGAGAGGGACTATAACTCTTGAATATTGTGCTTCAACGGAAATGGTGGCAGACGCACTTACGAAGCCTCTGCCCAAACCTCAATTCGAAAAACTGAGGTCGCAATTGCAGCTGATAGCCCCGCACTTTGAAAATCGTAAGTGGGGGTGTTAAAGAACATTAAATCTGGTACGATTTTCATCATCATGAACACCAGCAGGTGACGCCACATGTCAAGGACACTTTCCTTGTTTACGAAATGACAAACATTCCTGCTGAAAACATCTGCTTGATGTCTTATTTTTTTTCCTTCTTCTCTGTTTATCTCTTGTTTAGTGTAATGTCTGTACTAGAGCGGATACCATGTTGTTAGCGCGATGCTCTAAAACTTTATGTTCAGATTAATAATTAAATTGTATCTTAACTTAAACCTAATTAAAGTCTAATGTAAATGTATATTAACATACTTTATAAAATACAGTAGTCAATTATAAATGGTTTGAATTATTTACATCGATACAACATTCCGAGTTTCATCTCTTCTTTTTCCCCCTAAGTTTTCACAGCCTGCACCGAGAGAGTGAAATCGAAAGAAGAACTGCCGAGGTTGGAATACTTGTTGTGCTTGCCAAACGGACAGAGGTGAATAAGGTAAGTTCCTTATTTCACTTATTTAGCATGCTTTAAATATTGATTACTGTTTATACGGGGCTCAAAATTCAACAATTGATTTTAATTTAACAGATATTGGCGCCCTCCGCTGTTTGCCAAAAGTTGAGATGCGCCCCTGCTGAGTAAAAGGTTGGACAGGCCTGATCTATGGTATCTTTCAAAGAATTTTATGAACATTTCAACAAGCCTAATATGAACATGTTTAGTTCTCTTTCTAACCAAATAATACCTGAAGAAACTGATACAACTTTCGAAATAGAAACTCATTTCTTGCTTGACAAAACAAAATTTACTGTTCTCAAAGCTTTTTTAAAAGAATGATTTTGTAAGCATGTGTCTCCAATGTCATAATACAGGGTGGTCATAAAAAATTTTGCCGATATATGGAGCTCTATCGGCCAGTCCGCTCAACTGATCGAGGTGAAATTTCAGATATAGCTATTCAGAGGTATGAGTTCGAGATTCTGTAAACGGCAACAAAATGGCGCTCACGGTTACGGTTATAGTTACAGAAACTCGAAAATTTCCAATGGCAACACCCATTTTTTTTCATCGCAAAATGCTCAGCGCATGCGAAAACCCTAAAGAGCGTTGGAGCCGTACGTGTATCACAAGAAACGGACATGTTACGCACGCACAAAAAAACTGTTCTGCGAATCCTCCCCCCCCCCCATAGAAAAAATTCGATTGGGGCACAAGGAGGAAATTTGCATATGACACAGAGTCAGTACACTAATATCTGATTACAATACAGATCGGAGAAATTAAAACTTTTATTTTGATACACATTTTCCACATGGATGTTATCACCATTAATTAATTGCCTGTGATGACACCCATATGGAAAATGTGTAATCAAAATAAAAGTTTTAGTTTCTCCGATCTGTATTGTAATCAGAGATTAGTGTACTGACTCTGTGTCATATGCAAATTTCCTCCTTGCACCCCAATCGAGTTTTTTTATGGGGGGGAGGGGGATTCGCAGAAAGTTTTTTTGTGCGTGCATAACATGTCCGTTTCTTGCTATATACGTACGGTTCCAATGCTCTTTATGGTTTTCGCATGCGCTGAGTATTTTGCGATGAAAAAAATGGGTGTTGCCATTGAAAATTTTCGAGTTTCTGTAACTCTAACCGTAACCGTGAGCGCCATTTTGTTGTCGTTCAGAGAATCTTGAGCTCATATCTCTGAACAGCTATATCTGAAATTTCATTTCGATCGGTTGAGCGGACTGGCCGCTAGAGTTCCGTATATCGGCAAAGTTTTTTATGACCACCCTGTATATTATAAACTGTTAAATACTTATAAATCTAAAAATAAAAAGTAAAACATTAATTTCGGTATAAAAAAATATTTTTTTATTGCGAATATTTTTTTATTTAGAAAATTTATAAATTTAAGAAATATACTCTTTAATTAATTGCAATATGACGCAAATAACTCTCACGGTTAAGGAAACTTACTGTTATACTATCATCGTACACACATTCATATTCAATATTTTCACATCCATGAAAATTTATTGTTTTTAACTCAGTTGGACTTGCTAGAAAGCTAAACCACTGCGAGACGGCAGCCTTTTACGAAAATTTTAATGCTTTGTCACCGGTTTTTAAAACAGAAATTAGTGCTTTATTGAATCGAGTAGTTCCTGAGCTACCCCTAGTTGTTCCGTAAATACAATTATACTTATTTTCTTCTCTGTAGATCCCATGTTATTTAAATATTCTGCTTAATCAATGTTTTTTACCAGTTAATTACTTTAAATTTTCCTTTTGAATTTTCCCCGTAAATTTATTATCTATTTTTTTACATTATTATTTCTTATTTAAGTAGTTTTTACTATGCTTAACTTTTCACTCCCAACGGTTCCATATTTTTGCAAGACTTTTCACTTTTACTCCGGGTGTACAGTTGACTGCAACGAGGCAGTCCATGAAAAGAAAACCAAACTGTTCGCAAACCGTTCTTATTAAATAAAGCATATTTTCCAGTAAAATTTTACTGGTGGCGGTAAATAGGGATTCTTAAGCCTTTTTGCGGGCCACCGGTGGTACGCGCCGGCTTAACGTGTTAAAGAAGGTGCAAAACACAAAAATCTTCAAATTTTCTAAAAATTTTGTATTCTATTAAAAATTACATTGTTTTATTCTGCTTAAAAAGACATTTATATCATGTTTTTATCTTAGTTACAACATTAAATATTATTTTTTTTATTTGTCTTCAAAATCTAGATTTCAAACAATGGTTGTCATGGAAACGGCTGCTTGTGAAAATGAGATTTCCTTCATGATGGTTTTTTTTCACATTTTCTCCTAATTAAATTGTAAACCAAAAAAAAAAAAAAAAAAAAAAAAAAAATGTAAATCAATTAAATTGTTAAGAACCGTTAAAGTTAAATGATTCAAACTTGGAACATATCTTTATCAATTGGTTTACATTAATTATAATTCAACAAGTTTAAAAGAAAAAAAATAATTTTGAAATTATGATTTCTTTTTTTTAAATTTTCATCGTGTTTTTAAATTTTTACTTCAAATAATTGTAAATTTTATTTAAATTAATATTTTAAAAAATCCAAATTGAAATTAAAGGTTGTATAATTTCAATTTATTTAAATGAATAAAAATTAAAATTCTACAAATAATATTTTGGGTTATAATGATTTTAATTTAACCAACACTTTTAATAAGTTTTAAGTAAAAAATATATGAGAAATTTTATCACGTGATTTTGTTTATAAATGATATGGTTACCTATCGCAAAAAATTTTTAAATTTTAACTCGATAAATAAAACTTGTTTTTAAAATATGTTCCGCACCCCTTTAAAATACTTGTTTAAATAATACAAATTCTTTTTCTTCTATCTCTGTATAATACACCGCATTAAAACATTTATCTTTAAGAATACATTATTCCCAACCCTCAAAAAATATGTCTGTTCAAGTATTAAGGTGAGACTGCGTAAATGGAAACCATAAATCTCTATTTGCAAGCTCGAAGTGTCAGAGAAGACTTTCTATCTAATTAAGTTTTCTGCAAAACTCAAACCACCTTATTTCCACCATTTCCTCTACGAGCAGAAAAGCCGAATCCGAATTCTACAAATAAATTTCCGGTTACAACGATTATAATTTTTTACAAATTTTTGTTTTAATAAGTTTAATTTTTTTTTTTTTAATTTTGAAAAGTTTTATCATGAGATTTTGTTTACAAATAATATGGTTAACCATAACAAAAAATTTCCAAGTTTTAATTAAATAAATAAACAGCGTTCCTTATCCCCATAAAAAACTAGTTTAAACAATAATTTTTTTTTCTTCTATATTTGTGTAATACTCCGTATTTAAACATTTACCTTTAAAAAAACATTATTCTCAAACCACAAAAAACATGACTATTCAAGCATTACGGTATTACGGCAACTGGAAACTATAAATCCCTATTTGGAAGTTCTAAGTGTCAGAGAAGGCTTTCTATGTAATTAAGTTTTCTGCAGAACTCAAACCGACTTATTTCCGCCATTTTCACTACGAGTAGAAAAGCTATGTTACATGTAGTTGTACAAAATTAATTTGTATTAAGCATTGTTTAACCCCTTAACGCGCAGTGTTGCCGGATCGGTAACACCTAAAGTTCCCCCTGTTTAGAGACACAAAAACTCCGTTAATATTTCAAAAACTACTCTAATGGCTACTTTAAATCTTTCTTATGAGTTCTAGATTGCAGCACCACAGAGATCAAACTCTATTGTTTTTAAATAATAGGTAAAATGTTTTACTGTAATACGCGCTTCACAGCAATGCTCTTCTCACTGCGTTTATCAATGCTTTACTTATGGGAGGTTACCACTTCGGCAACAGCTGTATAATTAAAATGGTTAGTGCAGTCTTTACAAAACAAACCTGTGTACTCCTCTAGGCCTAAATAGATTGCCTATTTTTTTTTCCTTTAAATTCCAACTTTAAAGAGTAATGCGCCGGAAAGGGTTAAAAGGATATTTTTAATTTAAGCAACTTTTGTGTTTATTTTGATGAGAATATATTGATGAGAATACGTGATTTGTTTCACCATTTTTCCTCTTTAAATTATTAATATGTCAATAACCTTTAAAGATAAATGGTTAGAACTTGGAACATATCTTTCTTTTTAACTGTTTTACATTAATTTTGGTTCAGCAAATTTAAGAATACATTATTCCCAAACCACAAAAACATGCCTGTTCATGTATTAAGGTGAGACTACGCAAATGGAAACTATAAATCTCTATTTGCAAGTTCTAAGTGTCAGATAAGGCTTCTATCTAATTAAGTTTTCTAGAAAACTCAACCCCATTTATTTCCGCCATTTTCTCTATGAGTAGAAAAGCTATGTTACATGTGGTTATACAAAATGCATTTCTATTGAAGCTCTGTTTAAAAGCATATTTTTAATTTACTCGACTTTTATGTTTATAATTTACATTTATTTATTTTGAGAATACATTGCCTGTTATATGATATAAGAAAAGTCAACGTTATGACTATTAATATATCAGAATATTTTGCAAAAATTTTCACAATAAAATGAAATTGGAAATTGCTTACAGAGTTCGTCTCTTTAGGGGATTTTCTAATAAATATATCAGCATTTTTCTAGAAAAATAAATCTAGATGAAACGAGCAAAATTTCGCCTTCTATAATGCGGAATTTTCTATAAGAAAATACTGAAAATACTGGTAATGAAAAATTTTCTGATCGGAAAATTCCAGGGAGTGTGCGTGCCCTGTATAAACAAGGAAACGTAGCAAATGTTCAGAATCATTATTGGTATCTAACCATTTTGAAATACAGTCGAGTCTCTATATAACGAAATCCACCGTTCCAGTAAAAAAATTGTTATATAGAGAAATTCGATGTATAGAGAATGATGTTAAAAATCGTATTTAATGTGTGAAATTTGAACAAATATTATTTTTGATCTTTTGAATAAAAAATTTGAAATGTTTAAAAGTAAATATTAACCTAACATTTTATTTCTTAATTATTTAAGCCGTTTCAAAAAAGAGAACAGACATTTATTTAAAAGTTTAATGAAAATCAAATAAGGAAGACTTGCATTAATTTCAGACGAAGAAATCTGTAATATTTTGTTGTTTTGATTTTAAAGTTGCTACGCTCTCAAAAAAAAGGTCAAATTTTAGCAAGGAATGAAAAATTGTAGTTAACATTTCCCTCCATTTGAGGCCTTTCTTATGTGCCTCTCATTAATTTCTCTCTTACATGCATATCAATCCAATTGACACTGTTTTGAGAAGGATGTGGAAAAGTGTATGGGAGGTGGGATGAATTCGTTGGATTTAAAGAACCAGGAGAGAAGAAATAAAAAAAAGAAACTCAACACTGACGATAAATCAAAAATAAGTAATGGAAAATTGATTCCATATGATTTCGAAGCTTTTTAAAACTGAATAAATTAAGACCAATTTATGAAAAAATTCGTTATATGGAGATAGATATTTCGCTATATAGAGACTGTTTTTAATGTAATCATGTGCGAAAAGGGGACCGTTCCTACTAAAAATTCGTTATATAGAGAAATTCGATGTATGGAGCTTCGTTATAGAGAGACTCGACTGTATGATTGTTGTTCTCGGTCGAGAAAAGAGATATGTATACATATTTGAATCCTTGTGATGTCTACGTTTTTCGAATACTTCTTTTGTAATGTTGACAAAAAAAGTATTAAAAACTACAAATAATAATAATAACTCAAAAACAAATTGAGATACAGCTTTCAAACAAATTACAGTAAAACCTCTAAATAACGGACACCTCGGGAGCGCGGAAATTGTCCGCTATTCGGAGGTGTCCGCTATTGGGAAAAACTCAGAGGTTAAAAACTTGGTAAGAAATGTTTAATGTTTAATTAATTGACTTTTATATGCGCTAAAATCTCTATCATATGATTAATCAGAAATTAAAATTAGTTTTTGAGTAATAAAACTGAAATAAAACTGTGCATACCTTTATCCACAATTTACTACATGCTTTGGAAAAAACCTGTTACAAAAGTTTGCTTTCGCTTGCGATTTAACTCTGTCAGTAATTGTAATCCTTTTAAACTATTTTTTTAATACAAAATAACTGTGTGACAGTTCACTGTTTTTAAGTCTCTTCTTCGAAATTATCAATATTGCAGGAAACTTCTTCAGTTTCAGTATCTCTTTTATCATCACTAAAAGTCAGCTTTTGTCAAAAATTCTGAAGTAGTATAGAAGCATACAATAATTGATTCTTCTTCAGTAAGCATTTCATCATCAAAATTAATGAAAAAATTGGCAGATTCTTCACTCCTGATATACAGGGCGAGCAAAAAGTCCGTAAAAACTTTAAAAATTCATAAAAACCGAAAAAATAACCGAAATGAAAAACGGTTTGCAGGGTTAGCATCCATAGGTCACGGGGATTTTTTAAGACAGAAATAAAAAATAATTCAAAAAACAGCCGACAGATGGCGCTGGTACTTGCGATTTCCGCGGAAATATGCAAATGAACCGGTTATAAGAGCTTGCGCATGCGCTCCTAATCCGCAACTAGTTTACCGTTGTGAGCCGTGAACTTGATCAAGGATGCTCACTGCGAAGGACAAAGCTTTGTTGGTGAAGTTATTTTACATGAACAAGGAATCAGCGACTATTACTTTGCGTAAATTCCGATTTCAAAAGGATTTGAGGACGGGAAAGGGGCCTTTAACAGCGGCAGGCCTCATAAAGCTTGTTCGGCGGTTTGAGGAAACATTCTGTTCTTTATTTGGGTATCTTTTCTTTGATTTGGGTACGTCAGCGCCACCTATTGGCTGCTTTTTGAATTATTTTTTTTTCATGTCTTAAAAAAATCCCCGTGACCTGTAGATACTAACCCTGCAAACCGTTTCTCATTTCGGTTATTTTTTCGGTTTTTATGAATTTTTAAAGTTTTTACGGACTTTTTGCTCACCCTGTATTTCATTCATTTACTTATTCACTTAATTCTTCAGTTGTGTCGGAAATGTGTTTCATTTTCTTTTAATATACAGTCTGCTTTTCTGGACTATAGTCGTACGCTTTCCACTGAGGAAATCAAAATTATAACTTTGACTGCATTAACTAATTTTAAGCAGTTCACAAGTGTATTTATAGAATCTAATTTTAAAAGAATTGAGCGTAATAAAAGTTTTATATACCAGGATTTAAAATTGTATATTATACCTTGATCAAGTAGCTGGCATACTGAAGTTATGTTTGAAGGAAAAAACACAACATTAACATTGTCGAATTTCAAAGGCTTCGGATGAGAACTTGCATTCTCAGTCCACCCCCTACTTTTATCTGCGATCAAAAATTTGTGACACATTACTCTAATAAATTTAGAGGATTTTTACATTTTTTTTTTCATTTTCTTTTCTCGTTAAAAATAATTTTTCATCCTTTATCGCCAAAATTACTGTCCGCTATTCGGAATATCCGTTATTCAGAGGTTAAACATATAAAAAATTAGGTTTTGGGAGTGGGGATTAGAAAACTGTCCGCTAAATAGAGGTGTCCGTTATTCGGGAGTGTCCGTTATGGAGGTTTTACTGTACACTTAAAAGTATTTTTTTTCCCGTTACGACGGTGTAAAAATTTAAAACGTGCTACGTTTAGATGTTTAAAATTTTGAAGTACCGAAAATCGTAAAACTGAAATTTCATTTAAAATTAAAAATTTTAATTCAATAAATAAAACTTATTTTGAAATGTGTACCGGGCCCTCTTAAAAAACTAGGTTAAATAGTAAAATTATTTTTCTTCTATCTCTGCGTAATACATTGTATTTAAACACTTTACATTCAAAAATACATTGTTCTCAAACCGAAAAAACAAGTTTGTTCAAGTATTAAGGTGAGACTATGCAACTGGAAACCATAAATCTCTATTTGCAAGTTCCAAGTGTCAGAGAAGGCTTTCTATCTAATTAAGTTTTCTGCAGAACTCAAACCGATTTATTTCCGTCATTTTCTTTACGAGTAGAAAAACTATGTTACATGCAGTTGTACAAAATTCATTTGTATTAAAGCATTGTTTAAACACTTTACGGCATTGTGCATTTCCATTATGTAAAATTTTGAAAATGAAGGAATGACACCAAAATTCACGTATAAATTTATTTGAAATTAAGATTTTATTATTACCGTAATTTACTCGTGTATAACGCGTCCTTTTTTTCAAAAAAAAAAGGGGGGGGGGATTTCTAGGTGCATCTTATACACGGAATAATTTTTTTCTGTGTGATCTAACCAGACGATATACATACAAAACAGGAAATTATTTAAAGAAGGCATTAAAACTCAGAAAATGCAACTTAATTGAAGTAATACTGCATATTTATTTCACTCCTTGCAGTTATTTATACAATAAAACTAGTAACATTATTTAAGGCCCCTGTCCTCGCTCGAGGAAACGCTCGCGAGCTAATGCTATTCCTATGGGGAAGCATTTTTCTAATAACTTTATCGAATTTTGACATTTTTGAATATTTTTTTTTGCATTAGATAGCTGAGATATATGCCGACAGCGCACCTTTTTTACTTTTTCGATTTTGGTTGCAGATATTTTTTACAAAGTTAGTTTCACTTTCAAAACCAGTTTCGAAACTGACAGTGCTTTTTAAAAAATATATCTGCAACCAAAATCGAAAAAGTAAAAATGGTGCGCTATCGGCATGCACCTCAGCTATCCAATGCAAAAAAAAATTATTCAAAAATGCGAAAATGCGATAGAGTTATTATAAAAATGCTTCCCCATAGGAATAGCATTAGCTCGCGAGCTTTTCCTCGAGCGAGGACAGGAGCCTTAAACGCTAATTAGCAGTTCTCATTACCGTCATTCACTCCTACTTCTCGTCATTCACCAACTACCTGAAGCCTAAAAATGCATTTCCGTCATGTTTTCCAACCTGATGTAATGCTTGTTTCGACTTTCTTTACTGAAACTCATTTGGTCATTCTTCATTAGCATATCAAATTTATGGTGCGCTTTATATACGAGATTTTTAAAAATCGTCAGTTTTTCTTGTAATGTACGGGGTGCGCGGTATACACGAGTAAATACTGTGTTATTATTATTATTATTATTATTATTATTATTATTATTATTATTATTATTATTAAACATAATAAATGAAATTTTTTTTATAAAAAAGGCATTAAAGAATCAGGTGTTCAACGTAATGAAATTCGGAAACACGGTGGGTTAAAAGAAAATTCTTAATTTACACAATTTTTATGTTTATTTTTATACGAATACATTGTCTATTATATGATATGAGAAAAGTCAATGCTATGACGATTAGTATTTCACAATAAAACGAGATTGGAAATATTTTTCTTTTTAAGTCTTAAATTTCTATCTGCGGAGAGCCTTGCATTGTAGTGTTCATACGCTTCAGAAAATTCCCAGGATGTATATCAGTATTTTTTAATAGAAAAATATTTCTAGGTTTAGATATCCTCACACCTTTACAAAGTGATTTTTTGAAATTTTGGGAATTTTGATATTATTGATTTTTTATAATGACATTTACTTTAAATCGTTGAAAACTATAGTCGTTGGGGCCCACCGTAATACTTACCCATCATATATATGCATATACAATATATGAAAATAATACATTTGAAAACTATTTATAAAATGGATTGAAATTCCACAACAAAATTTAAACGTGTATTTACATTTTTATTGTGCATAGTAATGCTGTATTAATGAGTTGCTGATGAATCTCTTTCGATAAATTATACAACACTCCTAACTACTCAAGTAGTACTGAATTGCGAAAAAGAAGCATCCTTATAACTTCAAAAAAAATAATCTTATTAACTAGCAGTTTATTTCGTCGGATTAAGTGTCTCATTTCCAATTAAAATATATCTTTGAATTGAAATTTGAATGAAACACAGGGTCATGAAAAATCGAAGAATGTGGAAAACAGGATTACAGATATCTCGGAAACTAATAATTCGATCAACTTCGTTCTTTATGCAAAATTTGTGTTATTTTATTGCCTTTTACGATCACTCCCTAAAGTAAAAAAATTCGAAAATTTTTATATACCTTTCATCAGAACGAATTTGTCGAGAGCCCGAAAAAAATAATTCCGGATAATCGAGGTTACTGATATTAAATAGGCTTCGTCCCATTCTTACATACTAAGTAGGTACAAAATTTCAAGTCTCTATCTCAATTCGTTCGGGAGATAGAGCTTTTAAAGACAGGCAGATTGACAGACAGACACACGGACGGACGGCAATTTTTTTTTCTAAAAATATGTTTTTCGAAATCTCCAGTGTCGAAAACGTGTAAATCCGCAAAAAATGTTTTTCGATTTTCAAAACGATTGTAAGATTTACCCTATACTACATATGATGGGTAAGTAAAAAGTAATAAAAATTTTAGCAATTACTCAGAAATGATTTTTTAAGAAAAAAACAGTCAAAATTCTATCAACAATTGACATTGCCGCAAAACGTAATAACTCAAAAATAAAACAACGTATTGACATTTTGTAAATTTCATAATAAATCGAGTAACTTTCTCTAGGACTTACAAGAAAGGTCTCCATACTGGGCATATTTAGAAAATTTTGAAAAAAATACTAATTAAACTACTTATGTATATAATAAAGGATCAGTCAAATTTAGCGGCGGAATAACAGTAGAAACTTTGCAAAAAAATTTAAAAACTTTCGGGTATTTGGCATGAAAAGACAAAAGCGTCACGTGAGCAGCATTTTTCCTCGCCAAAAGCAAACGATTTTTATGCAACTCAAAATTGTTTGTTAATAGATTTTTAGAATGCGTGTAAATGGTATTTGATGAATTTAAACTTAAACAATGAGAGATATTAATATGTATATTATATTGTGTTACATATATGCATTGTTTGTTGCAATAGTTATTTAATCTTTATTCTATAAAAATAATTATATATATATATATATATATATATATATATATATATATATATATATATATATATATAAGATATTTTAATATTGAAAAATATATTTTCATATATTTAAGCGTATTCCAAAATAAAGACTAGAGGAAGAATGATGCAGTAATACATTTCAATGTCGGATAAGTTTGTGTTTCCATAGCAACAAAGTTGAATCGACAGTGCTCAATCGAAAATTTTGAGATTGAAATAAATTTAATTCATTTAATTTTCGTTTTAACTCATAAAATTTCATAGCTAATTTTCATTATAAATATATATATAACAAAACTAGAGCTATAACAAACACTTAAACGAAAAAAATAAATAAAGTTATTTAAATAAATTTTTTTAAAAATAGTTTAATACGAAACATTTTTACCTTTAAAAGTATTAGACAAAAAAAAGTATTTTTTGAAATTTTATCTCGTCACCAATTGGGGATAAATAGCGAGATAAATGAAATGTTCATTATCCTTTTACGAACGTTCTATAGAGGTTCCGCCAAATTTTTTTATAATCATATGCATCCACATGAGAAGAACATTCTGTAATTTTTTTCAGAATTTTCCGAGTATGCCCGTATGAAGACCTTCCTTGTTAGACTACACACATTATAATCGCATCTCTATCTCAGAAGATATGGCAGTTAAATATGACCAATATCATAAAAATTTCGCGAAATTTGTCTCAAGTTTGTCATTTAAACCATTGTAAATAAAAAATACATTTAATATGTTATCATGAGTGGTAGTCAATTTCCTCAAAATATATTTGTGAAAGAAGTACAGAAAATTTCGCGGCATTTCATGCCTAAATTTTTGTTTTAGTATGTTGTGCGCACAGTAAAAATCTAAAAAACTTTATTTTTAGAAAAAGCTAAAAATAATTTTAAAACACAATTCAATGTCTGTAATAGATGTGCAGTAGAACCCCACTAATTCGGACCCCGTTTTTCTGGATAATCCGGATCGGTTTGGTCAATTTGTTTTTCAAGTTTGAGAAGCGATTTGGCTAATTTCCCTAACATTAACTTGTTTCATCGTCGTATTCTGAATAAAAAAAAGCTTTTTCTGAAACATTTTCGGAATAATACCTTAAGCTTTCTTATTTAAACTCTTATTTAAACTACACCCAACGAACTACTTATGCTTAAGCGGATGCATGACCGTACAGCTCGCAAAAGGTATAGAAAACTAGCACACCAGAAAATTACAAACTTTTTTATCAGAAAGTAAACATTTTTACTGTCTATAAATAATCAACAAGTTAAACATAAAGGTGATTTTCTGCAAGTATGTTTTATTTTATTTAATTTTTTTTCTAATTCTCCAGATAATCCGGATTGGGTCTGGTCCCATTTAATCCGAATCATCGGGGTTTTACTGTAATTTTAAATGGCTATATCTCGGGCTCTGTTTCAGATACAAACAAAATTTGCTGATTTTGATAGCTAAAAGTGTCAATTTTAATAAAATTTTAAAAATGACATATCGGTATTTTGATACAAAATTACAAATTACGTTTTAAAGGTGTTCAGATACCTTAAACGAGCGAAATTTCGCCTTGTGTAATCCGGAATTTTCTATAAGAAAATACTGATAATGAAGAATTTTCTAGTCGGAAAATTCCTGGAGGCATCCCAGCCATGTGCATAAGAGACGTAGGAAATATTTTGAATAATTATTGGTTTTTAAGCATATGGAAAATTTTTGATGAGAGAGAATAAAAGGTAGTGCATATTTAAAATTCATTTGGCTTTTCATAAAACTAAATTCAACTTAGTAATAAAAAATTCTTTTTCCAGTGTAACTAACCCAAAACCCTTGTACAAAGTTTCAACTTGGCATTGTGCTGAAAGAGCTTGTGTAGAAATTAAATTTGCAAAGCCGCTTTGGTATGTAATGCGTTTATCCAGGTGTGTTTTTAATTAACTTTTAAAAACACAAGAGTCGCAATGAGAGCCCCATTTAAGTCGCGAACACCATAGTATTTATGAAGGGTTAGCATGCATACGGAATAAAAAAAATAGACATTTAATAACATATATTTCATAACGTAGTGGCCGCTATATCCGAAGTAAGGGACGTTTTGCATTAAATACGACAAATAATACTTTAAAAAAATCCTGATGTTAAAATGTATATAATGTATACAATGTAAATGTACCTTTTAATTTCTTATGTGTACGAACCCTTATTTGTGTGATTAATTCTAAATAAATTGGGATGCTTGCAACAGTATGAAACTTGATGCTTTTATACCGCTTGTAGGTATTGCATTACACAAATATATTATTAAAATTTGTTATCTAGGTTTTAAAAGGTGATGATATGCAAAATGCGCCACCTACGTCATTATTTATGTACAAATCGTCCCTGTCTTTAAGGGTTAATATCTCGGCTAATTACCGACGATTTTTTTCAAAAATCATTATCAATAATGCTTTTATACTTCTGATACGATAAGTAAATCTAACGCTCATCAACACTTTTTCTCAATGCAAGCAAATCGGAATTTGTGTGTAACAGAAAAATGTGCTTTTCTAAAAAATTATGCACTAGAGAAACCACTATAGTTTTCCTGCAAGGCTTAAAGTAATACCTAAAACCTTAATTTGTTTCATAATTTTAGTTTCAGCAGATTCGGAATTAGGTAGGGGGACTGTATTTTCGAAATATCTCTGAAAATATAATACCTAAAATTAAAAGAAATATATTTTCGATTTCAGCGTAGCGAAATCTTTCACACGATACTTCATCCGATATAAAAAAATATTTTTTCCTTTAAGTAACTTAATTAGCCCCTAACCCCCTCCTAAATATATTTGTAACTATTTAATGATCTGTAAATATGTTGGTCAATAGTCTTTATTACTTCCCCCTATTTGAGCTTTCGTCGCTTCGTACTTTAAGAGTAAAATGGCTGTGACAGACGGACAGACAAACATGGGAGTGATCTTATAATGGTTCCGTTTTCACTTTACAAGTACGGAATCCTATAAGCAAGAAAGAAAATATCATGCATCAAGCATAGATTATGATGCACTTTCAGTCAGATTCAGTAAGATGTAACAAAACTGCACCGTTTAAAAAATTAAAATATTATGTCTCATTTTAACATATGCAAATGTATAACGCATTTCAATACCAAATTTCAGCCGTTTCCATCTAAAATCGAAAATTTATCCCAATCTTTTAGCAGTCCTGTATATGATATAGTGATTTGTATCTATTAACAACGTGCATTCCAAAATTCAGTTCATTTAAGAGATACATATATTTCACTTCAAATTCCCGTTGAGAAATTTCCTCTAATATGGAAAATAGTATGCAAATATTTATGTACAGCTTTGTATATGCGGTACTTAGATGCGATATTAGAACTTAGATGAAAAGAGTAATATGCAAAAAACTAACTAAATTTAAAACCCGATATCGAATTTTAAAACGTACTCTCCAGCAATTACTTAACAAAAACAGTACTGCAAGGGATTTCTTTTGTTTGTCCCTGTAAATTGATTAAAAAAAAGCTATGAATGCTCTTTTTTAACGTGATCGTAATGAATTTTAGGTATTTAATTCAGTTTCAATACATTTGAAACAGTTCAATGTCATTAAAATACTCTCCAAACGATTTTTCCCCATATACCATAATGTAATCGAATTATTTTGATTGCCCTTGTAAATGAAGCATTAATCTTACATTCTTCTTATGCAATAGCAAACATTCTTTGGTGACTCTAAATAAGCTTTATCAATTGCATGAAAATCCGAGTATATTTACAGGGTTTAGAGCGTGGACAGATGGGCCTACAAACCGAATGCATAAGCACTTTTCAACTTTGTTGGAAAGAGCTAATAAAAATAATAATAATTCCTTTTATGGAAAATTTAAAACTACATATAATTGGTTTAAATTTAAATCGAACTAGCTAACGGAAGAAGGCGATGTCGGAGTCGGAGTCGGCTTGTTTCTCAGCGACTCCGACTCCCACTCTTTTGCTCAAAAATAGACCCGACTCCGACTCCGCAACCCTGGTTACAAGGGATTCCCTGGTGGAAATAATGAACTATTCTGCGAATTTTAAGTGGTACAAGTCGCTCGTTTCCAAGGAGTTATAATTATTATTCATATGTTTTTGCTCGGAACACTTTGAACGCAAGTTCTACTCGCACTTGATTATTTATTTCAAGTCATACATTTTCTTCTGTCGGTTTCATAGGTCTTGCCTTCTGCTCTGCTATTAGCGTTATTTGCGGTTCTATTGCGACCATAATGTTTTCAGCTCCTACTTTTCTTGGCTTTTCTCTTATTCAAAAAACTAATCGTACAGTTGACATATGAAGAAAACACACCTTCTTCTGAATCAATTATTTATATTTTGTACTTTTACTGCCGAACTTGAATTTTAACCCTTTTTTGTGTCTGAATTATTTTCTTCGCTAAAATTCAAATTTTGCATTTCCCACCACTTTTAAAGCTAGAAAAACGTTTATCTTAATTTATCGAGGATTTTGTCTCGAGAAAGAAAGTATTTATTTATACTCCTTTTTAACTGGTGTGAAATGCGTTTACTTGAACTTTTTTAAACTGTCCCAAAAATGGAATGCTAGGCACTAATGGGTTAAATTTGTAACGAGTTGCTATTTTTCTTCCTCCAGTAAGTTCGGAATGACTTTAATGTCGGATTTCTGAATGTTGGATTTTTGAAGTCATACTGTAAACGTTTATTATTTCTAAAGCTAAAAGCAAAACTTCGAGTTCAGATTAAAATCAGAAGCGCTGCATTTTTCTCTGAGTTAACGAATTACATCATTAAAATCCTACACATAAATTGGTTGCTGTAGTGCACTCTATTATTCCTCGAAGTTTCTACTTATATTTTTCAGACACCTATATGTATTCGATTGCCATTGGTAGGCAAAAATGGCGAATGGAGCTGGTATTTAACTTCTGATAAAAACCTAATTAGATAGAAAGCCACCTTTGAAATTTAAGGCTCAAATAGAGATTTACAGTTGTCAGTTCCTTTTATCATTTACAAAATTTCAGACTGATTACACAAGAGAACATGTTGCTCTGCTTTGATAGAAAGTTCTTGTGGTAGAAAAGTGGCTTAAATGGGATTTATTGTGCAATATCCCCAAAGATAACGTTTCATTTATTTTAGACGGAATGAATAAAATTTTGTTTAAGAAAGAAATGGAAAAACATAATTATTTTAAGTTACAAATACTTGTATGGCAGGAGACAAATTACATATTCAAAGAACAGTCGAATAAAGAAGTATGCTTTTTGTCTAATTGAACAATATTCTTAAAAATTGTTCTAACAACATTATACGGGAGAAAACATTTCATTTATATCTCGCTCATTCGTTTTGGCTTAGTTATTTAGTTATAGAATAACATATAAAATGAAATTCTGCTTGAAGTTAATGATTGCATCTTTTAAACAGAAATATCGTTTACGATTAAAGTTCATGGTAAATATGGCTGAATTAAAATACTGTGAATTTAATTTTAAGAAGTTAATAGAATAGAAAACCATTTTTGAAACTTAGACTCAAATAAAAATCTGCAGTTTTCCCAAAGAAAACCATTATTGAAACTTCAATGCCTTTTTTTATTTATGAGATTTTATCCTGATTACACGTTATTTGATGTTCTCTTAAGAAACATTTTTTAAAGTAGCATGACTTTAATGAGAATCTGTATATTTAAAAAAACAGGCTGTAATTTTAATCATCAGCCCTAAACTGTCTACTGAAACGATTTTGGCAATTAATTTTTTAAATGAAAGATGCTCATTTGTAGATTTGTCCGTTCTAAAAATTTTTAATAGATTTCCATTTTCATAATTTATTTTTACTTTTAAAAGCTTTTTTATGATATTTCTTCAAAATGGGGGCAATCAATTTAAGCTTTTCTGGCTGTAATACAAATTTATTTTGCTTTATCACATTACAACTAGACAGAAGCGCGATTTCATCAGTGAATATGCCATCATATTTAAAACAAAATTATTAATTGTTTTCATAATGTATATATTTAAAAGACCAGGTTGTTTTTTTAGTCATTTGGCCTGAGATTTATAATAAATCAATTATTTTTTTTAATGAAAGCACATTATTTGTAGATGTGCCCACATTCGCTATTTTTTAAAAATATTCTCATTTTTATATTTTAATTTTAAAATTTGTTTAAGGGGACGGTGGACTTTAATTTGTTTTTTTAATTTACATCATAGCAAAATGATATTTTGTGTGCGTATATACATTTCACTAAAAACTTATATAACGCCTTCAAAAAAATTTCCAATCTTATTAAAATTTAAAAAAAATTTAAATTTTTAAACTAAATTTTAAAATGCTTCTCGTGTTTTAATTTTAGAGATATTTTTTGCTTTTGCATTTTTATCACTTAAAAATCTATTATAAACAAATTTGTGTAAGATTTTAAAAATCTCTTGAACAGTTAATATTTAAAAACAAAATTCTAAATTCCATATTGATTTTCATCAAAATTTTGCTTTTTAATAAATAAAAAATCAAATTTAACTATCTTAATTTTGACAAATTTTAAAAAGCTTACACAATTTCGTTCTAAATAATATCAGGATACTTCTTTATCAATTTCATAAATATTGATAAAAAATTACGTCGCAAAAAGCATTTCAAAAATCTAAAAACGCCGAAAAATTTAGTTTTGATTAAAACCGATTTAACGTATATAAATGCACTTACCTTTATTGTTTACTTCTTAAAACCTTCATAAATGATATTTTAATAAGAAAAAACCGTTTTTCAACTATCATACCAGAGAACTAGATTTTTTTTGCGACAGTTTTTCTATGGACGATTTTGCTCAAATATAGGTCCACACTCCCCTTAATGAAATTTCTTCACATTGGTGGAAACTGAGTTATTTTTATTACTAAAGAGATTAAGAGGAAAATAGTATATCACGATATCATTACGGATGCCATTTACCAATATTGTATAAAATAACATATTTTGCTCATAAAGCTGTTACATTTCAGCGTTGTTTTCATTCCGCTAATCCTGAGAGGGATACGTACATCTCAGAGGACTTCAGTAGGTGAAAATGATGTCATAGTAAACATGAATTTGCATTACATGAATATTGCAACAGGCAAATGTGACAAAAGTTTGGGACTACATTTATAATTAACTTATTGCAGTAATATATTTTTTAAATAGTGAGTATAATAATTAATGATAATGATAATTGTGAATATGATAATATGATTTAATTTCTTTTAGAAGGTAAATTTCAATGATAAAGTGCAGGTCATTTAAGAAAAGAAGTTTTTGCATAATTACATATTATTCTACAAGAAAAGGATTAAAATATCTAGTGTTAGAATTTTTTTAATTTGATATCTTGCTAATGTGTATTGTCCAAATCATCAAGATGGTTGTGTACATGATATACAGCGTGACTTCAAAACCATTCCCTCCCCTCCCCCTCTTTTTTTACACTTTCAAATTTTGGAAAAATATAAAAAAAACTGTTAACAAAGTTTTGGAATCGAAAATGACGCTACAATCTAAAATAACATATTTTACTCATAAAGCTGTTACATTTCAGCGTTGTTTTCATTCCGCTAATGCTGAAAGTGATGAGGACTCTCAGAGGACTTCAGTAGGTGAAAATGATGTCACAGTAAAAATGAATTTGTATTATATGAATATTGCAACAGGGAAATGTGATAAAAAGTTTGGCATTATATTTATAATTAACTTATTGCACATAATATATTTTTAAAATAGTGAATATGAATATAGAAAAGTTTGCATGCATATTTTGCGACGGCAAAACATGTTATCTTTAGATTTCCTTAAATGATAACTGCGTCATAATTGCGTAATTTTTGTGGATTTTTCATTACGTAAAACCAAAGATCAAAGCCTTAATTAATAACTTATTAATTTCATTATCTTAAATGCATGTTACTGGGAATTTAAGGAATAAAATTTCATTTTTTCCGAAAATTCTTTTAAACATTTTCATTCGACGAATTTGACTGGTTATGACCCGTTATTTTATAATATTATTGGAGAAAACACGTAATGTATTCATCACAGAATGAATCAAAATTTTGTTCAAATTGTTGAAATGCACATCAATGAATAATTTCTTATTGTATTTTCAATGAAGCAAAATGTAAATTCCAACATTAAAAAAAAGTGTCTTGTTAATTTATACACACCAAGTAACATTTAAAAGTAATTCAATTAAAAATGTGTACCACAACTTAAATCGCACTTTGAGCAACTATTGTTCATAACCTTCAATAGTTCAATCACTGTTCATTTTATTCTATAAGCAAATTCTCTTGTGCGTCCTTGTAAATGAATGGCAGATTCTATGGGCACTATGATGTACAGTAAGAAACTGGTAACACATCTCAGTGATATATATATAATTCAATATGCTTAAAATAGTACAAAATTATTAAAATAAATTGAAAATGATTTTCTTCCCTGGGTTGTAATGCAACATAATTTTTTCTACTATTTTTTTTCAGGTAAATATATCGTAAATGATAAATACTTCATTTCTAAAAACGAACATGCCTTAGTAAACAGTAAAAACGTATTTCAATTTCATGAGCAATATAGCTATATTTACGCAAGTTAAAGCATTGAAAAACAGCAGACAGACTGACAAACCGAATTCATAAATACTTTACAACTTTGTGTGAAAGGGTTCAAAATAAAGAAGGAGGTTAGAGAACAAAGATGGCGAAAACAACTATACTTGCATTTGCCTAGAAACTTAAGGCGCAGCACTAGTCACAAAAAAGACCCGGATGATAATGCAAAGTCTATGGGTGCGTTCTTTTAAAATATCTTGCTCAAATTTTAATAATTTTTTATGATTTTTTGCATAGGATAGCTGAAGATGATCCACAACCGGCCAAGTTTTTACTTTTTCAATTTTGGTTTCAGATTTATTTTTTTTAAATCACATTAAATTTGAAAACCGCAAACCGGTACTGAAATTGAAACTATCATAGTATAAAAAATATATATTAGCAAAATAAAAAAAAATAAAAAGTAGGCCGGTTTTAGATCGTCCTCAGCTATCTTAAGCAAAAAAATCATGTAAAAATATTAAAATTTGAGCGAGATATTTGTAAAGAATGCTCCCATAGACTTTACATTATCATCCGGGTCTTTTTCAGGGAGTATTGTGGGACCTTAATAAAATAGAAAACCTACATCGAAACATTCATTCAAACAGTGACTTGCAGTAGTCAGTTCCACTTACTATGTACAATATTTCATTCTGTTTCACAAAGAACATGTTGATAACACCGAAGGAAAATATTGTAGAGATGTATTGTTAATATAGAAGTTATTATGTCATATTAGAAAAGAAAATACTTGATTGAGCTACAGCTTAATGAATCTAATTTCGCTTTAAGAAAAGTCGAAAAACATCATAAATTGCAATAAATTGTAAATGCATCCTTTTATTTTAACGCAGTAGAAAATTTCCATTGATAAAAAACAAGTAATTCAATATTTTGTTTTCTGTTATTTTACGTAACTACACAATATTTTTCACGAAACTATTAAAAATAATCTGTACATTCATCTTTTTTCTTGATATCTCGATATTTAATTGCTATCAAGTTAATATGCATGAAGCTGTTAAAAATAACTTGTGTAAGTAACTATTTCTTTAAGTTACCGTTTTTAACGACTATCTAGTTAATGTTTATTTGATTTAATTAAAGAAAATAAATAGGACAGGTTGATGGAACTTAATGGCACCGGATTCATATAGGCATTGTGGAAAAAAAGGACATTATCCTTTTCGGTCCCTGGGTCCCCATTCGGGAATTTGTCTTCTTTTACTTATAAAAACTAAAGTGTCTGAATTTTTTACATTTTTACATCATAGTCCAGGAGCCGATCGCACAAAAGTCATAGAGCACAAGAAAAATTCCTTCATTTCATGAAAGAGTAGTAATAAGGGAATCTAATGGTCCATGTCTGTCGAAGCGAAATGGTGCATAAGCTAAACATTAATCCCATTTGTGTTTGACTCGTAGAGTTAGCATTATGTTCTTTTGCACCCAGTTTTTCATGTTTCATACTTTCGATTGTACGACAAACACAATGCTAAATTTACGAGTCAAGCACTAGTGGTATTAATTTTTGGCTTATGCACCACTTCGCTTCCGGCAGGCAGGAATCATTTGATTCTTCTATTACTACTCTTCTATAAAATAAAGGAATTTTTCTCTTGCTCGATGACTTAGGGTTTTGTGTGGTCGGCTCTTGGACTATTAATAGTTGAATGTTTTTTCGTTGAAAGTAGACAAATAAATGCCTTCATCTAAACTAAAGCTCTCATAAAATAAATGTTATTTTCATCTAAATTTGCAAAATACCTAAAAATGTCCAAAAAGACAATGTGGCTAAGAAAGTGATAAACATTCATAAATATTTCACTTAATCTTTACTAATGATTTTTTGAGGATTTGTAGATAATTTACATGTTTAAATTTCTTAAATTTGGGATTGCAAAAATTTAGGTTAATGTTTATTAAATTGATGTTTTAAGGGAACGCCCTTAAAGAAAAGTTTGTAGTTTTATTTTTGATCGTAAACTACTAAGCGCCTAAAAGATCAATTCGACAATCAAGATAATCAAGACAGAAGAGATATTTATTCTGTCATTTTCAATGTCATTTTGTTTGGAAAAAACCATTGAATAAGTATATGTATTATTATTTTAGCTTCGGAACTGAAGAGGTTAACACTTTCGGGCCCGAATTTTGTTTTTCAGTTTTTAGAAAAAGATGCTTTTACGATAATAACATTAACACTAGCTATCCAAGTGGATTAATTAGTGTTTAATGAATATTTTATTGTATGGAAGATTATGAATGATGTTGTTTTGCGTACTATTCGAGTAATTTTCATATGATAATAGGCTAAGGAAGAATTTTTGGAGGTGTTTAGAAAATATTATATTACAATAAGATTTAACTTATATTGCAACTTTTTAATACTTTTTGCACTATATTACACAGTATTCTTTCAGGAAAGTAACTTTTATTTTAAATTTATAGCGTGAAACATATGTTTAAAATAAAAGAATCGCAAAAGCGCAAAGAGACTGAAGAAAAAAAATAATAATTATTATTACTATTACTAAATGCCTAAGCATAAATGATGTCACATTGTAAATGCATAGACATAGACTAATATTACTACATGCAAATAGTGGCAAAAGTATTTCTTGAAACAAAATAATTCTCCATTAAAAGACATGTACGATTAATAGTACACCAGACCCCGAAAGGGTTAAAGTATTATGAACAAATAATAATGGTTTTATGGTCTAAATATATAACACTTTCGTGTCATTAGACTAAAAGATGTAGCACGTTTAATGTTTTAAATATGTAATTTTTATGATATTAAGTCAAAATTGTAAAACTTTTCACCTACTAAGAGCAAGCCTTTTAGCACAAATTATGTTTGTAAAAAATATTCACTTTATGATATGTAAAAATTTTATGCTGAAGATATTATACTATTTATGAGACACTTTTTATGTTATTACACAGAAAGATGTGACATTTTTGATGTTCTAAGAGACTTTTGGATAACAAAAAAAGACATAGGAGATTAAAATGGCGAATACAACTAAATTTTAGCTAAAACTTGCTTTGTCACAAAAACATAATTAGAAAACGGAAAATGAAACTTAGATTCAAATAGGAACTTATAGCTGTAAGTCCTTCCTGACATTTACAAGGCGATTTCGAGAAGGAATGTTTTGCTTTCTTTTAAAGGAAATTTTTGAGAGAAAAATTTTGCTTAGATGGCACTTATTATCTAATACTGTAGTTGATAAATATTTGATTTATTAGAATCTAATGAATATATTATTTAAATTAAATAATAATGTTTAAATTAAATGTTTGTAAAAAATATTCTCCTTATGATATGTAAAATTTTTGTGCTCTACATATATGATGCTCTTATGAGACGCTTGATATGCATTTTGACAGAAAGGTGTAGCACTTTTGAGTTCTAAGATAAAAAGATGTAAGTCGTTTTATAATCTAAAGATATAAAACTTTTTGTGTCATTAGACTATAAGATATAACACGTTTAATGTTTTAAATACATAATTTTATGATATTAAGCTAAAAATGCAGCATTATTTCACGTACTAAGAGCAAGCGTTCTAGCACAAATTATGATTGTAAAAAATATTCGCCTTACGATCTGTTCCATGTAGGCAGACGATACCGTGCTTCCTATAATTAAAATCTCAGTGTCCAGAAAGTGAAAAGAAGTGAAGTGAATATTATTATTCCAAAGTTGTGTTTGAGAAAGGTGCAGACGATAATGCAGCAGTGAGCTGCTAGTGAGTGTTATTCTTTTAATAAAGTGTTTTTTAATATAATCAGTGCCTAAGGAATAATTTGTGTAGTGTGGGCATTAATTAACACGATCTATAAAATTTTTGTGCTTTAAATATATGATGCTACTTATGAGACACTTGGTATGTTATTAGACAGAAAGGTGTAACACTTTTGATGTTTTAAGATAAAAAGATGTAAGTCGTTTTCTGGTCTAAAGATATAACACTTTTTGTGTCGTAAGATTAAAAGATGCAGCATATTTTATGTTTTAAAAATGTAATTTTTATGATATTAAACCAAAAATGTAAAACTTTTCACGTTATAAGAGCATGCCTTGTAGCACAAATTATATTTGTAAAAAATATTCGCTTTATGATATGTAAAATTTTTGTGCTCTAAAGGTATGATACTATTCATGAGACACTTTTTATGTTTTTACACCGAAAAATGTGACATTTATGATGTTCTAAGATACTTTTGAATAACAAAAGAAGACATAGAAGATCAAAGATGGCGGTCATGCGGATTGCTTTGCCACAAAAATTTAATTAGAAGACGGAAAATGAAACTTAGATTCAAACAGTAATTTATACCTGTAAGTCATTCTTGACATTTACAAGGCGATTTCGGGAATGAATGTTTTGCTTTCATTTAAAGAAAAATTCTTTGTAGAGGAATTTCGCTTAGATGGCATTTATTATCTAATATTATAATTGATAAACGTTTGATTTATTTACAGTCTAATGAATATATTGTTTAAATTGAAATAGTAGTTAAAAGAATTTTTTTCAACATTGATAATAGTTTATTTTAATTTCTTCTAGAAGGTAAATCCCAATAATAAAGTGCAGATCATTTAGGAAAAGGAGTTTTTGAATAATTGCACAATATTGTACAAGAAAAGGATTAAAATATCTAGTGTTAGAATTTTTTTTTTCTAATTTGATATCTTGCTAATATGTATTGCCCTAATCATCAAGAAGGTTGCGTAAATGATATACCGTGTGACATCAAAACCATTCTTCCCTTCCTCTTTTTTTACATTTTCAAGTTTTGGAAGAAAAAAATACTAATAATTTATGAATAAAAACTTAAAAATCGAAAGTAAAAATATAAAAAAGCCTTTTCTTTTTATTTGTCAGAGGCGATTATTTTCTGAAAAAAGTTTCCTGTAAAGCTGCACTGTTAGAAACAAAAATATTTTTTTTTTTAGCCTCCGATGCTATTTCTTTCAGACAAGCTAAAATGTCGTGTCATCAGCCCTGAACTTTCTACTCAACCGATTTTGATAATTATTTTTTTAAATGAAAGCTATTTATTTGTAGTTGTGCCCATTTTAGCTATTTTTTAATTAATTTCCATTTTTATATTTTATTTTTAATTTTAAATGCTTTTTTACGCTATTTCTGCAAAATGCAACTCAGTTTAGCTCTTCTCTCGATAAAAAAATTACAATATCAATCAAATACAATATTATTACGGACGCCTTTTTCATATTACTAATAACAGTAACATTTAAAAAACGTTTGAAGAGAAAATGACGTCACTATTTAAAACATCGCATTTTTACTCATAACGATATTACATTTCAATATTTCTTTTCATTATGGACACTGAGATTGATATTTTACTGACAGATGAATTCAGTTAGTGAAAATAATGTCATAGTAAAAATGAAATTAGTTTTTTTTCCTAATTGGAGGCGAAACTGAATTCTGCAATGGCAGAATCTACATTCAACTTGTTTCTTTCTTTCTTTCTTTCTTTCTTTCTTTCTTTCTTTTTTTTTTTTTTTTTTTTTTTTTTTTTTTTTTTTTGAGAACTTTGGAAAATGTTTTTGGTAACGGAATCATCAATGATGAGAAAGTATTTTCAGATTTTCAGTTTTTTTCGTGAAAAGGCTGATTGAATAAACAAAATTTAAAAATGCATTAAGTGTCAAAAAGAGATATAGATGATTTCTAAGAATTGAATTAAACGAATCAACAACGAACAATTTAACAGATCACGAAATCGCTGTGCTAAATATAGCCTCCAATAATGCTAGCAGCAGCTCAGAAGACAAGGAAAAACAACCGTCAGAGCAACAAGTGTCACTACAAAAATGCATCAATTTGACTCGCATAATAATAAAAATAAACGTCAGATGTAAAGTTTAACATTAACATTGACAGCAGAATAATTTTTACAATATTATTTTTAAATTTATGTTGTTGTTTACATATTGAAGAAAAATATACAACTTGTACTATAAATATAATTTAAAAAATAACAGAAATTTTGTTAAATCACATTATGAAAAGCGCAATTTTTTACAAAATGTTACGTATTTAAATCTCTATTAGATTACTTAACCTAATATTATTTTGACCATTGAAAGTTAATTAATTAAAATTAACGCTACCGTAAAACTTATATGGTGGCTGCAACTTCAGTTAAATCGCTTTAAAATATTTCTTTGCCTCATGTAAAACAGTTTTGCTATTAAAACTATATGTCTGTGATATACGGTTTAGGAATTAGCCATTAGACAGCGGTGGGAATGGACGACCTTTATAATACTTCAAGCACTTGGCGTACGTTCCCTTAAAGCCTAGCATAATTCATCCTTTTTCAGTTACAATAAAATAAACTTTTTCAAAAAAAAAAAAAATATATATAACCGACTTCAATCAACGCTCTAAAAAGAGTTAAATAATTCTTTAAAATACCCTAATGATGAATTGTTATCTAATAACCACACATCAGATATCATGTACCGACAAAAAAATGGTTATAAGTTTAATACATAGAACTTAATATCCAGCAAACATGGTTTTTCGACACAATATTTTTTACAAGAAATTAATTTACATATTTTTGATTTAATTTATGAATATATACATATAAAAAGTAATGAATTACTTTTTGAAGTTGGTGCCAAACGATCACAATCAATAATGGTTTTTACCATTTCATTTATGGTATTAGGCATAATATAACCACAATTCTTACTATACTTACAATAGTTTGGCACCAACTTCAAAAAGTAATTCATTACTTTTTATATGTATATATTCATAAATTAAATCAAAAATATGTAAATTAATTTCTTGTAAAAAATATTCTGTCGAAAAACCATGTTTGCTGGATATTAAGTTCTATGTATTAAACTTATAACCATTTTTTTGTCGGTACATGATATCTGATGTATGGTTATTAGATAACAATTCATCATTAGGGTATTTTAAAGAATTATTTAACTCTTTTTAGAGCGTTGATTGAAGTCGGTTATATTTTTTTTTGAAAAAGTTTATTTTATTTCTTACTTTTTAGTTATTTATACCGTAATACTTAGTTTAATCGGTTGGATAGTTGCGGTGTAATCGGTGAACATATATAAAAAAAAGTACATACGCGGTCGAATTGATGATAACCTTCTCTCCTTTTTTAAGTCAGTTAAATAAATTATAATAAGGAAAAATACTGTATGTTATACATGGATGTCAGGAATGGGGTTCGAACCCACGATCTCTTTCGAGAACCAGAGCTTAAATCGGGCGCCTTAGACCGCTCGGCTACCCTGACTGCAATGTAAATGGTGAACAATGCCATATTACTTTTCGCAAGTCTATTATTTTAGCACACTTTACTGATAAAGTACTGAGTTGGTAAAAGATCTCTGATACTCTGTGCTAACGGTTAAAAACAAAATATTCTTAATAGCATAATTAGTATTTAATTTGTAAGAAGAATAATACGGAAAAAGCTTTTGTATATATGCATGTAAGGAGTGGGGTTCGAACCCACGTTCTCTTTCGAGAATCAGAGCTTAACCTAAGCGCATTAGACCGCTCGGCTATTCACATTGCAATCAACTCAGGGAACTTATTCAAGGTCATGTTATTTTTCGCAAGTCTATTAATTTAGCACTCTTTCACTGATAAAGTATTGAGGAGATAAAAGATCTCTGATTCTCTGTGCTAACGGTTAAATACAAAATATTCTTAATAACATAATTAGTATTTAATTTCTAAAATATGTGTGTAAAAATTATAATGCGGAAAAAGGTTATTGTATACATGCATGTCAGGAGTGGGGTTCGAACCCACGATCTCTTTCGAGAACCAGAAATTAAAACGGGCGCCTTAGACCGCTGGGCTATCCTGACTGCAATCTAAACGGTGAACAACGCCATATTACTTTTCGCAAGTCTATTATTTTAGCACACTTTCACTGATAAAGTACTAAGTTGGTAAAATATCTCTGATACTCTGTGCTAACGGTTAAAAACAAAATATTCTTAATAGCATAATTAGTATTTAATTTGTAAAATATATGTGTAAAAAGAATAATACGGAAAAGGCTTTTGTATATATGTATGTCAGGAGTGGGGTTCGAACCCACGTTCTCTTTCGAGAACCAGAGCTTAAATTAAGCGCATTAGACCGCTCGGCTATCCTAATTGCAATCAACTCAGGGAACTTATTCAAGGTCATGTTATTTTTCGCAAGTCTATTAATTTAGCACTCTTTCACTGATAAAGTATTGAGGAGATAAAAGATCTCTGATTCTCTGTGCTAACGGTTAAATAAAAAATATTCTTAATAACATAATTAGTATTTAATTTGTAAAATATATGTGTAAAAATTATAATGAGGAAAAAGGTTCTTGTATACATGCATTTCAGGAGTGGGGTTCGAACCCCCGCTCTCTTTCGAGAACCAAAGCTTAAATCCGGCGCCTTAGACCGCTCGGCTATCTTGACTACAATCTATTCGGTGAACTTATTCAACGTCATATTACTTTTCGCAAGTCTATTATTTTAGCACTCACTCATTGACAAAGTATTAAATTGGTAAAATATCTCTGATACTCTGTGCTAACGGTTAAATACAAAATATTCTTAATAGCATAATTAGTATTTAATTTGCAAAATATATGTGTAAAAAATTATAATACGGAATAGGTTGTTGTATACATGTATGTCGGAAGTGTGGTTCGAATCCACACTCTCTTTCGAGAACAAGAACTTAAATCAGGCGCCTTAGACCGCTCGGTCATCCTGACTGCACTCCATGGTAGGAATTCATTCAACAGTTTTAATTAGCGAAAAATCACTTATTTTAATAGTTTTTGGCCGTTTACTAAAAAATTACTGAACCAATTTCTATGAAATGGAAGTGGTACCAATCCGAGAGTAAGTTCTTTAATTTAACACCAAAGCCAAATTAATCAGTTGGCTAGTTTCGGCGTAATCGGTGAACATACATTAAAAAAATACATACGCGATGAATTGATAACCTCCTCTCCTTCTTGAAGTCGGTTAAAATATTCTTAATAGCATAATTAGTATTTAATTTGTAAAATATATATGTAAAAATTATAATACGGAATAGGTTCGGAAACTTATTCAATGTCATGTTACTTTTTGCAAGTCAATTATTATAGCACTCTTTCACTGATAAAATATTGAGTTGATAAAAGATCTCTGATACTCTGTGCTAACTGTTAAATACAAAATATTCTTAATAGCATAGTTAGTATTTAATTTGTATAATGTATATGTAAAAATTATAATACGGAAAATTATTGTACACACGTATGTCAGGAGTGGGGTTCGAACCCATTGTCACTTTCGAGAACCAGATCTTAAATCAGGCGCTTTAAACCGCTTGGCCATCCTTGCTTCACTCAGTTGCAGTTGCAACTAATTCAACAGTTTTAATTACCGAAAAAAACACAAATTTTAATAGTCTTTGCTTAATTACTAAAAAACTACTGAACCAATTTCTATGAAATGGATGTGGTACCAATCCGAGAGTAAGCTCTTTAATTTAACACCAAAACCAAATTAATCGGATGCATAGTTTCGGAGTAATCGGTGAACATACATAAAAAAAAAAAAATGCATACGCGTCGAATTGATAACCTCCTCTCCTTTTTGAAGTCGGTTAAAAATGTGGTTTAAGTCATAAAATTCATAGTTTCATAACTCGATCAATTTTAATGTTACATGAATGGGACCTTTTTTATTACTCGTTAGAGGGCAAGAAAATTTTTACTAAATATCACTTATAGGACCAGGGAACCGTATAAAAATTTAACTTCCGTAATTTTTTAGTAAAAACTTTTTTGACCTAAATTGCTTAAAAAAACAGTTTCAGTTACAAAAATGTGGTTTAAGTCATAAAATTCAAAGTTTCATAACTCGATCAATTTTAATGTTACATGAATGGGACCTTTTTTATTACTCGTTAGAGGGAAAGAAAATTTTTACTAAATATCACTTATAGGACCAGGGAACCGTATAAAAATTTAACTTCCGTAATTTTTTAGTAAAAACTTTTTTGACCTAAATTGCTTTAAAAAACAATTTTTTACCTTTTTAAAAGCATTTTTGCAATTAGAACTTTATGTCTATGACTAACGGTTTAGAAATTGGCCATTGGCCACCGTTGAGAGTGGACATCCTGTAGAATTTTTTTAAATATTAGTAATGATGATAATTTAATTTAGTTTCAAAGCTAGGAATCGCATAGATTTTGATTTTTTGTGCAATTTAAAACTGCTTTATGATTTAATTTTCATTCAGTTTGTTCCTAGCAGTCCCGTCTCCGGGATCGAACCGGAGATCCCTTCACAGTAGGAGAACACATTACTGCCTGAGTCATAGAAGCTGTTACTGCTGTGTACAAATTAGTATGTCTTTTATTATTCTGTAGGAAAAGTGACGAATAAACTGCAAAGTAATTGTCGGCAAAAAAAAAAAAAAAAAAAAAAAAAAAAAAAAAAAAAAAATCAACCAGCCAACCACACTGTAAAAAAAGGACGATTTTGCGGAAGTATTACTGGTAATCTGGACGCCAGTACAATTTACTTTTTTTTAACGGAAAATTTTCCATAAATTCCGGAATTTTTTTCGAATTTTTCAAAAAAATGTAAGGATTTTTTTTTTTTTTTTTTACAGTGCAGGAGGAGACCAAAGTTTTAAAAGCGTGTATTTTGTATTAAAAGTAAAGATGAAAATATTTTTAAATAAAGACACTAAAATCCCTGCAGAAATTAGATATAAGGGAAGGGAAATGTCTGTAAAATGATAACTGAAAAACTTAATCAAATGCATTTAACCAAGAGCTTTTGTAAATTTATAGAGAATTTAACTTTTTCTCTGTGTTTTCACAGAAATGTTTAACAGTGTATGATAGTATTTGTGGTAATTGTAACCTATTTTTTAAAAAAGCATTATACGCTCCAAAAATTATGGGACAGTAACCGAATGCTTTCGATTTTACACTGTTTGTCGAATATATGTTGCAATTCTTGACGATTTTTTTCTTACTTAAAGGATTTAATATCAGGACAATTATGCATTAAGGATAGATTGTAAAACACTTTCCAACACTTCCTAATTTTTTTTTTAATAAAACTTCGTTATTTAAGGGAATAAATTGTTACTGTGCATATCCATAGCCAAATATGTATTTCAATACTTTTTAACAGCTCTGTATTTGATCTGAAATCTGCTTATTTAGGACTCCTCTATCTAACTTTACATTTTTGACATATATTTATGAAACATTCTGTATATACCGTTTAGCAAGTTTTCTTTAACTTCAATACAAAGTTTTTAATTATATTTTAACTGTCCAATACATATTTATATCATTAGATATTCGACAAACGGTTTATAGTCGAAAACATCCCGCCATTGTCCATTATTTTTTTTAATCATTAATGCATATAAATTCATTTGTTATATATATATAGAAGGATGAATACAGATATCTTTTATCATGAGCATTGAATTACAATAAAAGACTTACTTCGAAAATTAGTGATTTATCTCGTCAATTCTTTTTTGCATTACGCAATTTCACCTTGATTTAATAGAATAATGTATACCTATATTTTGAAGGAAAATTTATGTGAAAGGTGTTTTTTTTTAAATGGATTTATCAAGTAATTAGAAAGTAAAAACACTTGATTTATTTTTTTCATAATGAATTTGATTTTGCTTAAAAGGAAATACTAAAGAAAAATCTGTTGTCATTTGTTATATATATAAACAGCAAGGTTATTACATAAATCTTTTATTATGAAAACTGAATGTGATAGAAGACCTACTTTGAAAATTAGATATTTACTCTCATAAGCTCTTTTTTGCTTTACGCAATTTCATTATGATTTAACAAAATAATGTATACCTATGGTTTGAAGGAAAATGTATGTGAAAGGAATGATTTTAATAGAATTTAGCAAGTAATAGTAGAGTAAAAACATCTGATTCATTATTTTTTCTGAATGAATTTGATTTTCCTTAAACCCTTGGGGACGAGAGACTAGTATACGTGCCACTTAAGTTGCTTAGATTCCTTTATTATTCTCACGAATTATTTTTTATTGTAAAATTTACCCTATTTAATTGGATCATTTTGTTTCGCGATTTAATTACAAAAAAAAATATATCCATTTTTGAAAACCGGTAGTAAAAAATTAAAAATTACGCAAATTGCGCTCGCCGCGAAAGGGTTAAAATGAAATAGTAAGGCAAAATCAGCTGTGGTTTCTTAATTCAATTTAATTTCAATAAAAAAGTAAATTCCAGTATTCAAGAATAGGCGACGTGATTAACGAAAAATTAAAGAATACTGCCTAGTTAAACTGATGGCATTGAGCTCAGAGGCTACAAATACTAATTGTACATTAAAGCCTTATAATTTCAAGGGTTAATTCCGTTCGAAAAAAATTTAAGAAGGGGAAACAGCTCTCCCCTTTCCTCTTTTTTTATACTTAATCATTGAACCTCCTATACTATCAAAGACATGCTTTATCATATAAAAAATCTATATCCAAAATTCAGAGCAAATGAGATAATTCTTAATAAAAACCCATTTAGCATTTATATAATTTAAAAGGAGTTATCCCCCTTTTTTATACTTACATTAAACTTCCAAAACTATTCAGAGATTTGAACGAAATCTGAAAATTCTGCTTGAAAAACCCATTTATATAAATTAAGGGGGGGGGGGCATTAGAACCCCTGTTCCCCCCAATTATACTTATTCAATGAACACCTAATAACAGTCACGGAATCGCCTCATCAGAATGATCCTAATCTAAATTTTGAACGAAAACTTAATTCTGCATGAAAATTCCATTTATATCAATTAAGGGGAGGGGCATGAGCCCCCCGTTCCCCCTCTTATACATATCGAATGAACTCCAAAAACTAATCAGGGAAGCGCCTTGTCAGGATATACCTACATACAAAATTTCAAGTGTATCGGATATTTTTATCATGAGTTATCGCGTTACGCACGAACGAACATACAGAACGGACGGGCACATAAGCTTTCAGGCTATGATAGCCTGTGAACTAAAAAACCCTTTTCTGTAACTGGACAATATAAAACACACATTGGAGAACAAAAATGGCGGAAATATTGAAGCTTACATTATTTATCATAAAAAGTTAATTATATAGAAAGCTTACTTCGCAACTTAAACTGAAATAGAGAATGTCAGCTCCCTGGCATTTACAAGATTTCACACTGATTACACAAAAGATCATGTTGTTATTTTTTGGAAGGACAATTCTTGTGGGAGAATACGTAGCTTAAATGAGATTTATGCTGTAATATCACAGATGAAGACGTTTAATTTATTATCAGTAGAGTGAATTTGGTTTAACTAAAAAGGAAATAGAGCGAAGTAAAAATGAATCGATCCTTCTTTTAACTTCATTTTAAATTACTGAGTCCTGAAATAAAACTCCTCTGTGACTGGACAATAAAGCAGAACATTGGAGAACAAAGATGGCGGAAATATCGAAGCATGCATTTATCATAAAAAGTTAATTATGTAGAAAGCTTACTTCGCAACTTAAGCTGAAATAGAGAATGTCAGTTCTCTGGCATTCACAAGATTTCACACTGATTATACAAAAGATCATGTTGCTATTTTTTGGAAGGACAATTCTTGTGGGAGATTATGTGGCTTAAATGAGATTTATACTGTAATAACAGATATAAAAGCGTTTCATTTATTATGAGTAGAGTGATTTTCATTTAATTTAAAAGGAAATAAGAAAAAGTAAAATTTATTGTTCTTTTTTTATTTCATTTTCAACTCGTCAGCCTTGAAACAAAACTCCTCTATGACTAGAAAATAAAGAAGAACAAAAATGGCGGAAGTATCGAAGTATACATTTATCATAGAAAGTAAAATTATACAGAAAGCTTACTTCGCAACTTAAACTGAAATAGAGAATGCCAGCTATCTGGCATTTACAAAACTTCACACTGATTACACAAAAGATCGTACTGCTATTTTTTGAAGGGAAAATTCTATTGGAGAATACGTGGCTTAAATGGGATTTATATTGTAATATGACAGACGAAAACATTTCATTTATTATCAGTAGAGTTAATCTGATTTAACTAAAAAGGGAAAAAAGCGAATTAAAAACGAATAGTTCCTACTTTTAATATAATTTTAAACTCCTCAGTCCTGAAACAAACCTCCTCTGTGATTGGACGATCTTACCGTCACTGTTCACTATAGTCAGGGACTATAAGGACTATGAGGACCTACAAGGACTTACAAAGGACCGTCAATATAGGAGGAAATTTGAGAACAAAAATGGCGGAAATATGGAAGCTTACATTTGTCATAAAAAGTAAAATTATACAGAAAGATTACTTCGCCACTTAAACTGAAATAGATAATGTCAGCTATCTGGCATTTACAAGATTTCACACTGATTACACAAAAGATTGTGTTGCTATTTTTTTTTTTTTTTTTTTTTTTTTTTTTTTTGAAGAAAAATTCCTATGGGAGAATACGTGGCTTAAATGCGATTTATATTGTAATATTAGAGAGAAAAACATTTCATTTATTATTAGTAGATTGAATTCGATTTAACTAAAGAGGAAATAGAGCAAAGAAAAAATAAATAGTTTTTTCTTTTAATTTCATTTTAAACTCCTCAGTCCTGAAAGAAACCTCCACTTCAACTGGACAATAAAGGATAACACTCGAGAACCAAAATGGTGGAAATATCGAAGCATACATTTATCCTAAAAAGTTAATTATGTAGAAAGCTTACTTCGCAACTTAAACTGAAATAGAGAATGTCAGCTCTCTGGCATTTACAAGATTTCACAAAAGATCATGTTGTTATTTTTTGAAGGACAATTCTTGTGGGAGAATACGTGCCTTAAATGAGATTTATATTGTAATAACAGATGTGAAAATGCTTCATTTATTATGAGTAGAATGAATTTTATTAACTAAAAAGGAAATAAAAAAAATTAAAAATTTATATCTCATTCGTTTGAGTTCAGTCAAACCTCCTCAATCCTGAGACAAATATCACGTGGAGCTTGAAAAACTAGTTTTATATTACTATAAAACATCTCGAAAGATGTATTAGTCTATAAATAAATGATGATGATATGCACACATTAAAAAAGTCTAGAAATAATTTTAACAATTCTAGAAACATTTAAATTAATTTAAAGAATGTTTTTAGTGTCTCATCCACGCGACATCAGGACTGAGGAGGTTAATAGGAGAAAATCTAAATTATTGACGAACGGAAGTTCTGGTTGATTCCTTCGCGACGGGAGCCTTTTACGAAACATTTATCTTTGTCACCAATATTTAAAAACACAAACTTGTGTCTTATTGAATCGAGAAAATGCTTTGCTTAAATGAAGCAAATTTTACAGTAAATTTTGACCTGTAAGAATAAACAAGTATTCTGGACAGTTTGTGTGGCACGTAGATTGGTCGCTCGTTCATAAGGGGTTAATGAAGAAAAAACAGAATACCACGCCCATTCAAATTAATTTTATACTTATTTATTACATGTCTTTAAATTTTATTCTAATGATATAGTTATGCTTTGATTCTTGTGTGTAATAAAACTGTGCAAGAACTTCACACAAGTTAGAAGTGTCTAAGTTTTTTTATCTCGCCGAAAAATTGTATTTTTCAGATAAAAAACCCATTAATCGTAGATGTATGAATAAAGGAGGAACTGGCATAGACTTGAAATAGTGAATCTTCAACTGTAATCACTTTCACTTCAGATGGTTTCCACCGGGGTAAATTTCCAACAATAAATCGAAATAGAAAATTTTTCCTTATTTAAGGCCACTATTAGGTGAACATTTCAGTCATAAGTAATGGGAAAATCAGATATCCATCTTAATTGATAGAATTTTAATTAGTCGGTAGTCAGGACCTGCGTTTCCGCTACATTGTGACAAACTAGACAACCGTATGCCAATGTCAGCGAAAAATATTATTATACTTTAAAAAATTGTCACCATCAAAATCTAATAGAACACTTAATGATATTTATAAAAGAAATTTTCGTGGCAAAGCCGCTAAATTAAAGCAGATTTTTCTATCAATAATTTACTGGTAGAAGTTTGTTCCAGCCATAATACATAATGTGCATGTTTGTACGCAAACTGGCTTTTTTCGCTACAGACTCAAATTGCGGTTGACAAAAATCGTATTAAACTGCATTAGAAAATTCTAAACTAAATGTAATTTTCACGTCGATATAATAAATTTCATTTCATTGTATTATACGCAGGAAATAATACGTTTTTAGCTCACAGGCTATCATAGCCTGAGAGCTTATGTGCCCGTCCGTTCTGTATGTATGTGCGTATGTGCGTAACGCGATAACTCATGATAAAAATATCGGATCCACTTGAAATTTTGTATATAGGTATATCCTGATAAGGCGCTTCCCTGATTAGTTTTTGGAGTTCATTCGATATGTATAAGAGGGGGAACGGGGGGCTCATGCCCCCCGTTAGTTGATATAAATGGGATTTTCATGCAGAATTAAGTTTTCAAAATTTAGATTAGGATCATTCTGATGAGGCGATTCCGTGACTGTTATTAGGTGTTCATTGAATAAGTATAAATAGGGGGAACAGGGGTTCTAATCCCCCCCCCCCGTTAGTTGATATAAATGGGATTTTCATGCAGAATTAAGTTTTCGTTCAAAATTTAGATTAGGATCATTCTGATGAGGCGATTCCGTGGCTGTTATTAGGTGTTCATTGAATAAGTATAAATAGGGGGAACAGGGGTTCTTATGCCCCCCCCCCCGTTAGTTGATATAAATGGGATTTTCATGCAGAATTAAGTTTTCGTTCAAAATTTAGATTAGGATCATTCTGATGAGGCGATTCCGTGGCTGTTATTAGGTGTTCATTGAATAAGTATAAATAGGGGGAACAGGGGTTCTAATGCCCCCCCCCCCGTTAGTTGATATAAATGGGATTTTCATGCAGAATTAAGTTTTCGTTCAAAATTTAGATTAGGATCATTCTGATGAGGCGATTCCGTGACTGCTATTAGGTGTTCATTGAATAAGTATAAATAGGGGCAACAGGGGTTCTAATGCCTCCCCCCCCCTCTTAATTTATATAAATAGGTTTTTCAAGCAGAATTTTCAGATTTCGTTCAAATCTCTGAATCGTTTTGGAAGTTTAATGGTTAAGTATAAAAGAAGGGGATAACTCCTTTTAAATTATATAAATGCTAAATGGGTTTTTATTAAGAATTATCTAATTTGCTCTGAATTTTGGATATAGATTTTTTATATGATAAAGCATATCTTTGATAGTATAGGAGGTTCAATGATTAAGTATAAAAAAAGAGGAAAGGGGAGAGCTGTTTCCCCTTCTTAATTTTTTTTTCGAACGGAATTAACCCTTGAAAATATAAGGCTTTAATGTACAATTAGTATTTGTAGCCTGTGAGCTCAATGCCATCAGTTTAACTGGGCAGTATTCTTTTTTATTAATTACTAACTCTACAATAATTATTATTTTTGCCACCACAAGTTGAGAAGTACATCTTTTTTCGGGTGCGTGACGTAACATGTATACTATCTATCAGAAACTCATCATCCGATGTAAAACATCAGCTGCCATCTTGTGACAACCTTGTCAGTTACTTCACTCGCGGCTGATAGCCAATACAATAGATGTGTCCTACTACTTATTGATGGTTGTGGTCACTACAAGTATGAAATCTGTAAAGAAAACATTATACAAAGCTTATCTTTATAGAAAACTTATGTTTGTAAAGCTTTGTATAAATATTATCTTTATACAAAGTACACTTGCCTGCGAAATCTTGTCCTCAATGGATACACAATAGAACGTAATAATTAGGATCATCTTTCTGTAAATAATACTGAGAATGTTTTTTATAAGTAGATGAATGCAATTTTTTTGTTAATTTAACAGTTTTAGACTATAAATAAGGTATAATATCCTTCTTTATACCTTTTAATCTACTGTTCTTTAAAGAAATAATTACAGTAATTGCTACTGCACTACCATGCTTGGTTTCAGTGGGTCTCTGATACTTACGACTCTTTTAAAATGAAAATATACAACAAAACTGAAATTTCTTTTTTATGCATTTTTAGATCGAAAAAGTTAATCAATCAGAATACAAATACGCATAAATACCAATATGAACCTTAGAACGTCAACTGATCGATTTAAAATCTTTTCTTTGGCCAACGTAAATGGAAAAACGAAATTCAACACTTTTCCCCAAGCAAAATATAAATCTCATGCAGCTCAAGTAGGGATGCTTTCGATTCATCATTCTTTAAAAAAAAGAATACGCTCTCCGCAGATCACAGCCTAATTTAAATAAAGTATATCTTTCAAGAATAGTCTTTTAAATAATATCTGAAATGCGTCTGTGTATTTAGTTTTGAATACTGTTTATTCATTGAAATACTACATCGTAAAATGCATAAATTTGGCATCTTACATATTTTAGCAATTAAAAATGATGGATTTTAAAGTTTTGATTTTTAATTCTAATTTCTAGAAAATTGATACAACTTTATATATAGAACACATAGAAATCATTATGTGCATACCGGGTGTCCCAAAAATCACTGATGGATTTTAAAATTCAATAACTTGCAAATGGTGAGAGCTATTTAAAAAATTTTTGCAAGAGGGTTATGTATAATGTCAGAAGTTTTTTTACCGTAAATTTTATTTTAGTTCGCATCTCAAACAATAGGTGGCGATGACGGCGATTGAAGGCCAAGTGATTAGTGCTGAGTGAAGCGTCGACCTGGCCTTTAATCGCCGTTAGCCTCACCTATTGTTTGAGATGCGAACTAAAATAAAAAATTACGGTAAAAAATCTCCTGGTATTATACATAACCCTGCTGCAAAAATTTTTTAAGTAGCTGTCACCGTTTGCAAGTTATTGAATTTTAAAATCCATCAGTCATTTTTGGGACATCCGGTATGTACATTCACTGTACAAAACATTCATTAAAAAAACTTATATTGATAAGAAAAAAATTCTTGATGGTTATCTCCTTCATATAGAACATTCTGTTTTCTGCAGCCATATCGTTTAATCTTTTTTAAATTCAGGAACTAAACCAGATTCATCGTTGTAGCCTTTTCGTCGCAACTTAAAGAGCAGTAAGTCCTGTTGGCTCTCTAGATTCTTCAGTTTTTCTCTTTCGTCGCCCTCTTATTAGTTGACGGTTTTATCATTTTAGGATTATAAAATGACTAGTATTTAATTGTTAATTTTGTGGAATCAAGCCGAATTTACTCTACTACGCTTAAAAAAGTTTCACTTCAAAAACTTTCGAGAAGGCGGGAAAAAACGTTTGATTCTCGACAGATCCGGGTAACTGGACAATCCGACGAATCAGCGCTCTTCTGTAGTTTAAAATTAAAAATAAGGTACAACATTATTCTTTATACTTTTTAATTTACTGTTATTAAATGAAATAACTAAAGTGTGCACTAATGCGCCAAATACTCTGCTTCATTGGTTCTCTTATACCCAAAGACGTAGTAGAGAGTATACAGGGGTATACGCCGTATACCTTCTAGATTATTTAAGGAACACCGTGTACCTTGTTTTTCGCAAAAAAGCTATAGTACATACACACTAGGATATACCCTCTACCTGGATCGCATATTCTCTGTTTAGAGTGTATTACCCTCTTTTTTATGACTACATCCTTGCGTATACCTACAATTCTTTTAAAATCAAAATATACAACAAAACTAAATTTCTCTTTCAGCATTTTTAGATTAAAAAAGTCAATCAATCAGAATAGAAGCACTCATAAAAAAGGGGGTTTGGGCCTTAGAATGGCAACTTATTGATTTGGACTATTTTCTTTGACCAACGTAAATGGCAAAACGAAATTCGACACTTTCCCCAAGCCAAATATAAATCTCATGCGTCTTAAGTAACGATGCGTCGATTCATCATTATTTTTTTAAAAAATACCTTCTCCACAGATCACAGCTTAGTTTAAATAAAGTAAATCCTTCGAGAATAATCTTTTAAATAATATCTGAAATGTATCTGAATTTGAATTTAGTTTTGAATTGTGTTTACTCATTGAAATGCTGCATCGAACAAATGCATAAAATTAGCATAATACAAATTTGAGCAATTAAAAATAATGGGATTAATTTTTGTTTAATTTAATTTTTACAAAATTGATACAACGTTACACATAAAACACATAAGAATCATTACATGCATATGTACATACACTGAATAGAGCATACATTAAAAAAATCCACTGTGATAGGGTAAAAATTTCTTGATAGTAATCTTCTTCATATAGGACATTCTTTTTTTTCTGCAGCCATATCCTTTAATCTTTTTAGGGGCGTTCGTAATCTACGTTGCACCTATAGTTGTCGTTTAGTGTGTCTGTCTCTCCGCATATAAGAGCGCGAAAACTAAGAAATCGAATCGTTTGATACACTGTCAGAAAAATTCGTCAATATACACTAAGTTATCGTTATTTTTTCACAAATAATTACCGTATTCCCAGAAAACGTATTTGATCTGTGAATTCATTTCGAGCGTCGAAAAATGAGGAAGAGATTCCGTTTATTTCTTGCACGCATGCGTATTGGGTCTGTTAGTAATAAATTCGAATTTTTTTTTAAAATGAAAAGCAAAATATTCTATAGATTAAAATGTCTAATTTAGTTTAAAAAGACACAAATGTTTTCGTATTTAAAAATAAATAACAATTACTTTCTTCATTCATTCAAAAATTCTCACAATTTGTTATTCATATTCAAAGTTGGATAAGTTGAATAAAGTTGAATTTACTAAGTTATTTATATAATAAATATTCCCATTAAAATGTACTTTAAGTGAATACATTTAAAAGATATTTTAATTAAAAAATAAAATGCAAAAAGAAAAAAAATTGATATTATTCAAAAAAAATCTTGTCGTAGAATATCCATATTTTTCTTCTAGCAATCTACGCAAATATAATTAAAATTCACATTTTTATACTATATTAATATAAACGTATAAAAACCCCAGCCACAGTTTCATTAAAGATGAAATCTTCCCGAAATTAACTTCAAAATTAAAAGCTCTTTAACGAAATAAACCAAATCACACTCATAAGAAATAAAGGGTTCTACTTCTAAGCACTTTTCTCCTGAGCAATCATGGCGCTGCGGATGAGCGTTGGCCTTGTAATGCTGGGGTCGTGAGTTCGACCCTCACCGCCGGCCTATTTGTCTTTTCCAGACTTTTTTCAAAAGACGGATATTTTTCCTCTTTTGACGGAGAAAAAAATAAACAGATAGTCGTCAATATACAGACAATTTCTGGCAGCAGTGCTGCCAGTACTTTTTCTGTTAAAAGACTTTTTTTTTTGAGAGTGTACGTAAAATATATAATTATTACTTAATTCTGTCGACTCATTTCAACTTTTATAAATTTTGCAATTATACGTGCTTCAATTAACAGAGACAATCAGAATTATTCCGTTACATTCAGGTCAATGGGGAAAAAGTTTCACGAGCATTTTAACGGTGTTACACTCGTTCGAACATAATGAAATTAATATGCATCTATGAAGTATATCTATAATATCTATACATTCTGTACAATCTGTAACGCAAAAAATATTTATTATTCATTTACAGGGCCACATAAAAATATTTTATAACATAATGGTATTAGGGGAACATTGCTGCCGGCGCATTTTAATTGTATTAAATTACTTAACATTTTATAAAACTGATATACGTTACTGAGGTTTACTACTTATTACTTCAGTGTAATAGAGAGATAATAGTATTTACAGGGACACACAAAAGATTTCGACTACTATACCTTATCCGAAATATTGCATATTATAATATCAACATCTGAATATTTTTAAATTTCGTTATAGTACGAACGTACATCATTTGCTACACTTGACGTGCAATTTCCGACTTGTTAAATTCAGGAATTGAACGAAATTCACTGTTGTATCCATTTCGTCGTAACTTAAATAACTCTATATATTCTTCAGTTCTGTCTATTTCGTCGTCCTCTTATTTGTTGGCAATTTTATTATTTTAGGATTAGGAAATGATTATTTAATGTTTAATTTTTGTGGCGTCCAGCCGAATTTAATACGCTTAAAGAAGTTTCATTTCATAAATTTCCGTGAAAGCGGGAAAAAATTTGTTCCTTGATATAGACAAAGAGACGACAGCACAGATAATCAACTCATCAAGTTCATGGCTGATTTTCTAGAACTAGTTAAAACGTGACTAGCATATTAAACGCATTTGGTCTGCTAAGTCATATCTTGGTGACAAATCCATAAAAATCCGATTTTAGCGATTGACTCATAGATTCACCTTGTGTTTTACTGCTCCCGATCCTACATGTTTTCATAAATTTCTATACAGGAAAACACAATGGTAAACCTATAAGTCAACCCCTAAAATTGAATTTTTAGGTGATTTTCACCCTTGGAAAACCGATTATGTTTTAATATAGGAGTAAATACTAGTACTAATCCTAAATTCAACCATGAACTTGATGAGGAGATTGTCTGAGCTACTGCCTTTCTATCTAATAGATTCATTTCATTGTACAATCCCGCTAATCGGCGCTCTACTGTAATTAAAAATTATAAATAACGTACAATATCATTCTTTAAACCTTTTAATTTACTGCTATTTAATGCAAATAACTAAAGTGCACACTACTGTAACACCATGCTCTGTTCCACTAGGTCTTGTATACCTACACTTCCTTTAAAAATTAAACTATACAACAAAACTGAAATTTTCCATTTCTCCATTTTTATATCGAAAGAGTCAATCAGAATACAAATACTCATAAAAAACTGTTTGGGCCTTAAGTGGATTGATTGATTTGAAATCTTTTCTTTGACCAACGTAAATGGAAAAACGAAATTCAACATTTTTCCCCAAGTCAAATATAAATCTCATGCATCTCAAGTAGGGATGCTTTCGATTCATCATTCTTTAAAAAAGAATACATTCTCCATAGATCTCAGCCTAATTTAAATAAATTATATCTTTCAAGAATAGTCTTTTAAATAATACCTGAAATGCATCTGTGTACTTAGGTTTGAATATTGTTTACTCATTGAAATTCTACATCGGACAAATGAATAAAATTAGCATAATACAATTTTTACAATTACAAATAACGGGTTTTAAAGTTTTTTTAATTTAATTTTAGTTTCTACAAAATTGATTCAATCTTACACATAGAAGACATAGAAATTATTAAATGCATGTATACATTCACTGTACAAAACATACATTAAAAAAAACATTGTGAAAAAAATTTCTTGATAGTTATCTACTTCATATATGACGTTCTGTTTTCTGCAGCAATATCCCTTAATCTTTTTAAATGTAGGAACTAAATGAGATTCACAGAATATTACCATTGTAGCCATTCCGTTTCAACTTAAACATTTCATAACTGGAGCCGTTTAACCCTTTCCGGCACGCATTTTCAGAAAGAATCACGTTTTGAGCACCAGCCTTGGCGAGTTGGCGAAAACGAGAACGTTCAGCTATCTGCATCGCCAAACGGATATCTTCGTTTTGTTTTGACTTTCAAATTCGAAATGGCGGATGTTCTGTGAAATTTAAAGCATTTTAATCTGAAAAAGCTCTTTGTTTTAAACTGTGTTTTAACTGTAAACAACGGTGAATAACATTTCCTCATATTATATCCTCGGAAAAACAAATGAACAATAAGCACGATCTCTTTACAGAAGGAAGGGTTGCTATTCGCTAGGCGTTTGATGTCACAAAGAAGAAATGGTGCGTAGCATTGACTTCATCTCCGCGCCAACAGTTGTTCTGGCGATAAGGTGCTCAAAACCTGATTCTTTCTAAAAATGCTTCCGGCACACTGTGCCCGGTCTGGGATACCTAATTTTAATTCCAAACTTGCAAACAGCACCAATGATATTTTTGTAAAATTTTGCTTTTATAATAAAAGCTTAAATTAGGGGGTTTCAAAATATCTAAAAAACTCGTTTCTGAATTCCAGTGTCAGTCGATAATTTCTCATTTTATTAATAGATTTTGCCCGCGCCGGAAAGGGTTAACAAAATTGTTAATGTTTTGTCACTGGTTTTTAAAAACAGAAACTTGTGTTTTATTAAATCGAGAAAATGCTCCGAATCAGTAAGGCAAATTGTACAGTAAAATTTTGCTGATAGAGGCAAATAATTTTTTAAGCGTTTTTGCGATACGAATACGTATTGCTCGTCTCCAAGAGGTTAAAGAGCATTAAATCCTTCTGTGTCTGTTGGGCCTCTAGATTTTTCATTTCTATCTATTCCGTCATCCTCTTATTTGTTGGCGACTTTATTGTTTTAGGATTCGGAAATGATCATTTAATGTTTAAATTTTGTGACGTCCAGCCGAATATTCCCGATTATGCGTAAAGAAGTTTCATTTCTAAAACTTTTGTGCAATGCCAAACTAACAGCAGGACATTCGGGCCCAGGGCTGTGATTTTCAGGGGCTCTCAAATGCTGCTGAGAGTTTTCCCATTATTGTCTAAAATCTGATGCAGTTTTAATATCAAATGAAATTTTACATTTCATTCTACATTCTACCATGTTCATATTGCATTTTTATAGCATTGTATATTTTGTACATTTTTTTCTTAATTATTGTGAATATTTTCTTTAAAAATATATTGCATTTTTAACTCTTAATTAATCCTATTCCTGGTATTGTCAGGATTATTTGAGCGTTGGTGATCATAGCTTGCAGTCTGTAGAGCCCTTTAATATTTTAAATAATGGTGTTTTCGAAAATTTATTGTTTGTTGTTGCGTACTTTATCCTTCCAGATACATAGACTTGCATAGGGAAAGATAATTAGCACCACACAATTTATTACGGAACGTCTACTCATTTAAATTTCATAATTGTGAAATAATAGTTTAAAAGTAAGTTACTAATTATCATGTTTAATTTTTTAATGGATATTTTAAAGTCAATAATGATTACTTTAATTACTATCTTTTTTTTTCATTTTATTAGTCAATCTTCTTGTAAAGCCCTCTTGTATCCTCTTGTAAAGTCAATCCTCTTGAAGATGGCCCCCGTAAGCATCTGTGCCCAAGCCCCCTCCCCCAAATTTGTAAATCGGTCCTTGGTTCCGAGAAGGCGGGAAAAAAAATTTGGTTCTCGATATATTCAGTTAACTGGACAATCCGGCTAATCGGCGTCCGGATAATCAGCGCTCTTCTGTTAGCATTAGAAATAAGGTATAGTATCATTGTTTATACCTTTTAAAGTACTCTTATTTAATAAAATAACTAAAGTGAGTACTTCTGCAACCACTATGGCCTGTTTCACTGGGTCTCTTATACCTACAATTCTTTCAAATGAAAATATACAGCAAAAGTAATATTTCCCTTTTCTGCATTTTTAGATTGAAAAAGTCAATCAATCAGAATACAAACGGTTTGAGCCTTAGAAAGTCAACTGATAGATTTGGATTTTTTTCTTTGACCAACGTAAATGGAAAAACGAAATTCAACACTTTTCCCCAAGCCAAATATAAATCTCATGCATCTCAAGTAGTGATGCTTTCGATTCATCATTCTTTTAAAAAAGAATTCATTCTCCATAGGTCACAGACAAATTTAAATAAAGTATATCTTTCAAGAATAGTCTTTTAAATAATGTATGAAAGTGCATTTGTGTATTGAATTTTGAATATTGTTTTCTCATTGAAATGCTAAATCGTACAAATGCACAATTTTAAATCGCAAGAGGAATAATTTTCATTTATCTTAATGTTCCCTTTTTAAGGAAATAAAATGAACTACGAAATAAGGTAAACATTGTTAAAAAATAAATACATTTCAAAATGAAAACATTAAGGCGAAGATGGACTCTCAAAAAAATTTCTTTTTCTTTTGAACCGATTTGCTTGAATATAAAATACGTGATTACAATTGTAGTTATTTGAGAAAAGCCAAAATTGCAAGGAAAAATATTAATTACTTTGGTAATTATTAATTATCAATTTTTGAAATAATTAATTAATTAAAAATGCTCCATGCGCATTTCTTTTGCATATAAAATAAAAAATTTTATTTATGAGATACCTTTCAGACCTAAGAGTAAAACTTAGTTGAAATCCTAAACATAAATAGAAAATAAAAATTAATATTAATAATAATAAGTCGAAATACCAATTTTTATAGTGAAAAAACACTGCAAATCATACTTTTGATGAAAAATTTAACGCTTATGAGGTCCGAAGTACAATTATTTTAACTAACATTTTTTCTATGTACTAGGAGGTAATGACATAACAAATTTTGAAGAACTCAAAAAATTAGGGATGAGCATGGAACATTTTGAAAATTAAGATTATCCCAAAATTTTTATTTCGAGAAAATCCACTGTTAAGTTAGAAATATCAGTATTTCAATAATAAAGAACATTAAATACGATATAATAAATGAATATTACTTATAATACATTCACCATACACTTATAATAAACTCATAATAAGCGCTTCATGAGTTAAGAAATAAAAAAGTATTTTTCGAAATTTTGGATAATTTTTGTCGATTTGAAGGTCCACCTTCGCCTTAAGCTACTTATATTTCAGCAAAATCCTATTGTATAAGAAATTTTACGCAATTGAAAATGAACTCGTACATCAATATCTATCTATATTATAAAGGCTAAACGTATCTTGCGTAACGCATACGTCATTTTTCGAATGGCAACACTTTCCCATGCTTTTCGGTTTTACACGTTTTGCTACTGCAATTTTTATACATCCCAACATCGTACATTCTCAATTTTTACATCGGCATTTAGAAAAATAATGTACTTTTAAATGCAATTTGTTTGAAAGTTGTATCACAATTTATATTTATGATATTAATTTTTTATAGTTTTTGTGCGAATTTTGTAATCGTGGCAACAGAAATGCGCCACTTTCTCTTAAAATTAAAAAAAAAAAGAAATTAAAATTTCGCATGTAAATTTTGAGATAGAAATGATAACGGGTTTAGATTTCACGTGAAATTTTATAATCGTATTAATTTGATTTTTTTTACATTTTTACCAAGCATAAGATCTTCTATTGATAACTTCAACATAATAATATCTTTATCAAGTTTTACTTATTATGCGATTAAAGTTTAATTTTAATAAATTTGGACAACTGAGTTTTATAATATTTTGCTAGTCTTAGTTTAAATTAATATTTGTTTTAAAGTTAAACTGATCAATATAAGATGCATTTTCTAGCTAATTTTATACGTTGTTACAAATCAATGAAACAGTTTCTTCTGAAACATTTTCTTTCGTCGAGTTTCGACGGGTTCCACTTCGTAACTATAATCTCGTGCTTCGAAGTTTTATTTATTACAGATTATTAGAAAAAAATGTTTAATAAATTCGCATGCGCCATTCGGAAAGGTTTTGTTTTGCTTGGTCGATAATTACAAATTCCGTACTTTAGAACTATATTATAGGGCTGTCCTTGGCAACTATTTTTTTATTCTACCTCGCACGTCTCCTTAACACGTTCGCTGCCGATATCTCCGCCCTCTGTGTTAAAAAAAAAAAAAAAAAAAAAAAAAAAAAAAAAAAAGGAACTTTACGCACTAGCGCGTGAGCGGCAGCGAATATGTTAAATAAAAAAAAATATTTTACATACACTTTCGCGATAGGTGCAAGAGAGGTATTCTATAAAAATTTTCGTTTTAAGTAATAGTACGAACAGAATGTAAAAATCGCCCTGGTAGTATACAGAAATAAAGGCAATAAATTGGAATATAAAGTCGTAAAAATAAGAAATGTGCGAAACTTTTTCAAAAAGTTTGTTTTTTCTTTATCAGATAAAAAAAAAAAAAAAAAAAAAAAAAAAAAAAAAAGCAACAATTTTTTTATAGCAACAGCAACATGGAAATGAAATGAGAGAAATTGGGGCCTGTTTGGCAAAACAGCCAATCACATTGGGAGCATTTCTTAATTAAGAAGACTGAGCAGAGTGCTAAATATATAGAAAAATGGGTGAAAAGACTGGGTCGAATAAAAAGTGGACACTGAGAGTAGAATTATTCATTTTATTACAATATTTAAATAATCACCGTAAATGTTTAAGCATTGTTTCATCGTGTCATCAGTAGGTTCATATCCCAGGGGTAGAAATGTTAGGAGCCGCTGCAGTGAAACTCCCCGATCGCGAAATCCCATGTTAGCCTACGGAAAATTTTTATAATTAATTATTACCTAATATAATTTTTAAAATACCGTTTTAATCATCAGGAAGTAGACGTCAAACGTCGCACAGTGGGGTATTTGACAAATCTGGGCGGCCAAAATTATTTTTTTGTTTTAAACTAATTTAAACGTTTTAAATAGTAAGTAAAGGACTTTTTTGTAATAAATATGGTTTATTATTTAAAAAATCATTGATATTTTACAACTTTGTACCGGTTTTATTGAACAAAATTAGTATTATAAAATAAATGATAATTATGATAAATAGTATTATTGGTGTGGTAGGGAGATGTATTATTGGAGTATTATTGGTGTAGTAGTAATGAGTCATACAATAGGTTTTGCCAGATAATTTTGTTGTTTATGCTGCAAATTAATTGAATTGGAACAAATAAGCTCTGAAATATAGGAAGAGGGAGAGGAATCACTCTCAAATTTTTGTTTTTATTGTTTTTGTTGTGATCCATCACAGCCCGATTTACATATAAGAACTAAGGAATATTTTTTCTCTTCATTTAAATTTTTTAAAACTTCTTTTAAATAAATGAATAATCGTGTCACTTTTAAATTAAGTTATTCTTGAGTATTGATTTATGCGCAAGATTCGGTAATTTTAAAAGATTGCTTTTCTAGATAGCAATCAATTTCAGCTTGTTGTAGAAGACTAGCGCGGGTATACATTCTTTTATATAATGTCTTATAATTTCATATTGGTTTCAGGAAAGATTAGTTTCGACAAATAATGGTAATGCTTGTAAAGGGGACATTTCTGTTTTCTTTTCTGTTTGCTGAGTTCTCAAAAATGCTTTTTTATATTTAGTTGCTCGCTTTGGTGATTATGTTAAATCTTTTGACACATAGGCAGCATCTATCTTCTCTGAAATTTCTAATTTTAACTGAGCGGCATGTGTAAGTACTTCCACATCTGTTGATCTCCTCAAACTTTCTCCGCTTTGTCCTATCATTGGATTCAGTGAAAGTTTTTGCTGTCCTCCCTGGTCCATTTATTTTTCTTGAAATATCTACTGTACCTTCAGGCCAGTGCTTATTATTTTTCATAAAAATATCTAATTTGAAAAAGGCTGCGAATCATTTGCTCTTCAATTTACTCTTAAAGTGGGGAAAAATTGTGCATGAAATTTTTAAATTCATCATCATCAAAAGTATCATTATTAATAAGGTAATTTTCAAGAAAATTCAGTTTATCATTTACATTTGGTAGGTTTTGCTGTTGCATAATGTTAAAAAATTCATTTCTAGTAATTATTTGTCATTCGAAGACCCTAAATGAAAATAAATACGAAATTTAGAAAAGAGAATGCATAGTAAATATATACAATTTAGATAGATAACTTTATTTTATCTCTTATATTTTTTAAATCTCTCAACCTTTAAAAAATTTTTAACCAAAACATATGTAAAATTCATTCGACTTACTTTTTAGACATAAAAAGTTAACAACAAGCAATAAATTCCTTTCATTTTCTGAAAAGTGCTTTAAAAAGATAAAAGGGAATGAATACCTTATTTTAAAGTAATTTCTTTTTCAAATTAATATAAACTCATTTCAATCAAATTGACTGAAAAGTAAACAAATATGATCACGTTCTAATAAATCATAACAATATTTTTTATTCTAAAATTTATATTATAATTATGAGTTAAATATCAGTACATAGTAATTTCGGATGCTTACTCAGAAATTTGGAAGAGTTTATATTGCCTTCATTTTCAAAAGCGGACGAATGCGGAACTACTTTAAACGAAAACACAAAATAAAGAGTGTATACTTATTGGTATAACAAGTAACTCTGCTTGGAAAAGCTCGGAAATATAACTTAACCCTTCGTGAAATAAAAAATAAGGGACAAAAATAATTGAAAAATCTACGTTATTTTAAATTAATTTTGCAAGTACAAAAACTATATTTTTCTTAATTCAAAGATTTAAAAAATAATAAAAGATACCTGCCTCGCCACCATTCATAACGATTAGATTTTAAGTACTTTCAAAAATAAAGTTATTCATTTTCGAAAATAGAAAGTCACAATGCACAACGATTTGACGCCAATGCATGTAACACAGCATTCTAATTTCAACTGATAACAGGAAGTCATCCTTCGCTTAAACAAGATAAAAATGGTATCACAGGATTCCCCAAAGACTCAACTTCAAATTGTATCCCTCCATTCGATTGTGCATTGTAATTTATGAAATCGACTTTTGGCCAGCCAGATTCTTCAAATACCCCACAGTGCGTCGGTGATGTGTATTTTTATATACGTAAATTTTAAGTATTTTTTAAAAAGATAATAAAATTTAATCAAATGGGAATTTCAAAGTTATAGGGAATTTTTATATCCTTCAATTTTACATAGACAATTTTTAAGAACGCATATCATTGGCATCTAATACCTAGTTTCTTATGGTGAAAACGGTATTTTAGTAATTATATTAGGTAATAAATAATCGTGCTTCAAACATTTCCCATAGGTTAACATGAAACTTCACTAATGTTCCTATCCTATAGGTTAACATGGGGTTTCACTAATGTTCCTATTCTATTTTTCACTTCGTTCTCTGATATCACTGTGTTCGCTGTCATTTTACTTAAACTCGTTTATTCCAAAATTTCGTCACACGTTTGTCATATCTAGCAATCTCATTGACATTGGATGATGCATCGGTGATGGCAGAATTGACCCTCAATGCATCCTTGACTTTCACTAGTCCATGTCGGAAACTAAAGCACAAGTTTATCATAACTTCATGACATAAACGGATTGCACTTTAAGCATGCTTCATTTTACCAAAAATGGCTGTGTTCATTACCTATTCTGCGACCGAAAAACACATTGCGCCTCGTTGCTTTACTCTGAACGCTTCCCTCCTGTTCATCCAATTCAATTGAAAAAACAGTTCGTCAACTTTGACAAAGAGATTGGGAGCATTTGTCAATTAAGAAGACGGAGCAGAGTGTGAAATATGTAGAATAATGAATAAAGAGACAACGTCGAATAAAATAGGAAAGTAGTGATAGTCAGTAGAATTAAGTACTTTATCACAATACTTAAAATAATTACCGTAGTTGTTGAGGCATTGTTTTGTCATATCATCAATAGGTCCATATACTTGGCGTAGAGCTGTTAGGGCTGATCTCGGATGAATGTTCGCACCCCCTCTTTCACATTATCGTCCGATGTGATTGCGTGCTCTGTCATTTTACTCAAGCTCGTTTAGTCCAAAATTTCACGGGTCGTGACACGTTTGTAATTTCTACGAGGAAGAGTCTTAAAATAAGCTTCTTCTTGCTTGACAGAGGTGCGTATGATAATTAAAGAATGTAATAAGGCATAACGATACGTCAAAACTTTATTTATCAACATAAGTACCAAGCGTGTTGAGACATTTGTCATACCGCTTGATAAGTTGCAAAAAGCCTTCCACGAAAACATCATGGCTTTGCATACGCATAAGCCGTTAAACGCTTCTTCCATATGCAAAGTCCTTAGTTTTTTAACCGACTTCATGGAGGAGGTTATAATTTCGACCTATATGTATTTCTTGTTCACTCATAAATTCTTTAAATATGAACCGATTTTGATAATTCTTTTTTGTTTGAAAGTATAGGATACCCATGTGGTCATATTCATTAAGTTATAATGATTAGAAATTTTTTTAATGAAAAAATAGGGATTCGATAAAAAAAATAATGATTTGTCGCAAATCATCTTTCATTGTTGCAACCATTTTCAAATCATAAGCATATTAAAACTATTCATGCATATGCGTTAGCGCCAAGTTATCGCCAAGCTTAATTCTTTTTTTTTTTTTTTTTTTTTTTTTTTTTTTTTTGAAGTGGGTTAGTACTTTTTTTTTGAAAAAGCATATTTTATCCTGGAGAGCTTTTTGCAGCTTATCAATTTGGATGTAAATGTCTCATTATACTTGGTAATTATCTGAAAAATAAAGATCGATCTTATCTTTCATGTATCATTCTACATTTTGACTTTTATACACATCTCTGTCTGACCACAGTCGACATAGGAAACTTATTTTCAGACTCCTCTTAATAACTATCTCATTGACATTGGTTGATGCATCGGTGATGGCAGAATCGACCTGACCTGATCTCGACGCATCTTTGACTGTCTGTCGTCTTTGTCTGAAATTAATGCACAAATTTATCATAGCCTTATGACCTAAAGAATTTGCACCTTAAACATGCTTCATTTACTCAAAAATGTTTGTGTTCATTATCCTTTCAGCGATAGAAAAAACGTACTACGCATCGCTGTTTGACTCTGGACGCTTCCTTCCTGTTCAACTAAAAAACCAGTTCATCAACTTTGATAAAATCGCTCGGTCAGCTGTACACTTTTCATTTGAGCATCTCTTATATATCATGTCCATTAAAACGTACATACGGTAAAAAGTAGATATAAATAACTGTGATATGACAATGAAAGGATATATGAAATAATCAATATATTGAAAATTATTAAATGTAAGAATAAGAATAGCATATTATCTTTAGTCTTTATCGCCCTAAATGTTTGCTGCCACCGAAATTTAAAGTGTCACTATTCATAATATATATATATATTTGTACAATGGATATTCATCCAATATTAAAATATATCTGACTGTGAAATAAAATTTATATTAGGAGCAGTCCGTAGTTTCAAGAAAACGGAATAAAATGTAAACAATGTTCTGCAGTTTATATTTACAAATGAAGATTTGTAGCTCTGAGTTTCTGTTCAGTAAAACTGCATTCATTATACATCTATCTCAATACAGTAATTAGAAAAGTTTCTAGACACTAATACGTTAATAACAAAAGTAAAAATAACTGTTGGAAGACAGGAAATATTTTAAAATAGATTTAATATGTAAAGTAAAATTTGTAAATGTTAATGCAAGGTATCCTGGGTAATAACGCTATGTTATGTTTTCACCAATTTTCACTTTTTTAAATTTTTTCTTTCAAACAAATAAAGGATCTGATACCGCAGCTTTTTGACTATGTGCACAAGAAAGAATATTTTAGGAACTATGCATTCATTAAATGTAGCAGCGTATTTTCATGGTAAATACTAAGGTGGTCTGGGGTAATAAAGCCAGGCGGGGTAAAACGCCAAGTGCTAATATTATGCATAATTATGAAATAATCTGGTAAATGACACCCGTGGGCTCTGCGCAGAAGGGTTTTGAGTCATATAAATCGCAAAAAACAGCTTCAAGTTAATTTGTTTCATTTTTAGGTCTTATTGTTTTTACAAGCAACTAAAATTAACGCTTGATCTAAAATTTGAGAGCTACGTTTGCAACGTTAAACACATGTTGGGTGTCATTTGTAACGGTGGGGTGGTCGTGGTGGGAGTTAAATGCAGACATACTCAGTAATTAAGATAAAAAAACACAGTTTATTAAAATAATAAGGGCTCAAGGGAAGTGGAGCAAGTCTTAATTTTCCACAACTGAGAATACTACGAAAAAACTAAACGCATACTCACAGGCTCCGGACTAGCTCAATCGTGGCACCTTCTAATACTTCTCACTATCTCTTGGCTGAGCTGCTAGATAAAACTTAATTAGACAGCCCGTGGCTGTGTTTAATTCTTTATTCACTTTCAAATAGTCAAAATGTAATTACTATGAAGTTTCTTACCACGGCCAACTCTCTAATTTGAATACCGAAACTCCTTCACAACTCACTGGAGGCTCGCTGCTACTTTCAATCTGCTAGCACTTCGCTGACTAATATCTCCAGAACACTCGGCTGGCTAATCGCCAGTGATTCACTCGCTGGCTAATGCCGGAGATACTTCGCTGAGTAATATCGCTAGACACGCTCACTCCTGGCTGGCTAATGCCAGAGACACTCATACGCTGGCTAATGCCAGAGATACTCACTCGCTGGCTAATGCCAGGGATACTCCCACGCTGGCCAATGCCAGAGATACTCTCCACACACTCAAACTCCAAGCTTTTATATGCTGCAAACTGAGATACTTCATATTAACATATTACTAATAACCGCGAGCAAACTGCAGAACCCGAAAGAGACACACACACTCTAGAAAGTTAAAGTAAAAGAGAGGATAGATGTCGCTTTTACGCTTACACATGTTAAATTATTGACGTCACGATCTCAGAAATACTAGAGTGCCTTTATGACAAAGGTCACTCCCTCACAACCCCCCCTCGGGGGGGTTGTGAGGGAGTGAGGGGAAGAGAAAAAGGGCTGGGCCAAATGCATGCCCAGGACTTTTTCTTGTTATAAATTTCAAACCGTATAAAAAAAATGTGATGGGTGAAATTTAGCGCCGAAACATAACTTTTAAAATATTAACTTTAATCCATCACACCCAAATAACCTCAGTTTGCCACAAATATTCACATATTCAATCCAATCATTCTTTTTATCCTAAAAAAAAAACCTCCGTAAAACTTCCAAAGCTCGTAAAACTTTCAAAACTAATTACTTCTTCTTTCAAAACAGCCCACTCCACTGGGAGTGCTAAAATTTCTCAAAACACCAAACTTCCGAAATTTTCCTCAATATTGAAATACAACTATAACTTTACCAAAAATTTCTACATCACTTTCCTAATACTAGAATTCGCACCTAGTCCAAAAAACCCAATGCGCAAAAATTTTCCTCATCCAAATTCCGAACTCATCTAAAATTAAATTCACTTCATACTACAATAACTCTGCTACTACGTAATACCTACATACCCATTAGCCAATGAACTAACTCCCAAAATTCTTCAGAACTTAACTCCACTTTCACAATATTTGGGGCACATACGTACAGCGTCACATAGCTGTGCTTATGCAACAATAAAAAATATCAAAAATTTACAAAATGACGTCATCAAGTAACTCTTCATCTGTATTAACTAAAAGAAAAATAGCAGAATCAATACATAACACAGGTATACTTCCCTGCAAGAAAATCACATTAACACTCAATTTTAATACAATACAATTTCAAATTCAAATGCAGCTTAAAACTTCGCAACTTGCGGAAACCATTCCCAACTAAAGTGCAAACGCAACACATAAAACACGAACGATAAGGAGAAAGTTAATTCATTAAATGTTAGTATAAGAGACAGAAACGCGTGTCAAGGACTTCTTGACCGCAAAACAACCCGTCCGAACCGCGGCGCGTGTACAAAATAACCCAAATTACTATCTGTACTTTCTGAAAATTTAAACATACATTAACATACATTTTATAACACGTGAACAATATAACAATACAGTAACATTTTTAACAAATAACATAACAATTTAACAATAGATCCAGAATTTTAAAAGCAGTTAAGACCAAAATCTCAAACATACATAAAACTAACAATTTTGCAAACAAATTTTGAACACAATTAAGCACTAATCGTGAGACCGTTAAAAAATTCCAAAAATGGCCAAAAACACAAAACAGTCTCTCTGCTTTCTATTCCTTCACATTGCTACACATATATGCACTCTAATAGAAATTTAATAAAGAACATTATCACCCAATCATAGAGATGATTCGCTGCTAGCCGGCTTCATACTACAGGATGGCTTTCTCCTCTTGTCCCAGAAACCTTGTACGAAGAATCTTTCGTCATCAGAACTGTACGGTGACGCCACAGTTGACTGTCGTGCCTGCAGCCTGGTTCTGAATGGATGCCGTGGGATACTTGTAGGTTCCGCTCGACGACTCTACTCTGGCCGGCTCGCTGGGGTCACTCCATGGCGAGATTCACACTGCTGATGCCGATAATCTGAATGTTGTTTCCTCTTTCTAGACGCACCCGAAGTTACTGAAGATCCTAGGCCACGTTTCTTTCCGTATCTATGCTGTTTCTTATTGGGCAAAAATTCGGACTTTAAAGTCCTTTTAACAGTTTGACGAGTGTCCATATGAAATCTTTTCCGGAGATTAATCACTGAAGATGGTGAACTATTAGGTAATTTATGTTTGTGAGGTTGCTGTCAAATAAGTGGAGGAACGGGACAGTTTATAATCTTTTGTCTTTTATGGCACACAGAGTCTGATGTATTTGACACTGCTCTCTTATTTTTATTATCATACTGTGCTCTCGGATTGATAGGCTTTCTACTTTCAATAACAGTTTTTGGAGCTGTTTCGCTAGATTTTCTTTTTGCATACTGATGAAAAGAATTAGACGAAGAATTGCTGGACTCGGGACACTCATTGGATCGGGAATTTCGCGAAACACCACTCGACACATGAGAACCTTCACTACCATTTTCTCTAAACTTATAAACTCTAACCTGATCCAGATTAACAGTCATTCTTTCACCATTGACATTAACAACCAAATTATTATTTCGAACTTCCAAAACTTCAAACGGATCTACAAACTTTGGACCAAACTTAGCTACTCTCTTTTGACGACTTGAACTTAACCAATGCTTTTCTACCAACACAAAATCTCCAACTTTCACTTCTAACTCCCTCCTACGCAAATTATAATACTGAGCTTGCTTTTCTTGCGCTTTTCCCATCTGAACTTGAGCTTCCTTAACCAACCTCTAAATATCCTGACACATGTACTGACTTTCCGCATCCGACACCATAACTAGCCTTTGAAATGGAGTAATGACTTTTCTACCCAAAAACAATTCAGTCGGCGTTTTCCCCGTCGACTCGTGAACTGACGTACGAAGTGCGTACGCAAAATGCTGAAGAAACTGGTCCCAATTTGCATGATGAGAACCAACATAAGAAGAAATCATTTGAATTAATGTACGATTTACACGTTCAGCCATATTAGACTGAGGACGATACGGAACAGTAAAAGAATGATCGATCTCCAGCTTCTCACACAGAGCCTTAAATATATCCGAAATAAAACAAGGGCCATGATCGCTAACTACCCTAATTGGTGCACCATATTTAGAAATATAATTATTGAAAAATGCATCGGCAACTGCAGGTGCAGAAGCCTTCCTGAGGGGGACTAACTCTACCCATTTACTAAAATAATCAACTATAACTAGTACAAATCTATATCTTTTAGGATTCGACAATGGATAAGGACCGATTAAATCTACACCTACACATTCATTAGGAAAATTTACTTTAATAGGTATTAATTTGCCAGCTGGACTTACATTTTTATAATTATAACGTTGGCATGTGCTACAGCTGGAGACATAAGCGCGCACTGCTTCCCGCATTTTAGGGAAGTAGCAGGATTCACAAATTCGAGCATAAGTTTTCCTGATTCCTAAGTGACCTGCTAATGGATTATCATGAAATTCTTTCAAGATGGCCTTACGAAGACTAGCCGGAATAAAAACTCTTAATTCACCACGTGAATTTACAATTTTAGAATAAAAAAGAAGACCATCGATAAGCTTAAAAGATTGGGACCATTTCTCAAACATAGGCACATCTGCGCTCGGGACATCATCAGGATTTTCCAGGTAACGATATAAACTACCAAACTCTTCATCTTGCTTCTGTTCCCTTATCAACTGCTCTCGTGACCTTAACACCAACGAAGACAATGCACAACACTTAACTTCCTCCGTGACCTCTAAACCACCATGCCGGTTTCGTGACAAAGCGTCCGCTACCGCATTCTCCTTGCCAGCCCTATGTTCTATAATAACATTATACTCTGCTAACTTCAAACACCATCTGACCATACGAGACGACAAACCCTTTCCATTAGTTAACTTTGTAAAAGCTGAATGATCCGTAATGACTTTAACCGGTATATTAGTGAAAAAACAACGAAATTTATTCAAAGCCCAAATCACTGCAAGACACTCCCTTTCCGTAATCGAATAATTCCTTTCCGCTGCATTTAAAATTCTCGACGCAAACGCTATAGGTCGACCTTTCTGTGCTAACATAGCTCCAACCCCCACTGCACTCGCATCGCAATACACTTCAAACTGAGACGAATAATCGGGGTGAGCCAAAACAGGAGGGGAAACTACTGCTTCTTTTAATAACTCAAACGACCTCTGAGCCGCCGATGACCATACAAACTTCACCCTTTTCCTTTTTAAATTATACAACAGTTCACATAACTCCGAAAAACGTGGAATGAACTTGGCGAACCAAGCCACCATCCCTAAAAATGTCGCCACTTCCTTACTATTTTTTTGGGGGGGGGGGATTCATTGACGTAATTGCCTCAATTTTCTCATTATCTATATTAATACCATCACGCGTAATTTTAACTCCTAAACACTTTATCTCTTTTCTCAAAAATTTACATTTTTCTAACTTAACTGTTAACCCAGCATCTCTTTACAACGTAACCACTTCCCTCAATAATCTCAAATGCTACTCAAAAGTAGCTGCCATTATAATTATATCGTCCAGGTAGACCAGGACACCCTTACCAAGCAAAGGTTTAAGGATATTATTCATGGCCTTCTGGAACGTTGCCGGTGCTCCCGATAAACCAAAACTCATTCTCTTAAAAGCAAAACAACCGTCCCGAGTAATAAACGCAGTCTTAGGTATGTCCTCCGGTTTCATTGAAATCTGAAAATAACCTGACGTAAGATCTAACGTTGACATATAATTCGTACTCGTTATATTAGCCAAAATGTCATCAATAACTGGAATAGGATACTGAGGGCATTGCGTTATCGCATTTAACTTTCTATCTAAACTTTTCCCATTATTTTTACAACATAACACTACTGGCGATGCAAAAGTAGACTGAATTGGCATTATAATATCGTCTGCTAGCATTTTCTGAATATGATAATCAATTATACCTTGTTTAACTTTATCATAACGATACGGTTTACTAGCAACAGGTGCTTTTAAACCAGTATCAATCTCATGCCACGCAACATGCGTTAAACCCGGTTTATCAGAAAAAACCTCTCCAAACTCATTCAAAAACTTATTAAATTCCTCCTTCTCGATTCCACTTAACCCCGACTCCTCCAAATTAACTGACACTGAAACAGGCTCTTTCTTACTCACATTCTCATCATTATTCACGATTAACGACTTTTTAAAGAAATCCAAACTAATTCCTCTATCCTTCATATAATCCACACCAACTATACAATGGACTGTTAATCCATCCAACACACAAAACTCCCAACATGTCTTAACCGAACGAATTTCAACTTCCAACTCTACTGAACCTTTATTATCACAAGCTACTCCTTGCGCAGACTGAACCACCAGACTTAACCTCTTCAACTTCTTATATGAAAAATATTTCCGATAACAATCAAAAGAAATGAACGACTTATCTGCCCCTGTATCGAAGACACTCTTAACGACAATACCATCCAACACAATTAACACCTCAGGTAACTCAACCGGATTTATAGTAACTTTATTCAAACTCATAGAAGGCTTTTCCGATTTAACCTGTGACTGCATACCTTCCGAAATACAGTCACCTACCAGTTTAACTGACCCGACCTCCTAACACATCTCCTTTGCATTGATCTATTTTCAAAATTCTCATCCGAAGTTAATCTCCTTACTTGCGAAGAAACATTCCTGTCCCGCACTACCCCTCTCCGACCATAAGCACTATTCTGCCTATTTCCATACATATGCCTATCACCACTTCTAAAATTATTAGCACCACCACAATTCCTATTACCATTACTAGTATTCGACATATTACGACCAAATCCATCATTTCTATTACGCAAATTACTATCCGGAAATCGCTGTCCCCCTCTCAAAAAATTTCGTTCCCCCTCATTTCTCAAATTGCTATCCGTGACAGGTCTCTGACGAGGGCTGCGCAAATCCCGTTGACCCGAGCTATGCTGAGTCTCATACTTCGATAATATCTGGTGCATTTCTGAAAAATTCTTCGGTGCTCTAACTTCAATAAAGTCCTGTATATTCGGATTAAAAAGAGGAAAAACAATGTCCAACAACTCCTCAAATGTGATATCTAAATCCAATTTATTTTTTAGTTCAAGCTTACGTAGATAAAACTTTGACGCTGACTCATAAATATTCTGCTTATTGCAATAGAATTCTTTTCTCAAAATACTTTTATCTTTAACGGGAGGAAATGCCTTCTTTTACTCAATCACAGTCTGTTCAAATCTTTTCGCTTCATCATTAATCAGAAATTTTCCTATATTCTCTAACCACAAAAGTGCTTCGCCCTTCAATGAGCATTTAAGCACTACGTATCTACTTTTCTCAGGTATATTATTGAACAAAATATAATCATCTAGTTTGACTAAAAATTCACTAATATCACCTTCACCGGTAAAATAAACACGTGGCACAATCTCACAATGTCCGACATTTCGTTGGGCGCCATTTGTAACGTTAAACACATGTTGGGTGTCATTTGTAACGGTGGGATGGTCGTGGTGGGAGTTAAATGCAGACATACTCAGTAATTAAGATAAAAAAACACAGTTTATTAAAATAATAAGGGCTCAAGGGAAGTGGAGCAAGTCTTAATTTTCCACAACTGACAAGGAAGGTCTCCATATGGGCATACTCAGAAAAATCTGAAAAAATTACAGAATGTTCTTCTCATATAGTTATACATGTTTATAAAAAACATTTCGGCGGAATCTCCTTATAACGTCCGTAAAAAAATTATAAAAATTTCGTTTATTTGGCGATTTATCTCCGGTTGGCGAAAAAACGAAATTTTGAAAAATACGCTTTTACGCTTCGAATACTTTTTAAAGAAAAAACTTTCTATGTTCAATTTATTTAAATAAGTTTAGTTTAAGTAATTTTAGTTTTGCATTTTTACTTTACTTTAAGTGTAATTTTGTCACATACGTTTATACGTACTTAAACAAAATGAAATTAATATATTTTATCATTTAAAACACAATTTAAATTGACTAAAATTGTTCCAAATTGAAAAATACACTGTTAAAAATCTGCTGCATTTTGTTGCAACGCACTCCCTTGCTTGTATAGAAAACGGTTACTTGGCCGTGAAATGGAGCTTTCTCATTGGTTGGAATAGAGATATTATATACAAGCGGAGGAGTGCGTTGCAACAAAATGCAGCAGATTTTTAACAGTGTATGACACGGCCAATTCATGGTGCTGTGGAGCATTCTCATTGGTCAGAAGAGAGATATTCTTTAAAAGTAGTGGAGTGACGTTGCAGTAAATGCTGCAGATTTTTAACAGTGAAGTCAATTGAAATCAATTTTCAGATTCGTTAAAATCGTCTGCTTTTGGCGAGGAAATGCACTGTACGCCAAATCCCGCGTCGCATTCAGCTTTTCACGCCAATTATTCCAAACTATTTTATTTTTTTACATATCTAATAATGTAATTCCGCCGCTAATTTTCACTGATCCTTTATTACCTACATGAGTAGTTTAATTCGTATTTTTTTTCAAAAAATTCTGAGTATGCCCCCAATGGAGACCTTCCTTGTGAGAATACTACGAAAAAACTAAACGCATACTCACAGGCTCCGGACTAACTCAATCGTGGCACCTTATAATACTTCTCACTATCTCTTAGCTGAGCTGCTAGATAAAACTTAATTAGACAGCCCGTGGCTGTGTGTAATTCTTTATTCACTTTCAAATAGTCAAAATGTAATTACTATGAAGTTTCTTACCACGGCCAACTCTCTAATTCGAATACCGAAACTCCTTCACAACTCACTGGAGGCTCGCTGCTACTTTCAATCTGCTAGCACTTCGCTGACTAATATCTCCAGAACACTCGGCTGGCTAATCGCCAGTGATTCACTCGCTGGCTAATGCCGGAGATACTTCGCTGAGTAATATCGCTAGACACGCTCACTCCTGGCTGGCTAATGCCAGAGACACTCATACGCTGGCTAATGCCAGAGATACTCACTCGCTGGCTAATGCCAGGGATACTCCCACGCTGGCCAATGCCAGAGATACTCTCCACACACTCAAACTCCAAGCTTTTATATGCTGCAAACTGAGATACTTCATATTAACATATTACTAATAACCGCGAGCAAACTGCAGAACCCGAAAGAGACACACACACTCTAGAAAGTTAAAGTAAAAGAGAGGATAGATGTCGCTTTTACGCTTACACATATTAAATTATTGACGTCACGATCTCAGAAATACTAGAGTGCCTTTATGACAAAGGTCACTCCCTCACACGTTTTGTGATGTGAAGACTATTTTTTTTATCCGGAAATGCTTTATTAATTACATAAATTTGTAGTGCATTTCATGTACTTTCAAAATGTTGTTGAAGATTTTGGATATTTTTTCGAGATAATTAGTAGTTTAAAATGTACTGCGCAATAACTATAACGGGGTAATAACGCCAATCCTTGGCATTAATACCCCGGTTGATTCCCAACAGTGGCCGAGCTACATCCTAAATACTGATTCAAATAAACACAGTTAAAACTGTGCAATGTTTCTAATAATTCTATTTAAGCGGTCCTTTTTAAGCAAAAAGAAGCTCACGGTCTGATATTCTTTTACCTCCTACCCCCCGCACACACAACACTTTTATTTTTCTTACACTTTCACAAAAAATTGAACATTTTCAATAGTTTAGAATGCAATTTGTTAATTTCTAAGTTTGTAGAGTTTGTATTTTTAGAATTGGGCAAACTACATGCCATTATTCCATCTTATTTCATAGTTTTGTTTGCATGGCGTTATTACCCATATAGGTGGATAATAACGCCAAATAGCATTGGTCAAGAAATCACGCCATTACATTTTATAAATACATATCTGTTATTTTTTTTATATAGATAGTTAACGAGTTGCTGTATCAAATCATTGTTTGAAAAATACGATGTAAAACTGAGCCGTGAAAATTGGTAGAATCTTAACGTGGCGTTATTACCCCAGGGTACCTTATTTGGTGTTATTACTCACATAGGTGAGTAATAACGCCATGCTTACAAATCTATTAAATAAAATAATTTATGTTGCTTAAATTCTCCAATTCTAAAGATACAAACTCTACAGCCCTAGAAATTGACAAATATGAAAAAAAAAAAATAGCTGCTCATAGGACATACGAATTTCTCTATTTTTTTTTTTTTTTTTTTTTTTTCAACAGTGACAATAATGATGTCTCGTGCTTTAACTAAGAAGTAAATCCTCTTCAAATATATTTCCAAAACGGAAAAAAATAACCGGAATAATTACACCAGTGGATTACATTATTACCACGGTATACGTATTGCGCAGTATAATTAAAGTACATTGTGCCTAGTAAACACATCCAAAATCTCCCACAGCTTTTTGAAAGCACACGAAATACACTACAGATTTATATAATAAACAAAGTATGTCCTAATAAATAGCCTTCAGATCACAGAAATTACCTCGCAAAATTTAGATCTCGCGTTGATTTTTACATGCTTCATCCAGTGATGAGGTCTACGAAGAGGGCAAATTAGGTTTTATATTTGTTTGCGATTCAGATGACTTAGAGCCTTTCTGCACTGAACCCATAGTTACCATTTCTCATATTCTTTCATAAATATGCGTAATATTAGCATTTCACGTTATTACTCCTGGACACCTTATTTTCGTCATTATGATAACAAGGTAAAACCCGTCGAATTGCGACGATAGAAAATATTTAAGAAGAAACTGTTTCAATGATTTATAAGAAACCTACAAAATTAGTTTTAAAATGTACTCTTATATTGGTAAGTCTTAAATATATGATATTCAAACTAAAGTTAACAAAATACTATTTCCATAAAACTCAATTTTAGAAATTATTAAAATTAAACTTTAATCACAATGCAAGCAGTTAAATATAATAAAGATCTGTTATTAAACAAAGTTATCAATAAAGTTTCTTATGCTCTTGGTACTCCAAAATTAAAAAAATAATAATAAAATAAAAAAACAACAAAATTCATTTTACTTTGACTCTTTCATAGAATTTTCTCCATGATATCTAATATAACCCCGATATTATTTTCATCATCTCAAAATTTACATATGCACTTTCCATATCCGCATTCAACTTTTTTAAAAAATGGTATTTAAATTTTATTATATTTAAATCGTTTAAATTGAAAACTTGAAATGAAACCACAATTCACTGGATTTTATAAAAAACGTTTTTTTTTTTTTTTTTTTTTTTTTTTGACATAGTGCGGACTTTAATTTCAATATTTCCAATTTTTAGAGAAAATGCGGTATTTCTGTTGCCACAATAACAAAATTGGTGCTAAAAATATAAAAAAATAATATCTCCAAAATAAATTGAGATACAGATATCAAAAAATTGCATTTAAAAGTACATTATTTTCTCTAAACGGCGGAGTAAAACTTTAAAATATGCGATGTTTAGAAAAATAAAATTTGCAGTAGCGAAAATTGAAAAACCGAAATTGCATGGGAAAGTGTTGCCTTTCGCAAAATGACGTATGCGTTACGCCCAGATACGTTTGGCCTTTATAATATACATAATTTGTTGTTATAGAAATAGATATAAATTTATTATAATCAAAAGGAAAATTCAGAAGTAGCTGTGGGAAAAAGGAAAAATAATTTGTAGTATATTTGGCATGCAATGTAAGGTAATTAAGCATTTATGTATTTTATCAAAAGGGAAAGAAAGGCGCGACAGGGAAGTCGCTTATGTATTTATAATTAAAATAGAAAGACATTTGTGAAAATCAAAAAGAAAATTCAGAAGGAAATAGCTGTGAAAGGAAAAGAAAATAGTTAGAACTAAAACAGATTGTAATAATAGATTATTGTTATAATAATAGATTTGCTATGCAATATATGTAAATGTGTATGTATATATATCAGTATGATGACGACTGTTATCTGGAAAAGGAAAAAGAATTATAACTGTTAGTACTATGTCATGATTTTATCTATAAATATTAAAGATAATTTTCTAAAAATGTAAATTTTATATATTACATCATAATATAGTCGAACCTCGCTATAATGAACCCAGGATGTAGTGAACACCCGGATATAGTGAACATTTTTAGTGGTCCCATTTAACTAGTGTTATTTTATACGTTTATAGTGGAGAGCTGAATTTGGTAATTCGTTTTATAGTTGACTCAATCTTTATTTTCCAGATCTTTCTTTTTCTTTAGCTCACTATTGTTTAATTTGCACTAATTGTACTGAAAATTACGGCATTCCTTTATATTGTCTAAAATTTTACGCTTTCAAGCTCATTGTCTTATTTTCGCACTTTGGTTTACCAATTGTATAAGCTCTATTTGACATAAGTCACATTTGACACATCTGTTTGCAAATTGCATACCTGGCCAGTTAAATAATAAATAAGGGGAAATAAGCAGCTTAAATAGAAAAATCCTAATCGATTTCTTCAACTACTAAGATCTGGCGTATTGTTTTATAAGATGATAGAAATAACACGAATATTAATAAAAAAAATTACCATTCAAAATTTTCAGGCGTAAAATCAAACACCAATGAGAAGTTTATCGATTAGTGATGATGTCACACCTTGTGTTCGCAGGCCTTAGTATTTCGAGGGCAGTTTTTTAACCCATTGCATTTATAAAAGCCACATTTGACAGATCTGTTTGCAAACTGCACACATGGCCATTTAAATAATAAATAAGGAAAAAAAATCAGCAGCTTAAATAGAAAAATCTTATTCGATTTCTTCTGCGATTAAGAGCCCATACTACTGATTGAAAAAGACCCGGATGATAATGTAAAGTCTAGGTGGGGGGGGGGGGGGCTTTATTTCAAATATCGCGCTCAAATTTTAATATTTTGTATAGGTTAGCTGAGGACGATCCACAAACGGCCTAGTTTTTACTTTTTTGATTTTGGTTATATTCTTTTTATATTAGGACAGTTGCAGTTTCATAGCCGGTTCAAACTGGTTCAAAAAGTTAAAGTATTTAAAAAAAATCTGACACCAAAATCGAAAAAGTAAAAACTAGGCCGGTTGTGGATCGTCCTCAGCTATCCTATGCAAAAAAATCATGTGAAAATATTAAAATTTGAGCGAGATAATTTGAAAAGAACGCCCCCATAGACTTTACATTATCATCCGGGTCTTTTTCAGTCAGTAGTGTGGTGTCTTTAGATCTAGGGTATTGTTTTATAAGATGAGAGAAATAACACGAAGAAAATAAAAGAAAATTACCATTCAAAATATTCCGGTGTAAATTCAAGCACTAATGAGAAGTCTATCGATTGGTGATGATGTCACACCTTGTGTCCGCAGGCCTTAAGTATATCGATGACAGTGGTTTAACCCATCGTATTAATAAAAGCCACATTTGACATATCTGTTCGCAAACTGCACACATGGCCATTTAACTCTTTACACGCCGAATTAATATCGCAATGTAATAATAATTTTGTTTTTCCTATAGTAGAGCTTCAAATGTTTTCATTTATGCATACAAATTTAGTAAATAACAAAAAAAAAAAAATATTTCTGCAGTTTTTTTTTTTTTTTTTTTTTTTTTTTTTTTTTTTTTTTTTGCTGTTTTCATTTTGGTGTTTGCATTTTGGAACATAATTATTGATTGACAACCTATGCAAATATAACAAATTATTTTCCGCTATGTGCTATTGCTTATTCTTCTTGAGTGTTTTCTCGAATTCCAAAAACATTTACATTCCTAGCGGTCAAATGTAAGTAATATAGATAATACGATAAAAGCAAATATATTTTTTATGCAAATTAATGATTTTACATACGTCGAATCTCTGTGATAAATGCTTAAACATAAATATTTATTTTTCAAAAGTTAAAATCAACCTTATATTTTTCAGGAAAAATAAGGAAATAGTTATTATGTTGAAAATGTATGTTTTGTATAACAAAAAATGTAATGTTCCCATTTGGGAACATTGGCGTTTAAACGGTAGTCTATCGATTAGTGATGACGTCACAACTCGTGTCCGCTGGCGTTAAGTATTTCGATGGCAGCGGTTAAACCGATTACATAAATTAAAGCCACATTTTACATATCTATTTGCAAACTGCTAACGTGGCCATTTCAATAATAAGAAGGTGGGAAAAAAGTTGATGTAAATTAAAAAATCTTATTTATTTCTTCAGCTATTGAGATCTAGCGTATTGTTTTATATGATGATAAAAATAACACAAAGAAAATAAAAGAAAATTACCATTCAAAATTAAAATTTTCAGGCGTAAATTCAAGCACCAATGAGAAGTCTATCGATTAGTGATGATGTCACACCTTGTGTCCGCTGGACTTAAGTACAAAGTATAGAGCTTAAAAATTTACAAAACTTATTTTAATGCATAAATGATATTTGTCATATAAAAATTTTCGATGATGTCAGTACGCTGTCCTAAAAAATATTACGTGAAAAAAAAATCCTATTAAAGTTCGAAATAAAAAAGAATGGTTTTTTTTTTTTTTTTTTTTTTTTTTTTTCTGTGCACAGGATAGTACGTTCTGCAGACAAAAAAAAAAAAAAAAAAAAAAAAAAAAATCCTTTTCGAATCTTTTTGTTTTCTAACAGTGCTGTCTTATGTCAACTACTAAAGTCATTTATTACAGGTATTTCCAATTTAAATCCAACATTGAACCAATATTGTACACAATGGGACATTATTTCAATACTGTCGCAATACAATCAATATTTGCTTTTTATTTGAGCTGTTTTAGCAAAACATAGGCAAAAAAAAAAAAAAAAAAAAAAAAAAAAAAAAAAAAACTCACAGTAAATTTTATTGTGTCATATGAATTTTAAAAGAATTTTTTTAATAATCATGTGCATTTTCATATGTGTACTTTTCATTACCGGATTTGTTATCTCATACAATAAAAGGAAAAAAATCAATGAAACCATCTTTTTTTCTTTTCAATAGGGTTTGTTTCATTTTGTACTTTGGACAATGAAAAGAAAACAATGAAAAGAAAAGGGCTATTTATTAGATTAACGAAGTCTTGTACGAATCATATATCGCAAATAACTGGTTTACTTTTATGTTTTCTGCAACTTTTTCATTAAAGGGGTACACGGTACTTTTGAACTTATATTATACATATGTGTATATATATATAAAGAAAACGAATTGAAATAAAATGGTTTATAGAATTTTTTTTATGAGCACATTTAATACTGGACCACTTGCTTCAAAATATGTCTCAAAATTTTAGTTTCTTTTTTCTTAGAACTTTCCTAGTTTTAAATTATTATAAATTATACTAAGTTTGGCAACTATGCTTTTACATATGCGCTTACAAGGAAGGTCACCATACGGGCATAGCTCAAAAAATCTGAAAAAATTACAGAATGTTCTTCTTGTGTGGATACATACGTTTATAAAAAAAATTTCGGCGGAACCTCCATTCGGTATCCGTAAAAAATAATGAATTTCATTATTTGGCGATTTATCGCCTGTTGGCGATGGAATTTAATTTCAAAAAATACTTTATATCAAACACACTTCAAGAAAAAAATAGTTTCATTTTAAACTTGTTTTGATAAATTTAATTTAAATAACTTAAGTTTTGTATGTTTTGGTTTCTTTTAAGAATAATTTTGTTATATCGATATTTATAGGTATTTATATTCAAATTTAATCATGAAAATTTGAGATTTAAAACGAAAATCATAATTTAAATTAATTAAATTTGTTTCAAACTCAAAGTCCAATTGAGAATTGTCGATTAGATTTCGTTGCTATGGAAACATCTGTCTTTTATTTTTGAATACGCTTAAATATATGAAGATAATTTTTCTCAATATGATTTTTTTATCAATGAAAACACTTTTTTCCGGTGATTAATTAAATAACTACTTCAACAGTAATATATATGTAATATAATATGCATATATATGTATATAATATATTAAAGTTTCTCATTGTTTATGTTTAAATTCATTAAATACCATTTACACGCATTCTAAATATCCAACAGTTTTAAGTTCCATTACAATCGTTTGCTTTTGGCGAGGAAAAGGACTGCTCGCCAAATCGACTCTTTCTTCTTTTCACGCCAAATATTCGAAAATATATTTTTTTTTACATACTTTCTACTGTGATTCCACCGCTAATTTTGACTGATCCTTTAGTACATACATAAATACTTTAATTAGTATTTTTTCCAAAATATTCTGAGTATGCCCAGTATGGCGACCTTCCTTGTAAGAAAGCATTCGATTATCTAAATAAGACATTGTGTCCATCGCTACTTAAGATCTGCAGCAATTATGAATGTTATTTGGAGTGATTATTTATAATTTTAATTTAATTTTCATAATCTTAGAACGAATATTTTTTAATGTTTTCTTATTCATTTCTTCGTATAGAACATTCCTCCATGTACCATGTTGTTATGGATGATCTAAAACCACGGAGCAACCATAGCTGGGAATTACATGAAGTGTGAGAGATAAAATCACCGTAGGCTGAACGCCGTAATTACTACCGTAGAACACCGCTAATTCGGACCCCGTCAATCCGGATCTCTGGATAATCCGGATCAGTTTGGTCATTTTTTTCATGTTTGAAAAGCGATTGGCTAATTTCCGTAACATTAACTTGTTTCATCGTCATATTCTGAATGAAAAAATATTTTTCTGAATTCTTTTCGGAAGACTACCTTACGCTTTCTTGTTTAAACTCTTTCAAACAAACAAGAATGTATCACTAAGTTTGGTAATTCCAATTTTCCCAATTTTCTATTTAAACCACTTAGAAATGCCATAAAAAATCACACTGGAAAATAAATTTTTAAATGGAGCATTGCAAGAAACCAAGGTAAAATAGTCCCAATAAGACTCTTTGTCTGATAAGGATGGCTTTCCGATCTTTGTCAGCCCATAAGCCTGTTTCCTTGTTATTGTGAGAAAATGCTTCTACAATATCTCTTGCAGAAAATTATTTATATTTGTGAAGATTCAGCATTGAATTAAGGTAATTTTCAGTTTAACATAAAGGAAATTTTCTGTTTGTAAGTTTTATTTTATTTCATTTTTTTTTAATTCTCCGGATAATCCGGATTATCGGGGTACCACCATGACATATGAATGCCTTTCGCTTTTGACCACAGGTAGCCCAACTTTTTCCTATAGCATGATATAAAACCATTTATTGATACTAAGAGTTAAAAAATGCAAAATATTTTCTACTGAGTTCTAGTTAACCTTTACAGTGAAAACAATAGAAGCAACATTAGTAGATTTTCAATTATTCCATATTTACGTGATAAAATTGTGTAGAAACAGCGTTACCAGTGGGCTGCTTTTTTTAATTTCAGATTTCTTGATTGGCACTACTTTTTTTGAAAGGATAGAATTCCTCTTGCTTTTGGGCTAAATAATATGTCATTAAATAAAGCGAATTTAACTACAGTCGAGTCTCCATATAACGAATTCCATTGTTCAGTCAAAAATTTCGTTGTGTGGAAAAATTCGTTGAATAGAGAATGGCAAAATTTTTCTCATTTAATGTTTAAATTTTGAAACGGAATTGTTTTTGAGCTGTTTAATTAAGTTTTTGAAATATTTAACGGATTTTTTCCAGAATCTCAAAGATTTTCAACACTTCCTTTTTCTTTCAAGTGTCTTATTGATTATTTTCAAAATTATTGCTTTATCAGACAGATTTATATTTATCCGAGAAGCAATTTTATGCAGATACAGTAGAAGATAACACCAAGAAACCAAGAGGACCAAGAAACAAACAACATTTTCAAGATGACAATGGAATAGTTTTATATATTAGAATGCTTTGTGATAATTGCAAATCACTCCAGTAGCAAGCAAATGGTTCAATCTTTTCAAAGAACGCATGTTCATCTTGTCTAAAGTAAAGTCAAGAGTAACCATGCAAAAAGGATGTTTATTTTTTTGGGGGGATGCCTTTTTTTGGACATAAGGAATAAGGTAGAGGAATGCAGCTATGAAATATAAACCAGATCTCAAAAAAAAAAAAAAAAAATCTACAAATAATTTGAAGCGTTTTTTGAACATATAAAAAAACATTTTTGAAAAAATTCGTTAAATGCAGATATTATTTCGCTATATGGAGATTATTTTCAATGTAATCATGAAAAAATAGACTGTTCCTACAAAAATTTCGTTGGATAGAGTTTCGTTATAGAGAGACTCGACTGTATTTCAAAAATGTGGTTCAAATTGAGAAATCTGTATTTTAAAAAATAACTTACTGCAACACTATGTAGGAAAACAAAAGTCATCGATTAATCATGTGTTAATTATGAGATGCATTTTGTAACAGTTCACCACAGTTGAAAAGTGTTTATGACTTTGGTTTGTCTGTCCGTAAAACATGTGATTTTTCATTCTCTGACACGCGTATATATGCTTTGATTTTCACATAAAAAAATATGTTGTGTGGAGTTTATTATAACATGCTCTATTTTAAATATAAGATGTTTAGCATTCATAGTTCGATTAGATGAAAACTCAATTTAATTTTGTTACGTTATAGCAAATGAAGAACAAATGTTTGCAATGTACAGGGTGTCCGAAAAAGAATATCCTCATTATCAATATTTATAGCAACAGCTGTAAGTGTTGGAGAGTGTTGGTTCAAGTTAAGTATAAGGAATAACTCAAACAGTTTTAAATAAGCGCATGCCCGAATATTGACTTACTTTTGACTAGCTTGCCGTGCCACATAAACGCAATGATAACTTCCGTTATTGTTTGGCTGAAGATTTAAAAGCAGGAGAACCTTGTGAATTTTTTCCTATTGCGGTTTTAAAAACATCGTGTCTATGTTCCGCCTACCTAACAATTTTCCAGAGTTGATACTCAGAATTGAAGACGCTGTGCTTCCATTACTCTGGGCTCATTAACCAAAGTAGGAGAAAAATTCGTATTAAAGAACATAAGCAATATATTGAAAAACAAGAAATCAAGAAATCCTCAATCGCAAAACATTGCTGGGAGACGAGTCATGCTTTTGACTTCAGTTCGGTTAAGATATTAACTAAACCTACTTCTATACAATAACTTAACTTCCTTGAAGCTTTCCATATCCATAAAAATCTTGCTAATCTCGTTAATTGTGATTTTGCTATTCCACCATTATCAGACTGTTGGAAATATTACATTAAAACTAATTTTTCTTAATCTTTTAATGCAATTCTCGCAATATCACTTCCATTTTCCACCCAATTTTTCTATTAGCTGTTCCCTGTTTTCCTATTGGCTGTTGCCTAGGATCCTCTGTTTTTCTATTGGTCAAGAAACTGGTCGCTTGAATCCCCATCCTCCCTGTATATATATGAGCAAATTTCCACTATCTTTAGCACTGAGGAAGGTATGCTATATGCTACTGAAACCGGTATGCTTGGAATACGAATATTCTGGTGTTCTAACGTTGAAAATAATTTTAAATTTTTCATATTGCACCAGGCAACAACCTATTACTTATAGGAGAAGAATTCGATTTTAGGTTAGATATGTGCCGTATAACTAAAGATGTACATTCATTGTTATCATGAAAAGGAAAGCTAAAACGAAATCCAATTATAAAAAATATATCGTACTTCCTTTAATTTTTTTTAAAGAGGAAACGGAATTTCTTAAAGGAATTTCTTTTTTAAAGTTTTTTGAATGTGAATTAATATGAGGGAAAAATCAATAAGTAGGTCACTTTGAAAAAAGTTCAGCAACTGAACTGAAGCAAGTTCAGTTCAGTTGCTTTGAGACTTGTGGCGGCACGGCTGTCATCTCAAATGATCCATCAAATAAGTAGGTCACAAATTAATATTAGAGGTCATAAATTAGAAGTAAATTGTTTCCGAATGTGGAACTAGAGGGCACCCCTCTCCTAATGTAAGATTTAAATTTCGAATTTATGAGTCAACAGTTGGTCAAGATGAACAGCTGCATTGGAAAAGGGCGACTGCGATCGAGGCGCAGCGAAGTGATTGAAGTTCTGAAGGGTTTGTGGTCTAAAGCACTTCCAGCTAAGGGTATCTCCAAGGAAATTTCCTGTCTGCGATAAAACATGTTTATTCCGTGAACGTTAATCTTCTATGGTACATTTCTTGTGAACAGTAGCCATTTTGAAATGCAGCTGCTCGTCTTGTACAGCTGTTGTCTCAAAAATACCATTTTACAATTGGATAGTGCTGCCAGTTATTGACATATCTGGAAACAGTTATTACTATTATTAGTAATTGTAATACTATAATAATTACTAATAATGTATTTACCATATCGATTTTTAAGCTACTTACTGACTTTCCCTCGTATTAAATGACCATTTAAAATTCTCTTTTCTTATTACATGATGCAAGATAAATTGTTGTAACAATGCTTCCCTTGTTTTACAGTGTATCAACGAGAAAAACAGTTCCATGGTAAAGCTAAGCTTTTCAGATAGTTCATTTACACCATAATTTTTATTTTATTTTTTGCCTATAATTATTTTCATTTTGTATTGATTTTACTTTATTTTATTTGTATAGAGAAGTTTTATATGACGTCTTAATCAAGAACTGGAGATCAAACAACTGTCGGATTAAATTGGTAGCTGAGAAATCTGCGGGCGCGTTTGAGGGTCAACCGGACATGTGCAATTGGCAGATGGAAAGGTTATCAGCTGATTGCAAATGTATATCTGAGGTTGATGTTTAATATTGCATGTTTACACCTTTTTCGATTTTGTTCAAGTTTTCTTTGTATGCAATTATTTTTATTTCCGAAACGCGTTTCACCCGGTTTGTATTATGTATCACATTATTAGATTTTAATCTTATATCACAGGTTGTAGCATAAAGTAAAATTATACAAGACAAATAATCAAAGTTAATAACAGAAAGGATTGATTCTGCCGTTTAGTTATATATATATATATATATATATATATACTATACATAAAAGATATGCTAGCTGTCAAAGGAAAAGCGATAAGATATTAATAAATATAATATGTTGTTGTAGTGTAAAACTAGGCATAAAATAATGTACAAAGATTAAGCAAGATTAATGTGGTAAATAATAATTAATGTACATAATATTTTTTTAAGTGGAATATAGAATTTAATTAATAACTTAAATGAATATTAAATAAAATAAATAAATACGTAAAAGAAAAAAAACACAATAAAGATGCATATGTAAATGAAAATCGAAGTTATATAATTTTCAATTTAAAAAAGTAAAATAGAGAAGATAGTTATGTAAAATATTTTATGATAGACCATTGTGTTAAATGCTATTTTTTCTCTTTTAGAAATTTATAAACTTTTTAATAATCTCGACCTCAACTTACACATTAAAATTATTTCTTATTTCCTCTAAAACTGAAAATCCGAAAGCTGTGAATCATTTGTTATCCGATAAATATGCTCTCTACATTCACTCTTTAATGGGAACCTGAAAAATATTTATCCGTGTCTAGTAACGGCAAATAATTCTCCATTACATGAAACTAAAATCTCGCCTCTTGACAAAATTTATGTCCTGGAGATAAATGATTCAGTCATTTTTCCGGACAAAAAAATGGTGAAAAATCTTCTGGATACCAATGTATGATTTTGATGGAATATACGGGGTTATTAAAAAATGTCTAACGCATAGACTCTAACTAATATTAATTTTAATGAATATAGTGTATAAGATTCTTACATTAATATTAGTAGATATTTATTGGATGATTTATTTTTTAGCACTTACCAGCATAGTTAAGAAATGTTTATGAATTTGGTTTATCTGCACGTTCTGTTTACCACTCCGTGTTTGAATTCATGTAAATATACTTCACTTGTCATGAAATCTATATATGGTATTGGGTATCACTATCGCATGATTGAAATTGAAAATGAAGTGTGTAGCATTTAAAGTTCATTTACAGGGACACTCAAAAAATACTTCATATTGCAGTCAATGGGGAAAAAATCGGTGTGTATGATATTATCCCTTTTTTTTAAATAGTGAAATGGATGTATATCAGTGGAGTGTTCTATAAGGTTATTACTTGTAGTACATGAGCAAGGTGAAAATTGGATCATAATTAATTTACAGAGACACGTAAAAAAATTTGGTTACAAAAGAAAATGAACAATAACTGAAGCATTGAAGCCAATGATCAATAATTGCCAAAAGTGATTTTTTAGTTGTGGAATGAGTTTTTAAATTTAATTGTCTTTTAAATATTATTTGGTGTGTGTAAATTTTATAGACCATATATAAAGTCTCAGAAAAGTTCTCAAATTTAATACAGATTACAGAAAGATAATGTGGTATTTAACAATAATTAACGTAGTTAATACTTTTATAATGGAATGATAATTTTCGGCGATAATGTAAGTAAATAAATAAAAAGAGAAAATTGATTCAAAATAAATATTAAGAAAAATAGAAATAAATGAATAAATGATAAATTTAACTAAATGTATAATTATCTAAGAGGTCAAAGATACTTTTGTATGAGGTGCCATTATCTAAAATATTTTATCAATCATTTGCTTGTTTTTAAATGTTTGGAAAATAGTTATTGCCCTTGAAAGGGAATTGGGATATCTGAATCTTTTTACTGGTTGAATTCCGCAACTAATTTTATTTTATTCGTTTTCTGATTGGTCCATGTTTGATTTCCAGAAATAAAATACTTCTGTTGCGACAATGACAAAAAAGTCGTATTAAAAAATTATAAAAAATTAATAATATAAAAATAAATTGAGATATACAGCTTTCAAACCAATTGTATTAGAAGCAAATTTTTTTCTCTATACGACGGTGTAAAAATTGAAAATATGTGATGTTTAGAAGTTTAAAAATTTCCAATACCGAAAATTGTAAAACTAAAATTTCATTTAAAATCTGTATACGATCGATACAGGAATATTAATTTTAAATCCTTTGCGTATGTAATACAGAACTCTGTTATTACGTAAACTACGTTTTAATCATCATAAAAATGATGTTTAGTATTATTATTCTTATTTTAAATATAGAATTTATTTATAAATCTAAAATTTTAGCCTTTGAAAATATAATTTTTCAATAGTCGTTGTAATTTGCTAAATTACAATATTTTATATACAATTTTTTTCTGTTTATATACAAAAATGATTAAATAGCTCTTTTTTTTTATGAATGTTTTAATTTTTTTAGCGATCCCGATCTCGACATACAGATTAAAATTATTCATTGTTTCCGTTGCAACAGAAAAGCTAAAAGCGTCGAACCATTTGTTATCCGATAAATTGCTTTCCTGCATCCACTCTTTAATGGGAACCTGAAAATTTACTCATCCGTGGCTAAGTGACGGCAAATAAGTCTCCATTACATGACACCAGAAATCTCGCCTCTCGACGAAATTTATGTTCTGGGGAGATAAATAATTCAGTCATGCATTCGAACTAAAAATGGGAAAAATATTTCTGGATACCAACGTGTGATTTTGGTGGAAGTTACTTTGTAATTAAAAAATGTCAATTGCATCTATTATTTACCCATCGTATGTAGAATAGGATAAGTCTTGCAATCATTTTGAAAATCGAAAATTTTTTTTGACGGATTTACACGTTGCAGCTACTTGAGACTCTGAAAAACATGTTTTTAGAAAAAAAATTGCCGTCCGTCCGTCTGGTATCTGTGTGTCTGTCTGTCTGTAATCCCTCTATCTCCCGAAAAATTTGAAATAGGCACTTGAAATTTTGTATGAACTGAGTGTGTAAGAATGGGACGAAGCCTATATAGTATCAGTAACCTCGATTATCCTTAACTATTTTTTTCGGATTCTGGAAAAATTCGTTCTGATGAAAGGTATATAAAATTTTTCGTTTTTTTTTATTTTAAGGAGTGGACGTAAAAGGCAATAAAATAACACAAATTTTTCATAAAGAATGAAGTCGATTGGATTATTAGTTGCCGAGATATTTTGTAATCCTGTTTTTCACATTCTTCGATTTTTCATGACCCTGTATTTCATTCAAATTTCAATTCAAAGATATATTTTAATTGGAAATAAGTAGCTTAATCCGGTGCAGTAAATTGTTAGTTAATAGTATTAATTTTTTTGGAGTTTTAACCACTTCAGCGGCTGCCCCGAGATAAATGGGGAGTTAAAGCACTATTTCCCCACACCTGTCGCCGGTTAAGTGGTTAAAGATGTTTCTTTCACGCAATTAGATACTGCTTGTGTAATTTGGCGTTTTATACCATTTGTCGAAATTGTTTTGTGAGAAATTCATTAATAGAACATTATTACGTGTTAAAAATATTTAAATATGAGTTTACATTTTATTTTGAAGTGGCGATGCATTTTATACATAGTTTATACATGTTTTATTTTCATATTTTATATAATGCATATCCATGGTGGGTAAGTATTACGGTGCCCCCCCCCCCCACAACGACTAGTTTTAATTTACAACAATTTTAATGTACGTTGATCTTATGTTTCTAAGATTAATGCAGTAGATATTTGCAGAGAACTTTTTTCTTACATTGTCCAACATAGTTGAAAAATGTTTATGAATTCGGTTTGTCTGTCCGACTTTCCGTGTTCTTGCTCGCGTAAATACATTCCAGTATTCATGAAAGTGATGTATGGTATTGTGTATTACTATGACTTGTATGTTATTGAAATTCTGTAGTATTCTGTGTATTGAAGTCTGTAGCATTTACTGTTTACTTACAGGGACACTCAAAACAAATCCGTTACATTGCGACCTATGGGAGAAAATTAAAAATATCGAAATGGACATAAGCGTCGCTAAAGTGTACTTCAAGGCTTTTATTGTAGAGTAGGGTGAAAGTTGGATTTAGTATTCATTTAGAAGGATGCGCAAAAAATATGGCTATAGCAGAAAATGAACAATAAATAAACTATTTATGCCTATGGTCAAAAATGAGTAAAGTGCTTCTGTACACAGTAAAAATTGAAGACCCAAATTGGGTTGAAAGATTTCTGGGTATAGTAATTTTCCTGTATTGGTACAGTAAGGATTCCAAAATGGTAGAGTATTGTTTCCAAAATAGATAACCCAAAATGGTTCAAAACAGAGCAGATCTTTATTAACATTAAATTAACCAAAATTTCTGAGGTATTATGTATATACTAAGATATTTTAATTGTTTTAATGTCATTAAAAATCAGACATATTTAAAACGATTTTGTGCTACAAACTGAACTTTCCAAATTGGAACAATGCTGTACCCAAAAATCTTTCAACCCAATTTGGGTATTTTGTTTTTACAGTGTAGTTGTGTTATGCATTTTTAAATTTAATTATTTTTTAAATATTTTTGGCGTTTATATATTTTATTAACCAATTAATTATGATAATGGTGTAAATTTTCCAAGTGGATGAAAACATCCCGGGCCGTGATTCGAACCAGGGACTAATTAGCTGAAGCCGCTGAATTAGCTGAATTGGCTGAATTATTAACTGAACATGCGTAGAAAATTCCACCATTTTTATTTGATACTCATCTTTTTAGGGCAACTTATAAAGAAAGTCCTGATAAATCTAATAGAAGAGAGAAAAATAAAAGAGAAATATACAGTGCGCTGATTGACAAATTGCGGAAAATTCATTATAATAAAGCTACTTTTATAAAACAACTCACTTTATCGCCTCTAACTTTCCTAACAGATAATTTATTGGCTTCGATTTATTTGTTAACTAATAAAATGGTATTTTACATTCAATAGTTAACTACAACATAGAAATTTATCGATCCGTGCCTTAAGTAAGCGCAATCACGTCTTCATTCATAGCATTTTTAATCCATTTACATGGGGAGACAAAAGAAATCGGCTACAGTGCTGTCTCTGAATAATAATTACTCGAAATGCATTTTCAGTTTCAGCAATACGCTATTAAATTTAAATGTTTTTAGGTACTTTCGTAACTACATATATACGTAGCTCCAACAGTGTGTCCCAGAAATATTGGAACAAATTTTAAGGGGAAATGGGGACGATCACAAGGATTCAGATTTGCATAGCAACCCATGGTCGATACTGACGACGAAAAACACAAGAAAAACGGGCATGAATGAGAAGAGAAAACATATTTATTATCCTTAGTACAGCAAAAAATTAAGAAAAATTAAGAAGAAGAGACAACAATCATCACCAAAGTACACTCTAAAAAATAAATGTGTAAATTAGTCAAATTTACATACATTTATGTGTAAATTTGTAGATTTACACACTTGCCATCTACTTTACACATTTTTTTGCAGAATTTTACCTGTTTTTATGTGTATTTAGCTCTTGAAACTAAGTGTGTAATTTGTTATCACTTGAAAAACATAAATAAGTGTGTAAAAGTAGAAAAATACCTAAATTAACACCGATTGGTGTGTTATTGTAATTTACGCATAGTTCTTATATACACTGATAAGTGTGTAAATTTCTAAAATCACACACTTGTCATGAAAATTACACATTTTGTAAAAAGAATTACTTGTTTTTATGTGCATTTATTTTGTGATATTAAGACTGCAAGTTGTTGCCGGTTGGTTACCCAGACAAATGTGTAAAATTAGAAAAATACCTGAATTTACATGTAGTGGTGTGTTATTTTAATTGTTCGTCTGCACTTTGTATAATAGCAAGTACGCAGGTGAAAAATGAAAATTGAAAACATCTGCTGTATCGTAGTTTCGCCATTTTTAGATAGAACATGTCAAAAGAGGAAAGATTGTTCTCCTCTGTTAACTCAAAAAATAAGAATAAATCATGATACAATTACAAATAATCGAGGAATGTTAATTGTCACATAATGTTTGTCTTCATATTTAGAAAATCTTTTCTTTTTTATTGTGATTTTAACGGCATGAAACAGTTGGATATTCTTTAACAAAGGTATGTAAATGTTTTGTTCTAATGAAAATTAAGCTTTTCAATTGACAACTAATTTAATAGATTTTCATGGTTCAGTTTTCATATTTAAACTGTAAGTTTTTTGACATACAACCAAAAATTAAGGAATTTAAATGTCATTATAAAGTATTATATTTAAGAAAATGATAAAATTTCGGTGCTTTATTTTCTAATATTGTTCGCTTCTTTTCTATTTGAATATATCTAATCTTTTTCTATCTTAGATTCCTTTTATTATGTAAAAATGTAAAATAATGTTTATGATTTCTGTGTGTTATGAAATTTTATCATAAAAAGTGCTATCATATTTCAACTAAATTATGATTATTTTATTGAATAAGTAAAATTTACATTAGAAAATCTTAATCGTTGTCCGAGTTCCAAAGGTGTCGCAAAGGTGACTGCGTTCCTTCATATTAAGCATACTCATGACTATTCTATGAAAGCTATAATTATGAAGAAAGAGAAGTATACATACATGTATTAGTTATTGAATTGACTTTTGAATTTAAACACTAATTTAACACATTTAGTGAAATATTTTGTGCACTTATTCTAAAAAGAATTATATACATGATATGTATATGTATATATATGTATGTACATGTGAAACGGCTCATTTTTGAAAAAAATGAGATTATTTGTAAAATGATACATTTTTGCAAGAATGAGATTATTTTTGGTTAGAAATCGAATTAACCCTATAAATGAACTTTGTTAAAACTGAGCCCAATATTTTTATTAAATTAGTTAGTGTTTTTAATTTCAGTATTTGTGAATTTATTATCTTAAAAATGTAATTAATTTGTGTACATCAATATAATAATAATAAAATTAAATAGATTGCATTTTTTTTAGTTCATTTATGCTTTTTTGTGTGTTTCTGTATTTATAAACAAATTTTGATACTTCTTAAGATGTATTATGTAAACCTGTAATAATATATATATATATATATATATAGGAATGTAAAAATAATAATAATAATAATAAAGTCATGCGCGCATTTTTTTTTGAGGGGGGGGGGAGACGTTTTTTGAAGCAAGCTATTTTAAAGTATTACATATTATACTTCAGTATAGGTAGATGTGCCAGTAATGGACACCCTTCTAGTAATGTATCAACAATAAATCACAATAATGTAATCACAATAAATAAATAAATAAATGCAAACTAAGCTTTTATTATTTTTTCTTAGGGAGCGAACGATTTTAATAAACTGACTTAAACCGGTAATTAAATCGTGATTTAAATCAACTTTTTTTTAATCAATGACTAAAATCATAAATTTTATAAAGATTTAAAATGGCAGAAAAAAGTATTAAAATCTAAGGTTACCATAATATGCCAAGTTTCTACAGGTACAGACTTTTGAATGCACAAAAAAGCTTTAAATAATTATTTCTAAGCTTAATTTCTGAGTATTGTCAAAGACTTAAACATGATAATTTTGTAAAAAGCTTATTTTTTATCTTATAAGTATAAAAATCATTTAATTTAAAAATGATATTCAAATCTGGTATAAATCTGGTATAAAAGTCATAATTTCCTTTTGATAATCCAATTATTGATTTTTTATATAATATAGGCTAGCAAGTATAATAATTTTCTGCAAATAAACGGATAAAGTAGCCAAATCTTATTTTCTCATTCTGCTTTTGCAATAATAAATTTATAACAAATATTGGAACTAAAAATAGAATGAAATAATGACATCCGCTGTATCGCTATTGTAAAAGAAGGCATGAGAAAAAAAATTATAATATATTAAGCATAGCAAGAGCTTATTCAGTAAAAGTTGAATGTGTTTACTTTTTCAAGTCATATACACCCAAATAAAAATTTTCATGATTAATTAAGGCAGCAAAACTGTCTGAAACACTAAATGCTGAGAACTTCCACTAAGTGCTAATAATGGTGCTGTTTAATGTTTTGAGGATTTCATATATAATTGGCTATTCCTTATATTTACTTTGTATGTGTGTATGAATGTGCTGACATATTTTGGGGGGGGTTGATATATGCAAACGTGGATGTAAATTTAGATTCAGGCTATTGACAGATTGCAAAATGAGATGCAAATAAATTTGTTAATTTTGTTATTTGTGTTACTAATTGATAAAATTACTTATTTGCAGTTGTTATTAATTCTGTAACTATTTGCTGTTTCCTCTAAGCACTTTTTTAGGGTGGAAAAACTTTCTTCTTATGAAATTGGCAAAATGCTACCTTATTAAAATATAGTTAAATTCACTTACAGTAAACACAGCTTTCTTGTAATACAACTTCCAAATTACACATTATTTCTTAATCTAAGTTCCCAAGATCTTATAAAAGTGATAGAGAATTATTTCTTTAGAAAAAAATTAAAACATGTTATTATTTAATTGTATTTTTCAATTTGTAATTCATAAAATTATTAAAATTAATGGCACTTTGTTTATCATAATGAGAAACTGAATGCTTTTTATAATTAATAAACACATTACTCAGTATATTTCCCCATGAAATAATGTATTTTTTGGAACTAGCATCTTCCATTTTTTTCTTTCTAGAATGAGTACTAAATTGTTAATAATCATTTTAGTAATTAAAATATGTTATATACTAATTAAAAATTATATTATTACTAAATTTATGCTAATTAAAAATGTATATTATGTTCCTAAATACAGAGATTGTTGTTTAATAATTATTAATGTTAAATAGTGTTAATAGTTTATGTTAAATGCAGTTATGAATAATTGGATTAAATGTAAATATCACTAGTATTTAATATAGTTTTGCATAATATTGCATAACGTTATCGCAAAATATTAATGTATATAATGTTATTATATGCTACAAAGAAAACTACTACTAAAAATAGTTCATAGTTACAGACATTATAAAACTACTTTGTAATTTTTATAATGTCTGTAACTATGAACTATTAGTTATGTTAGTTAAAGGATAAAGGACACAGATTATGTTAACAATTAAAGGTTTTTTTTTTTTTTTTTTTTTTTTTTTTTTTTTGTAGACTAAAATTCTTGGTAGTCATTCAATATTTGAACATTGGGGACAATTTATATCAAAATAATCTGATTCAGTTCTTTCAGGTATGATGTACTACTCATAGTACGTGTCTTTTAATGGGGTATTATTTTGTTTTAAGAAATATTTTTGCTGATATTTACATGCATTAATGTTAGTATATGTCTATGCATTTACTATATGACTTCATTTTATGCTTAAGCATTTAATAATAATAATAATTATTATTATTATTATTTGGTTAAATTTCTCTGCGCTGTTTGCGATTCTTTTATTTCAAACATCATATTTCACTCTTTAAATTTAAAATAAAAGTTACTTTCTTGAAAGAATCATGTCTAATAATGCGCAGAAAGTAGGAGAAAGTTCTAATATCAGTGAAATCTTATTGCAATGCAATATTTTCTAAACATTTCCCAAAATTCTTTTTTAGCCTATGGCGATATGTATATTGAATAATACGCAAAATAACAACATTCGTTATCTTTCAGATTATGAAATATTGGTGAAACATTAATTAATGAACTTGGATAGCTAGTATTAATATTATTAATGTAAAAGTATGTATTATTAATACTATTAATATTACTAATATTAAAATGTATCATTAATATTATTAATAATAAATATTTCTGAAAAAATTGCTCTTTAAAATATTAAAAACAATATGAGTTGTTATAGCAGTAAATATGAGCGAGAGAATTTCTTTTTAACTTTAATTTAAAAGACAGAAATTGTAAGGAATTGAAATTATGCACAGTCATCGCATAAATTGTGATCTCACGATTGTAGAACTATAAACCAACTCTAAAAGAAATTACAAATTGGTAATTAAAATTTCAGTTTATCATGCTTTATATAAAAACGGGTATATCGGTGATACGAAAATGATTTGTCTTTTATTTAGTGTGGTGTGAAAATTGCCAAAAAACGTTGCTGGTACACTATTTTCTGGGCATCAAACAGAGCTACCAGAAAATATAATCTCAATCAGTAAATGATATTGTTCTTTGTACAATTTTTTTAATCATTAAAATTATCATTATTAATCATTGGGAATTAATTCCCAATTTAAACATACTAAAACATATAATGTTAACGCTAAATACATAAAAATATGTCTGCTGGAATATTACACAAATATCTAAGTATTTTGATTATTGCACACAAATCTGTGTTTTGCATGTTCAGCAGAAATATTTATATGAAGAGAATGCTACACAAATATCTGTGTATTTTGCATATTATACAAAAACCTCTGTAATTTACATACTACACAAAAAATTGAGTATTTTACATAAAACACAAAAGTATGTGTTTCTTGCATTATACACAAAAATACATTTAATCACAGAAAATTACACATATGAATGTGTGAGAATATTACACATAAATCTGTGTATTCTTCTGCAATTTACACACTAAAGTGTGTATTATAAGACTTATCAGATAACATTTATACATTTGGACTTATCATCAAATTACACTTTAAAATGTGTATTTACAAATTTACACATTAGGCGTGTATTTTGGCAATTTACACACCAATTTACACACATAGACATGTCGTTTTTGTATCATCGACATACCTGTTTTTATGTGTAAATTTACACATTTTTTTTTAGAGTGTAGGTATTTGAAATAACTGCAACGATACGCGATGCATGTAAACGCATTTCTGGCGCATAGAAGATCAAATGGTTTCAAAAATACCGGAAATGTTCTCAACATCCGCAACAGCTGCCACGATGCGTGCAACAAGTTCTACAGCACTTCCAAGCGTTATCCCGGCATTTTTGCAGCACTAAGAATAATAAACTCATTCTTTTCTCCCTGTTCCAGGCCTTTCTTTTTTGCGTTTTTTATCGCCACTATCGCGCCAAGAAAACGTTTCCGAATTGCTATACATTTCTGAAGCCTTGTGATGTCTTCTACCTCCCCTTAGAGTTTGTCTCAGTATTTTTGGGGCATCCTGTTTATTCTTCGCCTGATCTCTTCGTCAGTCTGTCTGCATGTAGCAACTAAAAAATTACCTAATCCGAATCATTTAAAATTCTAAATATGCATTTGTCGCAGCGTTTTATTGGGGGATTTCAAATTTTAGTAAAATTGGATTTATAATTCAAATATAGAGACAGTCAAAAGTAGCTCGTTGTGTTACGGCCTATGGGATATAAAAATATCAAGTGCTTTTAATTATGTTAAATTCGTCGAAATTTAATGAAATTGATATCCATTTATGAAGAACATTTCACTTACAGGGCATCACATAAGAATTCTCTTACATGATGGTATAGGGGAGGGGACATTATTTGCGGCATATTTTAATTATATTAAACTATATCATACATAATAAATTTGATATACGTTGCTTGGATTTACTACAAGTTATATTCTGTGTAATACAAAATGCGTTTCAATATTGTTGAATTAGATATAACATTTTAACTTATTAAACGGTGTAGTCTACATATATAAAATAAAAGATGTCTGTATGCCTGCCTGTCTGACTGCGGATAACACAAAAATTATAACATCCAGGTCTCTGAAATTTTTGGCATGTGTAGATTCTAACACCGGAAAGTGCACTTCGCACCCGATTTTCAAATTTCAATTTATATTTATTTTTAAAAATTAAAACTTACTGCGTAATAAGGATATTTGTAACTTTCCACCAATCCACGGCAGCAAAGCAGCCAGCCAATAAGAGTCTTTTTATGTGTTCCTCGCTTTTGTTCAGATGTGCAACTTGCTCAGGAGATTTTGCATGGAGTAGGTCTCATTAAAGAAAGGAAAAAAAAATCAATCATTAGATAATTTTGTGGTTCAAAACGGCTAAAATCAAAGACTATGTTTCTTTATCCTTTCAAAACATGGTTTTCGTAACAGAAATACATGTATGTGTTCACTCAAAATTTAAATATTCTAAAATTTAAAATATTCTTCTGATAATTGTTTTTTTATTTTAGTATGAATAAAGATTTTAAATATTCCCAATTTGTTTGAAAACATGTATGGTACCGAGCAACGGCGGGTGGATCATCTAATTTTGTTATATATTCTGAATGCGTTGGAAAGTGTTTCATATTCTATGCTTGGTGTACGGTTTTATTTTTCTTGTTATTTGAAAAAATTAATAGTCAGCTTTTTAGGGCAATTTATACAGAAAACCAGAAAAACATTTTGAAAATACAGAAAGATACAGTAAGCTGGTTGACAAATTGTGGATAATAAAGGTACTTTTATAAAAGAACTAACATTATCACCTTTATACCTCTTCTAACAGATAATTTATAGGCTTCGATTTACTTGTTAACTGATAAATTGGTATCTTGCATTCAACAGTTTACTACAACGTAAAAATTTATCGATCCGTGGCCTTAAGTAAAGACAAATTCGCCTTCATTCATAGCATTTTGAATTGATTTACATGGAGAAACAAAAGAAATAGGTTACAATACTGTCTTTGAATAATAATTGCATGAATAATAATTTGAATTTTGAATAATAATTGCTTTGAATAATAATGCGTTTTTAATTTGGGCAATGCACTATTAAATTTAACTGTTTTTTAGATGCGTTTGTAAGTATATAAATACGTAGCACCTATAATCGTCGTCTTATGCGCCCGCAGTCTTTCCGCATATAACAACTCAAAAACTACTTAACCGAATCATTTGAATTTTTAAATATATATTTGTCGCAGGGTTTTGTTAAGGGATTAAAAATTTTAGTAAAATCGGAGATATAGTTCAAATACTGAGACAGCCAAAAATATTTCGTTACATTACGGCCAATGGGATACAAAAATTTCAAGTGCTTTATAATGGTGTTAATACGTCGAAACATAATGAAATTGATATGCATCTATTAACCCTTTCCGGCACGGGCAAAATCTGTACAAAAATGAGAAATTATCGACTGACACCGGAATTCATAAACGAATTTTTTAAATATTTTGAATTCCCTAATTTAAGCTTTTATTGTAAATGCAAAATTTTACTAAAATATTACTGGTGCCGTTTGCAAGTTTGGAATTAAAATTAGGTATCCCAGACCGGGCACAGTGTGCCGGAAAGGGTTAAGGGCACTAAAATATATAATTTGTAGAATATGCCGTAAAAGAATATTTATTATTCATTTAAAGGGATCTAAAAATAATTCTGTTACATGATTGTATAGTAAAGGGGGGGCATTATTGGCGGCATATTTTTTAATTATGTTAAGCTGTTTCACATACAATAAAATTCATATATGTTACTTACATTTACTACAAGTTACTTCGTGTGCAATAGAAAATCCATTTCCATATTGTTGAATTATATGTAAAATTGTAACTCATTAACGTTGTAGTTTCGTTACATTATTCTGGATGTGTTGGAAAGCGTTTAATAATCTATGTTTGACGAATGATTTTTTTTCTTTCTTGTTATTGCAAAATTTAATAGTCAGATTTTTAGGGAAACTTATAAAGTCCAGCAAATATTGCGAATAGTGTTTATGATGTTACACCAGTCAAAACGTAATGAAATTGATGTGCATTTATGAAGTGCATTTAAACATATATTTTGTCGAATATGCCGCACAAATAATATTTATTATTCATTTACAGAGTACCGCAAAAGAATTCTGTTTAGTGGAGGAATATCGTTATATTCCGCATATTTTATTTATGTTAAACTGTTTCACTTGCAATAAAATTGAGAGTGCAATTTTGTTACATTAGTCTGAAAGCGTTGAAAAGTGTTTCATCGTCTGTTTGACGCGTGATTTTTAGGTGCGTTCGTAATTATGTAAATACGTAGCATAGGGTGGACCTTAAATGCCATGATTTTTTTAAATTATTATTTTTACAAGTCTCACCCTCCTATTTTGTTCCTTTTGATACAAAAACATTATGTAAAAAGTTTGAGCAATAAATTCAAATTATTAGAGCTAGCTCAATTGACCTGAAATTTATAAAATTAGGAAAAATTCAGAATATTAGCTACACAAATAAGTAAGCACTTTAAATGTTTTAATGATTTAATTGTGACAATTTATTTAATTTACAGCGCAATTATTACGTTTTCATGTTACATTAAAATTTTATTGCATTTGTGCAGGTTGAGAGAGACACATTTTTCTGCTATCTGGGTACATTTTACGATGATATTCAACAACTTGTAGTAAAAATTGTAGTTGCATTTCATCATGAGTTATCAATCCATTGTTTTCTTGAATAAGTGCAACTACACGTTCGGCATGGTCATTTACTTACTTGTAGAGATTTTAGTACCTTTTTTGCCTGTTTATAGTCTTCTCTTAACTCCCACAATTCAGGATTTACTGCAAGAAATCCATCCGGAAGTTCCAACAATTGAAACAACATCATTGACTTAGCTGTGACAAAATCTTCCAATCTTTTATTCTTGAATGAATGTAGAGCAACACTGACCCGTTAGGAGTAAATTTGAGCTTGTTTTTTAGAATTTGCTTCATTCTTTAATGCAATAACCATGCGTCTTTTAGTTAATAAACTCACACGGCTATCAAATAAAGCTAAACCAACAAGTCCTTCTGACAAATGCCACAAGTGATTAGCAAATTTATGTGATGATGACTTGGAAACAGTTGAATGTATTGATGAATAGTCAAGTAGTGATTTGAGCAATAACAGGTCATTATATGGGGCACATGAAGCTTGAGGTGCAGTGATCCAAGCTTACAAGTACACACGGACTGTAAAACCACACATATCACGTATACCTTCTTTTACAGTCAATTTAAACTGAGCCTTAACCATCCAGATCTTGAGACAATATATTACTTTGGACATCCAACGGGCATGGTATATTGCACCTGGTGACATAAATCTGATTCCCCTTTCTGGGACAGCACCTAGAAATATAATTACAACTTCTAAAAATTCCTTATAATCACCTCTTAGCTTTGTTTCTCTTTGCTCTTCTAGGTACTTCTTTGCATAGTTGATAGTCTCTTGCTTAATATCTTGTACTAGATTTGCAACATCATCAAATGAAATTCCCGTTTCGTACTTGTCTTTATCAATTAAGCTCCAATATTCCTGAAAGTGTTTAAATAATGCAACTTCAGGTGAAGATTTGACTCGCATGCATACTTCAAATACAGTATTAATTATCAGTTCCATAATGTGATGTCTGCAAGCAAATGATAAGAGCTCTTTTTTCAATTTATGTTCTAAAAGAACACATGCACCAGAATTATAACCAGTGTTTGAGCTGGTAGTTTCAAAGCACATTGCACGTATATTATCTGCTATTCTCCAGTCTTCAATGACTTCAAGGACTGCTATTTGCTAAATGCAGTTTATTGTTTTAAATATTATTGTGCATAATCTGCCATCTACGAATAAAAATGTAAAGCTAAATGCATTTTAAAATATTTTAGAAGATAGAATTTATTTTCTATGACATAGCATGCAAGTACGCATATGTTTATCATTGCTCATACGTTAGAAACTTCTACATCATTGAGCTACTTCAAAATATTGTTCTATTGAACTAATATTTTACCAGAATTATTTTTTCAGAAAAAGGAACAAATTTAGAGGGTGAGAAGATTAGATTTTGAAACTTGAAAAATAAGGTTCACCCTAGCACATATAGTTGTCGTTCAGTCCGCCCGTCCGTCTGTCGATCCGTCCGCATATAACAACGCAAAAACTACCCAACCGAATAGGTTGAAATTTAAAATATATAATTATTACATAGTTTTGTCTAGTCATTTCAAGTTTTATGAAAATCAGATGCATAGATCAATTACAAGGACAATCAAAAGCATTCCATTACATTACGGTCAATGGGGAAAATTTTTTCAAATGCATTTTAATCGTTTGAAATTTAAAATACATAATTATTACATAATTTTCTCGAGTTATTTAATTTTTTTTTTTTTTGAAAATCGGATGCATAGATCAATTACAGTGGCAAAAAGTATTCCATTACATTATGGTCAATGGGGAAAAATGTATCAAATGAATTTTAATGGTGTTACACACATTCGAACATAATAAAATTGATATGAATCTATAAAGTACATATTATAATATACATTTTGCATAGTCTGTAGTGCAAAGAACATTTGTTATTGATTTACAAGGCTACACAAAAGTATTCCATTACATAATGGTAAAGGGAGAACATTGTTTGGTGCGCATTTTAATTGTAATTTAACTATTTACAATTTTATGAGATTGATATATAAGAGTGATATTTTTAAAACTTCGTTATCGTACGAAGGCATCTCATTTGCTATGCTTCGCGTGCAATTTACAACTTGTTTTTCTTTCTTGTTGTTACACATTTTAATTATCAGATTTTTAGGGCAACTTTTAAAGGAAACCCAGACAAATATTAGGGAAATACGGAAAGTTAGAGTGAGCTGATTGACAAATTGTGGAAAATCTATTGTAATAAAGCTACTTTTATCTAACTTTTTAGCTACTAAATAACTTAATCACTTCTATCTTTCCTAACATATAATTTATAAGCTTCGATTTATTTGTTAACTGATAAATTGGTATCTTACATTCAATAGTCTACTACAACGTAGAAATTTATCGATCCGTGGCGTTGAGTAACGGCAAATACGTCTTCATTGTACAACACAAATCTCGCCTCTTTATAAAATTTATGTATACTCAATAAATAATTCAGGTACCTTGTACTTAGGAAAAATATTTAAGTCCTCAGATAATGTTGGAGGATTTATGATGCTATTTATTTTTTTTTAATGTCATTTAATACACACCCTTTTAATTTCCATTACTGACAAAAATCGTTGTCATATTTTTCCACATTTGTTGTAAATAATATTTATTAGATGTTATTTATTTAATATTTTAAAAATGGATGACATTTTTCTTTAAATTTTTTTCGTGTAGAATTTTTTGTTATAAATTTTGTTTTGCGCTTTCTTTTATTATTATTTTTTTTAGTATTTAATATCCAAATAGTAACATAAATCGGTGGAATCGTAAGATAAAGTGTGCTGGAGTCTTCTTTTAACCGTTAACACGCCCAATTAATATCGCAATGTAATAAAAAGTTTGTTTTTCCATTATTACAGCTTCAAATGTTTTAATTCATGCAGACAAATTTAGAAACTAACAAAAACATTTTTTTTTCTTTGCCTGTTCTTATTTGAAAATTCGCATTTTGGAACATGATTATTGATTGACAACATAAGCAAATATAACAAATTATTTTCCGCTATATGCTATTGTGTATTATTCTTGAATATTTTCTCGAATTCGAAAAACTTTTAGATTTCACTGATAAACAAAGTTTCTGTTTCTAACTAAGTATGTGGTGACTTTTATATTTCAGGTGATGCTGTGAAAGAATATGCCATTAAAAAGTTTCCATCACCCACAGATTTTTAAAAAATTCAAAATCCTGATAATCTCAATTTTGTGGCATTTATTCAACACATACACCTTATGAAATTTATCATTTGGTATTTTACTAATGACAAAATTTTAAATAAACATTTATAAAGCTTAAAATTAATATTTAAAACACTGAAAGTATGCATTGTTTATAAAGTTTCAGAAAAATATAGATTTTTTTGTAAAAAGAAATGATATTAATAAGAAATTTCATACTTTATGTAGCTGTAAATGTCTTAGCTGTGGGTGCTCTCTTATAGGTCATTGTTCCGAGTTATATTGACAATTTAAAGCAGACATTAAGCCACTTATATCATTACAGTAGGGTAAATCATCTTTTCTTTTAAAAAATGTTGAATATTTCTTATATCAATCTCGATAAATAGATATCTTTGTATTGTTTTTCAGGAGATTCCAACCTTGCAATCTTGATCAAGTAATTCTGAGTTTTTCTTTGATAAATTTAAGTCCCTCACAAAATCATTTAATTATTTTTGAGTTATTAGGTGTGGTTCTTCATTTATGCCAGGAGAATAGTTCATATCAGATGTAGAGGAAGTTTCAGTTTCATCGATTTCCATTTCTACAGCTGCATCATCATATGGGCCATTCCATGAAAAAAGGTAAATTGATAGTCATTTTAAAAAGTTTGTGTAAATAAATATGTTTGGTATTTACTGAATGGCAACATGTCAAATTTTATGTTTTGAGTAAGAACTTAAAGTTTGTCTTTTGTGGATTGGCAACACAACAGTTTAAAGATGGCGTGCATGTGCAAGCAAGTATGTTGAGTTTTATAATGCATTTTGAGTGAGTTTTTTTAATAAAATAAATCCAATGAAACTTTTGAAATCAACATTTTAGGTAAGTCTAATATTCATTCTTTTTATTTCACTAAACTTAAAAATCTAGGATAGTTTCAAATAATTATTACAGCACACAAAAAAAGCTTTGTTTCTGTGTCCCACACGTGACACAAAAGATGAATTTTTTAAATTAGGAGAAAAAAGGAACTCATTTATTTTGTTTAATTGGCATTTCTTAAGCAGTTTAGTGTAGTACACTTATCCTATGCTAGTTAAAAATTTGGGCCAAATTTTTATTTGGAGAAAAGTATAAAAACAAAATTGTCCTGCACGTGACACTTTATGAGCAAGACGATTATTTTTGTTTTCTGAATGCTAAATAGAAATTTATTATAGCATAGGTTTAACAGTTTAATGATTATTTTGTCCTAAGAACATATTCTATGTAACTAAAACGAAATTAAGATTTTTTTAAACATTTTTTTATGATAGTTCCATTTTTTTTCTTTTTTTATGTGATGCTAATATTTTTTATTTCTATTTTTTTTATAAATTTATTTTAATAAACTTTAAACACTTTGATGGTTATTTTTATTATAAGAACATATTGTTTTCTAGTAAGAATTGATCTACTTAATTTATAGGTTTTTTTTTCTATATAATAAGAAGAGTCATGTGTTTAAGAACTTGTTATTATTCTGCAGAAAATAAATAATAAAACTGCTTATTTATATTCTGTTTTTCAAAGTTAAAATAGAATTAAAGTTCAATGTTTCTAAGAAATTAAGTAAATTTAGACAAAAGCATTTAGAATTGATAAAGTTTGTTATTTATTTAGTAGAAATGGAAAGATCTAAGTCTACTAGTGCTAGAAGAATGAAAAAGATAAGGGAGAAAATGGTGCTATGAATCCTCCAGGAGCAATTATATTAAACATCTCTTCAGAAACAGCAGCTTCTTTTAAGATGGGTGAATAGGTAGTTGTAAAATATGATGGCATTAATTATCCTGGTGAAATTATTACAAGCACCAATCATGATAGTATTGAAGTGTCTGTCATGATAAAGAGTGGTAAATTCTACAAGTGGCCATAGTATCCAGATAAAATTCTATTTTCATTTAACGATGTGGTAAAGAAAATATCAACTCCCACTGTAGCTAAAAATTGAGGTTGTTTCAAATTTATGAAAAACTTTTGAGTTTCTGCTTATACATTTACTTTATTTTATGTTTAAAAATGTCAATTTGAACATTTATTTTGTACAAAAAAAAGTTAAAATAAATATTTTTGTATTGTAAAATGTATAATATGTATTTTCTTTTTTGTATTCCTTTATTTTCTTATTTTTGAAAAGGTTACTTGAATGATATTTGCAAATGTCCCACACTCGACAACAGTGTCCCGCACGTGACACTATACGTTATTTTTTTTAGCAGTTTAAAAATTTATTTTTCAAAACATGATGTTTATTTCATGAACATTAGACCTTTAGCTTCTAATATATATTTTTTCTTTTGAAATTGCAAAACTAGTAGAGCAGAAATGTTAGCTGGATCATAGAGCAAATAACAAGTGGTTGACTTCAGATGTCCTGCACGTGACGTATGCAAATTAATTAATAACTAAATCATAAAACCATTTAGGAAAAATCTGTTCCTGCCTGAGATATTGTTATACCAAATATAAGCTTACAAAAATATGTTTATTTCTGTTTCTGAAGAATTTTAAGCCCTATAACACAATTTTGGTGGAGTTATGGTGTCTGATTGCCCCGTACGTGACAATGGAATGGCCCATATGTAAAATTCTCTGGAGGTTTCGGTATTTTTAAATCTTCATTATGTAATGCTGGTCACATTGCTGAATCTAAGTTCGTGTACTTAATTTTATGTTTACTTCTTGCAAAGAATTCTTTAATTTTTGTAATACATTAGTAGCAGTCAGTTATTTGATCCTTCGGCATGTGTCATATCATGGGTATAGCAAAGGACATATAATTTTTTTGTACCTTTCATCCACGTCCGGAAGTTTGTAGCACGTTGTGTACACTGTAAAAAAAATCTGTAAAGGTACTAAACATTTTCTAGGAAACTGGGATTCCAAGAACTTTTCATGTAACGATAACAGGAAAAATCCATGTAACCGATTCTAAAACTTGAGTTTTTGTTGTTACCGTTACAGGAAAAGTTCTTGAAATCCAAGTTTCCTAGATAAAGTGTTAGTACCTTTACAATTTTTTTACAGTGTATAACAAGAACGAGGTGCTTATTTCTTATCTTGTTCAACTACTTTATATCCAAAGTACATATGATAGGCGCATCGATGCTTTTTCTGGTTAGCTCCCCGCACACACAGCAAAAAGAATCGGGTTCATTAAAGCATCCTCTAGACATGTTTTACATATTGTAGAGGAAGATATGATAATTATAATAAAAATTTAATTAAAAGGTCTTACAGAACAAAGAAACAGTAGTATATTTGTCCCGAAAGAAAAGTTTCCACTGTCAGGGATTTGCGTTAAAGTCAAATACTGTGGGGATGGCTAGAGCTGTCTGTTCAAGGTCGCTAACATAAAAGTTATTAGGGGGACATCTGTTTCTACTATATTGCTGTATATTCTATCGTTATAATAAGAAAAAGGAATGTTTGTGTGAATCAAATACATGAAAGAGAATAATATAATATAATTATAATGCCTATACGATGCCTACATACTCCGAAACGTATTAATGAAATTTCTCAAAATTGGAGGGGGATAGAAAATTTTTACAAGCATATTCTTTTTCAGCAGCTTGAAATCTATAAGAAACACCCAACGTATTTAAAGAAATCGAAAATTCGTTAAAATTTGCTTATCAGTGTTTTTAGCGGTCAAATGTAAGTAATATAGAGAAAACGATAAAAAAAATAATATACTTTAATGAAATTAATGAATTTACATTTTTCTTATACCTGTGATAAATGCTTCAACATAAATATATATTTTTTTTCAAAAGTTGAAATCAACCTTATATTTTACAGGAAAATTAAGGACATTGTTATTATGCTGAAAAATATAAGTTTTGTATTACAAGTAATGAAAGGTTCCCATTTGGGAATATTGGCGTTTAAAAGGTTAAAACTGTGGTTTTTTTTTTTTTTTTTTTTTGTTTTTTTGGTAAATGTGTGTTTGGTGACAGCATAATAATAATAATAATAATAAATATATAACGTATAATGGATATGTTTATTAGAATGTGCGAAGCTAATCCTCGACTAGGCTACACAAATGTTGTTAAAACCACAAATTACATTTTGATGTTCAACTATACAAAAAAAAAAAAAAAAAAAAAAAAAAAAAAAAAAAAAAAAAAATCTATTCAGTAATTTTACTTTAAATTAAATATAAAATAAGTTATAATCTTTAGATTTGCACAATATTATATTTTTACAGGATAAGCAAAAAAAAAAAAATATTTTAATTAATTTATTTTACATGTTTTTTCAATACGGAGGCTTTTTGCAATAAAAAAAATTAAAGTTTGGTTTGGTTTATTTTGTGACGGCCCTGGAAAGAGTGCCTTTCGTGGGGGTCTTTCTAAGGGAACCTCACCGATATTTACGCAAGGATTGAAGAAAACTACGAAAACTCCGAACGATTACGCCGATAGCCATGATTGGATTCGAACCCAGCGCCTGCGGTCTACCAGTTAGAGGTCAGAATCTCGCGGCTGCTGGTGGGGCCATAAAAAATTAAACACGTATAATTTCAGAAAAAAAAATGAATCACGGAGTTAGTAATTATAGATAAAATCATGATTAACTAAATAAATAAAATATATTTTCATTTTTCCAACAAAATATCTCAAAACTATTTTTTAAATTTATTTTTAAAAATACGTGTGGCATTCGGGAACTGCCGCAGTAAAGCTATTTCATAGCATTTTTTATCAACTTATGCAATTAAAATTATTTATTTATTTTTTATTTATGCAGTTTTTTTTTGTCTTTGATATTAATTCAAGTTTTTTCTTTTTCTTTGATATTAATTCAAGTTACACTTTTTGAGCGCGATGGCTGATAAGAAAACAATTTTTTTCTTTTATTGAAAAAAAGCAGCTTTAAAATATAAATTAATGAAATCTACTTAATTCCCTAGTAGGCTTGGGAAGCGATTTAATATTTTATTAGAGTTTAGGAATTATTTCTTAAGAGTGAGACTAGTTGATCGATACCTTACATGATAAAGTTTGTTTAGAAATTAATAGTAGTTAGATTGTTATAAGCTTAAGTAACAAGTAAATTAATTTTATTAAAAATTATTAGTAATAATGTATAAACTGTAATAAATTATTATTAACTTCTTATTTGTTGATGTTTCAATTTTTAGAATTTTTACTTAAGTTTTGTGAAAACTCTTGTTTTAGTATAGGAAAGTGTCGCTAGGGGGCGCTGTTAACCAAAAGACTTTTAATGAGATAGAATCTGGAGAATATGACAAATTTATTGATATCTTACACTACGTTTTTTATTTACTTATTAAAAAAGTTGTTTTTGTTATAGATTTAGAGGTCGCAACCAAAAAGTAGAAAAAGTGAAGTATTAAAAAACTCTTTAAAACAACTATAAGTTTCTGATTTATAATGAATTAGTTATTTTATTAAGATTTTAGAATGATAAAAAACTTAGTTTTGCCAAAGATCGGTAGGGGGCGCTGTGATCCTAGATTTATGAGTTGGGACAAACTCTTGATAAAGAGACATATTTAAAGATATCTTACACTATGATGTTTAATTAGTTATTAACGAAGTCGAAAAAGTTATATTTTACGTTTTAAGTCGGTGGCAACAAAAATTTTGAAAAAATGATTGAAAGTTAAACTGTTTTAATAAATTAGGCTTTAAAAGTTGTGTATTGTTTTAGTTTTAAAGTAATTGGTGATTTTAATAGGGTTACTTCAGGATGCCCCCATATCTTTGCTCGCCCTGTAGATATTAAAAAATGGAGATAGCCATTTTAAAGAGCGGAAAAAATCGGTTCGGCCAGAAAATTCCGGGCCATTTAAAGCAATAATAACCCCTAAAAATTTGATTTAAAGATTTAAAAATTTTTTGTGAATAGAGTTATCGTTTTTTTTTTTAATAGCGTTATCGTTTTTTTTTTTTTTTTTTTTTTTTTTTTTTTTTTTTTTTTTTTTTCATGGCAATGTCAATTAACACAAGCATTTTGTGTTAATGATGAGTAATTACAACAGAGAATACTCCTAAGTTAAAATAAACTGCAAATGTGCATGCTTGCTCTGACATATATGACACTAAAGTCTTTTATTAAGATTTAAGAATGCCAAAACTTAGTTTTGCCAAAAATCGCTAGGGGGCGCGGTAATCCTAGATTTATGAATTGGGACAGACTCTAGATAAAGAGACAAGATTAATGATAACTTACACTATGTTTTTTAAAGCAGTTATTAAAGAAGCTGAAAAAATTATAATTTCGTTTAAAGTCGGTGGCAACCAAAATTTGAAAAAAAGCTTGAAAGTTAAACTGTTTTAATAAAATAGGCTTTTAACGTTGTTTGTTGTTTTAGTTTTAAAGTAATTAGTGATTTTAATAGAGTTGCCCCAGGATGCCCCCATATCTTTGCTCCCCCTGTAGATATCAAAAAATGGAGATAGCCATTTTAAAGAGCGGAAAAAATCGGTTCGGCTAGAAAATTCTGGGTCATTTAAAGCAATAATAACCCCTAAAAATTTGATTTAAAGATTTTAAAAGATTTTGTGAATAGAGTTATCTATTTTTTTTTCTTCGTGGCAATGTTAATTAACACCAGTATTTTGTGTTAATGATGAGTAACTACAACAGAGAATACTCCTAAGTTAAAATAAACTGCAAATGAGCATGCTGGCTCTGACATATGTGACACCAGAAGGGGTTAATAGAAGTGTTACCACAATGGAGAACAAAACATTAATTGCAATCGGTAATATTTTTTATCTATTAACATAATCACTCTAGTAGTTTAGTTTTTTCTACTCATATCACTAACTCAATGACAATATCCACAATTCTCACTTTTATTTACTTATATTTAAAAATAAATGAGAAGTCTGCCGAAGTTTCCCGAAGTCTGCCGAACTGAAACGCGGTTAGCCGGAGTGTTAGGTTTTTTACTCGTTACGGAATTTCTAGATTCGGTCGCCGTGCTCAAAGCCCGCGATAAAAGCTATGCAATAGCTTTTTTTTTTTTTTTTTTTTTTTTTTGTAAAATGTCAACAATAGAATTAAAAAATAATAATAAAATCAATTGTTAAAATTAATTGTTATCATAAATAAAAATTCCGAGGAAATTCATAGTTATTTGGCTTAATTTACATTTCTAAAATTAAAGAACACCAAAACATAAAATAACGTTTTTGCTTATGAAAGATCCAAAAATAATATGAAAAATTCTTACTTTCAAATATTTATCTTATGAAATAATACTTCGCGAATCCAAACAAAGCATGGCTTTTGCTAGAACATAAAAGTCGTCCGTACATTAAATATTTTATTCATCTGAAAACTTAGAACATAAATAGAAAAAAAAATATGAATATAGAAAAAAAAACAATAATAGAAAAAAACAATATTAATTCAGAAAAAAAAATCTCATTACAAATTAATATTCGTTGTTTAAAAACGATAATGAGTTCAACAGTATTATAATACAAACGTTTTTTAGAGAAAATAGTTTTATTAATGAAATATTAGTGTAGGAAAAGCATTTATTAATTAAGGAATAAATCTTAGCTCTTTAAAAAATAATACCGAGTTTACTAATGTTGTTTGTGCAAATGTCTTTATTAAAACAAGGAATTTGAAATTATGTCCGTTATTTTCGACAGTTGTAAGCTTTAATACCTATAAAACTCCTCATTTTACAGGGGGTTTATAAAGTTCAGGACCCGTTTTGATGTTTAATAACTCATAAAATAATGAAGATACAAACAAACTTATGGCATTTATTGATGGAATAACTCGTATGCTTTCCTTTTCAGGTTTGAATATCTTTACTTTTGTAAATATCGTCTGCGCGTGTGGTTAATTTCAGATAATTTCATTTTCCAATCTAATTATCTGTACCTTTCTAAATATCGTCTGCTTATTAATTGCATTTTTCTCTCTTTTGTTTTTGACAACTATTGCAATGTTACGTTTGTTTTTTATGTGTTTTTTCTATGTTACTTTTGTGTGTGATGTTTTATTCGAGCGGATATCAAGGAAAATGCATACACCACAAGAGAAAGCGCAGATTTTATGGTGGTTCATAGAAACAAAATCGATAGTGCAAGCACAGTGAAATTGCAGAAGGGTCATTGCATTGATAAGGGTCATGAAACTTTTTGAGTCTATCTAACCATTTATGTTATTAATTTTATTCTAACTTTATTGTTTTATGAGTTATTAAACATCAAAATGGGTCCGGGACTTTATAAACACCCTGTATATCTTAAATATAGTATACGTTAAAATCTGGCTATCTCGATACTCCAGGGAGTGTAAAATGTTTGTCGATTTAACCGATAATTGTAAATTTTTAAAAGGTAAGAACGAAAAAATTAACTACGCTAGTTTTGTGTATGAAAGCAAGTTTTCTTTTCATTGAAAGAGAATAAAAACACTTAAAGTGACTTTGGTGTTTTATGTCTCAATAAAAATGCAACTGCTTGCAAGTAATTGCAAGTTTATTCTCTTTACGATGTTGTAAAAACGGAAAGCAGTTTTACTCTTATACACTTTTAATAGCATTTGCACATCAATAAAAGTAAGGGAGAGAAAATGCTTAATGAAATGTGTTGGTGCATTATTTCAGAAAAAATGTATACTAATCTAAAATTAGTAAATTTCTGTTGGTTGGTATCAAGTCTTAATTAAATATATTTTACTAATTATTTGCATTTCTACATTGAAGAGTAACAAAATAATTTTAGTGTTAATGTTAATATTGTTAATTTACCACGTTTGTCTATAAAATATGTGTATTGATTATAAAATGTTCACATCAGAATTGATAGCATCCATCAAACTTGTATTTCAAGTTCAAAAAACTGATTAATACATTATAAAAGTTTTTCGGAAAAGTTTTCAAAAATCAATGACAGCAAAAGGAACTTTATTTGTATAAATGCTACTTTGAATTGGGAAAACATTGATGTTCTGAGCTTCATAAAGATAATTTTTGCTTAGTAATTGCATTAAATTTTCTTACATTAACAAATATTTCTTTTTTTAATTGTTTACATACTTCTAGTTACCCGATATACTTCAATATTCCAAACAGTAATTTCATTTTGTTAAATATTTGTAGCAGACTAATGAATCGGTTACCGTCTTTTGTATTTATGTATGAATTATATTTAAGTATACACTAATATAGCAGTATTAGTTTAAAATAAATTTGCAGAAGACATATATTGCAAACTTGCAACAATTTCAACATGACAAGACTAAAAGATCATAACAAGACTGCAGCAAGCTAGCGCAAACTCTGATGTCAACAAACTTTGAACTTGCGGCTAACTTGTTCTGCAAGTTAAATTTACCTACACTGTAAAACATATCCGTTAATATGCACAAACTTTTCCGTAACACTTTCTTTTTCTATTTTGAGATTACAAATCTAGAAAGTGTTCTGTAAATTTTCCGGAAACAGTACAACTTCCGTAATAAAAATAATAATAAAATTTTATTAATTCTTTTTAAGTTTGAGATAGTTGAAAAGTAAAGTTAGTTTTTTTTTCATTATGATTTTAAAATAATATCGCATTTTTAAAAAAGTGCGTAGGATATTTTAAAGTGGAAAAAAAAAAATTCTACTTTTAATTTTAATATATATATTTTTTAATCTATTCAAATTAAGAAGCTTGCACATAAAATTTGAAACATATCGAAATATATTAACGAAATTATTATAATTTTGGCGATAACCTAAGTCATAAAAATTAATTAAAATTATATGAAATTTATTTAAATAACCCATAGTAATTATCTTTATTGAGTTTACAATAATTCGTCATACAAATAATTTGTTAAAATACATGATTTTTTAAAAAGTGTGTTAGTATCCTTTCAAAAATAAACAAATATGAATAATATTACTACAATAGAATTTAAAAACTCTTCCAAAAAAAAAAATGAAACAAAACTCTTAATACTTTCATTCGTGCATGTAATATTTTAAAGGCTAAACTTTTTTTATAAAGATAAAATTAAAAAGCTAAATATTAGAAATTATAGAAAGAAAATCTGTAAAACATGATTTAGAACTGTCCACTTAATGAAAAAATATATTATCTTTATAAAAATAAACCCACGTTCAAAATCTTGTCTTTATGAAATGCAACGGAAATAAGTAAAGATATTTGAAAACATGGTTTGTATATCCTTGGCATAATGGTATTACACTGCCACCTATCAAAGAAGAAGCCCCGGGTTCAAACCCGACCGCGGGTAAGTGATATTTCTTTTCTGTTGTTTGAATTAAATGCACATAATGTGTTCCTGATGTTAACGTTTCTTTGTAAAGTAAAGAATAAAAATCCTAAAGATGTCAGTTTGTCCTTGAAAAATTCTTTTAACTTTTCAAGCGAAAATTTTTTCATATGAAAATATCATAATAAACGGAAACATTTTGTGAAAAAACAGAAATATTTCCGGAACTTACGGAAACATTTTTCCGTTAAAATACGGAAGTAGCACAGGCGTCTAGATTACCAGTATAACTTCCGTTTTTTAACGAATTTTTTTTTTTTTTTTTTTTTTTTTTTTTACAATTAATATTAAATTTCATGCAAATTAACAGCAAACAAGCAGAAAATTTAGTTCTGTCAAGACGAAAGTACGAGAAATTCTTTGCAAACTAGTAGTAAGTTAAGCTTTGTCTTCTCAAAAAGACTGCATATGCAGTTTTATTGCTGGGCAGTAATCTTCGAATGCAAGACTACGTGTGCATAATTGTCATACTATAAGTGTGACAGTATCCCTCAACAGACCCTTCAAGTCTTTTGATGAATATGAACCGTCAGAAGTCGCTCGCATCGTTTTTGCCACTTTAACAACAACAACAACAAAAAAAAAAAAAAAAAAAAAAAAAAGATGATAGTTATTTTTTTTTAAATTGGCATCTTTTTGGATATTTGATAAGTAAAGCGTTTTAAACATTGTTAAAAATTATATGAAAGTTTTTGGGGAATAGAAAAAAAAATGATAATTTATTTGAACGAAAAAAAAAATAGTTTAAAATTTCTCCTTTAGAGGTTTTTTTAACAAATTACGTATTTAATATACGTTTTTCGACAGCATACGATAGTTTTATCATTTCACAGTTTACAAATTTTATTACAAACAACATTTTCCAAATAACGGCCATAATTATCACAAATCCCCTGGTATCGCAAGACAACATGTTTTATAGTTGACAGCAGTGTGTTCTGGAAAATGCTAAGAACATGGCGTGAAATGCTGTACAGTAAAATCCTGGTAATTCGGATTAATTGGGACCAGACCTAATCCGGGTTATTGGAAATCCTGATTATCCTGAGAATGGGAAAAAATGAAATAAAACAGTACATACTTACAGAAAATCATCTTTATATTAAATATACTAAATACTTAGACAATAAAAATATTTATTTTGTAAATATAATATCTTCTGCTGTGCCAGTTTTGTATAACTTTTAAGGGCCGCTTGTTCACGCATGCGCTTGAGCATAGTTAGTTTGTTGGGTGTAGTCTTCACCTGATGTTTAAAATAAGCCACTAATTGTTCTAAATGATTCGTTGCTTCATTATGGCTAATAACTTATGATCCTCATTGATAAACTTGTTGTCGTTTGAATCATCTTCATTTTCAACTTCTTCAGTTGTACATAAAGTGATTATTACTTACCCATCATACGTAGTATAGGGTAAGTCTTGCAATCGTTTTGAAAATCGAAAAAATTTTTTTGACGGAATTACACGTTTTAGATAGTGGAGATTCCGAAAAACATATTTTTAGAAAAAAAAAATTGCCGTCCGTCTGTCTGTCTGTCTGTCTGTCTGTAAACGCTCTATCTCCCAAACAAATTGAGATAGAGACTTGAAATTTTGTATGTAGTTAGTATGTAAGAATGGGACGAACCCTATTTAATATCAGCAACCTCGATTATCCGGAACTATTTTTTTCGGGCCCTCGAAAAATTCGTTCTGATGAAAGGTATATAAAAGTTTTCGAATTTTTTTGTTTTAAGAAATGGACGTAAAAGGCAATAAAATAACACACATTTTGCATATAGAACGAAGTCGATCGGATTATTAGTTGCCGAGATATTTGTAATCCTGTTTTCCACATTCTTCGATTTTTCATGACCCTGTATTTCATTCAAATTTCAATTCAGAGGTATATTTTAATTGGAAATGAGACGCTTAATCCGACACAGTTAATTGTTAGTTAATAGAACTATTATTTTTGGAGTTATAAGGATGTTTCTTTTACGCAGTTCGGTACTACTTGAGTAGTTTGGCGTTTTATATAATTTGTCGAAATTGGTACATCAGCAGTACTTTAATAAAGCATTACTATGTATATTAACAATATTTAAATTTTGTTTATGAATTGCAATGCATTGTATAAATAGTTTTCACATGTTTTATTTTCATATACATATCCATGATGGGTAAGTGTTACGGTGGCCCCCAACGACTAGTTTTATCATCTCTAAGTAAGGCGTAAACTTCATTATTATTTGCTTCATTCAATTTCTAATGTCGGTGATATCAACATCTCTGCAACGATCAGATTTTTTTCTTTCTTTTTCTTTTTTTAACATGCATACAATTTTTTCAGATGTAATTTCCCTTTCATTCTCGTCTGTTTTTCCTTCTTTTTCAAGCTTACTGGTTATTCAAGAAATCATAATTTGTTGCCCATAAATTCTTCCAGGAGTTTCGGAGAGTTCTCTTAGCAATTTGTTTGTAGACTTTAATTGATGCATTGTTGTTTCTTTGAAAGGTAACATCAAAGAGTTTAAATGAAAAAGATTAAGGTATTCCTCCGAAAATACTTCAAAAAGGACTTCTTTTATTCAGAATACGAAAATAAAATGAACTAATGTTATCGGAATTTTGCCGATCGCTTCTCAAACCTTGGAAAAAAACTGACCAGATTGATCCGGATTATACGGAGATCCGGATTAACGAGGTCCAAATTAGCGGGGTTCGACTGTATTTAAAATCAGGTAAAATTAATAAACAAATTTCTAAACTAGCGTAAAAATATGCTAATAAGGTATCCTGGGGTAATAACGCCACGTTAAATTTCTACCAATTTTCACGGCTTAGTTTTAGATTGCATTTTTCAAACAAATGTAGGATTTGATACAGCAACTCATTGACTATCTATATATAAAAAAATAATTTAACAGATATATGTTCATAAAATGTAATGGCGTGATTTCTTGACCAATGCAATTTGGTGTTATTATCCACATATATGGGTAATAACGCCATGCAAACAAAACTATAAAATAAGATGGAATAATGACATGTAGATTGCTCAATTCTGAAAATACAAACTCTACAACTCTAGAAATTGACAAATTGCATTCTAAACTATTGAAAATGTTAAATTTTTTTGTGAAAGTGTAAAAAAAAGAAATGTGGTGGGAGAGGAGGCAAAAGAATATCAGACTCTAATCTACTTTTTCTTTAACAAGGACCGTATAAATTGAATTATTAGAAACATTACACGGTTTTAACTGTGTTTATTAGAATCATTATTTATAATCCTATGCCTGCATTTTATGCGATGGAAAATATTTAACTTTTTTGTGAAAGTTACAGAAAAAGGAGCGAGGGGGAACCTCAACAGAATATAACACTCTGTGCCTCTCTTTGCGTAAACAGTCCCGCTTAAATATATTTATAAGAAACATAGCGTGGTTTTAACCATTTATAATGGAATACTTTAATCATGTGAAATTTTATAATAACAAGAGTTATATGAAATAAATATTTTTGTTAATACAATTATAGTAATTTTGTAAATAGTTATTAACCCATAACTCGACACTAATGAGGATTCTCCAAACCTAAAATTAAATTGTCGGCGTTATATAAAACATGCTTTAATAATTTTTTAATTAATTAAGATTTTTGATAAAAAATATTATCCCAATGAGATCTCATTAAATTTTATACATGATTCATGTGGTTATATATCATTATCTCTATATTATCTCTCTGATATTAATTAAAATAATTCTGTACAAAAAGTTTAGTGCAGCAACAGAATTCTGTGATTTTTAATCATTGATCGCCTTTTAACCTTTAACTAATGTTACCAGTCTCACAGACCACTGTTTTTCTTTTAATTTTTATAGTTTAACTTGTAATTTTTAGTTTAACTACAAACAGTATCGAAATTTTGTTTCATTTGGAACTTTAGTACTATCACTAGAGACTTTTAAATAGGTGAATATTAAGTATAATAGTCTTCTATAAAAAGTTTAGTACAAAAACACAATCCTATGAGTTATGCCGACCTTTTATACACCTTTCAATCTTGCGGTCTCACAAAACGCTTCACAATAGTTACGTTACAATTTCTGTCACATCGGTTAAAGGTTAAATTTGTAAAATTTGAAAAACCGAACGCCGAGAAAGCGGACAGTTAAAATTTAGAATTCAATTGAACAATCCAGTGGAAATTTAATAGAAACCTGATTTTGAAGATGTTTAAATCAGAATATCGAAAACATTTGATATAGTTTTATTTATAAGAGTTTAAAATTATTTTTTACATTAGTATTAAAAAAATAGAGAAATTAGCTTTGGGTATTGAACCCTCCAACACTCCCCCCCCCCTCAGCCTTAATCTTATACTTTTAACGATGATACTAATGCTATCCCATATTAATAAATAAACTCCCTTCGGATGTATTTCGGCCACTGTTGAGAATTAACCGGGGTAATAATGCCAATCCTTGGCGTTATTACCCCGGTATACTTATTGCGTGGTACATTTTAAACTACAAATTATCTCGTGAACATGCCCAAAATCTTCTACAACATTTTGAAAGTACATGAAATGTGCTACAAAATTATGTAATAAACAAAGTATTTCTGGATAAAAAATATAGTCTTCACATGACAAAACTTATCTCGCAAATTTTAGATCAGGTGTTCATTTTAGTTGCTTTCAGAAACAATAAGACCTAGAAATGGAACAAATTAACTTTAAGCTGTTTTTTGCGACTTATATGACTCAAAACCCTTTTAAGTAGAGCACATGGGTGTCATTTACCGGATTAGTTTATAATTATGCATAATATTAGCACTTGGCGTTATTACCCCGCCTGGCGTTATTACACCGGACCACCTTATTTAATTCTTGTCATTTAATTATGAACACTCTGTATATATAGTTAAAAGATTTCATAACTTATAAAATGTACAATATAAACTTTAAAATGTTCAGGTTTACTTAAAATGCGATTAAATACACAACTATAGATATTAATAGTTAATTTTATTTAAAAAAATCTTAGTACTTTCAAACCTTTAAACAGGTTCTTCCTCTTAATTTATTTAAAAAAATCTTATTATTTTCAAACCTTTAAGCAGGTTCTTCCTCCATAATTTTATTTAAAAACATCTTAGTACTTTCAAACCTTTGGAGGAAGAACCTGATTAAAGGTTTGAAAGTACTAAGATGTTTTTAAATAAAATTAAGAAGAAAGAACCTGATTAAAGGTTTGAAAGTACTAAAATGTTTAAAAATAAAATTAACTATTAACGTCTATAGTTGATTATTTAATCGCCTTTTAAGTAAACCTGAACATTTTAAAGTTCATATTATACATTTTATATTAAAAGCAAGAGGAAAATTTCATTCCGTTATATATATTTTATATTTATTTGATTTCATAACTGTTTTACTAAAAGAGTTCAGAGAAATTTTTCTGAAAATTCAAAGAACAAGATAAAAGTTAAAAAAGAAAAATGAGAAAATTAAACTTAGCTGGTTTTATGCACATTAAGTGCAAGTCTCCTTAGCAGAGGATAAAATAGACTTAAAGTAACTTTAGTGTTTTACATGTCACTACAGATAACCCTGTCTCCAAGTAATTGCAAGTTAATTTCCTTCACGATGTTGTAAAAGCTTCTTAGTTTTACACTTTTAATAGCATTTTCTCATCAACAGCAGTAAGAGGAAAAAGGCAATTCTTTTTTAAAGAAAATATAAATAATATGAAAACATATTCATAAGACATTTCCATGATAGAACAGAGTGAAATTGGAAAATAATCATAAATCTAATAATAAATGAATGATAAGTTGTGGCATGTTATTCGGTACTTAAAATATAGAACAGAGATGTTACAGTCCAATTTTATTGTAGACAACACAACACATATCACATTATATACAAATCGCAAGACGAGCGCAACTTAATCAATTGAATATTCATAAAAATTACTTAGCACAAAGAACATCTCTAAGAGAGATGTATAGCGAACACACATCCCAATCTTACATCTTAACTCCAAACTCAATTACTTCACTTCATTTCATGTCTTTTTAGAAAAGGAAGGCAGAATATCTCCGGATATTTTACCGAAGGTGGCAATAGCGCCACCTATAGATACTATAATTTAGGGAAGGCAGTCACCCTGTTACAGCCTCCCCCTCTGGTTCCGCGAACGTCCCGGTGTGGAACCAGTAACTTTCTTTGGTGGCCTACCGCGTTTCCTAATGGGTGCGACAAGCACTATGTCAGAGTCATTACATAGTTTTAAGGCAGAAGTGTGACATGTAGCAAGTGGATCATTTGGACTGTCCATACTTGCTATGACAAAAGTGGTGGGTGATTTTTGAGTTAAAATGATGTAAGGTCCATCACGTTTAGGCATGAACTTCGACGTTTTGTTGTTAGAGGCTTTACTTACTGGATGTAAGTCAACCCAAACTTTGTTTCCTGGAACAAAACTATGTCCCGGTTTCTGACTACGGTCAGCAAATTTTTTCCTCTGATCTTGCTTAGATTCAACTTTTTCTTTGATTTCTTTGGTGAATTTTGCGAATTTCTTGAGATATGGAGTAATCTCAGGCACAAAATTATCATTTTGAATTACAGCACGAATGTCATGCTGAACATCATCCGTTGTTCTCAATTCTCTTCCAAACTGCAAGAATGCTGCTGTTTCTCCAGTAGTGTCACACTTAGCAGTATTTAGTGCAAAACGGATTGTTGGAAGCTTTTCTTCCCAAGAGCAGTGATCATTTTCTACTAATATAGCTAATCTCGGCTTGAGATCTCTATTTTTCCTCTCCACAGGATTAGCCTGGGGATGGTATATGGGAGTTGGATTTTGTTTGATACCTAAAAGAAAACAAAGTTGTTGCATCACACTACTAACAAATTGGGGTCCGTTATCACATATTATACGTCTCGGTAGACCATATCTAAGGATAACTTCTTCAAGCAACGTAGTTGCACACTGCGCTGCAGTAGCATGTGTAAGGGCAAACAATTCCACCCATCTTGTTGCACAGTCTTCTACTATAAATATCCACCTTTTACCGTTTTTACTTTTTGGTAAAGGGCCAAAAAGATCAATTGATAGAACTTCAAATCTTTGTGAATACACTGTTGTTTGTAACAAACCGGATGGTTTTTGATTAGAAGGCTTATACCTATTGCATTCAGCACAATTTTTGACATAATTTGCAATGTATGAACGCATTCCAGTCCAATAATACCTTTTGGATATTCTATTTAACGTACCTTCAGCACCGTAGTGACCAGCTGTAGGTGAATCGTGGTGTTCTTTTAAAATTTTCTCCCTTTCATGTGATGGGAGAACTAGTTGAGCTTCTTCTGATTCCGAACTTGGAGAATACCTGTATAAAACTCCTTGATTCATAATATAACCGCGATCAGTCCAGTTAGTATAGTCAAGAGTTTTTTCTTCATCTTCGAAACTTTTAATAATTTTCTTTAATTCTTCATCTTTCATTTGTTCAGCACATAAATCACTTGATGATTTAGAAGGAATATCAACTATTATAGCGCAAATATCGCAACTTTCTTTATTGGTGTGATCACAAGCAGGACGAGAAAGCATGTCAGCTATGACGTTAGCTTTGCCTGGAATATATTCTATTTTCAAATTAAATTCTTGTAATTGCAAAGCCCATCTGGCAAGTCTTCCAGAAGGTGACTTTAAACTCATGAGCCATCGGAGAGGCAGGTGGTCGGATGCCACAGTAACTTCTGTTCCATCAATATATCCTCTGAATTTATTAAGAGCCCAGACAACAGCAAGTGCTTCTCTTTCTGTGGTGTGATAGCTGCGTTCTGCAGCAGTCAACAATCTACTTGCATACTCAATCGGATGCTCTTCAGGACCTTCACCCTGTAGAAGTACTGCTCCCAGAGCATAACTACTTGCATCAGTTCGAATGAAAAAAGGTTTAGTTTCATCAGCTTGTTTCAATATTGGAGCTGAAACGAGGCATTGCTTCAAGGTTTGAAATGCATTTTCTTCATCGGCACCCCAGTGCCATTCCACATTCTTTTTTGTGAGATTACTAAGTGGTCTGGATATTTTTGCAAAGTCTTGTATAAAACGGCGATACCATGAACATGTCTGCAGAAAAGATTGCAGTTGTTTTATATTCTTCGGAGGTGGGATCCTCACAATAGCATCAACTTTCCCAGGATCAACTTCTAGGCCATTTGGTGTGATCCAGTGTCCTAAATATTTTACTCTGCTACAAGCAAAGTTGCATTTATCTCTATTAGTAGAAAGTTTCCATTTGTCTAATCTTTTAAAAACAGCTTCAAGATCAGCTAGATGTTGTTCAAAACTTGATGATAAAACAATTAAGTCATCAAGATAAGTGAGAATATTTACATCTGGGAGTCCTTTGCGAAAGCTATCCATTGTCCTCTGAAACGTTGCAGGGGCATTGCGGAGACCAAACGGCATTCTTCGAAAGCGATATGTTCCTAGAGGGCATACAAAAGCAGTTTTATCTCGATCAGGTTCATAGACACTCACTTGATAGTAACCAGCATTCAGATCCAGCGTTGTCATGAACTGAGCAGTTTTCGCCTGATGCAAAAGATCGTCCATACGAGGGAGTGGATAGGTATCTGGTATAGTAACTTCATTCAGCTTCCTGTAGTCTACACATAAGCGAACACTACCATTTGGCTTAGGAATGAGCACTATTGGTGCAGAGTATGGAGACTCGCATTCTTCAATAATTCCTTTGGCTAGAAGATCATCAATTTGGGTTTTACACAATTCTTTCTTTGCCAGTGATAATCTGTAAGGAGGTAGTGATATAGGACGATGGTCTCTGGTATTTATATGATGTTCGACGACGGGTGTTGCTTCTCCCCCTGGTCGAAAGGTATTGGAAAATTTTTCAAGTAAGTCATTAAGCCTTTTTCTTTGTATCTCAGATAGATGCTGACCTTCTGTTTCTCTTAACATAACCGAGTTAACTGTGGCAGTTGGTGCTGAGATTTCAGGCGTCGTAATGAAAGGATCATCAGAAAAGGGAATTTTACGTTTATGATTGTTCTGGAAATACCAACTGTGGCTTCTCATGTCTAGCACGATCCCCATTTTATTTAAAAAATCTATGCCTAACAATGTTCTATTTCCCTGGGCTTCTGGTAAGGCAAAAATCGTTGTACTAGTTGTACGACCTTCTATTTCAACTGTGATTGTTGCTTGAAGAACGTTGGTTTCTTTTCGTAGTCCATCAGCAAGTGTTATGCTTACACCGGTGTCTTCGAACACAGTTCCTTGGTCACACAGAATCTTATATAACATTTCCCCAGCAATGCAATGAGTAGCTCCTGTATCTGCGCAAGCAACCCCTGTAACACCATTTACCTTTATGTATAACAAAGGTGTTGCTTGAGTATTGACAGAACAAGATTTGAGATGAAGGGAACGAAAATTTGCTGATTGCGTCTGCGTAGAAGTAGATGGAGAACAATTAGGACATTTGGCTTTGACAAAACCTTGTTTACCACAGCCATAACAATTTATAATCGGACGCTTATCATTGTTTTCGTATCTTGAATTTGTATATTTTGAAGTAGAATGATTATTTTTATAATTTGAAAAATGTTCGTTAGTTTCATGTTTGGGTGTTTGATTTTTCCAGAACTCTTGACCATTTGAATTTTTCGGCAAAACATGTTTCTGCGCTTCACGCGTTTTTGGATAACTTGCTGACTTTTGAGAAGAAGGTTTAATGTTTTCGTAAATGTCGAGCTTTTCAGCCAACACGACAGGATCATTTAACTTGTCCCAACCATCTAAATAATGATTTTTATATTCATGTGGACACTTTTTCTTAATCTGATCAGCGATTATTAGTTCAGTTAGTTTTTCAAATGAATTGATTTCTAATTCGGATAACCAACCCTCAAAATAATTTCTAAGTTCAAAATAAAAATCCTTCCAAGTAGAATTTTCTCTTTTTTGATGTCGGCTAAATAATACTCTAAATTTTTCTGCTGTCAACTTAAATCTTTTAAGCAATATGTCACGAATATAAGAATAATTTTTGAACATTTCTTCTGGTTCTCTGGCGATTAGTTTACCAATGTCGTTCGGAAGTACGGCAATTAATTGAGAAACCCAAAATTCTTTGGAGACATTAAGCATTTTCATTTGACGTTCAAACATTGTCAAAAACAAAAACATATCATCCTTTTCAGGAATAAATGTTGGCAAGATATTTTTAATATCTATACGCATCTGGTCTATTTGATTTTGTGGTACTGTTGTCGCGGTAGGGTTTTGAGCATGTAGCTTAAGCTTTTCTAGCTCATATGCTCTTTCCTCTGCAATACGTTTATCCTGAATCATTTGTTGTTCTGCAATTTCTTGTTTTTTGCGATCTTCCACGATAGCCATAAATGCCTCTTTAACAAATTGTTCGTCGTCTTTAAGAAGTTGACACTTCATAATTTTCTTACGTAAGACTGATAGTTTATCATCTTTATCTACATCTAACTCTAATTCTGTGCCCAAATTAAACAAATCGATTTTTTTTCCTTTAGAAAGAAACGCCATTTTCCCAAATTGTTGTTAATATTGTTGATTTATGCTTAAATTAGAAAACTATTAGATACGTGACCCATTAAATAATAAGAACAAAATGACTACCTTCCCCTTACAAGTAAATAAAACATGTAAATATGGATAAATTTTCATAAATAAATGTTAAAAAAATGCAGGAAATAATTTAAAACATACTAAAATATACCACTAATTTAATCATGAGCTCATGAAAATATTTAGAAGAAATATTATTATAAGTTAAAATTCAACCTTTTTACCAAATTAGCTTACCAATGACATAAATTATTCATTTTAAATATATGAAATATTATAGGTAATTCATTGCGAAATAATTATCAACCACACATAAATATGAAAACAACTCGAAATATGAATAAAGAACTTACTTTACATCTAAAAAATAAACAACATACGAAATAATAAAATTTATCAAAATCATTTTTAAACTCTGTGCACAGATTAAAAAAACAAAACAAAATTCACTTACTCAGAATCCTTGCTTTTAAAAACAATATCAAAAGAAATCACTTTCAATTTCAGAAAACTAATGTTTCTTAATAATCTTATTCAAAATCAACATAAAACAAAACAAACAAAAATTATATAAATATATGAAACAGCGTTTGTCTTAATAAATAAAAGAAAATGAAAACTTTTTTTTTTTCGCAGCTGGCCAGCAAAAAAAAAAAAAAAAAAAAAAAAAAAGAGAAACAAACAAACAATCAAAAAAATAATTTCAACTTTTACCGGTAAAAACAAATAAAATAAAAATCTATTTTAAGATAAAGGTTGTCGATAATTCACATAACAATTAAAAACACGCAGAAGTAAATAAGCATCGAACACTTCTGAGAACAAAATCAGATTATAATTAGAATGCTTTAAATGACGAAATGAAGTTTCAATCACAAATTAAAACTAGAAGATATTTTGTTGCTTATGAAGACTGAAGAACATTATTTATTGTCATGTCGACAATATTTTTCAATTATTTCCAATGTGAAGGGTACGGATTACCCTTTTCGAATGCATTTTCTTGCTTTTTTGTCAGGATGACGCACTTAAAACACACAATTGAAGAAGAAGAAAGCACTATTAAAAATAAGAACAGAAGCTTGATTCATTGTAGATTTGACAACACCTTTAAAATGGGTACAGATTACTCTTTTTTTTTTATATACTTTCTTGAATTTTGTCGCGATGACACTACCACACATAACTGATATTAAAGAAATTAGCACAAAACTGGAGTATATCTTGATACTTGATATTGCACATTATATAATAGAACTTTTTGGAAATCACAGAATGAATTGTTCTTGACGAACACGGCACTTGAGAACACAAAATTTCCTTTATTGCCGAGGTGACAATAATTTAGAAGTGGGTACGGATTACTCTACTTTAAATATAATTTTTGGAATTTTTGTCAGGATGACAGCAGCGAACTTGACACAAAGACTTTGAAAGCACAAAAATGTTCCGAAAGAACTCCATTTTACGTTGGGCGCCAGTGTGGGATGTTATTCGGTACTTAAAATATAGAACAGAGATGTTACAGTCCAATTTTATTGTAGACAACACAACACATATCACATTATATACAAATCGCAAGACGAGCGCAACTTAATCAATTGAATATTCATAAAAATTACTTAGCACAAAGAACATCTCTAAGAGAGATGTATAGCGAACACACATCCCAATCTTACATCTTAACTCCAAACTCAATTACTTCACTTCATTTCATGTCTTTTTAGAAAAGGAAGGCAAAATATCTCCAGATATTTTGCCGAAGGTGGCAATAGCGCCACCTATAGATACTATAATTTAGGGAAGGCAGTCACCCTGTTACAAAGTAACAAAATGCATTTTAAAGACAAGCATACAATATTATAAAAGACAAACAAGTCTGTTTGTAACTCTGACGTCATTTTGAAATTCGCAACAGCAGATGATTAAATTTCGCTTTTAAGGCCCCACACTAGGCCCAGAAAAAGACCCGGATGATAATGTAAAATCTATGGGAACGTTCTTTTCAAATATCTCGCTCAAATTTTAATATTTTTACATCATTTTTTTGCATAGGTTAGATAAGTATGATCCGCAACCGGCCTAGTTTGTACTTCTTCAATTTTGGTTTCAGTTTTTTAAATTACTTTAAATTACAAAACCGGTTTAAACTGGTTCTGAAATTGAAACTATCATAATATAAAAAATATGTAAGTAAAATCGAAAAAGTAAAAACTAGGCCGGTTGTAGATCGTCCTCAGCTATCCTACAAAAAATAATATCAAAATATTAAAATTTGACCGAAATATTTGAAAAGAACGCCCCCACAGACTTTGCATTATCATCCGGGTCTTTTTCTGTGCCTAGTGTGGGGCCTTAATGTCACATTTTCACCATGGCAAATTTTTAATTCTTAAGCCGTCGAATATGAAAAAAAAATCATTTTAATTCGCAATTTGTTAAAAAACTGCATCTCGATTTATTTTTTATGATTTTACAAATAATTTCAATGTATGATATTTTTTTAAATCTATCTCTATTGCATGCAGATAATTATGAAAAATAAATCTATTTGCACAAATAATTTAAATAATTCAGCATTTGTTTTCGTCTTACGTTTCACAAAAGTACTGATTTTATTAAATTTTAAGTCTATATTTCCATATGTATTTTGCATTTTTGGGGTATTGGTAACAGAACAACATAAAAACAGCGTACAGATTGGTTATAATGAAAGTTCTACTTCAAAATGGTCATAAAAAGAAAACTATTGGACCAATGTTATAAAACTTGGTAGTAGTTTAAAGGGGCTCGTGGGAAATTATTTCCATCGAAAACAAAGTTCAAATGCTCATCATCAGGGAGAGAAATGATGCTGTAAGCAATATTTTTAAACGAAATAACATGAAGACCTCGTTTCATACTGTCTTTAATCGTTTTTGAAACAAAACATGTTCAATGTCGTGTACACCATAGTATACTATGGTCAATTTGCGATCTCTAATTTATGATTTGAAGTTTTATGAACACGAACGGATTTTATTATACGCATGGTGCAATCGGTTTTTATCGCTTTTAACGCCTTTAAAAGGTAATTTTATTTATGTCAATGTTTCTTAAGGGTACACAAGTATTAATCCCGTTTAACAAAAAGACTGAGTTAGGTTCAGACTCTTATTTTGTTTAGAATACTGCATACAGCACCATTTCCTCCAGGTGGTGAGTACTTGAACCATTTTTTTTTCGGGAAATAGTTTCCTATGCCCTTATTTAAACTATTACCAACTTTTACAACATTTGATCGAGTAGTTTTCTTTTTTTGACCATTTGAAAGTGGAACTTTAATTATAACCTCCCTGTATATTAAATTAAATATTAGACTTTTCAATCTAAGGAAAAAAAAAGGTTTCACCTGTATTCTGTAATCCATGAATTTGTGGTTGGATTCCTAGTTTTCATAATGTACTATAGGGGAAAAATACTTTGGGAATAATTAACTGCAATTAATAACTTTTTAAACGAAGTAAACTGCGAGTGTTTTTTTTATCACTTCGTTTAAAATCTAAAATAAAATTGGATGTCAAATTTTCAATTCACTTTTTTGATCATTCAATGTCCATTTGAGTAATGAACCTGCATCCATTCACATACTGCGCGGAATTGACAGATGACACATTTACCAATCATATTACATTGCAATCGAAGAGAAGAATCTTATATCTGAAACAATCAGTGACACTTATCTGATCACATGCTTGGTGACTTTTACGTACTCTTATTGCGAAAATATTTTTCCTCTTGAGGGTTAGCGGAGCCGAATTCCATATATTTTCTACATAAACTATTATACAGTAATACCTCGGTTTTCGTTGACTTCAATTATCGTCGGTTTCTGTTTTATCCGCGAAAAATTCATCTCGGTCTGTGGAATATTTCGGAAATCCATTCCTCTCTTTCGGCCAAACGACTGGCGCCAGGTTCACGTGACCCACTAGATAATTGATATTAAAAACATTTTTTCTTGTTTTTTTTAGTTAGTTCTATATATTTTCTGAACCCAGTAGTAGAGTGCAATTTTTTCTTGGTCTTTCAAATGTGGAAGAAAACTAAATATTGTTTCAATTTTTATTCATCTACAATTATGTATATATTGTAAAAAGTGTATATTTTCGTTTTAATAATAATCTACAAAAGTTCTCATGAAGACTATTATTTACAAATGGTGTACACAAAACTTCATATAATTCGTGAAATTAAATAAGGAATCGTGAATTGATCATTATGTTCTCCCACTATTTTTTATCAATTGAGATATAAAGTGAAACTTCGTGGAAATCATGAATATCTGCATTACTGTCTTCATCAGTTGCCTTTAATTTTGTCAGCGTACCCAAGTAACCTCACAGCATTTTCTCTAAACACAGGGCGATCTTTTCCTCAGTGCAGCATTTGCGCGTCCAGGGAAACAGCAGTTTTCAACTGCAACAAAACTGTCCTCTTAAAAAAAAAAAAAAAAAAAAAAAAAAGCCTAAAAACGGCGGTTATTACATGGTAGAAATCAATAGATTACAGTAGATTATAATTTCAAATTTCTTCCCATCTCTATTTGTTAATAATTCCGACAAAATCGTGATTTATAATTTTTTAGAACAAATTCCACTAGTTTTAATCTTTTAAATTAAAATTTTTTAGAAGCCATTTATACAAAACTTTTACATTTTATCATTAACCCAATTATACGAAATTTTAAATATTTTGAACCAGTATTACAGTCTCAACATAGATCACATTCAAAAACCACTACTCATAAAATAATATACATTGTAGCGGAACAAAATTGTTATACATTTATGTTAAAAAATCTTCCATAATTGGTGATATCTTGTAATTTTTAGTGACAATGCGTTTACAAAATTTAAAACTCATCTATTATATTTTTTATATTTTATAGTATAAATATGGTTTTATTATAAGAGTGAAATGCGTGACAGAAAAATGCATTTAAGAAATTTTGAAGCAAGTAATCAAAATCTCACTTATTTCATAAAACCAAACAACAAGTCTATGTTTCATTAAAAGTGCATAAAAGTTCTTAAAGTGATTTTGCTGCTTTAAAGCCTCTAAAGATACAAACGCCTGAAATTGCAAGTTTATTTTCTTAACTATGTTGTAAAAACAGATAAAGCGTCCTAGTTTTGCGCTGTTAATTGTATTTGCCCATCCATAAAAACAAAGGGGGAAAGAATCTTAATGGAATTTATCCTTTTAATACAAAGGAAAAAAATATTATTTCGCATTAAAATTTCCTTAAAAGTAATTATGGAAGCTATAACAAAAAATATATAAAGAAAGAAAAATTACCATAGTTGAAGATAACATTGAAATAATTTTTAAATGTTTATTTAAAAGAATAAACTTGGAATAATCTTGGAATTTATCCCCCCATTAATCTGCAAATAAAATATGTGTAAAATCTACAGACAATTTTGTTCGCTTTATACCACAATGCTATTCCTTTCGCGACGGGAGCCCTTTACGAAATTTTTAATATTTTTTTACCGATTTTAAAAACAAAAAATTGTTCCTTATTGAATAGAGAAAATGATCAGATTATTTTTTTTTCTTATTCTTTTATATTTTCCTTTTAAAAAATATTTTGCTATACTAACATAACATTCTTGTTTTTGTTTATTAACCTTTTTTTGTGTGTGTGTGCACCAGACACACCTAAACATTAACATGGTTCCCATTGCATTAAAAATATTCCTAAACTTGCTATACTGGATTTTAAGTTGCCCTGCAAGCACTTTTGCCGATCCCACCGAAGCTAGCATTGGAAAGTAAACACGAGCTTTTGGTTGGTTGAATAATTTAAAGAGCAATTGTTGTTTGTAAATAAATCATTCTGAATGTGGATGTACGTATTCGGGGAGTATACGAGTATATCATGTTAAAATAATAAGAAGAAATGACAGTTAAGAAAAAATATGGAACAATTGGGTTTGTAAATATCGCGTAATTATCGCCGTAAAAAGAAAATTTGATTATTGTTTACAAATAAATTCTTCCAAATATGGATTTAAATATTAGAGGCATATGTGTGAATGTCATGTTAAAATAATTAAAAAGAAATTCCAGTGTTATTCTTATTAATTTTGTTTTATGTAATACAGAAAAATTGACTAAATTACAGAAAATCTTTCTTTTTGTCTATCAATAAATATGTAAAATAAGAAGGAAACTAATTAAACTCCATCTTTTAAAAGGTTTTTAAACAGAAACTGACGATTACATAAGCGTAAACGCAAAAAGGAACCAAAACAAAATGCCCTTTAAATTACTCAGTCAATCAGAAGCCCGCATTTTCTCCCTTATGCCAGGTTTGGTGAGATCAGCAAAAATGCGCCCTGCGACTAGGTAATCCAAAAAATTATTACATTCTTCCAATAATCTGATTAAATAAAGCAAAGTTTAAGGTAAAAGTTTACTGGTAGAGAAAAAGAAAGATTCTGAGTTTATCATGCAGCAGATATATTGGTCGCTTGTCCCCAAGGAATTAAACGTACTGCTATTTTTCTTTCTGTACCATCAAAACATAATTTATCAAGAATCTCCTTTTCTGTTTATGCTGTACTACATAAAAGATGTAAACTTAATTATAATTACATAGGCACCTTATAATTACATATGCACCTTACGCGTTGTCGCTTTTTCCCGAGCTTCCATTTCAGGTAAATCAGGTAAATGAAACAGACCTTCAATGGATTCCTAATGGTTTCTTTTTTTTATCTACAAAATTTTTAAAAAAAGCTAAGCAGTGACTCCCTTTCGTTATCATTCGTCACAAATGTTTGTGGGATGAAATAAAGAGCTGTGCTTGTAATAAATAAAGTGGATGCTCTAAAAGATGCGCATTGTATTGGGAATTTCTTTTGATGGAAAATGTTTTAATTTTAGTGGAATAATTTGTTACTTAAGTTTTTTAATGTAACATTTATTAGTGATGGGCAATTCTCGAAAATTTAACAATCAATAAAAATCGTAATCGTAAAAAAAAACACAATCAATAAACTCATCGATTAATTTCGAGAATGTACAATCGAGAGGATTTACAATCGATTATTAAACCTTTGTAATTGCATGTTTAAAACGGATAGTTTAGTAAATACATGGTAATTGAAAACAAATGAATTTAAAAAACAACAAAAAACCGAAAGGAGGCTATAATGAAACCACAATAGTAGAAAAGCTTGCAGCGTAGTTTTCTGGATGCAAAAAGTTGAAAAGTCGCGAATAGGTATGAAAAGGTAAGGGAAGTATAAATATCAAAATTAAAATTTTTCGACAATTAGTAGCAAAATGGTCAAAGGAAAAATAATCAAAAGCACCCTTTGTGATGAGAACATGAACTTAAAATATAGTAAACGTGATCAAAATCTTTTATTGATTTTTGTACAGCATTTGAAATAAGTTCTACAATTTCCCCGTTATTAGAAGACTTTCTACTGGAAAATATTCAAAGAACTCCGCGGAGGGCAAAAAGGTGGAGGAGAAATGAAAGTGCATAATATGAATAAATGATCATAAGGCTTTCCAACAATATATCACATGACGGGTGTCGTTTAAATTTAGAAAAGATCCCTCCCGCGGGGGCGAAGTGCAGGGAGGAGCGCGGGAGATATATAAAATAAAATAGTAGTCACAGAGTTTTCCAATGATATATCGCAAAAGAAATGTCAGCAAAAGACAGAAAAGTGTCCTCTTAGAACCTCAACTATTTCCCTCCCTACTTTCGGAATGCACCCTGCTCTGCCTCTTTATGAATTTTTTTATATATTATAAAGTATATGTCGTAAGTCTCCTTAAAAAAGGCAAAATTATTTCAATTATGTTCGAAAATTGCGTCTATAAGGGGGGCAAATAGGGGAAAGGAGAAGAAAATTTCATAGTATGACAGAGTGGTCCGAAAACTTTCCAATGATATAGCATACGACGGGTCCATAAAAAATTAAAATTTAAACTTCGCTACTGCACTATTGCTATTTCCCTGAATACACCCAGAAATCGCACAGCCTCTCTTTAAAATGTTTATATCTAATAAATTATATTTACCAGAGCGCTGCATCAAAAAACCACATCTAAAATGAAATTTATTCTCGAAATAGCTACGACTTAAAAAAAAACTCACCCCCTCATCGCTCCCCCTCTCTTCCTGCTGAAATTCAACTCCAGGAGAAGAAATGTTCATCATATGGAAGAGTGGTCCAAAAACATTCCGATGATCTATCTAATGACGGGTCCAAAAAAAGTTTGAAATTTACTCCTCACCTGCGGGTTTACTTTTTCTTGCCAAAATACACCAGGAAATCACACAGGTCCCACTTTAAAATGTTTATAATTAATAAATATTTTTACCTGAGAGTTCCATAAAAAAAAATCCACTTCTAAAATGATATTTACTGTCGTAATAGCTACGATTTTAAAAATTCACCCCCTTATCGCTCCCCTTCTCCCCCTCCTGAAATTTAACTCCAGGACGAGAAAGATTCGTAAAATGAAAGAGAGTTGCGAAAGCATTCCGATGATATATGTATAGCATGACGGATTTAAAAAAAAGTTTGAAATTTACATGTCACCCGTGGGTTTACTCATTTTTCCCAGAATACACCTAAAAATGACGCAGCACCCACTAATCTTTATATTTAATAAATAATATTTACCGAAGACTTCCATAAAAAAACTCACATCTAAAATGGTATTTATTGTCGAAATAGCTACGCTTTAAAAAATTCATCCTTTTATAGCCCTTTCCCCATCCTGAAATTCAACTCCAGCAGGAGAAAGATTCGTTAAATAAAAGAAAGGTGCAAAAACTTTCCGATGATATATACATAACATGACGGGTTTAAAAATTTTTTTGAAAGTTATATGTCACCCGTGAGTTAACTCTTTTTTCATAGAATACACCTAAAAATGACGCATCCCCCACTTTCAAATCTTTATATTTAATAATAATATTTACCGGAGAGTTCCATAAAAAAACTCCATTTCTAAATTGATATTTACTGTAAAAATAGCTACGATTTAAAAAATTCACCCCCTTATCGTACCCCCTCCTAATCTCCTGAAATTCAACTCCAGGAGGAGAAAGATTCGTAAAATGAAAGAGAGGTGCAAAAACATTCCGATGATATATGACGATGAACATGACGGGTCCAAAAAATGTTTGAAATATGCATGTCATCCGTGTGTTCACTCATTTTTCCCAGAATACACCTAAAAATGACGCAGTCCCCCACTTTAAAATCTTTATGTTTTATAAATAACAGTTATCGGAGAGTTCCATCAAAAAAATCAACGTCAAACATAACATTTGCTGTCGAAATAGCTACGATTTAAAAAATTCACCCCCTTATCGCTCCCCTTCCCATCTCCCTTATAATACGATTCCAAAAGTAGGAAAATTCATAATCATGAAAGAATGAAAGAATGGTTAAAAGAGCTTTCGGATATACCTCTCATTTCAACAAATTTCATCTAGATAATTTTCTAGTACTCAGGCATCTCGAGAAAATTGTTGCTTTGTGATGAAAATCAATCTCGATGAGATCTCAGGTTTATCGAGGGACCTTGTAGCTTCGCGATGAAAATTCTACTTCGATAAAGGCTTCCGCCGTTATCGAGAAACTTGTGATTTCCCGATGAAAACCTTTTTCGATAACGATGAATTTCGTTCTCGCTGGGAATAGAGATGAGAAGGTTTATCGAGAAGAGTTTTACGATGAAGCTTTATGAAATGAAAGGTTTATCGAGAAACGAGGTACGGAAAGAAGCATGAGAATAAGACAATAACTTGTGAAATTAAGACCTAATTTTCAATATTTCTCGTATTTTAGCCTTACCAAGTTGTCACGTACCTGGAACCCTCCAATAAGTATTATTTATTAAAAAAATTTTCAAAGAGGGGGCTAGAGAGAGGACAAACAAATGTTTAAAACCATAGCAATTTCTATAATACCTACCATTTTAAGTGTGGTTTTTTTTGTTCGAATCATTTAGTAAATGTTATTTTTCAGATGTAAAAAAAATTAAAGTGCGGGCTGCAGGAATTTGGGAGCGAAAGGGTGGACCCAGGAGGGCGGGGGGAGGGGGACAAATTTTACTTTTTTAAACCCGTCATGTGGTATATCATCTTGTAGATCTCGGATTACTCTTTCATATTATGATACTTTCTCCCCCCCCCACCCTCTTACCAATTGGGTTCCCACGGCGGTTGGGGGGTAGCAGTTTTCGAAACTTTTTTGCGTTTTTATCATCTTAGATCGAATTTTTGAATTGAAAACGTCTGTAGACGCATTGACCATTTTTTGAGATGGGAAAAAACCATTGAACTCGTCACATTGTTACCTTAACCTAGGCACATTGTTTTAAAGTTCTCTCTTGAAGGGCCTCTTCCAGGGGGGAGGAGCTTGATCCCCTCCCAAACATCAACCTTAAAGTATCACTCATTTAATTCTCTACCAATTTTAACGTAAAAGTTTAAGCTACATGGCATCTCGGGGGATGTGGACACCCCCCATGTAGGTTATTCACCTAATTTTGTCCATTTCTTCACTTTATTTCATTTTTTAAAAGGCTATAACTCTGCTTCTATGGGAACTATGGCGGGGAGAAAAATTATAGCATACCTAATTTTTCTTCTCCGCTCCTTTTTCAATTTTCTGGTTTCCCCCAATAGCACCGATCTTTTGTGGGGATGGGGACAAGGGGGGGGGCTTTTTTTAATTTTCAATGTAATATGTCTATTGAAAGCTTATGCTTCATACATTACAAGTCTAGCATTAAAAATTTTCTCACGTCATTCTGTATCACGTTAGGGACTCATAATGGTTTGAAATTTAAAATTTCTCAAACTTCTACGAGGTTTTTGCTAAATTGGCATTTGAAAAAATCGTGCCAATGTGTTGTGTATATGATATCTGTGCCGTATAAATATTGTTCACCACTGCTGGGACTCTGGCTTACTCTCGAGTGTATTCGTTAACTTACCGCGGGTACTTAGTCCTTGTATTTAGATGATTATGAAATTTAGAAAAGCAGGAAGTTGTAGTATGGCCTGTGACCACTTATTGTTCTTATCTGCCTCGATCTTGTATATTTGCCCCACTTCGCTACCTTGTGGGGGGGGGGGGCAATTTTCAAAATTTAGCGGAGACCCCTCATGTGATACATTGTTGGAAAGGACTGTGACCATTACTCATGTTATGTAACTTCCGCAGACTTTGAACGTACCTTGACAACCACGGGAGGGACTTTTATAAATTTAGCCGAGACTACTCATGTGCCATATCATCCACTGTTACCACAGTAATACCACTTTCTCATGTTATGCACTTCCCGCGGTCATCCCCTCACTTTGCCCCTCTCGGGGAGCATTCTTATAAATTTACCCAAGAGCCGTGATGTGACATATTGTCGAAAGGCCTGTGACCACTTTTCATGTTATGCACCTCCCTTGTCCCTCCCCACCATTTTCTTTGTAGAGGAGGGCATTTATGTAAATTAAAATCGATACCTCTCAGGTGGTATAAGGTTGGAAAAGCTTGTGACCACTTATTGATGTTATACACCTTCGGTGACCCTTACTCCACTTTGCCCTTTTGCCCACTTTGCGCTTTCCTAAATTTTGCCAATAATTCTCATATGATGCATAGTTGGGAAGCAGTATGCCCACTTATTCATATTATGCAACTCCTATGCCCCTTTCCTTACCTTTCACTCCCCCTAGGATCCGGTCAGAGGTTCGTTCGGTTCGAGATTTATTTTCTTTTTTTAGTTTACAAGATTTTGCTGTGAGTGCACACCACGTTTGGTTTATGATGCGAGTATTGGTATATATACAACGAGGACCCAGTTCGAGATTTCATATTACAAAATTGCGTATAAATTAGAACACCAATGAAAGGAGGGGCTCACTAGCGAGTGAATCCTTCGTGTCTTTATTAACTCCGACTCATTCACCTGCAGACGACTCTTCATAAAGTCGAATTCTGTATGGTATAAAAGCAATTGCAAACTGGAGTCATCGAGAAAAATTTTACACAATCGACAGTTATCGAGATTTCCATGCAATCGATAAAATCGAGAAAAACTTCACGTTATCGCCCATCACTAGCATTTATATACCATTCTCGCGTGAGAATTTAAATACAACAAACTGGAAATTACATGCGAAGCGTAGCAAATAATGTGCGTTCGTATTAAATCGAAGTTTTAAAAACATCCAGGTCTTGCTTTTACGGTATACAGTATTTCGGATACAGTATAGTGGACAAAATCTTTTATGTGTCTGTGTAAATATTGTCTGCTTTCTATTATACAAGAAGGAACTTGTATTAAACTTAGGCCAATTATATCAATTTCATGAAATGTGAAAGTGTTTAATATAATTATAAACAAGTTAGAAATTGTATGTGAAGCGTAGCAAATGAGGTGCATTCGTACTATAACGAAATTTAAAAATATTCAAATTCTGCTGTTATAGTAAACAGCACTTCGGACACTATAGTAGTCGAAATCTTTTGTATGTTCCTGTATATATACAGCAAGTAACTTGTATTAAGCTTCAACATCGTATATCAATTTCATAAATCGTGAAATAGTTTAATATAATTAAAACACGCCCCAAACATTGTTTCCCCATATACCATTATGTATAGTGAAATACTTTTGTTTGGCCCTTTAAATTAATAATAAATTAATAATAAATTGAACATAATATATATTTTAATACATACTTCGTAGATTGATATCAATTATACTATATTCAAAAGAATGTAACATGATTAAAATGTACTTGAAACTATATTTCCTGTTGACTCTAATGTAATGGAATACTTTTGATTATCCCTGTAATAAAACTATACATGTAATTATCATAAAATTTGAAATAACTGGTCAAAATTTTGCAACTATTGTGTATTTTAAATCTCAGATGATTTGGTTGGATAGTATTTGCTCTGTTATGTCAGGACAGGCAGACGGATGAACGGACGGACCAACAGATGGACATACTGAACGATGATTATAGGTGCTATATATTTATGTAATTACGAACTTACATAAATATATTCAGATGTTGGTGTAATAGTATACAGTATTTCGGATACAGTACAGTAGTCAGAATTTGTTGTGTGTCCCTGTAAATACTATCTGCTTTCTTTAATACAGGAAGTAACTTAATCCTCATGAGCGTATATCAATTTTATGAAATGTTAAATAGTTTAATACAATTAAAACGGGCACTAAACAATGTTCTCCCAATGCTCATATGTAATGAAATACTTCTGTGGGGCCCTGTAAATTATTAACAACTATTTTTTGTATCGCAAATTGTACAGAATATGTATTATAGTATACGCTTCAAATATACATATATCAATTTTATTATGTTCAAAAGAGTGTAACAGCATTAAAATGCACTTGAAACTTTTTTCCCCCATTGGCAGTAATGTATCGGAATATTTTGATTGTCCGTGTAATTGAACTATGCATCCGATATTCATAAAATTTTAAATGGCGCGACAAAATTATGTGATTTTTTTTATTTTTTAATTTCAAACGATTCGGTTCGGTAGTTTTTGCTCTATTACATGTGGACAGACAGACAGACGGACAGACGGACGGACTGAACGACAACTATAGGTGCCACGTATTTACGTAATTACTAACGCACCAAAAACAGCCCAAACAATACTTCCCCTTATACCATTATGTAGTGGAATACTTTCGTGTTAATAAGCAATTAATTATAAATATTCTTTGCATCACAGACTGTACAGAATGTATATTTTAATGTATGCTTCATAGATTCATGCCAACGCTTTGTATTCGAAAGAGTGTAACTTCATTAAAATGTATGTCGAACTATTTTCTCCTATCAACCATAATGTAATGGAATATTTTGATTGTCCCCTTAATGAAATTGTGCATCTGATTTTCATAAATTTTGAAATGACTCGACAAAATTTTATAATAAATATATATTTCAAATTTTAAACGATTTGGTTAGGTAGTTTTTACTCTGTTATATGAAGTCAGACAGGCAGACAAACAGACAGACAGACTGAATGATGAATATAGGTGCTACGTATTTATATAATTACGAACTCACCTAAAATATTCAGATCTTGGTGTAATAGTATACAGTATTTCGTATACAGTATAGCAGCTGAAATCTTTTGCGTGTCCCTGTAAATATTATCTGCATTCTATTATACAAGAAATAACCTGTAGTATTCTTTAGAAAAGTATATCAATTTCATAAAATGTTAAACAGTTTAAAACAATTAAAACGCGCATCAAATAATATTCTCCCTATACCATTATGTAATGGAATACTTTTGTGTGGCCCTGTAAATCAATAAGAAATGTTCTTTGTGGCACAGATTGCACAGAATGTATATTACAGTACATACATCATAGATGCGTATCATTTTTATTATGTTCGAAAGAGTGTAACACCATTAAAATGCACTTGAATTTTTTCCCCCGCGACCGTAATGAAATGGAATAATTTTGCTTGTCGCTGTATTTGACCTATGTGTCTGATTTTCATAAAAATTAAAATGACTCGTCAAAATTATGTAATAATTATATATTTTAAATTTCAAACGATTCGGTTGGGTAGCTTTTGCGTTGTTATATGCGGAATAGACAGACAGATGGACGGACTGAACGTCAACTATTGGTGCTACGTATTTACATCATTACAAACGCACGTAAAAACTTTCTGCTTTTCGACAGAAAAACATTACACTTAATTTTTTTTACTTCTCAGAATGTAATGAATTACAACTTGTTGATGGGGTCCGGTACACAATATTCTTCAAATTTTCTAAAAAAAGTTTATTGCATCAAAAATTTCTGTTTTTTTTTTTTTTTTTTTTTTTTTTTTTTTTTTTAATTCTTAAAATGACGTTTAAATCATGTTTCTATCTTTATTAAAAGAGGAAAATTTTTTTTGTTTTGTTTTTTTTTCTGTTTGCAATATGCTTTTACGCAATGATTGTCCTGGAAATGTGAATATGCATTTTTCTTCATGATGGGTTTTTTCACAATGTCTCGTATTTAAAAGTTTATAACTCAAGCATTCTTAAAGAGAAATGCTTCAAACTGCGAACATGGCATAGCTCTTTATAAGAGGAAACAATCGTAGAAGATTCGACTTTAACTAAATTTCGAAAATAACCTAATACCACACAATTATCACCTGCTTTAATATTACTAAAACTTCTACCGGCCTCTCTGGCACAGGTATTAGCTTGATCTTTGATTCTTGGACATTCGGAATATGAGGTTAATGAATATTTGTTTTAAAATATGTTTAAAATGATTGCTATTTTATTTCCGGTATTCATCAATATAATTATTTCTTTAATATCTCAATATATTGCGTTGGGGAAAAAGTAATTTCGTTTTTAGCCAATAGATAGTTTTAAAGTCGTATATCTCGAGTACTACTTACTTAATTAAGCCATACTATACAGAATTTGAAAGGTAACAGTCTCTAGCACATTTTAAATGTAAAGTTATTATCATCTGTTTAATCAGTCAAAAGTTATTACGTTTTAAAAAGAGAGATTCCAGAAGATCATTTTCGTCACATTTTAGTTTTTAATTTCTAAAAAGAGAAAAATGCGGCTCAGGTTCATCGAAAATTGCGTGGCGTTTATGGTGATCGATGCTTAAGTAAAGGCCAAAGTCAGAATTTGGTTGGCTCGTTTTCGTTCCGAAAATTTCGATGTTAAAGATGAACATTTCCCTGGCCAGCCTACCGTTGAAAAAGTCGATGGAATTTAAAAAAAAATCGAAGTAGGCTGACGTATTTTTTCCTGCGACATTGCTACGGAACTAGACATGGGAAATATAGTTATTTTTGGTTAACATGTTACATCGTTCCACACTGGCGCAAGTAACAGGTTCCAACAACCTGTTATTTTTGTAACGTATAATTAAAGGCTGTATACTGTCAACAGATGTTTTAACTAAAAGTAACTTACTTAAACTAACTAAACTAACTAAAACTAACTTACTAAAACTAACTTACTTAAATAAAATGTTTGAAATAAATTGAGATGTACGTATATAGACGCTTTTTTTTAGATGAATTCGCATCATTAAAAAAAGTTTTTCGTTAAAAATTTAATTTTTACAGGACAAAAGTTACCTAGTTATGATACTTTTAAATTCATTTATTTTCAGTTTTCTGGCACTAAAAACACATTTTATGTTTATATTGACTAATCATCAAAAATTCATAAAATTCTAAGTTTTATAACTCAGTAATTTTTAGACATAGAAAAAAAAACATTTTTACTATTTTAGTCGTTAGAACACGAACAAACTTTTTTTGAATGGTACTTGTACGATGCAGACATTGTAATTTTTTAAAAAATTTCTTAATTATTTTAAAAAACATCTATTTCAATATGAATCAAATTGAATTCAATCAAATTGAATTTTAAATTATGCATAATAAAATCTGAAATATTTTTGTTACTCGAACAATACCTCTAAAACAAACGGTTCTGAAATTATCTTCTAGTAAACATTAAGAGGAAACACTCTGTATGAAAATAAACACGTTTTTAATAATATAATTTGTAAAAAAAGAAAAAAGAAGAAGAAAAAATGGAAAAAAAAGAAAAAATATGAAAGTTTTTTTTTTTACTTAATTGCTGCCATGTGTATCAATGCATGTGCATAAAGAACAACACAAGAACATGAAAATATTCCTTATACATTTTTAATCAAATGCAGTTTATTAATGCAATACTAAAAACATGTTTTTCATATTAGGTGACAAAAAATCGGACACATTCAATTGCAAATATCGTAACACGGTACATTTTGGTCACAGAAGAATACATTTTTATTGTCTTAAATGTTAAAACATAGAGAAACTTATAAGATCCAGACATTGTAATTTTTTTTTAATTTCTTAAATATTAAATAAAGCTATTTTAACGTAAATCAATTTTTATATGATGCAGAACAAAATTTGAAACATTTTTGCAACTGGAACTATATCTCTAAATCTAACGGTTTAGAAATTAGCTTCGGGCAAACGATAAGAAAAAACGGTGCTTTAAAAACTTAATTTTCAAAAAAAAAAAAAAAAAGATCCATGATTTTACTGCAGTTATATTTATTAACACCTCATCTGTCTAGAGATAATCTATAAGAACCTGAAAATATTTATTAACTTTTAATCAAAAACATTTATCCAAACACCAAACAGATTATTATTACGTTTTTCAAATTAGTTACATGCGTGTTAAAGTTAAATCCTTGCACAAACAGTGTGATGTTATTGCCTTTCTTCTACTTACAATTAAACAAAATCACAGAAATAAAAATGTTTATAGCTCATATTTCCAAAAAACACGGTGTTGAGACTCTAAGAAAGAAATAAATAATAAAAACGCATGTCTCCTTTTCCATAAAATATCTAGCATCAAATAAAAAAGGAAAAGACTGTCAAACTCCATGAACTATATCCCTTTTAAACATTCAGATTAGAAACACTACCGGATCAAAAATGGCTAACCGCAATAGCTTTAAGAAAAATGCTATGAAATAAAATTATATCCACCCTCTGATTCCTTTTACACTTTAAACATTGAAATTCAAAGACAACATCACTGGGTAAAAAATGCCGGGCGCAGTTACTCAGCCAACGCAACGAAGTCGGAATTACTGCCGTCCTGTGATATTTTTTTATTGAAAAACAGGTCTTGCTTTTCATTCCAATAAATCTCATCTACTAAAATGGTTTTATGCAACACTATTTTTAAAATAACAAATTACAACAGTTGAACTCATAACATATGATGAGATAAAAAATATTTTTTCTTCGTGTTAAATTAAAAACAGTTATTGTAATAGAATCAATAATAATAAATAACTGCCAAGCTCTATGTCTATACCGTTTCTGGGATTTTTTTTAACAGACGTTGATTTTTGTTTGTTTGTTTGTTTGTTTGTTTTTCTGGCAGGTGGCCAGTGTGTGCCAGTCAGTTGGACTTTGATTGGCTGTTTTGCGAATCTTCTAAGGTTTTTACTCATTTTTCTGCAAAGGATGTGGATGACGTATCTAGTCATTAAAAACTACTAAGACATGAAAGGACGATTTTTGATTGCTTGCGCTGTTAATGATTTCTTCGTTTTAGCTTTGCGCGTTCAAAGAAGGGATTTTTTATTTGAAAGTTACAATTTTTAAGCTCCTTTTTTTATTAGTATCGAAAACAAATTTTGGAAATTTTATTTTTATTATCATTTATCATTTTAATATGAATTTCTAAAACTTCTTTCAGCTTTTTCTTTTATTTTTTACATACTTTGTGGGCAATGCGTTATAAATTTAACAGTGACTTTCCGTTAATATGTTACTAAATAATGTACTATTGGTGAATAACATTGTTATTTATCCTAATACGTTAAATAATGCCCATCTCTATACGGAACTAAACATCGACCATAAAATACTTTTGAACCATTTACAAAAAATTTAATACCAAAAGAAACTCGATACTTGGCTTCCCCATGAGTTTGCAGTGAAAAAGTTTAATGGACAGAGTTTCCATTGGGAATTGCTACGGATACGGAACAAAATCAAGCCATTTTTGAAACAAATGATTATGAGTGATGAAAAGTAAATCGCGTACTACAACAATGTGCGAAAAAGATCGCCATCTAAATGTAAAATAAAATTCAACATTTCCTCTAGAAATTTAACACATGCATTATGCTTCATGTGCATAATGTGTATACAATTTCCTCTACGTCAAATCTTTTGAAAGAGCTAATTTGTTACTGTAATTTAACTTTTATTGAAGCATGAAAGGAAAAACTTGGTGATATATTAATGAATACGCTAAATAATATTATTGTTTAAATATGAGTTTTACGTGCTGTTTGTTCATAACATATTTACTGAAATAAATATCATTCATTCATTTTTGGACGCTATCATAGTTGCTTTTTAAAAAAGGTAATCGCAATTAAATTTGATTTTGCAACGAAGATGCGAGATTTTGTAATATGAAGATAAAGAAGAAGAAATAATAATTGTGAAGTGAAAACTTGTAACGTTTCAGTATTGTTAATTAGTCAACATTAATTACATCTTTACCATAAATATATATTAGTATTTTAATTTAATATCTTAAGAATATGTAGATAGTGTCCGCTTGAGACCTTCCTGATTTCAAATGTTAATTGTATGGAAACTATATTCCTAGAGATTTACAGTTTTCAATATCCTGAATAGCATCACAACAATTTTATTTTGCAGCATTTTTACTTTCTAAATAGTTAAATTTTGTTGTCTGCATTATTTCTATGTCATAGTGACAAGTTTCTTTCGATTCAAACATGTCTTGAAGAGTTACATTTTCGTCCATACAGTGGGTGATCGGTTAGCGAATTTAATCCAGTCCAAAATATTCTTCGCCATCCGAATTGTTCATTAACCAATCATAGACTTAGTAATAGTCCAAGAGCAGATAGTGAGCACAAAATCTTAAGGTATTGAGCACAAGAAAAAAACCCTTTTATTTTATGATCTGATGATCAATGTCTGACGGAGGTGAAGTGGTGCATAAGCCAAACATTTATACCACTAGATGTTGACTCGTAGGGTTATCACTGTATTTGCCGTTTAATCATTTCATATCTTTGATTGTACGACAAACACAATGTTAGACCTACGAGTCAACCTCTAGTGGTAATAATTTTTGGCTGGTGTACCACTTCATTTTCGGTAGACTAGGATCATTAGATTTCCCTATTACTACCCTTCCATAAAATAAATTATTTTTTCTTGTGCTCTGCACCTTAGGTTTTTGTGCTGTAGGCTCTTGAACTATAACGATATGTATGGAAATTCAATCAATTCTTTAAAGTAAAATATGTATAAAAATACCATAAATATTCTCTTTAAAGCAAGAGTAATATACGTCCTTATTTAATATGAACATATACATGGACTATTGTATTTTGATGGCTTTGCCCACGTCGTGGCTCACTTATTTATAAAAACTAATTGCATGCCCTTTCTAAAAACCTTTAGCATCGCATTAATTATCTGCGTCAATAAATCATAACCTTTTGTCAAATTGACCATTTATAAGCTTCTTAGTTCACTAAAAGATCTTCTATACTTCAGTGTCAGATAAAACGTAAGTGAAGCATAGACCCAATTAATAACACTGATAAACAAGGTTTCTGTTTCTAACTAAGTATGTGGTGACTTTTATATTTTAGGTGGTGCTGTGAAAGAATATGCCATTCAAAAGTTTCAATCACCCACAGATTTAAAAAAAATTCAAAATCTTAAAAATCTGAATTTTGTAATATTTATTCGACACATATGCCTTTTGAAATTTATCATTTGGTATTTTAGTAATGACAAACATTTAAATAAACACTTATAAAGCTAAAAAATTATTATTTAAAACACTAAAAGTATGCATTGTTTATAAAACTTCAGAAAAATATACCGTAATTTGGGGTGTATAAGCCGCAGATCAAACAATTCTTTTTCGACCCAGAATTTTTTAAGAGACAAATGTAACTAGTCAGATCGCCGTAAATATTTATCTTCATTTACTAACTAAGATTTCTGGGTCCAAAAAGAATTGTTTGATCCGCGGCTTATACACCCGAAATTACGGTAAAAGAATTTTTGTAAAAAGAAATGATATTAATAAAAAATTTCTTACTTTATGTAGCGCAATTGTCTCATCTATGGCTTCTCTCTTATAGGCCATTGTTTCGAGTTATATTGCCAATTTAAAGCAGACGTTAAGCCACTTATATCATTACAATAGCATAAATCATCTTTTCTTGAAAAAAATGGCGAATATTTCCTATGTCAATCTCAATAAATAGATATCTTTGTATTGTTTTTCAGAAGATTCCAACCTTGCAATCATTATCCAAGTAATTCTGAGTTTTTCTTTGATAAATTTAAGTCTCTCACAAAATCATTTAATTCTTTTTGAGTAATTAAGTGTGGTTCTTCATTTATGTCAGGAGAATAGTTCATATCAGATGTAGAGGAAGTTTCAGTTTCATCAACTTCCATTTCTACTGCTGCATCGTCATAAATTCTCTGGAGGTTTCGGTATTTGTAAATCATCATTATGTAATGCTGGTCACATTGCTGAATCTAAGGTTTGACACTTAATTTTATGTTTACTTCTTGCAGAGAATCCTTTAATTTTTGTAATACATCAGTAGCAGTCAGTTATACGATCTTTCGGCATCCACCATGTCATGGGTATAGCAAAGGACATACATTTTTTGTACCTTTCATCCACGCCCGGAGGTTTGTAGCACATCCTGTACAACAAGAATGTGGTGCCCATTTCTTACCTTGTTCACCTCTTTATATCCAAGGTACATATGATAGGCAGTATTTATTAACGGCGTGAAAACGCAGCGATGCTTTTTCAAAGTTAGCTACCCGCACACATAGAAAAAAAAATCGGGTTTATTAACGCATTCTTTAGACATGTTTTACATATTGTAGAGGAAAATAGGATAATTATAATCAAAATTTAATTAAAAAGTCTCACAGAACAAATAGTAGTACACTCGCCCGAAAGTTACAAGTGTCATGGATTTGCTTTAAAGTCAAATACTGTGGGGGTGGATAGAGCTGTCTGTTCAAGGCCATTAACACAAAATTTATTATGGGGACATCTGTTTCTACTCTCTTGCTGTATCTTCTATCGTTGTAATAAGAAAAAGGAATGTTTGTGTAAATGAAATACATGAAAGAGAATAATGTAATACAATTATAATGCCTATACGATGTCTACATACTCCAAAACGTATAAATGAAATTTCTCAAAATTGGAGAGTGATAGAAAATTTATACAAACATATTCTTTTTCAGAAGCTTGAAATCTATAAGAAACACCCAACGTATATAGAGAAATCGAAAATTCGTTAAAATTTGTTTATCAGTGTAATTCGTGAATTAAATTTCTATCAAAATAATTAATTTGCAGTTACTAATATTTCTTCTTAAAGGGACACAAAATGTAAAAAATAATGTTTTTTTTTTTTTTTGTTTATTCTAATTTGGGTGGCCGTACAACGGTTGTCGATTATTTCATTAGGCCATGCAACTGTTAAAATGTTCTCTAAGTCGGCAATGGATGCAAATAAATACAGCTCATGAATTATGAAATACAGCTTGTTTTTATTCAAGTGGTGTAGCCAGGGTGGAGCTCCAAACACTGTGGATACTACTAAGTTTATAAAGTTCTGTTTGCTTTATCTAATAGGAGAATTTTGTACAATTAATCAAGACAAAGAAAACTTAAAAATATTACTGATATCCAGAGCATTTGGACACCACCAGCCCCTCCTGGCTACGCCACTGGCTTTTTCTTTGCTGCCTCTGTCCTAAATTGTTACATTTGAATATTTTTGTACTGAGTATTGATACTGATAATTTTATAATTTTGTTATTTTACAATTTTATAATTTTTGTTACAATTTTATAATTTTGTTACGTTATTTTACCTAATCAGAACATTTTGTGATTTACAGAACAGCGTCCTACCTACGATTATACTAGTATGTAGAAGGCCTGAAATCTCATTTATGATTTAGTGTTTTATCATGTGCTGTGTTTTAAAAAGCATGTTTTAATAAATACATTTAGATTGTAAAAATTTTATTTTTTCAAATTCTACAGGAGAATCAATTTTACTTTTATCTTCATTCGTTTAAGAAAATAATTTAAATATTTAATCGAATTTCACCGACTTAATAAAGAGGGTAACGATTTGTAATGAAACCTTTACCGCAAAATTAATTTTAATTGTTATTCTTTGATATTTGAGTTAAAACTGCTGATGAATTATATAACAATCCTCGGAATAAATGCACGAAATATTTTGAATGTGTGCTAAAATTTCAAAAATGATACTGTAGGATAACTGGACACTAAACTCTACGCTGTAAAGGCGAAATACAGGCATTCCTCAGTTATATAAAAATTTCTTTATTAGTACAGTGGAACTTGCTAAAATGACCACCTTGGTAAAGTGGGCACCTGGCTAAAGTGGCCGCTTTTGCAAAATTTTACCAGAACTCATATATAATATGAGAATTGTTCGGTAATGTGACCACCTGACTATAGTGTAAAGTGACCAGATAGCTTGTCATTGTCAATGTTATTTGCACCTGCAAAATGTGACCATCCATTTTTCTGCATGGTCAAATTTTTAAACTAAAAGATCAAAGTGATCATTTTCCGAAATATTTATTTTCATCCATAAAAAATTTACCGTAATTTAACTTTTAGTAATAACCTACCTAATGTCAGTTTGTGCTTTATTCGAATAATATTTGCACCTGTCAAACCTTTTCCAATTTTCTCTCGAAGTGGGAAAGAAATGAAAAATGTTCCTCCCTCCTCACAAACACATACTGATAGATCGTAAAATAGAAATCTTGTATCTATTACTCATTGGCTAATTAAATCATGTGTTAGTAAAACGTTTATCTGAGGAGACGACTTTGCGATTGTTTGGGTTTGTTTTTAAAAGTATTCCTTTGTTATATATTCTTCGAAATTTTTAATGCAATTATCTTTCTTCTTAAAGTATGGGGAATAAAGAAAATAAATTTAAAAAATCTAAACAGTATAAAGAGCTGTGTTTAAAGAATAAAATGAAAATTATTAATTTTCTGAAAAACAATAGTCAAAGAGCAGCAGCTGAAAAATATTAAATCAGTAAATCTTGTGTGAACACTATTTTAAAAAGAAAATCGGAATATCTACAAAAATTTGAAGAAAATGAAAATGAGATTAGGAGTCAAAAAATTAGAAAAACCAATTATTTTGAAGTAAATCAAGCAACTTTTGAATGGTTTAAAAAAATGTATGGGATGAATGCCCGTGTTTCTGGACCTTTGTTACAAGAAGCAGCTTTAGAGTTTTCAGAAAAACTCAATGTCGAAAATTTCACTGCTTCTAATGGCTGGTTGGAATCTTTCAAGATTAGAAATAACATTTCTCAGAAAATTTTGTGTAGAGAGTCTCATGAAAACATTTAATCTATAGATTCTTTTAAAAGACGGATTTCCGATTTACTAGAGATTTATAAGAAAGAAAACATATTCAACGTGATGAATGTGGTTTGTTTTATCTAGCAATGCCAAACAAAACGTTAGAAACGGCTGGAGTTAAATGTAAAGATGGAAAGATTTCTAAGAGAATTATCATTTTGCTTGCTTGCAGTTCAACAGGAGAGAAACTAAAACCTCTTGTAATAGGAAGAGCCAGAAAACCCCACTATTTCAAAAAGGTTAACATCAAGAATTTACCAGTCTCGTGGTATGGAAACAGAAAATCCTGGATGACATCCTCTATTTTTAACCGACTTCAAAGAGGAGGTTATGATTTCGACCTGTATGTATTTGTTGTTCACGCATAACTTTTGCAAATATGAACCGATTTTGATAATTCTTTTTTTGTTTGAAAGCGTATGAGGCCCATGTGGTCCCATTCGAATTTCATAAAAATCTGATAATTAGAACTTTTTAAAAAATAAAAACTTTAAATTTCAAATTCATTTTGAAGCAATCGACCAATTAGAAGTGTTCATTTTGCATGTTTTTATGTTACACTTACATAGACACACGATCTTTTCACTGTTAAAAGTTTGAAGTTTTTGCTGCATCGTCACTCCACCGCTTTTATGGAATATCTCTATTTTGACCAATGAGAATTCTCCATAATACAATGAAGTAATCATTTTCTATAAAAGCGATGGATTGACGATAAAGTAAATTTTTAACGTCAAGCTTTAACTCAAGTTTTAAAGTCAAATTTTTAACAGTGTTCAAAGTACAAAATCCTAACTGGACGAGGGCCAGGATTCACATAAATTTTGCGCTGTTTGCGAAACGAGATTTATTAACAAGAAAATTTATTTAAAACATTGAAAAATTTGCTAAAATTCAGGCTTCTGATTCGTTAATCTGGTTTCGCTAACAGCGCAAATTCTACCTGGATTCCGGACAAGTTCTCTTATGCAAGAAACCGGAAATATAGCATCTATGGGATATAGTGTGGAAATCGACTATCTCAGGGCGTGTTCAGAGCAACTTACAAAAGTAACCAATGTTACCGACCGATTGTGGGGCAGTACGAAAACAATTTGTGTCATCAATGAAAACTATTCTGTTGAATTGTAGCTGACGTCACACTTCGCTTTGATTTTCATTTCGTACTTGTCTAGAATCGGCAAGTGGTCGGTAAGTAACCGGTAAGTTGTGCTGAACACGCCCTCTGTAACACTTTAAAAAGCGCTAAAATGTTCTATTCTTTAAATGAGCAACAATGCTAATGAAATTTAAAGATAGAAGCGACATCTGCAGGACATTTTCTAAAAATGCAAGAATTATTGCTAGTCTAGATAATGTATCACGAAAATGCCGCCGATGTCGCTGTGATCGACACTTTGGAATTCAGTAGCATCGTTGCACATTTAAAAGATACAAAATATTAGCACTGCTTGCATTGTAAAAAATTGAACCCTTTTCCCGTATCGTCATTCCATCGCTTTTATAAAAAACGATTATTTCGCTCAATTATGGAGCATTCTCATTGGTCAAAACAAAGAAATTCTATAAAAGCGATGGAGTAACGATGCAGCAAAAGGGTCAAATTTTTTACAGTGTCGATAGTAGATTTTCACTCATTAGGCGTGTTCAGCGCATCTTACCAAAGTACCGATTGTAGGACAGTACGAAAGCGAATTGTGGCACCAATGAAAACTATAATATTGAATTGTAGCTGACGTCACACTTCACCTTGATTTTCATTTCGTACTTGTCTGCAATCTGTAAGTGACCGATAAGTGACCGGTAAGTTGTGCTGAACGCGCCCCGTGTATTCCAGACTCTCTCCTTCGAACAATGTAAAGTTCTCAAAAATGAAGGCTTATGATTGGTCAATCTTGTTTTCCTTAACAGCGAATAATCCTTCTGAATCCTAACCACTGTTGCAGAGATGTTAGTTTTTTTCCAAAGTACGAAACCTTAGCTGGAACAATTTTCGTATCCATCAAAGTGGAAGATCCACATCGATCCAGACATGAGAATTCGATATCGAAAAGCTGAAAATTCATCTCTAAAGAGCCTTACACGTTAAAGCAAGAGTGTCTGTGTATCAGGGTGCTTGTTATGCCGGATTCACAAAGTGATTAAAGTACATTGCTATGTGCTAGATTTACATTTGGACAAATATAAATGAGGAAAAATTTTGATAAGCTTACCATTAAAGTTAAGCTAGTTAACTTCTTTCACCCATAAAACAAACTTGTTCAGGCGACTTCCGCCAAGTTCTGGAATAAAAATTCTTAAATTTTCTGTACTTTGGAAAACCGCGTTTATCAAAGAACATTCTTAACTTCAAATATTGCTACTTTTATATAGACGCATGTTGAATCATGGTGTGATTTTGATAATATCTTCCTTTTTAGTTTTTATGACTGAAAAGAGTATTTTAATACATACGAACATTTAGAATTACTTTGCTATGCATTGAATCATAGAAGCAACTTGACGCGCTCTGATTGTGTACGCGTACTTTAAACTGTAAAAAATCTGACCCTTTTGCTGCATTGTCACTACTTCGCTTTTATAGAATATCTCACTTTTGATCCATGAGAATGCTCCATAATATGCCGAAGTAATCGTTTTCTATATTAGCGGCGGAGGGACGATGCAGCAAAAGGGTCAAATTTTTAACAGTTTACCCTGTTTAAAATATCTTAAAAAATTACCTCTGTTTTTAAAGACTATCTATTTTCTGACCAATGAAAACGCTCCATAGACGTTTTTAGATCGCTCTCATTAGTCAGAAAATAGATAGCTTTAAAAACAAAGGTAATTTTTCACAATAAATTTAACGTATACTGATGGATTGTCAGCTTTTCAATGCCCAATTACGAAGTCTGTAGATTTCAATGTGGACTTTAAGGCAGTACATTAGTCTCAGAAAAAGACCCTGATGTTAGTGTAAAGACTATGGAGGCATTCTTTTCAAATATCGCGCTCAAATTTTAATATATTTACATGATTTTTTTGCATAGGATAGACGAGGATGATCTACAACCGGCCTAGTTTTTACTTCTTCGATTTTGCTTATGTATGTTTTATATAATGATAGTTTCAATTTCAGAACCGTTTAAACCGGTTTTGAAATTTAAAATATTTTTTTTTTTAATCTGAAACCAAAATTGAAAAAGTAAAAACTAGGCCGGTTGTGGAATATCCTCAGCTATCCTATGCAAAAAAAATCACGTAAAAATTTTAAAATTTGAGCAAGATATTTGAAAAGAACACCCCCATAGACTTCACATCATCATCCGGGTCTTTTTCTTCATCCGGCCTTAAAGTTTGCTGGATTGATAAATTTCCGAAATGTTAAAGCTTAAATGGACAAGTTCTCACACTAAAGCGGAAATAGACATCGATACCAATCGACATCCTTAAGTTGTTGAAAAGATGAAAATCCTTTAGTATATATTTTGCTCCGGAGGAAAGAATTATCTCTACATATCAATGCAAAATAAAATGCCTAGATATGTGTAACAAAATTATCTTTAGATTCAGATTTGGTTACCGGATTAGACACCAGAATGATTTCAGATTTTGTTCATGTAGGATTCCTCGATGTGAATATGACGACACATGGAGCACAGTATACGATTGATTGAAAAGATTCTGGACAAAACTGAGTCATCAAGGGGGTCCTTGTGGCCGAGTGGTTAAGACACCACGCTGCTAATCTCTTGAGAGCGTAAGAAATTGTGGGTTCGAATCCCACTGGCTCAGTTGCACACACTCTTTATGTGTAGCTCCCGGTTGTACTTTTCTTGTGTCGTAATATTTCCTTGTGCTATCTTGTCCTTGTATGTCCATGAATTTGTAAAATAATATGGATTCTGCATTTATGTCTATGTAGTAATAAAGGATCATTCGGCGTACAATCGAATTCTACCAGGAAATCATCATCATCATATTTTATAATAGAAAATGCCTAGCATTGCGATACATTGTTAAAAATTTAACTTTTGCTGCATCGTCACTCCATCCCTTTTATGGAATATCTCATACATACACTGTAAAAAAAATTACCCTTCTGCTGCATCGTTACTCCCCCGCTTTTATGAAATATTTGTCTTTTGACCCATGAGAATGCTCCATGATAGGCTGAAATAATCGTTTTACATAAAAGCGGTGGAGTGACGATGCAGCAAAAGGGTGAAATTTTTAACAGTTTAGTGGGGACAAAAGCGTCCGTAAAAAAAGTATTTGGGCATCGAATGCTGTCACTCTCTTATAGATGCAGCCAACTACAGGTTATGATTTTCGGATTCCTCGTCAAATCATCACCGCTCATTTCCGATGCCTTTACTGCATTTAGAGGATAGGATTATTATAGGAATTAGATTGTTGTTGTTTATCTATTGAATCATAGAGCGATTTTTGTTAAAATCTTTCTTTTTGCTTTTTCTCACTGAAGGGGGAGTACTTTTGACTACACTAGAAAAGCATTTTACTATTCATTGATACATGGAGTCATTTTGCTATTTACTCATATATGGAAACGCTTTGCCGCGCGCTTATGTGTAAGGACACTTTACTTGAGGCATTGTCACCTTTCGATAACCACTTCCGATGTCCGTACGATTAGATGTTAACTTTAAGATTTCATGAATGCGGTAGCTTTTCGTCGTGCCAGATCTGAAGAAGTTACCACATCCAGAAAACCTAAAGATTCACAACGATACTAACCGATATTGTAAGTGTCTTTTGAAAAGTTGACAATCAAACAGTGACAAGTAAAGCGAACTCATCAGAACTCAGCAAAGTGCGTTCATTAGTAATGCGTTGCAAAGAGTCATCATATGTTAGTACACATAATTATGTATTACGGCATAAATAACTAAAAAGTAGGAAATAAATTTAACTTTTTCAAAAAAATGTATAACCGACTCCAAAGAAAAGCGCTAAAAAGAATTAAATAATTCTATAAAATTCTCTAATGACAAATCGTTATCCAATAACCACACATTGACTATCATGTACCGGTATAAAACGGTTAAATTTAATATATAGAATTTAATATCCACCAAACATAGATTTTCCAGAGAATATTTTTTACAAGAGATTAATTTACATATTTTTGATTTAATTTTTGAATATATACATATAAAAAGTAATGAATTACTTTTTGAAGTTGGTGCCAAACTATCTTAAGTATAATAAGAATTGTGGATATATTATGTCTAGTACCATAAAAAATGGGGGAATCATTATCGATTATGATTGTTTGGCACCAACTTCAAAAAGTAATTCATTACTTTTTATATGTATATATTCAAAAATTAAATCAAAAATATGTAAATTAATCTCTTGTAAAAAATATTCTATGGAAAATCTATGTTTGGTGGATATTAAATTCTATATATTAAATTTAACCGTTTTATACCGGTACGTGATAGTCAATGTGTGGTTATTGGATAACGATTTGTCATTAGAGAATTTTATAGAATTATTTAATTCTTTTTAGCGCTTTTCTTTGGAGTCGGTTATACATTTTTTTGAAAAAGTTAAATTTATTACTGAATGGCTTACACAATTAAACAAGCAGGTGAAGCAAAGAAAGAGAAATATTTTATTATTTACAGATAACTGTCCAGCTCATCCAAGATATTTCTTGTTTTCAAATGTGGAAGTAAAATTTCTCCCCCCTAATACCACATCGAATTTAAAGCAGCTAGATCGAGGAATAATTCAAACATTCAAGCTATATCACAGAAAATTCTTACTCCAGGCTATAATTTCTACAGCAGACGAATGTAAATCAGCAAATGAAATTGCTTCATGTATAAACATCCTCAATGCCATAATATGGTTTAATGATTCGTGGAATTTAGTATGCCAAAGTACAATTTCAAAATGCTTTAAAAAATATGGCTTTTAGCAAATAATTTCTGAAGATATCAGTGATTCACCGTCTGCAAATGATGACCATAATCTTTCCAATATTCAAAATCTTATAAATCAATTGCCTTTTGAAGATGAACCCGTGAATGCTAAATTATTTATGAATCGTGACAGTGATATCCCAACAGGCAATACTTCATTTGATCAAGAAAGTTGCGATATGTTTAAAAACTAGTCGTTGGGAGCCACCGTAATATTTACCCATCATATATATGCATATATAATATATAAAAATAATACATTTGAAAACTATTTATAAAATGGATTTCAATTCCAAAACAAAATTTAAACGTGTATTTATAATTTTATTGTGCATAGTAATGCTGTATTAATGAGTTGCTGATGAATCTCTTTCGATAAATTATACAGCACGCCTAACTACTCAAGTAGTACTGAATTGCGAAAAAGAAACATCCTTATAACTCCAAAAATAATAATCTTATTAACTAACAGTTTATTGCATCGGATTAAGCGTTTCATTTTCAATTAAAATATATTTTTGAATTGAAATTTGAATGAAATACAGGGTCATGAAAAATCGAAGAATGTGGAAAACAGGATTAAAGATATCTCGGCAACTAATAATTCGATCGACTTCGTTTTTTATGCAAAATTTGTGTTATTTTATTGTCTTTTACGATCACTCCTTAAAATAAAAAATTTCGAAAATTTTTATATACCTTTCATCAGAACGAATTTTTCGAGATTCCGAAAAAAAAACAGTTCCGGATAATCGAGGTTACTGATATAAAATAGGCTTCGTCACATTCTTACATACTAAGTAGGTACAAACTTTCAAGTCTCTATCTCAATTCGTTCGGGAGATAGAGCGTTTACAGACAGACAGACAAACGGACGGCAAATTTCTTTTTCTAAAAATATGTTTTTCGAAATCTCCAGTATCTGAAACGTGTAAATCAGTCAAAAAAAAATTTTGATTTTCAAAACGATTGCAAGACATACCCTATACTATGTATGATGGGTAAGTGATAAAAAGGAAAGTGAAAAAGATTGTGTTAGTGAAGATAAAGTTGAAATCGAAGAAAACGATGAAATTTTTGATGCAGAAATGTCAAAGATGTGGAAAAAAATGAAAAATATACCCTAAATAACTGTCCACCAATGCTGGATTTATTGAGGTAACTTGAAAGTATGACTAAAAACATAATTATTGAAAAAAGTATTTTAAGCAACGAAAAATTTATTGTTTTTGCTGTAAATGAACTTTTATAGAAGTTTTTATTTTTTTTAATGAATAGTGTTGAATCCTAAAAAGGAATCTTCAGAAATGGCACTAGTTATTTCGGAAATATGACTAAAGATGGCAGCACTAAAACTTTTGTTCCTGATAAAACGAGACTATTTTGACTTTAATTAATTATTATATTCATTAATTCTAACTCATTTGTGTTTGTAAATTCCCAATATGTTTTCTCATATATATTACAAATTTAAAATTTTTTCGCCAAAACTAACCTTTATACTATCTTTATTTTCTTATAATAATATTCCGTACTTACTTCAAATTATTAAATTAAAATCTTGTTTCTAAATCTAATCTGTTAATCTGTATGCAGACGATATAAATTCTTAATTTTCCTTAAAAAACATTATTCCAGTATGCGTAAATTTAAAAAGATGGCTCTAAATTAAAAATATTCTTAATTAAAACTTTATTTCTTAATATTCCAAATAAAACTGATTTCTTCTATGTTTTTATCAACCCTTTTTAAGAAATTCTTATTAAATTTATTCCAAAACCATACCTTTCAAAAAATATCATTATTTTATTTTATCTATTTATTTATTTTTCCGCCGTCAACGATAATGTGCATATTAATAAATTCATTTCTTTTCTTTTTCTCTTAAAATTAATCATGCATAAAAATCGTCTGCCTAAGATATTTAAAATTCGGAGTCAATTATAAATTGGTTAAATAATATTTTTTTTAAAATAAATTTATCGTCTGTTTAAAATAGCCTCGTACCTGGACAAGGATTCTGTTTACATAAAATAATGATGGTTAGAGATTACAGAATGTTCCAGAACTTTCTTTTTAGTTTAAAAGGGGGAAGTCTCGAGATGAGAAAAAGATTCTTCTGAAGATTTCTTGGGTTGCTTCTTCGATGAGGACAGCTCGCTGAAATAATGATGGAATTTTTGCAACAAGGAGCTTTTCCTTCCTCATTATCACGAATTTAATAAATGAATTTACAGCAGCCCATGACTAATTATTGGATCTTCTACATTTATTTATTATTTTTGTTTTTTCCCTCGCTTGCCATGACTGCGTGTTTCTGTTTAACCAGTGGAAATAATTCGAGTTCTCCTGAAATCGTCACAACTAATCAAAAAGTCGGACAGGATAAGTAATGCCTGTGCTAGTGCCTGTTTCGGATTTTGAAATGAATCTAACGAATCTACTGAAACGAAGTGATGACAAAAATATGGATCGTCGAAAATTTCTCCCGCCATGGTTGAAAGTGTTATTAAGCAAGAATTGCCATTATCTTTTGATTCCTCGAGTGAATGTAACAGAGGAGATTTTAATGTTAAACAGCTTTCTGTCCGAGTGGTTTGAAAGATTTCTTCTAAATATCTCGTGAATTCCTGAGGCCTGATATTCCACCTTTTTGCTGTTTATGTGTAACTGATGACTCAAGATAATCATGGTCATAATAACAAATTTTTGAAAGTTACTGATTTCAAAGTGGTGAGTATGTGAAAGGTATTAGATGAGGAATTTAATGAAGATTGGATTTTATTGAAGATTGTTCTTGAACTGTAAGTTTATTTTATTAAATGTTTTGATTATTATTTCAATTCTATTTATGATTGATGGAAAGTATTTATTATTTATTTATTTATTTATTTATTATTTTATTGATGAGAGTAATTTGAAGTTAATTTATTAATTTACTAATTTATTTATTTATTTGATTATTTATCTGTGAATCTTACTTACTTACCAATTTATGAGCATTATTATTATCATTATTATGTGTTGTAGATTGAAATATTTTATTCTTAAGGATTTAATTGAGGAGTATGATGTTCTTAAGATATTTACTGTTACTTATTAAGACTATTATGACATTTTTATGCACGATTAAAGGCAATTTTGTAATAATAAGGAATTATATAAAATACTTAGTAGCTCAAGTTTACTTTTAAAAAGTACATTTTCTATTTTATTGATATTTGTTTGTTATCAAGAACTATTCTCGGAATGCAGTATTTTCATGATAATGTTCCTACAACTAAACATTTGAGCTGAAAATTAAATTAACATTTATGTTTTTTCCTTTATTTGTTAGAATTTCTAGTGACAGTGAGTTTTGGTTCCCGGATTCTTATAATTTATTTAAATTCAGTAGGAATATGGAACTGTGCAAGGCTGTTGCTGGAATTTTGACTGATAAATGTGATTAATTTTTTTTAGTAAATTTTGTGGTTTTAAGTAAGGAATTACCTATAATTAAAAATTTTGAATCTGTTTATGATTTATAAAATAATAGAATTAAAAAGTTGATCACAATTTAAGGTATATCTATGATATTTACAATTTCTGTTTTATTAGATAAAATTTCTGGTTAAAGTTAGCAGCTAAATATAGTTATAATTTTCACGATAATTTTGATTCAGATTTTTAAAATGGGGGGTAATGGTTTTGTGTGAGGCAGTTAAAATGTATACAACCCCAGTAGACAAAGCCCTCAAAATTGCGAAAGCGCGAACTCAGGAATTTCACCTTAAAAGTAAAAGACTCTATGATTGACATTTTGTCGAATGCCCATTAAAAATACAAGACTCTGTAATTTATGAAGAATTCAAATACCCTAACACTCGAAAATTAGAACCTACTTTCTCTGGACCATATAAAATTATAAATAAACTTTCTGATGTAACTTATGAAATAGATAAATTTAATTATGAGACAGGACAGAATTCCGTTATTGTGCATGTTTCTAAATTAAGACCCTATTTTTCACCCGAAGATTTTAAACTGTTTCATGAGCAACCCAAAAAACAAACAAAACCTCAGATACAATCACCATAATTTTCAACATCAGCAGGTATGTTCTTGGAGGCCTACAAGAATATTACTTGTTTTGGGGAGTTTTTGGGGTTAAATTGGGCACCTTATGCAGGCATAAGGTGAACACTTTGATTGTAAAAGCTTTCAAATTGATGTTGATGAATTAATTTTAAGGGTGTTTAAGTCTAATTATATTTACTCATGTATTTGACATTAATATTATTCTATTTATTCAGCAGATATTTATGTTATAACAGTTATAAAATCTAATGATTCTACTCAAACCTATAACATAATATGTGATTTTCAGTGATTGTGAAAACTAGATATTAAAAGTTTTTCAAAAAAGCACACTATTTTTATTTCCATTTCTCAATTAAGAATGACACCTTTCATTCCTATTGTATTTTATTATTGAAGTTTATAAACCATGTGTAGATAAAACATTATTCTACATTTGGCATTGAAAACTTATAACCAAATTTGACAATTTTGTAAAAGAGTATCAGAGAGGAATTATTGTAAGGAAATACTGGTTGAGAGTCCATTTTCTAAATAGTTAGATTTAATTTTATTTGGATTTTGGAATTATTATGATTTTTTTTATTTATACTTTCGGCTAGCAAAAAATACTTTCTTATGCTATTAGAAGATAAGAAAATTATTTAGTTGCTATGTAATTATTTTTATCCTCAACCAATATTTTCCCTATCAATAATAAACAAATAGTGATATTTTCTTTTGATTATACTCTTGTTTTACTATTATTATTATTATTATGATTTCTATAATGAAATTTAGTATTAATTATACTCTTATTGAAAAATATTAGGATATGGAGTCTTATTATACTATTACTTATTATTGTTGTTATTGTTATTATTTAAATTTTTCTATATTATTTATTATTGATATTGAGAGTGATGCTATTTATTATTGAAAAATTGATATATTACTGAAAGATGTTGGATCCAACATAACATTAAAACCAAAGATTAAACTAGGTTTAAAGATCTTTAATTAAAGAGACTATATCTAGCGAACTACAATGAAGAATTGCATTTTTAAAACTATTTGAGACTTTTCATTCGAAGGACTGTATGTAGTCAACTAAGTTTGAGAAGAATGTTTTAGGTAGCCTTTAAAGACTTTATTTCCTACAAGGACTGTATTCAGTGAACATTGGAAAAGACTCTTTTATATATATTGAAAGACTTGTTTCATTTAAAGGACTTATTTAAAATAAACTATGAATTAAGTCATTGTAATTATTTAAACTTCCATGAGAACGAACTTTTATTGTTTTTATTATATTTTTATCTCTTGCTTATTAATATTCATAACTTATTTACTGTTATTATATGTATTATCTCCTATGCACTTACAAATGGTAAGTGATGTTGTAACATTATTGTATTTCTTTCAGGGAAATGCTCCTACCTAAATTTAATTCAGAATTATTTTCTCTTAACTATTTTTTTTTAATCGCTAAAATTTTTTATATTGCGTTAATTTTCTTTTCTTCCATCTCTTGGCTTCCTGGGTTTGACAGTTTTATTCCAAAATTTGACTTTTCTAAATTATTATATTTCTGTTGTCTGAACTTGTAGTTTTATTTAACTATCAATTTCATACAAAGTCTTGGGGAGGGGGGATAATATTACAAATTTAAAATTTTTTCGCCAAAACTAACCTTTATACTATCTTCATTTTCTTATAATAATATTCCGTACTTACTTCAAATTATTAAATCAAAATCTTGTTTCTAAATCTAATCTGTTAATCTGTATGCAGACGATATAAATTCTTAATTTTCCTTAAAAAACATTATTCCAGTATGCGTAAATTTAAAAAGATGGCTCTAAATTAAAAATATTCTTAATTAAAACTTTATTTCTTAATATTCCAAATAAAACTGATTTCTTCTACGTTTTTATCAACCCTTTTTAAGAAATTCTTATTAAATTTATTCCAAAACCATACCTTTCAAAAAATATCATTATTTTATTTTATCTATTTATTTATTTTTCCGCCGTCAACGATAATGTGCATATTAATAAATTCATTTCTTTTCTTTTTCTCTTAAAATTAATCATGTATAAAAATCGTCTGCCTAAGATATTTAAAATTCGGAGTCAATTATAAATTGGTTAAATAATATTTTTTTTTAAATAAATTTATCGTCTGTTTAAAATAGCCTCGTACTTGGACAAGGATTCTGTTTACATAAAATAATGATGGTTAGAGATTACAGAATGTTCCAGAACTTTCTTTTTAGTTTAAAAGGGGGAAGTCTCGAGATGAGAAAAAGATTCTTCTGAAGATTTCTTGGGTTGCTTCTTCGATGAGGACAGCTCGCTGAAATAATGATGGAATTTTTGCAACAAGGAGCTTTTCCTTCCTCATTATCACGAATTTAATAAATGAATTTACAGCAGCCCATGACTAATTATTGGATCTTCTACATTTATTTATTATTTTTGTTTTTTCCCTCGCTTGCCATGACTGCGTGTTTCTGTTTAACCAGTGGAAATAATTCGAGTTCTCCTGAAATCGTCACATATATATATTTTGTATTTATTCATCTCTAATTCATCTTTTTAGATATATTATATTTCTTATAAAGCAGGTTGTACTGCGTGACAGTTCAGAACAAAATGTTTCTATTCTAAATATGTTTTCAAGATACGAAATCGAAGGATTCTATTAAAATCTCTTTAAATCCCAACAAATCTTATTTATTTGTGTAAAAAACCTCATCTTTCAAGCTATCTAACCATCAATCAGCTCTTAAAACAGTTGTCAAGTAGTCTGTGATTGCAGAATCAACATTCGTATTCAAGAAAACGATACATTTCGTTATGCAAGACGCCGTCAAGAAGAATTGCCTTTCAGGTAATAAATCTCTCTTTGACTATAATAAAATCAATTCTCAATGTTTATGCAGTTAAAATCTCAACATAAATAAATTTTCTGGTCCGTTCTCAGCCGCAGCGTCTAGCGTATTTTTAAAGTTTAATTATAAAAGTTAATTACTTCAGAATGAAAACGAAAGTAGAAATACAAAATGAACAGAAATTTAATTTCACTATAAAAGAAATTAACAGATATAACGTTCAAGTAGCTGAAGCAATAGAAAATAAAAATGTTAAATTAACTGAGAAGCTTAAAGCAGAATTAATTAGCTTAGAAGCTGATTTAAAGAAATTTTATTTTGGAATCGCCGAAGAAAGTATTAATGTTTTATACGATTCATTTACTAAAGCGAAGGACATAGTTGTTGACGATTTAGTTAAAATCGAGGACATTTTGGTTGTAAAAATACAAGAAATTAGGAATGAAACCAGTAATAATTCGATTTCTGTTAAGGATAACGCTTTAAAGTTACCTAAATTTGAATTGCCGATATTTTATGGCGATATTAGCAATTGGATTACCTTTAAGGAAACATTTCTGATTGCAATTCATAATAATGAAAATTTATCAGATCAGTTAAAATTTTCTTATCTAATAGCGAGTGTAAAAAATTATCCTGCTAAATTAATTTCGGGATTTTCAATTTCCGGTGAGAATTATAAAGAAGCGTGGGGAAACTCTTGTTAATCGGTACGATAATCGTAAGAATTTGGCATATTCATTACTGTCAAAATTCATTAATGCTAAATCATTAAAATCATCTACGCAAAAATCAATTCTAGAGCTATTGGACACTTGTAATGAAGTTATTCGAAATTTGAAATCTTTAAAATTTGAATTTAAAGAATTTGTTGATTTGATTTTAGTTTATTTAATTCAAACGAAATTTGATGATAATTTACGAAAACAGTGGGAGTTATCATTAAATAATGATTGTTTTCCAACTTATGAAATGATAATTAGTTTTCTTGAAAAACAAGCATGTAGTCTGCAGAATTGTAATGTTGAATTTATTAAAACTGAATCTAAATCTAATCATAAATTTGATCCTAAATCTCAACATTTTCCAAAAAGATCGGTATCGAATACTGTCGTAACGGATAACGTGAATAAATCACAAAAAATTATTTGTCCAAAATGTAATGAACCCCACCAACTTCATAGATGCCCATCAATGCAGAATTTATCTGTTGAGCAACGCTGGCATTTAGTAAAATCTAAAAGGTTATGTACGAACTGTTTGCGTTCTAACCATTTTGTTGCTAATTGTTTGATAAATACCACATGTAAACATTGCAATTCGAAACATCATACACTCCTTCATCGTGATCAATCTGCCCCTGCACAACAACAAATTATTGGACAACAAGATCATGTAACAACCCCAAATGCTGTAGGTAATTTAAATGAATCAAATTGTTTTACTAATCAATCGTTTAGTAGAAATTCTCAAACATTGTTGGCTACTGCCATTAAACGTGTAAAGTCCAAATCAGGCAAATTCATTCCTTGCAGGGAGATGATCGATAGTGGTTCTCAAAAGAGCCTACTTTCTAAAACCTGTTGTGAAAAATTAGGTCTTCCATCAAGGCCTACAAATCATAAAATCTAAGGTATAAATAATTTAGTTGCAGAAACAGCTCTTCAGGAAGTTTCTTTGGCATTCTCTCCCCCTTTTAATGATGAAGTCTTTCAGTTAGACGCGTTAGTTGTTAACCAGATAACAACAAATTTACCAAATTTTCTGATTACGACTACGTTTTGGCCACATATTGAAGGCTTGAATCTTGCGGATCCAAATTTCCATGTGTCCAGTCCCATTGATCTTCTTATAGGTGCAGATTTGTTTGCTAATATCATAATAGGAGAGTCTATTTTAGGACCTAAAGGATCACTGAATGCTATTAATTCTAAACTGGGTTGGATATTATCGGGAATTATTTATTCGAAAGAATCAAACCAAAATTCATCTGTTAGTTGTCATGTTACTACGCAGATTACTTCTCAGCTACAAAGGTTCTGGGAACTTGAGTCGGTTCCCAGTTCTGATCCAATTTCTCTTGTTGAAGATAATTATTCTAAAACCGCTTCATGCGCAGAATCAGGACGATATGTTGTAAACTTGCCGTTTAAATCTAAGCCAATCCTCGGTGATTCAAAATCTCAAGCTCTAAAGCGGTTTTATTTATTGGAGAAGAGACTCCACCAAAACCCTTTGCTTAGAGAGCAATATTTAGCATTCATGCAAGAATATATCAATTTGGGGCACATGGAAATTGTACCAAATTCAGAAATCTCAAATCCGGATCATTTTTATCTTCCGCATCACGGGGTACTAAAAGAAGATAGTTCAACTACACGATTTAGAGTAGTATTTGACGCATCTGCAGTTGGTTCATCAGGCCGCTCTTTAAACGATTATCTAGAGATAGGTCCAAAATTGCAGCCGGAAATATTTCCTTTATTATTAAAGTTCAGAATGAATCCAATTGCTTTTAGTGCTGATATTGAAAAAATGTTTAGGCAAATCCTCGTTAATCAGAAGCATATTGACTATCAACGCATTCTTTGGAGATTTAATTTAGAAGACAATATCAATTCATACAAGCTGTTGACCGTTACATACGGTTTTTCGTGTGCACCTTTTTTGGCCATTAGGACATTACGCCAGTTGGCCATTGATCATGAACAATATAATCAAAAAGCCTGCCAAATTATTCAAGAGGAAATTTACGTTGATGATCTCCTTTCTGGATCCGACTCAAGAGAAAACGCTCAGAATTTAGTGACAGAGCTAATTAAAATTATGAAAAGTGGAGGTTTTAATCTACGAAAGTGGGCCTGTAACGATCCGTATGTAATTGCTCACTTACCTGATGAAATGAAGGCTTCCTCAAAAAAGGTCATTCAGGAAGATGATACTGTTAAAGTGCTTGGTTTACTTTGGGACTCTTCCAAGATATTTTACAAATTAGGTTCGCTGATTTAAAGGATGTACAAACAAAACGAGATTTGTTATCTGTAGTGGTTACAATCTTTGACCCTCTGGGTTTCCTAACTCCTACAACAATAAAGTTAAAAATTATGATGCAAGATCTTTGGAAGGATAAGATTTCTTGGGATGAGAAAATCCCACCTGCCATACAACAGGTTTGGAATGAATTTTCATCTGAAATGCATTTATTGAAATCGTTAGAAATTCCTCGATTCATGAATTTACTTAATGAAGCAGTTGTTCAAATTCAACTGCATGGATTTTGCGACGGTTCGAATAAAGCCTATGCTGCTGTTAATATTTACGTGTGGTTACACCTGAAAGGGTATTTGTTAATTTGATTGCTGCAAAAACTAAGGTGAATCCTATTAAACCTCAAACATTGCCTAGAATCGAGCTTTGTTCAGCTCTTTTGCTAGCTAAGTTATGTTCTGTAATTATTGACACATTAAAAGTAAAATTTGACAATATTTATTTGTGGTCGGATTCCCAAATTGTTCTCAGTTGGCTAAAAGCACCACCTTTAAAGGGAAATCAATTCGTACTTAACAGAGTATGCCAAATACAGGCATTAATGCCTTCCCATGAATGGAATCATATTCCAGGGGCTTTAAATCCTGCAGATGTAGCTTCTAGGGGAATTCCTCCACGAAAGCTTCTTAATCATTCTCTGTGGTGGCATGGGCCTCCATGGCTGCTGTCAAATGAGCAAATCCCAATACCAAAGTTCACTGCTCCGATTCCAGAATTAAATCAATTAATTGACTCTGTCAGTAATGTAACACAAGTAAGTGCACCTCCTGACTTTCTTCTTAAGTTCTCGAAATTCTCTAAGCTGTCAAGAGTCACAGCCTATTTTCTTAGATTTAATCATATAGTACATCGAAAAAATTTGGAAATCTAAGTTCAGAAGAAATCTCTAATTCAATTCAATGCATTGTAAAATTAATTCAAAATTCTGAATTCAACACAGAGCTTAAGTTGTTAAAAGAAAGAAAACCCTTACCAAGCAATAGTAAACTATTACCACTAAATGTATTTTTAGATTCAATTGATATCATTCGAGTAGGAGGCCGCTTGTCACAACATCAGTCTTTAAGCTTTGATAGAAAATATCCTATGCTACTTCCAAAAAATAACTTTGTCACTAAACTATTAATAAAGCATGTACACGAGAAACATATGCACGCAGGTACACAGCTAGTACTTTCTATTATACGTCAACAGTTTTGGGTTGTCAATGGTCGTTCTACTGTGCGACAAGAACTCAACAAATGTGTACTTTGCAAAACGCCTAAAAACACAAGCTTGTCAACAAATGATGGGAGATTTTCCCGTTGACAGAATCACCCCAATTCGTCCTTTTTCCAAGGTTGGCATAGATTTTGCCGGCCCCTGCATAACCAAGTCAAATTTGCCTAGAAGTAAGATAAAAATAAAAACTTACATATGTGTATTCGTCTGCATGTGCACTAAGGCAGTGCAACTGGAAGTGGTATCAGACTTGTCTGTGCAAGCCTTTCTAGCAGCCCTAAAGAGATTTATTGCACGTAGAGGCCTGCCGTCTGATATTTATTCAGATAATGGGAAAAATTTCGTAGGTCTAGCAAATCAACTAAAGCAGTTATTCCAATATTTGAGGGACAGAGAAATTCAAGATTTTCTTTCGAGCCAAAAAATCAGTTGGGATTTCATTTCTCCATATGCGCCGCACTTTGGTGGGCTATGGGAGGCAGCTGTAAAGCTTACAAAAAATCATCTGTTAAAGGCATGTAAATCCAGTATTTTAAACTTTGGAGAATTATCCACTTTACTGTGTCAAATAGAAAGTTGCATAAATTCCAGACCTTTAACGCCGAGGTCATCAGATCCATCAGATCCACGCGCATTAACTCCAGGTCATTTTCTAATCGGAGCACCGCTCCTTGATATTCCAGAAGATTCTAATTCGCGAGCTCTATCATTAAATGCTCGTTGGCGCCTTATTGAAAGGGCCAAGAACCAATTTTGGTATAGATGGTCAAAAGAATATCTACAACATCTACAACAGCGTCCTAAATGGACTACTCCAAGTGTTAATCTACGAGAAGGAGACTTGGTAATAATTCATGAACGATCCCTGCCCTTGAGATGGAAAATGGGCCACATTCTACAAACTTTTCCAGGACAGGACAATCGAGTTCGTGACGTCTTGATTAAAACAGCGGACGGTGACATCAAGCGTCCTATTACAAAGGTATCCCCTCTACTGCCGGGGGCGGAGGATGTTGAATCCTAAAAAGGAATCTTCAGAAATGGCACTAGTTATTTCGGAAGTATGACTGTAGATGGCAGCACTAAAACTTTTGTTCCTGATAAAACGAGACTATTTTGACTTTAATTAATTATTATATTCATTAATTCTCACTCATTTGTGTTTGTAAATTTCCAATATGTTTTCTCATAAATATATTTTGTATTTATTCATCTCTAATTCATCTTTTTAGATAGATTATATATGTTATAATGCAGGTTGTACTGCGTGACAGTTCAGAACAAAATGTTTCTATTCTAAGTATGTTTACAAGATACGAAATCGAAGGATTCTATTAAAACCTCTTTAAATCCCAACAAATCTTATTTATTTGTGTAAAAAACCTCATCATTCAAGCTATCTAACCATCAATCAGCTCTTAAAACAGTTGTCAAATAGTCTGTGATTGCAGAATCAACATTCGTATTCAAGAAAACGATACATTTCGTTATGCAAGACGCCGTCAAGAAGAATTGCCTTTCAGGTAATAAATCTCTCTTTGACTATAATAAAATCAATTCTCAATGTTTATGCAGTTAAAATCTCAACAAATAGTTTATTACTGCCAGTTATAGTAATGTTATCACTAAGCAATTAGAAACAAAATAAAAATGCATATTAATTACAGTGTACATTATGGTTATGTATCAGCACCGAGTGAAAGGGAGTGTTGCCCCGGGCGCCAAAAGTTAGGGGGCACCAAATTTATACAACGAATGTCATTTTTAGCCTGTCACAAAAAAGTTGGAAGGGGAGGGGGGAGAAGCACGAAATTGAAACTTTGCCCTAGAGGCAGTTTTTTCTTCCCATGCCCCCGGGTTATGTGTTACTTAAATCAATCCCTATGGAATTTCTTCAAATGAATTCAAAAAGTATAAGGTGAGTTTTAAGTCTTCTTTGTAGTATATTTTAATCCTTTCAAGGGCGTTGGTATATTTTATAGCATATTTCATTTTATATTTCATACTAATATATACTATAATTTAATGTATGCTATTTTCCCCGTTTATTATGTTCGATTCTTCTTACGTTCAAATAGATTTGTAAATAAATTCTGGTGGCATTCACTTCAAGATTTTACCAATGGAAGTGCTTTCTCTTGAAGGGGTTAAATTAGTAATTCAAATATTGTTAATTAATCAATTCATTTCTTAGCATAGTGCATTTTTCCATATGCATATTTTATTCTTTGAGGATCAGAAAAAAAAACGTGTCATTTCTTACAGACATTTCATAAAGTGATTACCTTTATATAGTGACCATTTTAGCCGGTCCCGACGGTGGTCACTTTAGGCAGGTTCCACTGTATTTTGATCTTGAAAAAAACTCAAAAATATACAAACAGATACTTGTTTCCAGAAAATATGCTACTATGCATATTTATTCTAACGATAGTGAGATTAAAAGTATCTTTAGGGGAAATAGACGGAATACCCCGCGGTGTACTTGAGAAAATATGTTATGGTGCAACCGTGTTTTTGAGAATGATTTCTGGTATTATTATAGGCTCTTAAATACGATGTATCCTTTATTAGTCCAAGAGCCGAACCGCAGAAAACTCTATGTCATCGAGCACACGAAAAAAAAACCTTTATTTTACGGAAGAATAGTTTGGTTTATTTTGTATCGGACGATTATCTACTCGCGGAATATAGGCCCTGGAGGGAAGTGCCCTTCATGGGAGTCTTTCTAAAGGAACTTAACCCGTATTTACGCAAGGTTCAGAGAAAACCATGAAAATTCCGAAAGGTTAGGCCTACGGCCGCGATTGGGTTCGAATCCAGAACCTGCCGTCTACCACTTGAGAGGACAGAATTTCTCTGTGGAAGAGTAGTAATAGAGAATCTAATGATTCATGTATGGCGGAAGAGAAGTGGTGCATAAGCCAAAACTTGATTCATTAGTGGTTGACTCGTAGGATTAGCATCGTGTTTTCCTACACTTAGTTTTCCATGTTTTCATGCTTTTGGTTGTACGGCAAACGCAAAGTCTAAACCTACGAGTCAGCCACTAGGGGTCCATATTTGGCTTATGCACCACTTCGCTTCCGGCTGACATGGATCATTAGACTCCTCTATACTACTCTTCCTTAAAATAAAGGCTTTTTTCTTGTGCTTCATGGCATAGGATTTTGAACGGTCGGCTATTGGACTATATTGCCGAACTGTTGTACCATCAATTAAGCGAATTACTAAAATTATTTATAAGAGAAAATTGTTATTGTTTTAAATAAACTAGTTTTATATATAAATAAAAAAAATTGAATGCACTAAAATTACGTAAGCATAAACGTAGTGAAATAACAAAGTATATTTATATCATGTTCATTAAGATGGGATATGTTACAATATTAAAATATTTAATTGAATTTAGTCTCACTAGTTTAGCAAATTTTTACATTGTGTGCGGAGATTTGTGACACTTCTTACAGCTGACTAAGATGAAAAAACTTTTTCAATTCCCCTTAAACTAAAACTATCCGTAATAAAAACATAAAAAAATTATTCACAGACCTTTATAAAGGAAACGAGTGTAGAAGTTTCTACTATAAATAAATTTCGGTTATAACCCAATACGAGATAATTAGCACCTGTTTGAAATTCCAAATTCTCTACCTGCCTCTCAGGCATAGGTATTAGCTTGATTCCCGATGCCTGGTATACAGGAATGCATACTAAATATCGTTTTAAAATGTATTAAACATTATTGCTATTTTATTTCAGGTGATATTCAGTATAATTATTTCTTTACAACAGTTTCATCAACAGTGCATAATATCCCATTTTCTGTTAAAGATTTACAAAATATTCTTTTTTTAATCCTTTTTGTTAGAAATGAAGGTGGTCCAATTCCTTAAGCACATGATCTTTGAGTTTGTCAAAAGGATCAAAAACACACGCAATATGCAATACGGATTTTTTTTTCTTTTCTGCTTAAAGCAGAATTCGTATCTATATTATCCAGAAAAATAAATCTTGTGTACACAAAATTTAGATTATACGTTTAATTTAAAAATTCATCCTAGTAATGCGTGAATTATAATCATTACGTGCTGCGCGCGTGAGAAATCTCTAAATTATATATAAAGTTAACATTTTTGAACAAAATAAAATAAATCAAACATGACAAAAAATTTAAATCAAAATTTACACAAAATGTATTCTTTAAAATGAATTATATAATAATCCTCTCTGAATAAATGCACGAAATGGTTTAATGTGTGCTAAAATTCCTAAAATGATACTAGATGGTACTGGACAGTAAACTCTACTCTTTGTAAAATGCAGACACTTCCCAGTTACATAAAAATTTCTTGTTAGTATTATGATCTTGAAGAAAACTCAAACATATATAAAAAAGATTCGAGTTTCCAGAAAATATTCTACTATTCATATTTATTCTAACGATGCTGCTATTAATAGTATTTTTAATGGAAATGCTCGGAATACCCCGCGGTGTACTTCAGAAAATATGCTATTGTGCAACCGTATTTTTGAGATAAATTGATGGTATTGTTATTCACTCTAAAATACGATGGATCCTTTATGGCCGAACGATGATGGTACCATCAGTTAAGCTAATTACTAAAATTCTTTATGTGAGAAATTTGTTATTGTGATAAATAAATTAGTTTTATATTAAAAAAAATGAATGCACTAAAATTACGAAAGCATAAACGTAGAAAAATAGCAAAGTATATTTAAATCATGCTCGCTAAGATGTGATATGTTATAATATCAACATATTAAGCTAAATTTAGTCTCACTAGATTGGAAAAAATTTACATTGTGTGCGGAGATTTGGGATACTTCTTACAGCTGGCAAGGGTGAATAAACCTTTTCAAATCACCTTAAATAGAAACTATCTCTCATAAAAACACATCTAAAATTATACATAGATCTTTATAAAGGAAAAGAGCGTAGCAGTTTCGACTTTAAATAAATCTCGGAATCAATCCAATGCGAGATAATTAGCAGCTGTTTGATATTCCAAAATCTCTATACCTGCCTCCCTGGCATAGGTATCACCTTGATTTTTGATAGTTGGTCAACCGGAATGCTTGCTTAAAGAAAATTTGTTTTAAGATATAGTTTACTGCTATTTTATTTCCGATATTCATCAATATAATTTTTCCTTTACAACACTTTCATCAACAGTGCATAATATCCCATTCTCTGTTAAAGATTTAAAAAAAATTCTTTTTTAATTTTTCGTTACAAATGAAGGTGGTCCAATTCATTTAACGGGGGACATGCTCTTTGGGTTTCTCGAAATGATCAAAAACGCAAATAATATGCAATTAAGATTTTTTTCCTTTCTGCTTAAAGCCAAATTCGTATTTATATTATCCAGAAATATAAATCTTGCACATACAAAATTAAGATTATAATTTTAATTTTAAAAATTTATCTCACTAAAGCGTGAATTAAAAACATTAAATGCTACGCGCGTGAGAAAACTCTAATGTATACATAAAGCAAACATTTTTGAATAAAATAAAACTAAAAACTAAAACAAACATACCTAAAATTTAAATCAAAATTTACACAAAATATATTCTTTAAAATGAATAATGCAACAATCCTCTTTGAATAAATGCACGAAACGGTTCAATTGTGTGCTAAAATTCCAAAATTGATATTAGATGGTACCTAAACAGTAAACTCTACTTTTTATAAAATACAGGCATTCCCCAGTTATATATAAATTTCTTTGTCAGTATTTTGGTCTTGAAGAAAGCTCAAAAATATATTAAAAGATTCGTATTTCCAGAAAATATGCTACTATGCATATTTGTTGTAACGATGCTGCGCTTAATAGTATCTTTAGGGGAAATACTCGGAATACCCTGCGGTGTACTTGAGAATATATGCTATTGTGCAACCGTGTTTTTAGATTAATTCATGGTATTGTTATTTGCTCTAAAATAAGATGTATCCTTTATGGGTGAACGATGGTACCATCAATTAAGCTAAATACAAAAATTCTTTATATGAGAAAATTGTAACTGTGGTAAATAAATTAGTTTTATTTCAAAAAAAAAAAAAAAAAAAAAAAAAAAAAAAACATTAAATGCACTAATATTACGTAAGCATAAACGTATAAAAGTAACAAAGTATATTTATATCAGGTTCATTGAGATGGGATATGTTATAGTATTAACATATTAAGCTGAATTTAGTCTCACTAGATTAGCAAAATTTTGTATTGTGTGCGGAGGTTTTGATACTTCTTCTAGCTGACTTAAGTAAAAAAAAAAAAAAAAAAAAAAAATCATTTTTTTTAATTTGAAACTATCCATAATAAAAACAACTAAAATTATACATAGATATCTTTATAAGAAAAACGAGGGTTGAAGTATCGACTTTAAATAAATTTCGGATGGAACCCAAACGAAATAATTAGCCCCTGTTTAATATTCCAAATTATTTACCTGCCTCTCTGGCATACACTGGTTGAAATTGAAATATGAAAACACGGTTTTTTAATCAGAACATTTATAATATTAACTAAAAATGAATGAAATTTCATACATTATACATGCTATGTACAACAAATAATTTAGAAAAATAAAATTTCATACAAATTAATAAACTAAAACATAACATCAAAAATTAGATTTTAGTAGCATAAAAAATTGATTTATGAAATGTCAAATTTAGTTGAAAATAATAATCAGTAAAGTCTCTTTTATTCATTAGAGTTTCTTTTATTCTAGATGGCATTGATAAAACAAGATTTTGGATGTATTTCTGATCAATTAATTTCCAGCTTTGACAGACTGAAGCTTTCAAATCTACAAGTGATGTGTACTGCCTCCCATTTGCATAAACCATTCGAACAAGCTGTCCCCAAACGTTTTCGATGGGGTTCAGACCAGGACTAATAGGTGGATGATCTAAAAGAACAAAATTCTGTTCGTCAAACAAATCTTTCATCGTATTTGATATGTGAATACTTGCATTATCTTGCATGAAGATATAATTTAAACCCTAATATTACCATGCAAATGGAAGAAATGGATTTTCAGAAACTAAATTATAATAAAAAGAGTTCTGGCGACCGTTTAAAAATACAATTTCACTTTTGCAAACAAAAGCAATCGCTGCCCAAATCATCAAATTTCCACCCCCAAAATTTCTGCAGAATGTAGATTTTGGAGTTCTCTCCTGTAATATCTCAGACCATCTGAGCCATACAAATTAAATCTTTTTTCGTCAGAGAAAATGCATTTCTTCCAATTTTCACCCATATCCATGTATTTCTCGCAATTCTGCAAGCGCATCTGCTTGTGACGCAGAAATAGCTTTGTACACGGATTTATTTTCGACCATCTCAAGCTCCGAAAAGAATGCAAAATTTGCCTAACTCTTCTGGAAGTAACCGGCAGGGATAGATCTACTCAAATTTGCTTCGAACTGTGACCAGCTTTTGACGCAAGTTGAAGAATCCCCCTTTTCTGTCGTAAACGTAAGTAACCTGCTTCACGTGGATTATCTTTTTTGTTAAAATTTTTACCACAATTTGCTGTATCTTTTCTGTAGTTATGTATCACACTAACAAATCTTTTAATTTATTTACTGATTTCTGGCACAGACTTTCGACATTCTAATTACGCGTCGATTTTACCTCTTTCTTTTTCAGAAAAAATCTTTCGTTTACCCACCGCAAAAATTTTAATTGAAATGTATTGTTTTCACTGTACAACGCTTTTTATATCTACTTTGCAGTCACGTTACCTTGTTTTATGCAAATTTTTCTCAGATTGCTTCGGATTAACCAATGAAATGTGATATTTCATAAATCAATTTCCATGTTCGTATATTACGAAAATTAAATTTTTGACTTTTTGTTTATGTTTAATATTATGTGTAAAAAATTATTTTTGTAGCAGATTTATCATAAGTACTATGTATATACCATGAAATTTCATTCATTTGTAATGAATATTATAGAAGTTTTTGTCAAAAAATCGTGTTTTCATAAATCAATTTACACCAGTGTAGGTATCACCTTGATTTTTGATATCTGGTCGGCCGGAATGCGTGCTTAGCGAAAATTTGTTTAAAGCTATAGTTAACACTACTGCTATTTTATTTCCGGTATTCATCAATATAATTATTTCTTTTCAAAAGTCCCATGAACAATATATAACATCCTATTTTCTGTTAAAGATTTAAAAAATAGAAAATCTTTTTTTTTTTTTTTTTTTTTTTTTTTTTTTTTTCGTTACAATTGCAGGGGTTCCAATTTCTTTAAGGTGGCACATGATCTTTGAGTTTGTCAAAATGATCAAGAACACAAATAATATGCAATTAAGATTTTTATTCCCTTTCTGCTTAAAGCGAAATTCTTATGTATCCAGAAAAATAAAGCTTGAATATACGAAATATATTATAACTTTAATTAAAAAATTTTATTTCACTAATGTATGAATTAAATCATTAAGTGCTGCACGCGTGGGAAAACTCTAAATTATACATAAAGTAAACATTTATGAACAAAATAAAACTAAAACAAACATAACTAAAAATTTAAATCAAAATTTACACAAAATGTATTTTTTAAAACTTAATTTAACATAAAATAAATGATCAAGCGCGATTATCACTCGAGCTCATAGGGTTCTGCAGAATAAATATGTAAATTATTAAACACTTGTGGATCAGCGATTGGTAATCGTACCACTTTAGATTCTCAGAATTCATTATCCCCACAATTTTTTTGTAAAGTTTGCCTTTTTTAATCTGAGCATTTTCGCGATTCGACTGTAGAAACATTTCTGTATTGAAAAATCGGTGAAAAATTAATAAAAAATAAGCAAAATGCTAAAGGAGCTAACTATGTTATTTTAAAAAATCGTTACACAAAGTATAATACAGGGTGTATCTAAACTCTTGGGCAACAATTTAAAGGGTGACAGTACACATCAACACAAACAACATTAAATAGGAAACCAAGGGTCCCAAACGTCTTCCGAATGACATAGGCGCCATTAAAACTTAGGATCCAAAATTTCAAATGATTATAAAAAACGGAAAAATTGGTCGATTCATTTGCGGTTTTCACTAAAACTATTCTTTATGTCAGTATATTCTTGAAAGTAAATTATAAAGATAAATTTCAAAAAATGCAGATAGAGGGCGCTTTAGGCTTTGGAGTAACGAAAAAATATTTTTTACCATTATTTTTTGCTTCTCATTAAATTTTTTAGAAGCTTAGGCATAAACTTAAATTTTGAGCTCAAAATCTGAATCGTTGGGAGTGGTTAAGCACCGAAAACTGAGCTGTGTTCAAGGGAGGGGGGGGGGAGGCCCAAATTTCAAATGATTATAAAAAATTGAAAAATTGGTCGATTCGTTTGCGGCTTTCGCTAAAACTATTCTTTATGTCCGTATTTCATTAAAAAAATATTTAAAGATAAATTTCAAAAAATTCCGTTAGAGGGCGCCATAAACTTTAGAGTAACCAAAAATTATTTTTAACCGTTACTTTTCGTATCTAATTAAATGGTTGCAAAAGCTTAGGTTTAAATTTTGAGTTCGAATTCTGAATCTTTGGGAGGGATTAAGAAACACAAACTGAACTGCATTCAGAAGTTGTAAATTACCCCCCTCTTGAACACAGTTCAGTTTGCGCTACTTAACCACTCCCAAATTTCAAATTTTGAGCTCAAAATTTAAGTCTAAGCATTTGAAAGCATTTAATGAGTTAAAAAAAATAACGGTTAAAAATAGTTGTACGTTACTCCAATGTTTAAGGCACCCTCTATAGAAATTTTTTGAAAGTTATCTTTAAAATTTATTTTCAAGAAAATACTGATTTAAAGAGTAGTTTTAGCGAAAACCGCAAACGAATCAACCATTTTTCCCGTTTTTTACAATCATTTGAAATTTAAACTTCCTTCTCCCCCCCCCCCCCACCTCTGAATATAATTTTAAACGCTAAAAGAATATTATGTAATTTATCCTGAACTACTTTAACATCAAAACGAAGTTTTAGGAAATTCGGGTTTGCGTAAAAGGCTACTTCAGTCACACGAAAAGATACGCTTGCTAATGTTAATTCTAAGAAAAAAATATTTAAGATATTTCGTTTCCCACTATGGGGAACTGGGGCACATCGATACGTTTTTTTTTTCTAAGAATTTGTTTGGTGTCCAGAAAGTAAAAATTTCAAGTTATTTTACATAGGTTGTTAACAAAACTTGTGTATTATGATTAAATATGTACAATCGTTGTTTTACGTAGTATTTTTGCATGTAATAAAAAAATATAAAAAACCCCATTTGTATCAATGTGTCCCAACTCCGCGGCAGATTGATAGATCTTATGGGGCACTTTGATATGCATGGGAAAATTGGAGACAAAATAACACCAATGCATGTTTTTCATCGAAAATGGGTTAGAAAATCATTTTATATTTATTTATAGAAATTCAAATCACCCACAATTTATTTATAAGCAATGTTAATGCAGTCAAAATTATATGTACATTGACCCAATTTTCTGGCTGTTCCTTGTCCGACTGTTGGCTCTGGTAACTTTGTAATATCTGGCAGTTCAACCCCAGCATTACTTCCTTTCTTTGGAAACATGAAAAAATTACCAGGTTTTCTGTTTATAAACCGATTTATAAACAGAAAATAAAGGATAATTATGTTAAAAATTATATTTATAATATAATTATCCTTTGATGTTCTGCAATTTGTTTCTCTTATTTAACATTTCTCATGTCGAAAATACATTTTTCTCTGCAGAACCGATATAAAATCGAGATTTGCCAGGTTGCCGTCCTTTTCTTTTGTTAGTTCTACTAGCAGTAGCTGTTGGGTAAATTCGTACCTCTTCTGATTGCAAAAGTACTATAAAATGTTTTAATATAAAAATTGGAGCTATTTCACTTCAATGAAAACTAATATTCAAAATTTTTGTTGTAAAATCGTTGGATTAAGGAGGATTATGGTAAAATTATGGTTGGATTATGGTAAAAAAAAATAATAAAAAAAGGTACTAGGGGGATTATGGTAAAATTATGGTAGGATTATGATTTAAAAAATAATAAAAGGTAATGAAGAAATGAACTAGAAAATGATTTAGATTGTCTGTAGCTATCATGGGGTACACTGATACGTATCATTGTGCCCCGACGTAGACTGTATCAATATGCCCCATGCAGCCATTTTGAATAACATGAATCTCAAATCCAACGCTTCATAATTTACCTAACAATAAAGGATGATGAAAAGATATAGAGTAGTTTTACCTCTCAGGGAGAGTATTCTTTTCGGTTGAAAATACTGGAACAGTTATATAATACCATTGCAATTGTACAGTTCAAATTTACTTTTGACCTACAAAAACAATAAACCACCCGTCCCATTTCATCAAATAATTGAAACATGCCAAGACGTTCTGTATATACTTGTGTACACTAGAATCATCGTTTGGAGCCGTTATGAAACTTTCTGTAATGACATTGTGAGCAATAGAGGGGGTGTATCAATGTGCCCCAGTTTCCCTTACCATTAAATGGTTTTTTGCATTGGATATATGATGGCAATATCTATAAAGGAAATCTTTCATTTTTTTAATTTTGATAGCAGATTTTTTTTTTTCAGAATGCTTTCATTTTCCGGTTTCAAAAGTGAAAACATTCTAAAAAAAAAATACATACAAAGTTTAAAAAGTAAAATACGGTCTATGTACAGATGCATTTCAACTACCCAATTACAAAAAAAAAAAAAAAAAAAAAAAAAAAAAAATATTGAAATGTAATGGATTAACATTGGTGAGCTATTTGTTTTAACATGACTGTAATAGACTCGTAATAAAAGGAGCAGTGTATATAATTTTTCAAATATAAAGTCCCATATTTTATAATTTTTTTTTTTCAAATGAAATACATTTTCCTACAAAACTAATAATAATCATTATCTATCGCAGCTCTGGGGATTGCTTTGAAGAAAAAAAAAAATTCTCAAGATTTGGTTTAAGAGAATCTTTAAAACTACTTTAAACTTTGGTAATTCTATGCCGACCCCACTCCTTTTCCTTTTCCTTTCCCTTTCCCTGTCCTTAAACCGAATTCTCTGTATTCCTTATTATAATATGATATTAATCCCAAAGATCTACCTGCCTCTTTGTTACAGGTACAACCTGATTTTTGATTCCTGGAGCCTAGGTAAATGCCATTTTTAGTCAGTTTTAAAATATACAGAATTTACTTTAATTTTATTTCCGGTTTTATCCATACAATTATTATTTTATACAAGATCTTGCATAAGACACGATTTTTTGTTAATTATAAAAAACAAATGGTTTATTTTAAGTCATTTTTCTTTAATATTTATTATTGCCAGGGTCTCACAATTGGGATATGGTATCTTGTAAAGTATCGGGGTCCTAATATTTGGATAAAGTTTTTAAATAAATTAATAAAAATATATAATGGAATATTTTTATGTAAATTTTTCAAGTTAAATTAACTAAGAAGTGTGAAAACTATAAAGTCAGAATAATTATCGTATAAGTCGCGGATATTATTTTTCGGCAAAGCCATAAGAAAAAATAAAGAAGCCCATTTTTTTCCAAATAAATCCTGTAATTATTATTACTTATTAAAATTTTTAATACTGAGATTTTTTTTAATTTCTGATATTAAATTATCCATTTTGTCATAACTTATTTTTTTATTTACATAATTAAACAGCTTTTGCAGTGTGTAAGTACTGTTTTTATATAATGTTCACGCATTATTATGATTTCAAACTGTATAGACAGACATAATATAAATTTAAAAGTTAAATAAATTTTATGTAATTTATTCTGCACAAGTTTCATATTAAACTGAAATTTTAGGAAATATGCTTTTTCGTAAAGAACTATTTCACACACGAAAAATTCTGCTTGCTAATGTTCATCCCATGAAAAATCATTTAAGCTATTTCGTTTGCATTTCGAATGATTTTTTGCATTGAATGACTGAGGTCAATATCTATAAAAGAAATGTTTTGCTTTTTCGATTTTGTTAGCAGGTTTTTTTTTTTCAGAATGCTTTCATTTCCGTAACCGGTTTGAAAAGTGAAATCATTCTCGAAAAAACTACAAACAAAGTCTAAAAATTAAAATATAGCCTATGTACACATCGATTTCAAATTCACAATGAAAAAAATCTTTTAAAAATATTGAAATGCAAACGAGATATCATAGAAAATTTATTCTATTGGATTAACATTAACGAGGGAATATAATTTTTTAAATATAAAATTCCATAATTTATAGATTTTTTTTAATGAAAGTCATTTCCTAAAAAACTAATAATAATCATTATATATTGTAGTTCCAGATTATCACCTTGAAAAAAAATGATCAAGATTTGGTTGGTTACAGCTATACTATAGGCTATTTTAAGTAATCTTTAAAATTAATTTAAATTTTGGTAATTCTACGCCGAATCCAACCTTTTTTTCCTTTTCTACATTCATAAACCAAATTCTTTTATCTCTATACCTTATTATAATATAATTATAATCCCTAATTAAGTGTGTTTGTAATTATGTAAATACGTAGAACCTATAGTCATCATTCAGTCTTCCCGTCCGTCTGTCTGCATGTCCGCACATAATAAAGCATAAACTAGCCAACCGAACCCCAGTAGCCAAACAATATTGGACCATGATTGGCTACACATTGGAGCAATATTGGCACATTGGCACAATATTGGCATGAAATATTGCTCCAATATTGGGGTGTTTACGTTTTTCTTTTATTTAGCAAATATTTGCAGCCAATATTCTCTCTCTCTCTTATCTCATTTTCCCTGAGATAGTTTTGTAGTGTATATGGCGCGTAGCTCCATGTATACTAACATGATCTCGCAGCCAATATTAGTCCAATATTGAGGTTTCATTGGAAATATTGCCAATAAAACGCCAATATTGGTTAAATATTAGAATTTCATTGGAAATATTTCCAATTTTGCGCCAACATTTATACAATATTGACGTTTTATTGGCAAAATTTCCAATGAAACTGCAATTTTGGCATAATATTGGTTTCAAATATTGGCTAAATAAAGGCAAAACGTAAACATCCCAATATTGGAGCAATATTGATGTTTCATTTGCAATATTTCCAATAAATGAAATCTTGGCGCAATGTTGGATCAATATTGGTTTGCTACTAGGGAATCGTTTGAAATTTAAAATATTTAATTTTTGCGTAATTTTGTCGAGTCTTTTCATTTATTTTTCAGACTATATAGTTTGTGTCATGTATATAGGTTGTGTCATTTATCATAGTAGAATGATTCTTGAGGGCTGCTTTACTCATTTACTATCATTGACGTTGCATGAATCCTGTTCTGCTAGGAAACTGTTCTGTTCCTAGTGAATATTATTTGCTTCTAAAAAAAAAAAAAAAAAAAAAAAAAAAAAAAAAAAAAAAAAAACTTCCCACTCTATTTGGTTAGTTCTGCTATTTTTCATCTAAAACATCTCTAAAGAATTCTCTATCGGCAATACAAATAGAGGCGTCTATTATGTTGCAGGTAAAGTAATTCAGACACTTAAATGTTTAAATATGAAATTTCATATATCATTGGTTCCTTAAATATCTTAATATGATCATAGTATAAAAGAACTAAGGAAAATGTCTGAAAAATGAGCTCTGGAAGAATTTACTCAGGAAGAAGAAATTTTGCATTTTTTAATATCTTGTACCACCCTTCCCTCCCACAACTGATATTGGAAAATCTTATTGCTATTATTTTAATACTCTTTGCTGCTCAATATCACATTTTTTTCTTTTTCTACATTTTTTTAACAGATTTTTCACACAGCCAGAAAGAAAGCCTTTTATACACTCTCAAAAAAACTTCCGTCTTTTCACAGAAAAAGTACTGGCAGCACTGCTGCCAGAAATTGTCTCTATATTGACGACTATCTTTTTATTTTTTCTCCGTGAAAAGAGGAAAAATATCCGTCTTTTGAAAAAAGTCTGGAAAAGATAAATACGCCGGCGGTGAGGGTCGAACTCACGACCCCAGCATTACAAGGCCAACGCTCATCCTCAGCGCCACGATTTCTCAGGAGAAACGTGCTTAGAAGTAGAACCCTTTATTTCTTATCAGTGTGATTTGGTTTATTTCGTTAAAGAGCTTTTAATTTTAAAGCTAATTTCGGGAAGATTTCATCTTTAATGAAACTGTGGCTGGGGTTTTTATACGTTTATATTAATATAGTATAAAAATGTGAATTTTAATTATATTTGCGTGGATTGCTAGAAGAAAAATATGGATGTTCTACGACAAGACTTTTTTGAATAATATCAATTTTTTTTCTTTTTGCATTTTATTTTTTAATTAAAATATCTTTTAAATGTGTTCACTTAAAGTACATTTTAAATGGGAATATTTATTATATAAATAACTTCATAAATTCAACTTTATTCAACTTATCCAACTTTGAATATGAATAACAAATTGTGAGAATTTTTGAATGAAAGAAGAAAGTAATTGTTATTTATTTTTAAATACGAAAACATTTGTGTCTTTTTAAACTAAATTAGACATTTCAATCTATAGAATAGTTTGCTTTTCATTTTAAAAATAAATTCGAATTTATTACTAACAGACCCAATACGCATACGTGCAAGAAATAAACATAATCTCTTCCTCATTTTTCGACGCAGATGAACAAACACTTTTAATATAAATACATTTAATTTTTCAATATAATTTTATAACCATGTGATATTCGCAACATGTAAAAGGAAATATATAATGTGAACTTTAAAACGTTCAGGTTTACTTAAAAGCCGATTAAAATAATCAAATATAGATGTTATTAGCTAATTTTATTTAAAAACATCTTAGTACTTTCGAGCCTTTAATCAGGCTCTTCCTCAGAGAATGTTTTCTTTATTTATAGAAATACAAGATTCCGTTTTGAAAATGAACAAGACACGTGGCTTGAAGATTGAATTGTGTTTTATGGCAACAATAAAAAGAAATATTTAATTGTTGTACCATAAATCTTAATACGTCATTTTCTCCAATGGTCAGTATTTATTTTCAGGATGTTAAACCGGAAACATATTAAAAATTTTTGGTACAACAATTAAATATTTCTTTTGACTATTCACCTAAAATACTACTAATTCAATATTAAAGCCACGGGTCTAGTTTATTTTCAAAACGGAATCATGTATTTGTATAAATAAAGAAAATATTCTCTAAGGAAGAACCTGATTAAAGGCTTGAAAGTATTAAGATGTTTTTAAATAAAATTAACTATTAAAATCTCTAGTTGATTATTTTAATCACCTTTTAAGTAAACCTGAACATTTTAAAGTTCATATTCTATATTTTGTGTTAAAAGCAAGGTGAAAATTTCATTCCGTCATACATTTTTAGGTACGTTCGTAATTATCTAAATACGTAGCACCTATAGTTTTCGTTCAGTCCGTCCGTCTGTCTGTCCGTCTGTCCGCATATAACAACCGAAAAACTACACAACCGAATCGTTTGAAATTTAAAATACATAATTATTACATAATTTTGTCGAGTCATTTCAAATTTTATGAAAATCGGATGCATAGATTAATTACAGGAACAATCAAAAGGATTCCGTTACATTACGGTCAATGGGGGGAAAAAGTTTCAAATGCATTTTAATCGTTTGAAATTTAAAATACATAATTATAATATAATTTTGTCGAGTTATTTCAAATTTTATGAAAATTGCATGCATAGTTCAAATACAGGGACAATCAAAAGTTTTCCGCTACATTACGGTCAATGGGGAAAAAAATGTTTAAAATGCATTTTAATGATCATGGTTACACTCATTCGAACGTGATAAAATTGATATGCATCTATAAAGTACATTTTATAATATACATTTTGCATAATCTGTGGTTATCAAGAGCATTTGTTATTGATTTACAAGGCCACACAAAAGTACTCTTTTATATAATGGTATAGGGAGAACATTGTTTGGTGCGCATTTTAATTGTAATTAACTATTTACAATTTTATGAGATTGATATATGAGAGTGATATTTTTAAAATTTCGTTATCGTACGAACGCATCTTATTTGCTACGCTTCACGTGCAATTTCCAACTTGTTATATTAACGTAAAGGTAATTTTTACGTTCTTCCACCTTCAATAGAAATCTAGTTGAAAATGCCAAACCCAAAACTTTCTTCTTTCTCATGCATGTTAATACTTCAAAAAAGAAGTTACAGATGTTAATACTGCAATATCATTAGCTTCATATAATACCAACTTTGAATTTCAGCTTAAACATCTGCTTCATTCAACTAATCTGAATAAAAAAAGAGTTAATATCGATCATGATATTTATTAAAAACATTAGTTTCTCGTTATTTTTTTATATATATTAAATATTTGCGAATAGCAAGCTTAGCAAGACGCGAGTTCGCGTCGAGGCACCAGTGGACAACAGAACTACGAAAAACAGAGAAAATAACTTAAAAATCGCTATCACAGCACCCCTGTCTCAAGTAATATTTCCAAATCCAATGTTGACATGCTGGCCGTAGCTAAAGAATACACAACAATTGATTTATTTTTATGCATAAACCTCATACACTTTTCGAAGATAAAATAAAGAAAATAGTGCAAAAAATTGCTATTTCTGCGCCTCCCTCTGGCAGAATTTTTCTAAACTAAAGGAAGATCTCCTTGCTACAGCCAAATATAAACACAAAAAATTTTGTTTCAGTTCTATGCATAACTTCATACATTTTTCGATGGTAAAATGGCGACACACGGAGGTAAGGACAGACAGACATTTTCTAAAAACATTTTTTTTGGAATTTCTGACATCTGAAACGTGTAAATCCATTGAAAACCGGAAGTGGAAAAAAATTCGATTACAGTGGTTCTTTCTATTGACGATAGAAGAAAATATAAAGTATTGTAATCGAAATTTTTTCTGATTTCCGCTTTTTGATGCATTTACACGTTTTTGGGATCAGCGATTTCCATATACATCTTCATAAAAAATGTCTGTCTGTCCGTCTGTTACCATTTTACGATCGAAAAATGTATGGAAATTTCCTAGTTATGAATATGATTGGTTATTTTTATTCTGTATATTTTTTTTATATGGCTTAGTTGAATTTTGAAATACTATGTGGTCAAGGAGTTCTGTAATGAAGCATTTTGCACCATTTTCATTTTTGCATTATAGAAATGTGCATGTAAGTTATGCTTAAAACTGAACTATTTTTTGCATTTGTTTTGGATGTGGCCAGCAGGCTCTGTTCTATTTTCGGAATATTTTGCTGCAAGTATGTGCTTTAATAGCATTTCTGTGAGATTTTCATTATTTTACAATCTAAATATGCATGAGATTATGCAAATAATGTAGTATGTAGTGTCAAATAATGTCAAGTAATGTCAAATGTAGTATTTGCGTTTTTTGTAATTGGTAAAAAGATCCCATTTGAATTTGAAAATATTCCTCTGGAAGGGGACGTAGTAATAGTTTTTTGTACAATTATCTAAATTTTTATTAATTTTACTGTATTTTTTGCTTTGAAAATGGCAGTTGGCATAATACTAAACTAATAAGGTACCCTGGGGTAATAACGTCACGTTAAGGTTCTACCAATTTTCACGGCTTAGTTTTAGATTGTATTTTTCAAACAAATATAGGATCTGATACAGCAACTCATTGACTATCTATATAAAATAAAATAATTTAACAGATATGTATTCATAAAATTTAATGGCGTTTTTTCTTGACCAATGCTATTTGGCGTTAATAGCCACCTACATGGGTAATAATGCCATGCAAACAAAACTATAAAATAAGATGGAAGAATGGCATGTAGATTGCCCAATTTTAAAAATACTAACTCTACAGCTCTAGAAATTGACAAAATGCAATCTAAGCTATTACAAATGAACAATTTTTTTGTGACTCTGAAAGAAAAAGAAAGCTGTGGTGGTGGCGGGGGGAGGAGGCAAAAGAATATCAGATTCTAAGCTACGTTTTGCTTAAAAATGACCATTTAAATAGAATTATTAGAAACATTGCACGGATTATTTGAATCAGCATTTATATTCCCATGTATGCATTCTATGCGATAGAAAATATTGATTTTTTTGTGAAAAAGAAAGAAAAAGGAGCGAGGGGGGGGGCTTCAACAGAATATAACACCCTGTGTCTCTCTTTGCTTAAAAAGTCCCGCTTAAATATGATTATAAGAAACATTGCATGGTTTTAACCATTCATAATGTAATATTTTAATCATGTGAAGTTTTATAATAACTAGAGTTATATGTAATAAATATTTTTGTTAAACCTTAACTGCTGTTAGCGTCTCATATACCGCTGAGTTTTTCAAGTTTCAGAGTTTAATTTGCAATTTTTAGTTTAACTATAGATACCGGAAATTTTTGTTTCATTTGGAGTCCTATTACAATCGCTAGAAACTTTTGAATAGCTAAATTTTGTTTATAATAGTCCTGTATATAAGGTTCAATGCAAAAATAATATTCTAAAAGTTAATTTAACATTTTATTCATCGTTAGATTAAGCGGTCTGACAGGCCGCTCACAGTAAGTTATGCGACAATTTTTGTCACAGCAGTTAAGGGTTAATACTATTATAGTAATCTTGTAAATAGTTTTTAACCCATAACTCCACACTAATCCGGATTTTCCAAACCTACAGTTAAATTGTCGACGTTTTAAAGAGCATGCATTAATAAATTTTTAATAAATTGAATAAAATTTTTGATTAAAAAATATTATCCCAAAGAGATATCTTATTCAATTTTATACATAATTCATATGGTTATATATCATTATATCTATATTAGCAACAAAATTAACCTTTAACTGCTGTTAGCAATCTGACTGAACACTGTACCCCCCGCCCCCCCCCAAAAAAAATAGCATTTAACTTGTATTTTCCAGTTTAACTATAGTTACAACTGAAATTCTCTTTCGTTTGGAGTTCTCGTAATATTGTTAGAAATATTTGAATAGATTAAATTTAATTAGAATTAATTCTGTACAAAAAGTTTAGCGCAGGAACAGTATTCTATGATTTTTAATCATGGATCGCATTTTATCTTTAACTAATGTTACCGGTCTCGTAGACCACTATTTTTCTTTTAATTTTTTAGTTTAACTTGTAATTTTCAGTTTAACTGCAAACACTACCGAAATTTTCTTTAATTTGGAATTTTAGTACTATCACCAGAGACTAAATAGGTGAATATTAAGTATAATACTCTTGTATAAAAAGTTTAGTACAAAAACACAATCCTATGAGTTATTCCCGCCTTTTATTCATCTTTCAATTTTGTGGTCTCAGAAACCGCATCACATTCATACGTTAGACTTTCTGTCACACCAGTTAAAGGTTAAATTTATAAAGTTTTGAAAAACCAAACGCTGAGAAAGCGGACAGTTAAAATTTCGAACTCAATTGAACAATCCAGTGGAAATTTAATAGAAACCTGATTTTGAAGATGTTCGAATTTGAATTTCGAAAACATTTTGATATAGTTTTATTTACAAGAGTTAAAAATTATTTTTTACATTAGTAAAAAAAATAAATAATAATATAATAAAAAATAAAATAGAGAGATTATTTTTAAGTATTGGGCACCCCCCACCCTTAATCTTACCATTTCAACAATGATGATAATGCTGTCCCATATTAATATATAAACCCCCTTCGGATATAGTTCGGCCACTGTTGGGAATCAACCGGGGTAACAACGCCAATCCCTGGCGTTATTACCCCGGGATACTTATTGCGCAGTAAATCCTAAACTACAAATTATCTCGAGAAGATATCCAAAATCTTCTACAACAATTTGAAAGTACATGAAATACACTACAAATTTATGTGATAAACAAAGTATTTCTGGATAAAAAATATAGTCTTCAGATCAAAAACTTTATCTCGCAAATTTTAGATCAGGCGTTAATTTTAGTTGCTTGTAAAAACAATAAGACCTAAAAATGAAACAAATTAACTTGAAGCTGTTTTTTGCGATTTATATGACTCAAAACCCTTCTGCGCAGAGCACATGGGTGTCATTTACCTGATTATTTCATAATTATGTAAAATATAAGCACTTGGCGTTATTACCCCGCCTGGCGTTATTACCCCAGGGTACCTTAGTATTGAAATATCAACATTTGTAACAATTGTTTGAAATATTAAGACGCATGACACAGAAGACATTTCGAATTTATAATAATAACTAGTTATACAATGTTAGCTTTCTTTGAATATACTATACATACAAAAATACAATATTATTAAATGACTACAGAAGTTTTAGTTGATTTATTTCATAAACTTTCGATTATGTAACAAAAGCTTGGAACCTTTGCACGTTTTTGTAAATTTGAAATAAGTATGTGGAAATGATTATCCTACCAAAGTTAAGTCGGGTATTTAAAAAAATTTTGACCGAATAAAAATATAGTTTTCTAAAATTTTCATTTTGAAATGGACTTTTCATAATTCACTTTTCTGTTTTCTTTTCAGAAATAAAATGTTAAACTTGTTCTTTAATTTTTCTCAATTTGAATCTTAAAATTGTTACCTCAGTCTACCCAACATTATAAATGATTTATTTGTGTCGAAAATAAACCAGACCCGTGGCTTGAAAATTGAATTAGTAGTACTTTAGGTGAACAGTAAAAAGAAATATTTAATTGTTGTACCATAAATTTTAATACGTCATTTTCTCCAGTTGTCAGGATTTATTTTCAGGATGTTAAACCCGAAGCGTATTAAAATGTATGCTACAACAATTAACTATTTCTTGTTACTGTTTGCTTAAAATAATACTAATTCAATACTAAAGCCACGGGTCTGGTTCTTTTTCAAAACGAAATCATGTATTTGTATAAATAAAGAAAATACTCTCTGCGGCAGAGCCTGATTAAAGGTTTGAAAGTACTAAAATGTTTTAAAATAAAATTAACTATTAACGTCCATAGTTAATTACTTTAATTGCCTTAAGTAAACCTGAACATTTTGTGTTAAAAGCAAGGCGAAAATTTCATTCCGTCATATATTTTTATATTTATGTAAAGGGAATTTTTACATTATTTCACCTTCAATAGAAATCTAGTTGAATATGCGAAACCCAAGACTTTCTTCTTTCTCATACATGTTGATATTTCAAAAAAAGAAATTAAGGATGTTAATACTGCAATATTATTAGCTCCATACCATAACAACTTTGAATTTCGCCTTAAATATCTGCTTCATTCAACTAATCGGATTAAAAAAGAGTTAATCTCGATCATGATAATTATTAAAAACAATAGTTTTTCGTTATTCTGTTATACATTAAATGCTTCGAATAGAAGGCTTAACAGGAAGCGAGTTCGCGTCACGGCACAAGGCGCCAAGGGACAACAGAAATACGAAACACAGAGAAAATTTTTTAAAAATTGCTATCGCGAAGCCCCTGTCTCTCTGAATATTTTCAAATTCAATGTTGACATTCTGGTCATAACTAAAAATATACACGAAAAATTGATTTAATTCTATGCATAACATCAAACACTTTTCGAATATAAAGTAAACAAAAATTCACAAAAATTGCTAATACAGCAATCCCTTTCGGCATAATATTCACAAATTCAAGGAGAAACTACTGGCGAAAAACCAAATATAACACAAAAATCTGGTTCAGTTCTATGCATAACTTTTTACGTTTATTGTTGGTACAAGAATGAATAGATATTGCTGCTCCAGTTTCCGGCGGAATATTTTTAAATCGAAGGGGGAACTGTTTGCGAAAGCAAAAAACAAGTAGAAAAATTTAGTTCAATTCTATGATTAACTCTTTTAATTCTTCAAGAACTTTTCGATGGTACAATCATGAAAATGGCATAAAAAGCATGCCCCTTTTCTTCAGATGCTTTACAAATTCAGAGAGCACCAACTGGCCGTAGCCAAAAACATACACAATAAATTTGATTTAATTCTGTGCTTAACCTCATACACTTTTTGATAATGCAATAATAAAAATGGCACAAAACTTCCACCCCCCCCCCCTCCGTCAAATTTTTTTATAATGTGGAGGAAGACATCCTTAGTACAGCCAAATACATACACAAAATTTTTTATTCAATTCTATGCATAACTTCATGCACTTTTCGATGGTACAATAGGGGCACACGGATGTACGGACAGATAGGCATTTTCTAAAAACATGTTTCATGGAATTTCGAACCCTTAAAACATGTAAATCCATCAAAAACCAGAAGTGTAAAAAAATTTCGATTACAATTATTTTTTCTATTGGCAGTACAAGAATATAAAGTATTGTAATCGAAATTTTTTTCTAATTTCCGCTTTTTGATGCATTTACACGTTTTAGGGGTACGCAATTTCCATATACATATTCATACAAAATATCTGTCTGTCCGTCTGTTACCATTTTACTATCAAAATTTGTATGGAAATTTCCAAGTTATGAATATGATTGGTTAATTTTTTTACATATATTTTTTCTAAAACTTCCTTGAATTCGGAAATACTATGCGGGCAAGGAGTGCTGTAATGAAACATTTTGCACCATTTTCATTACTGCACTATAGAAATGTGCATGTAGTTATTCTTAAAATTGAACTAATTTTTTTGTGTATGCTTTTGGATATGGCCATGTTCTAATTTCGAAATATTTTGCAGCAAGTCTGCTCTGTAATAGCATTTCTGTGCGATTTCCATTATTTTAGAATCTATATATTCATGTAATTAAGCAAAGAATTGATTAAATGTTGTTTTTGCGTTTTTAGGTGCGTTCGTAATTATGTAAATACGTAGCACCTATTGTTGTCGCTCACTCCGTTCGTCTGTGAGTCTGTCTGTCTGTCTGTCTGTCCGTCTGTCTGTCTGTCTGTCCGTCCGCATATAACAACGCAAAAACTACCCAACCGAATCGTTTGAAATTTAAAATACATAATTATAATATAATTTTGTCGAGTCATTTCAAATTTTATGAAAATCGGATGGATAGATCAATTACAGAGAGAATCAAAAGGATTCCGTTACATTACGGTCAATGGGGAAAAAAAGTTTCAAATGTATTTTAATCGTTTGAAATTTAAAACATATAATTATTGCGTAATTTTGTCGAGTCATTTCAAATGTTATGAAAATCGAATGCATAGATTAATTACAGGGACAATCAAAAGGATTCCGCTACATTACGGTTAATTGGGAAAAAAATTTCAAATGCATTTTAATCGTTTCAAATGCATTTTAATCATTTCAAATGTTATCAAAGTCGGATACATAGATCATTGACAGGGACAATAAAAGGTATTTCATTACATTACGGTGATTGGGAAAAAAGTTTCAAATGCATTTTTATGATGTTACACTCACTCGAACATAATAGAATTGGCATGAATCTATGAAGTATATACTAAAATATGCATTCTGTACAATCTGTGCTGGAAAGAATTTTTATTATTAAATTACAGGGCCACACAAAAGTATTCCACTACATAATGCTATACGGGAAACATTGTTTGGGGCGTGTTTTAATTATATTCAACTATTTCACATTTTATGAATAAGATATATGTTTCTGAGGTGTAATAAAAATTACTTTCTGTATATTTACAGGAACACAAAAAAAGATTTCGACTATTCTATTGTATCCGAAGTACGCTCTACTATATCTGCAAGATTTTAATATTTTTAAAACTTCGATATCCTACGAACGCACCTCATTTGCTACGTTCACGTGCAATTTCCAACTTGTTGTATTTGGAAAGGACATTTGAATATATTCCTCTGGAAGGGGATGTAATAATAGATCTAATTATCTAAATTTTTATTAGTTCTATTCTATTCTTAACTTTGATTTTACTCCGATTAATTCACTGAGTCCGAATTTAAGATGAAAATGATAGTTGGTATAATATTAAACTACTAATATTGAAGTATCAACATTTGTAACAATTTTTTGAAATATTATGACTCATGGCATAGAAAAAAATTTGAATTTTTAATAATAACTAGTTATTCAATGCTAGATTTCTTTGAATATCCTATACATACGAAATTTCTTTAAACTAAATAACTTAAAATTCTTTTAATTCATTCAATTCTTTAAATTATTAAATAACTACAATAGTTTTAGTTGATTTATTTCATAAACTTTCAACGATATAATGAAACCTTGGAACCTTTGCAAGTTTTCGTAAATTTGAAAGAAGTATGTGAAAAAATTTATTCTACCAATGTCGATTTTTTTTCTGAATGAAAATACAGTTCTCGAAATGTTTATTTATTTATTTATTTATTTATTTATTTATTTTTAATTGAAGCTTCATAATTTACATTACTGTTTTCTTTTCTGAAATAAAATGTTAAAATTGTTTTTTAATGTTTCTCAATCAGAAGAAAAGAGAAAAGAGCCCTAAAATTTTTACCCCAATCTACCCAACATTATAAATGATTTATTTGAACATACTCAATTTTTTCAACGTAGTTGCAAGATATTTTTTTAATCGGAAGAAAATAATTTTAAGAAAATAAAATTTTAAAAGTTGTAGTGTATTTTAATAACTAATATTAATTAAGTGTTTAGAAATGAATTATTTTAAATACTTTTAATACTTATCATTATTAAGCAGTTTTTACGGTGCATAATTTGCATTTTTATGAAGTTTTTTATGCATTGATACGCGTTTATTCTGAATGTATGAACATAATATCTATTTAATTGTTAAAAATTTAAATTACACCTTAATAATATAAATAATTATTGTTACTTTTTGCGATTTTTTTAAAAAAACGGCTGTTGCATTATTTTATTATTTTGCTGAAAAAATGACAAGCTCCTATCGGCAAAGTAGGCTCCCTATCAGAGTTTTGTGCACATGCGTAGAAGGCCGTTTACTTTTATGTATTTGGCAGTTTATGGCTTTACTTGGCGAGTAAAAAAATATCAGTCATCTATTTTTCAAGCATTCGCTATTTCAATATAATAATTAATTGTGTTTTAAATAAAATAACATTTAATAACAATCGATTTGAAAATGCATTAGAAAGAAAATGCTTATAAACAAGACGAGAAAACTCTTAAATGGAGAAGGAAGGCTCCCGACAGGGTTATTAGGCTATTTGGAGAAATTGACGCTACAGAATGGCCAAGGGTAAAGTAAACCAAGCATCGAGCATGCGTTGTAAATGCTCAGATTGAGAGCCTACACTGTAAAAAAAAGGGGTCGATCTACTAAAAAAACTTTAGTGATCCTTGTAGTTACTAAAAAATTTTTAGTAATCTTAGTCGGTTACAAAAAAATCTGTAAGAATTACTAGAAAAAAGTTAGCAACGAATAGAGTTGATAGTTTTATATTTTTAATAGCTCTTACTGAAGCTCAGTTGGTGTGGCCTTGATAGCCTAGTGGTTATAGTAACGGACTCCAGGCTAAAAGGTCTCGGGTTCGAAACTTGCCACCGCCAAATGTGCCCCCGAATGTATGCAGTGTCTCGTTAATAAAGGGATTATGAAAATCCTGTCGGAGCAGGTAGGAATTTTTGGTGCTGCCATCTATTGCGGTTTTGCCGAAAATCTCCCGCTTCAGAAGTCTGGATGCAGCTCGAAGGAAGCTCCTGCCCTTCGAGCGCGCGTAATGGTTATTAAAAATAATTTTGGAGCTATTACTAAAATTTGCTTGGTGGCTCATACTAAAAATTTTTAAGTTAGTTATACAAAAAATTCTTTTGTTCAGTTTACAAAAGAAATGCTTGTTTCACTTGCAAAAAAATTTGTAATGGTTACTAAAAAATTCTGTGGAATACAAATTTACTAAGAAATTTTTAGTAACCTCTTGAATTTTTTTTTACAGTGTACCCTCCCGATCGCTTCTGCTGAAAAAATGCACGAAATGGTTTAAATTGGTTATACAATTATGAAAATTACGCTATATGGTACCTGGAAACTAAGCTGTTATGTTTTATGAAACAGAATCACACCCAAGTTATACCCAATTTACCATTTTTATTATTATCTTGTTCTTGAAGAAAGCCAAGAAAAAAAAACCTGCTATGAGCAACAATATTAACTCCAATACGCTAATTACGCCGTGCTGTACTGATGCAAATGCGCAAAACTGCAAGAAAGTTTTTGATAATAATACACGGTATGGTTATTCGCTTGGAAATATGGTGCATTCGCGACGGCTAAATTGTGGCAAAATGGATTAAAGTAATTTATTTCTACGCTGTGTTCTCGCTGACATTTGACCAATGTTAGTAATTTGGCTAATTAAAAATAAAAAACATTCGCCAAATGAAAAAAGTATTAGCAAAATAAATTTGCCGTGTAGCACAAAAGAAAAAAAATATCTTTAATCATTTAATGTACCCCTTTTTTTCGATATGTTCTAAAATAACCTAAGTTTTTATAACTGCGACAGCGATTGTTATTAATCTAACTTCAACTGTCCACTACAAATATTTAAAATATGTATATATTAATATATATATATATATAAATAAGCATGAAAAAAGAAAAAAAAAAGAAAGAAAAAGAAAAAAATCGTGCACTAGTAATTTGGCGAATCTAAACGCTTGTTTACTCGCCAAATGAAGAATTTAGTCGCAATTTGGCGCAATGGCGAGCGAGAGCGAGAACACTGTTTCTACGTATATATTCTTAACCCTGCTAATAATCCAAGAGCCGACAGCACACAAACCTATGTCTTCGAGCACAAGAAAAATAATCTTTGTTTTATGGATGAGTAGTAATAGCGGAATCTATTGATCCATGTCTGACGAAAGTGAAGTGGTGCAGAAGTCAAAAATTAATGCCACTAGTTGTTCACTCGTAGGTTCATCATTGTGCTTGTTCTACAAACAAGGGTATGAAAACAGTTCAAGCAGCGAGCGGAAAAACACAAGTTTAAACTTACGAGTGAACCACTAGTGTTATTAATTTTTGGCTTATGCACCACTTCATTTCCGGCAGACATGGATCAATATGAAATTATTACTATTATTACTTTTCCATAAAATAATTTTTTTTCTTGTGCTCGATGACATAGGTGTTTGTGCTGTCGGCTCTTGGACTATAAGATTTTCGGGTTTATTTCGATCTGCAAGCCATGCTCAGAATTGTTGAATTTGCGGCCTCTGACACACCACTATTATTTTTAGAGAATTTGTTGTTCTTATAGATCGCTCAAATGTTCCTTAAATGAAAGAACATTTTCAAAATTAAAATGCTGGTAAGAAACTTGGAATCTCTGCATACTAAAAACTACTCTTTGGGGGCCACCATAATACTTACCCATCATGGATGGATTTGGATACGAAAATAAAACATGTGTAAACTATTTACAAAATGCATTGCAATTCCAACACAAAATTTAAACGGATATTTTAACATTTTTAATATGCATACTAATGCGCTATTAATGAATTGCTGAAGAACCAATTTAGACAAATTATAGAAAACGCAAAGCTACTCAAGTAATACCGAATTGCGTAATATAAACATCCTTATAACTTCAAAAATTATTATTATATTAATTAATAATTTTCTACGTGGGATTAAGAGTTTGATTTTCGATTAACCTATCAAATGGTTAATTATTTTCTGTTCCATAAACTGAAAATAGCGGACTCACACCACTATTATTCAAATAAAATATTTGTAAAATTTAATCAAAATTTTTCCGCTTCTTAATAGTATGACAATTTTCTTATAAATAATAGTGGTGTCAAAAAGCTTTAAGTGATGCAATAAGCAAATTCGTCTTGCCCGAACAGCGTTCGGTCAAACCAGTTAAGGAGTTAAAATATATCTTTGAATTGAAATTTGAATGAAATACAGGGTCGTGGAAAATCGAAGAATGTGGAAAACAGAATTACAAATACCTCGGCAACTAATAATACGATCAACTTCGTTCATTATACAAAATTTGTGTTATTTTATTATCTTTTACGTCCAATCCTTAAATTTAAAAAAATCGAAAATTTTTATGTACCTTTCATCAAAACGAATTTTTCGAGAGTCCGAAAAAGATAGTTCCGAATAATCAAGGTTACTGATATTAAATAGGCTTTGTTCGATTTGTACAAACGAAGTACATACTAAATTTTAAGTCTCTATCTGAATTTGTTCGGGAGATAGACCGTTTACAGACACACAGACAAACAGATACACAAACGGACGGACGGCATTTTTTTCCCCTAAAAATAAGTTTTTTGGAATCTACAATATCTCAAACGTGTAAATGCGACGAAATATTTTTTGATTTTCAAAACGATTGCAAGACTTGCCCTATACTACGCATGATGAGTAAGTAATAATATACATTTGAAATGAAGACCACATAAGGCACTGTTGCCAGATTATGCACACAAAAGTTTCCGGATCGTTTGATATTCACTGCTTTTTTTAAATAGAAATATTCGGCCTATTTAAAAATTCTGAAAAATAAGGCGAATTATGCTATTTGAAAATAGTGGTGACAATCAAATCACTTGAATTAAAATAAACCTCGATTTGGAAACACTGACATGAGGGTTAATGTGGTAAATAAATTTCTTCTACATTTTGTTTAAATAAAATTCTCGGGTGCATTGACCTAATATCTAAGTACCAACGAAGTAAAATAATAAAATCTATAAATATATATAAATACTGCACTATCGTACGTTGCACAGAAATCGCGATTATCTGTTGATTGTTTAATGGCAACGCCCATATGAAACGTATCTCATTAGTTACTGCGCAAAAGTTCTTTGACAGTATTTAGGCCGAAATAACATGGATTTATTTGAAAACAACGATTTCTTGAATCTTCTGATTTGACACAGAATTGAGAAAGTAAATTAAATAATGAATAAAAGTATTATGATGCAATGCTTAGCATATATTTAACAGAGACCAAACTGGTAGCAAAGGACGGCTAGTATATTTATATTTAGATCCTGAAGATTGAAAATACCATTAAAATAACATAATTAGCTTAATTTTGTCTCACTAGATTTGCAAAATTTCCTATTATGCGTAAAGGTTTGTGGCCTCTTCTTATAGCAGACTAGTGAAGAAGCACTTCGAATTCTTTCAGACGGAACCTATGTGTTAAAAAAACTTTTTATAGATTGCTCTTTTAAAGAAAAATGAGAGTAGACGTTTTCCCTATAACTAAATTTTGAACGGAAGATAAATCAAATTAGTCTACATGTCCTTTATTATGTATTATCAAAGATTTACCTGCTTCTTTGGTACAGGTACAACTTGAATTTTACATCTAGACTGGAAGAACGTATTACTTTAGACAGTTTTAAAATTTATAGACTTTACCTCTATTTTATTTCCGGTATTTTCCATATAATAATTCTTTTATTACAGGATCTCGCATAAAACACGATTTTCTGTTAATGATTAAAAACAAATGATTTATCTTCTCATTTTTCGTTAATATTATTGCCAAGGTGTCAAACTGGGGTAAGGTATCTTATAAATTATCGCGATCAGAATACTTGGATAAAGTTTTTAACACTAGAACGCGGGAAAATTCATTCAAGAGTTATTAAAAATTTCTCACCCCAATTTTCATTTTAAAATGTTATTTATTGAAAACATTTCTGCTCAGCATATATTTAGCCTATTTTATTAAGAGTTTTCTGGTGCTATTCGACATCTTTCCATGTAATACGGGTCAAAATGACCCGTTGCCACGGTTCTAGTTTTAAATAAAATATTTAAAACTGTATAATGGAATAGCCTTTTTTATGGAAATTTTTCTAGTTAAATTAACTAAGAAGTGTGAAAACTATAAAGTCAGAATGATTATCTATAAATTCCGGATATTATTTTTTGGCAAAGCCATAAGAAAATATAAAGAAGCCCATTCCTTTCCAAATAAATCATGTAATTATTATTACTTATTAAAATTTTTAATTCTGAGAATTTTTTTAATTTCTGATATTAATTCATCCATTTTGGCACACCTTATTTTTGTTTAGTATTATTATTAAGTTATTTTCTGCAGAGTGTAAATACTATTTTTATTTAATGTTTACGGAATTATGATGATTTCAAAATGTATAGTCAGACATAATATAAATTTAAAAGTTAAAAGAACTTTATGTTATTTATTTAAACAAAGTTTTAGAAAATTGGGGTTTTCGTAAAGGACTACTTCAGTCACACGAAAAGATACGCTGCTAATGTCAATCCCATGAAGAAAATATTTAAGCTATTTTGTTTGCAATTCAATACTCTTTTTTTTTTCTTTTTTCATTGGATAATTGATGTCAATATCTACAAAGGCAATCTTTTACTTTTTTGATTTTGAGTGCTGATTTTTTTTCCCAGAATGCTTTGAATTCAAGAACTGCTTTCAATAGTGAAAGCATTTAAAAAAAAAAAACTACAAACTAAGTTTAAAAAGTAAAATACGGTCTTAGTACAGATCGATTCAACTATTTAATGCAAAAAAAAAAAAAAAAAAAAAAACTCTTTAATATTATTGAAATGTAGTCGAGATATCATTGAAAATTTATTCCATTGCATTATCGTCGGCATGCTTCTGCTTCTTTTTTTTCTTGCGACTGTAGTAAACTCCTAAAAGAAGGCTGTGTGAATATAATATTTCAAATGTAAAATCTCATATTTTATAAGTTTTTTTTATTAAATTAATTTGCCAAAAAAATAATAATAACCATTAGACATTGTAAATCCAGAGATCAATTTGAAAAAAAACTTATCAAGATTTGGTTGGATATACTATAGGCCTTGTTAAAAAAATCTTTAAAACTACTTTAAACTTTGGTAATACTACGCCGACCCCACTCCTTTTCATTTTCTCCGTCCTTTAACAAAATTATTTTATCTGTATTCCTTATTATAATATGATTATAATCGCGTTCGTAATTATGTAAATACGTAGCACCTATAGTCGTCATTCAGTTCGTCCGGCCATGTGCCCGCCTGATAATGCACTGGACACCAGTATTTTAAATTAATTATGATATAATATCTTATGATCGAACAATCTGTGATAAAAGATGGCGAAATAAACTGTAAGAAATGAGTGATGCACAAAGCATTTGGCTGTTCGATTTACGTGGGATACCTGAGGACACTAGTGGTGAGTGAGAGTCACCTCTGGAGGGAAAAAATGTAGAACAGAGGTATAGTAGGCACACTTGGTATGCAAAATTTAAAGACGAGTTCCAAAATGCCAATTTTGAAGGGATTTTCAAGCGAATACTCAAAAGAAAGTAATATAATTCGAATAATTACTATCGCTCCATAACAGCTGGTCTATATAAGATCCCATTCAGGTTACAGATGGTCACAAGAGTCACAGTCACTACTGCGAAACAAAAAACGGGAAATACCATGCGTCTGTTTTATGAGTCTCAAATGACTACTTATATGTGACTCCACTGACAGGTCATTGCGACTGCTGCTTTGTTTTGATTCACCAGGTGACTTTATAATGTCGTTATATGGAGACTCTCATGTGACTCTCATTTGGAGACACAATTTCAAAGTCATTGTGAACGTTGCATTATGATAAATTACCGAATAATGTCCCATTAAAATCACATGGTGACTTTTCACCACTTTTGTCAGTGGTTACTTCACAGTAGGGCCTCTGTGACTATTTGACAAAGTCTTGAGACAGAAATTCGCCATGTGACTTTAATGTGACATTATTTCGTGATTTATCATAATGCAATATTCACAATGACTTTGAAAATGAGTCTCCATAAGACAGCCACATGAAAGTCTCAATAAAACGACATTGAAAAGTTACTTGGTGACTCGACACAAAGCAGCAGTCGCAATGACCTGTCAGTGGAGTCACATATATGTAGTCATTTGAGACTCATAAAAGAGACGTATGGAATTTCCTATTTTTTTGTTTCGCCGTAGTTACTGTGACACTTGTGACCATTTTTGACCTAAATGAGATGTTATATGAACTAGCTATTCCGCAGGGATAGTAATTATTCGAATTATATTACTTCCTTTTGAATATTCTCGTAAAAATTATCGCTTGAAAATCCCTTGAAAATTGACATTTTGAGACTCGTCCGTAAATTTTGCAAACCAGTGTATATTATAATAAAGGTATATATAATAAAACATATAACAAAGATATAAAAGTATTTCAGAGCCGAAATATTTGTTTTAAAATAAAAGAAATTCACTTAGGATCCCGATGGGAAATAAAAATGAATAGCATAAAAATGACTTTTTATAAGTAAATATGAATAATATGAAATAAAAATTACACGCTATATTTAAAAATTAAAAGCTTGGTTCAGAATTTGTGACATATAGAAGAAAAATAATGAGTTGCAATTTCAAAAATTTTGCCGCTGATTTAATCCGTTAGGAAAAAAGAAAAATGAAAAAAAAAAATCAGAGAAAACACTGTTTTTTACAACTTTATATTAATACCTTCGCATTAAATTTATACAAAGGTTTTGGGTGACAAGAAATGCATTTTTTAAAATCACCCCCACCCCCCCTTCTCAACTGCAATTGGATAATCCTATTGCTATTATTTCAACACTTTTTGCTGCTCAGTATTACATTTTTTTTTTCTTTTTCTACATTTTTTTAAACAAATTTTATACACAGCTAGTGAAAAAGCATTTTACATAATATGTGTGAATTTTTAAGAATTTGGACAGTTATAGCTTGTAAACTTTTTGACATTTCTTTGAAAATTAACATTTTGTAGCGAAAAATTTATTAATGTTTTCAAAGGAAAAAATCGTCTTATTTCGGAAAAAAACTCTACTCTATTAAACTCTAAAGAACTGGAACAATGAAACGATGTAGACTGTTACCTGGACTTCCTAGTTGCGGTGCAACTAAACATCCACGATATCGAGGTAGTATGTTTTTCAATGCACTGGGAGCCTTTTAGATGTTTAAGCGTGGCTAGTGGCCACAGAAAAAAGAAATTTAGGAAATAAATACAAAAATAAATTTTAGTATAACTAAATACATAATAAAAAACGAGAAAAAGTAAAAAAGGTCCATTCGATCCACACATGAAATATAGTCCATAAACAGCTACCACAGGGAAAACGCCCCGATGTTTTTTTTTTTTTTAAAGGACTCTTTTCAGAGACCTTATATTATAGTTTAACATAATAAAATGATTAAAAAAAACAGTATAACATGCCTAAAAGTATAAGAAAAAATGAGAAAATCTTTACTTTCAGCAAGAAAAATTGAGGACCCCAGAAGCCAAGGGGTATAAGTGACAAAATTGAAAAAAATTGAGTTAAGTGCACAGAGTATCTGGAAATATGCTTTTTTTCATTTCAGGTAAAGAAATATAGGTCATTTTCTGATTATTTGGGGAGTTATAGAGATAAACCACTTTTTTAGAAAAACAAACAATATTGATTAATTATAGGGGAGAGTGGGGATACTTGAGCATAGGGGATACTTGAGCCACCCCTATTATCTCTACAGTTGGTTAATTTTTCTTTCTAAAACTGCCAATATGATAACATATTTATAGTTCTGAACATGTAAAAAAGAAATCACACATCTTGGTACCATTTTGAAAATATAGTGATTAATAGTTGTCTTTTTTTATCTGAAGTAAATATTTGGGCGCATGGCTTTTTTGTTTTTTTGCAATCAAAGTTTTGTTTAAAGTTGCAACTATATACATACATTCAATAAGCATAATTTCAATTGTATTTTGAGTCTAAAATAGTTCTAAAAGCTGCATGCTTTATTAAGTAAAACTCTGGTAAACAAAAATAGTGATAGTGGGGATACTTGAGCCAATGAGAGTGGGGATACTTGAGCCATGTCTCAACCACCCCTATTAGAAATTAAACATGGGTGAAACAAACAAAAAATAAAATTCCATCCTTATATTTTTCTGGATAAAAGGGAGAATAATTTTTCATTTTATTTTTTTTTCCTAAAAAAATAACGACCTAAAAATGTTTAAAAATGTATATTTTGTAAATGAAAATATCTATTTTATTTCTCATTTTGACTAACAAAATAGCCTGTCTAGATAAATGCAAACATAGTTTTCAATTTAACTTTCATTAAATTAAAATAACTTTTTATAAAGGTTTTGCAGGCTATAATCTCTAATATTTTAATTAGTTAGGTCCAACATATTAAAATATTTATTTTTTAATATAACATATTAAGATTAATATTTTATATTGAAATCGTAACCTCTGTTGCTGTAACTTTTTTTTAACTAAGAAAATTGAAGAAAATTTGGTAAAAAGAGCGCACAAAAAACAAGAAAAGCAACAAAAATCCCAGTTCAAACTTACCTGCATGGAGCCAAAGAGGAAGACAAAATCTTTTCCTGTGAAATCAAAAAAGTGTTTGAAATAGTAGAATGATACATCTGGCTTAAATTCCGACAGCTACTAAATTAAAAGCATGAGTTCGACAATATCATTAGAGGAAAATTCTGTCAATGATGGTCATGATCTGAAAAGAAAACCTTCTATTGATGGTTGGTTACTAATAAAATATGCCAGAAAGAAAAGTGTAAAAATATTTGTTGGATAAGTGCTTAATATTTTGAAAATGAAATTTGCCCGAAGAATTGCAGATTCCAAATTTAAATGACTCTGAACTGAGGATGTTTCTACCGTCGTTATAACTCAAGTTGAAATTATCCTCCGACAACCAGTTTTAACGACAAAAAATGATCGCATTACTAGCTTTGTTTTCTCAATTGGTTTTGAAGGACTTTACGTTTCCTAATTAATCATTCTGTAAAATGTCTGTGCAAAAATAAAGCGAAAAAAATTACTTTTGTAGGTATTTTTCCTTAGTGGCTCAAGTATCCCTTCACTATGGCTCAAGTATCCCCGCCATGGGGATACTTGAGCCACGATGTAAAACAAAAAATAAACATTTATTATACATAGAAAAATAGTTCAAAATTAATTGAAAGTGGTTTTTAATTGAAGAAAAAATATCAAATTTTCATTTTCAATATTTCATTTTATTCTAAAAAAATATAAAAAATTAAAAAAAATTAAAATTCAAAAAATGGCTCAAGTATCCCCATCTTCCCCTACATTTAAAGAAAATTGTACTCTATTTTTTTAACAGTTATTGAAATGAGAGTTCAAAGATTAGAATGCAACAAGCAGATGTTTCCTATTTCAATTTAGTCAATTGTTATTGATGTTCCAATTTAACATCAATTATCTTTAAACTCAATTTACTCCAAATCGACATTTTGTCACTTGTACCCCTTGGCTTCTGGGCTCCTCAATTATATGCAAGAAAGGGTGAAAAATTATACAAATGAGGAGACTTCAATCTAAGTATGTACATAAAAACAAGAATAAAAGGATAAACGTAGCAAAAAAGAGGTCGGCGACCGCGTATTCTGGTAATTCAAGACAGATTAAAACAAAAAAGTACAAAAAAAAAAAAAAAATTAAAGTGTCAAAATTTAAAATATATATAAAAAAATATTAAATGACAAACAGTTTTTTTTATGAATTTCTAGTCTAAAGAACTCTACTAAAAACACTTTTTTAGCGATTTTTTATATATAAATTCTGATAGAATCAAGTTAATGATATAAAACTATACAAAATTAAGATGCATTTTAGGTGCTTGGAGAAAGTTGAGAAATAACGTGTCCTCAGTAAAAAAATAAATACCATTTGTTATCAAAAGTTTCTTCGCCAAATAAAATAAAGCTTTGAACCAGTCATGACCTTAAAAAGTCAAATATTCAACATCCTAGAAATAAAGTGTGTAAAAAATTGAAAATATGTATATATGGGGAAAAAATCTACCGGTATCCAAAATACATTGTTTGTGCTTCATAAATAAATAAGAATATTTGAAGTTTAAACTGCTAAATCGTGGGGTAAGTGGTCAAGACATTTCTCTACTAATGATTAGGCTCTTTTTATCCTGCGTCTGGTACGTATTATATGTGTGTCAATTGTTCGAATTAAATAAATAAATCCTATTAGTACGTGTTTTATGTGATAACGTGTATCATATTAGTAGTGGAAAGGGAACATTGAAAGATATGTGTTTTGTCCTTGAAAAATAATATTTTACCTTTTAATAGGCCAGTCAAATTGTCATAAATAGATGCAAAAATTCTGCTAGAATATTTTATGTTTTTAAACTGTTTATGGGGATGCTAGTAACAAGAATTAATGGATTTCCAACAAATATCCAAAAATATCTCGAGGCTATATTTTGTAAAACCAAAAAACCGCAAAATTTTCGGATTTTTTTCAGTTTTTTGCCTATAACTCAAAAATTATAAAATTTTTGCGCACCATACTCAATTACAAAGAGAAAGAACATTAAATTCTCTACAAATTTCATAGTAAAGCTGTTTTTCCAATGCCAATATTAAGCGCACTACAGCTTTCTGAAAGTGACTTTTTTTCTAACTTTGTGAAAAAATTGCAAAAACGAAAATTTCACACAATTTTTCATTATTTTATCCTCTTTAATGTAACTTATTTAAATTAGAGGTATTTGCATGATAACAATCATGATGAGTTACAACGGTAACATTGTAAAAAAAAAATAAGAACATTATAACTTTTTTGTATTTAGAGATTTAGTGGAGAACATTAATGTTAGGTATTTAACTGAATGTAAGTAAAAAATACTAACAGTGACATTTTTACATCCCCTCCTTCTTAATAAATAATGTCGTCGTGATTTTTGTAGTTGATTCCATTATATTTTTTTTTTTACAAAGTGCCGAGCATTTGAGTCTTAATTTATGAAAAGAACATGCTTTGTTGCACCCTTTTCTATAACTACATGACACAACACGAAGTAATCATTCAAGTGCCGAGTCTTGGCACATTTGAACTGAACTGGCTGAAAAAGAACCTGTGAGTCCACCCACATCCTTCAGGAGGGATGTTGTTTCCTAGCTTAGCTTGTACCTCATGATAACATCGAAGAAAATGATGCTGCGCAGTCTCTTGTGTTGGTGGTAGTCTTGCAAAATGAATTTTGCTTTTTGTGGCAGATTTAGCAAATAACTGGAACTTTAAGGTGTACAAATTCTGTGCAGTAGGTATTCATCCACTGTATAGTGCAATATGGGATTTTTTTTCATACCTTGAAGATTTCTTTTCATACCTCGAAGAAGTAGATTTTCATACCTTCCTCGATTTTCATACCTTGAAGAAGTAGAACCTATTTTATTGAATACGCAGGCTATTTCTCAAAGCTGATCATGTTTTTTCAAAGTGTTACAAAACTTTGACTTTTTTTGCCTAAAGAGAGAGGATGTTGTATCGCATCCACTGATTACATGAGTGAAAAGAACATTGTTGTAACTGTATTTGAACGACATGGTTGAAAACCACTTTGTTTCGATGTTACTTCTTCTTGGCTTTTAGAAAAACAAATTTTTGTGCTGATAGCCTAAGCTCGTCATTATCACGAGAAAGTCAATGTCTTCTCTGACAATTAAACACTTTCAAAAGATTCGGCTCTTCAAATGGCTGAGGTAACTATCATGACATCAGCTTGTTCCTTTGTCTGCTCAACTTGAATTCTGTTATTTTGAAATTCTTGTTTTGAAATTTTTAATTTGTTTTAAGCAATGAAATAAAGCGGCTTTTGTTTCGGTCATTAGCTTCGTCAACAGATGATGTCGGTCGACGCCCTCTTTTCTCTCCACTTGTTACAGATTGATCTAGTTTTACACGACAAAAACTACAATAACATGCATCTGAATGTCAGGTTCGTGCTGAATACGCTCAATTACTTTTTGGGATCCTACATACCCACGTTTTTCAGCAGCTTTCAAAAATGTAATTTTCGCTTCTAATTTCATTACTTTGTGAATTAAATTTCTGTTTGCGTAGAACGTTTTCTATTGTTTTTCGTTGAAGTCACCGGGATTACCTTCGTCACATAAGAAACAATTATCTTGAAGCTTGAAAGAAGTGCTTGATCTGAGGGATAAACTATAGTCTGTGTAGAATCTTCATCCCAACGAACGTATGCTGCTATCATTCTCTCATTCGTATATGTTTTTCGGCAATCATTCTGTATTCTAACTTCCTTGCTACTTTTATAAAAACTGATGAATATTACTTTTGATGAATATGTCGCTAAATGCTATGTTCAAAGAACTTGGCAAGTCCTTTCTGGCTCACAACAGGAGTATCACTATTTGAAGCCACCTGGCAAATGAAACACAATTTTGGGTAGAGCTCAGTCATTTTTCATTACTGCACGAGAAGAGATGCAATAAACTTAATAGCAGCATCTTAGAAAAGTATGTATTTAAAAAAGAACACTTCCATCTGAACGAAAGCGGCTCGGGAACGTCACTGACTACAATCTTCCATCTGTATTCTCTTTTTTTATCCTCGGCCCTCCCTTTGTAATTGTTTTCTTATAGGGTTTCTAGAATTTGTGCATCTTCTGCCTGCCTTTCATAAAACTTTCATTTTTCATCAATCAATAGGTCTATTTAATTTTCACTGTTAGTGATGAAAAGTTTTTTTCGGATGGGAGGCAAAAAATAGGTCAGTTTCTGTAAAATAAAAAAAAAGTGACATTTTTAGAAAAACCATAGCGCGCTTAGTAATGGGTTTAGAAAAACGTTTTTATAACAAAATTATAGCGAATTTAATGGTCTTTCTTTTTTGTAATTAAGTATGTTACGCAAAAAGTTTATAATTTTCGAGTTACAGGCAAAATACCGAAAACATTTTTTACTTACATTCAGTTAAATAGCTAATATTAATGTTCTTTACTAAAGCTCTAAACACAAAAAAGTTATGATGTTCTTAATTTTTTTACAATGTTACCATTGTAATTAATCATGATTGTTATCATGAAAATACCTGTAATTTAAATAAGTTACATTAAAGAGTATAAAATAATGAAAAATTGTGTCAAATTTTCGTTTTTGAAAATTTTCCTCAAAGTTAGAAAAAAAAGAGTCACTTTCAGAAAGCTGTAGAGCGCTTAATATTGGCTTTAGAAAAACAATTTTGGTATGAAATTTATAGATAATTTAATGTTCTTTTTTTTTGTAATTGAGTATGGTACACAAAAATTTTATAATTTTTGAGTTATAGCCAAAAACTGAAAAAAGTCAGAAAATTTTGTGGTTTTTTGGCTCCACAAAGTTTAGCCTCGAGATATTTTGTTGGAAAATTATGAATTCTTGTTACTAGCATCCCGATAAACATTTTAAAAACATAAAATTTTCTAGCAGAATTTTTGCATCTATCTGCCCTTTTTTCTAACAATTTGACTGGCCTTTAAATGTGAAATTTTAAATTCCGAAATATACCAAAAATTTACATTTTTCGACAAATTACAAAAGAAATTTCCTTAAAAAATAGGACTGGCATCTTGATTGGCAGAACAATTTGCAAATATTAACGGACATTATTTTTGCAGAGAATGCTTAAATTCAGACACATGCAAATGTCTTACAAATTAAGAAACTTTAAAATCTCTGAAAATCGAACCCTTCGATTTAGATACTTATGTGTCTGAATTTTAAACATTTCAGTGCACTGTTGTAAAGATAAGTTCTTTTATCTCTAAAATATTTTCTAGAAAAATTATTTTAGTAAATTTTATTTAGTAAATTATAAGTAATTTAGTAAATTATAAGTAATTTAGTAAATTATAAAATTATAAAATTATAAAATTTAGTAAATTATAAGTAATTTTCAAAATAGGAACAATTTATTTTAGGTACATATTACAGAATGTTGCGTAACAATAATTTTTGCATATGAAATATTTTTACAATTAATTTAAACTTTTGAAATGCAGTTTTACTATAGTTTATCCGTACTCTCTTGGGAATGCGTGTTTTAAGAAATCCTTATTCTGTTTCAAAAATGAACTTAATAATTCACACTAGAAAATAATCATTTGTATTATGTTCAATGTTTTCTCATCCAAAATTACATTTCTGGTTCAACCTACTTATTACAATTTGCATTAAGTATTATTAACATGTGAAAAATGAAGGCTAATTAACTTTATTGTTTAATTATACGTTTTACGTGCTGTTTGTTTATGCCATAATTATCCTTACAAATGTAGTTCTTTCTTCTGTTTTACGGTGAATCATAATTAGTGTTTTAAAATATATTCGCAATTATATTTTATCTTGTAAAATAGTTTTTAATTTTGTTACATAACTAAAAGTGTAGAATTGAAGAGTAAAAACTTCAAACGATACAGAACCGTTTATCATTCAGATGAATTAACACTTTTGATATAAATACATTTAATTTTTTAATATAATTTTATAACCATGCAGTATTCGCAACATGTAAAGGAACATATATAATATGAACTTAAAAATGTTCAGGTTTACCTAAAAGGCGATTAAAATAATTAAATATAGATGATAATAGTTAATTTTATTTAAAAATATCCTAGTACTTTCAACTCTTTAATGAGGCTCTTCCTCATAGAATATTAACTTTATTTATACAAATGCATGATTACTTTTAAAAATGAACGCGACACATGATTTGAAGATTGAATTAGTAGTGTTTTAGGTGAACAGTAAAAAGAAATATTTAATTGTTGTACCATAAATTTTAAAATTTTAAACTACACCTGCTTCATTATTACCAAACATCTACCAGCCTCTTTGGTGCTGGAACAACTTGATTTGAATATTGATATTTGGACTATAGGAACGTACTACTTATTGGCAGTTTTTCAAATTCATAGAATATACTTCTATTTTATTTCCGGTATTTTTCCATATAATTATTCTGTTATTACAAGATCTTGCTTAGGACACGATTTACTGTTAATGGTTAAAAACAAATGATCTATTTTCTCATTTTTCTTTAATATTATTGCCAGAGTTTCAAACTGGGATAAGATATCTAATAAATTATCGAGGTCAGAAAAAATGGATTTCTATTACCGACGAATGAGATCACGGTCAAACATAGATGCTCTTCAGACATTTGAAACGTCTTTGAGACGCATGCAAGTGTCTTAAAAATTAAGAAATTTTATACATTTCGGTGCTCTTTTGTAAATATGTTCTTTTATCTGAAAAATATTTTTAGAAAACTCATTTTAGTAAATTTTCTATTAGAGATATTTATTATAAGTACTTTTCAAAATAGGAACAATTTGTTTTTGGTACGTATTACAAAATGTTTCATAATAATCATTTTTGTATTTGAAATATTTTTGCAATTAACCTAAACTTAGTAAATACCATTTAAATCTAGTTTATCCGTATTCTCTTGAGAATGTGTGTTTCAAGAAATGTTTATTCTCTTTCAAAAATAAACTTAAATAATTTACTCTAGAAAATTAACATTTGTATTATGTTCTATTTTTTCTAATTTAAAATTACTTTTCTAGTAGAACCTACTTATTGCAATTTGCATTAAATGTCATTAGCTTCTGAAAAATGACGGCTAATTAACTTTATTGTTTAAATATAAGTTTTACATGCTGTTTGTTTATGACATAATTATCTTTAGAAATATAGTTCTTTTTTCTGTTTTACGGTGAATCATAATTGCTGTTTTAGATTATATTCGCAATTATATTTTAAATTGTAAAATAGTTTTAAATTTTGTTACATAACTAAAAGTGTAGAATTGCGGAGTAAAAACTTCAAACGATACAGAATCGTTCATCATTCAGATGAATTAACACTTTTAATATAAATACATTTAATTTTTTAATATAATTTTATACCCATGTAGTATTCGCAACATGTAAAGGAACACATATAATATGAACTTAAAAATGTTCACGAGACTTGTGACTTGAAGATTGAATTAGTAGTATTTTAGGTGAACGGTAATACATAAATAAATAAATATTTAATTTTTGTATCATAAATTTTAATACGTTAGTTTCAGAAATTGTCAGGATTTTTTTTTCAGGATGTTAAACCATAAACTCGGTACATTATTCGATACGGCATCATTACACACTTTATTGTTTTTGCATAGGATTTCTATGGATTCTCTGATAATGGAACATGATTGTTGGGAATATGAGTTTCGTATGATCAAAATCTATTGTGATATTTTCATTGACATCCTGAAAATAAAATCCTGACAATTTGAGAAAATGACGTAATAAAATTCATGGCACAACAATTAAATATTTCTTTTGGCTGTTCACCTAAAACACTAATAATTCAATCTTCAAGCCTTGTATCATAAATTTTAATACGTCATTTTCTCAAATTGTCAGGATTTTATTTTCAGGATGATAAACCTTAAACTCGGTGTATTATACGATACGGCATCATTACACGCTTTATTGTTTTTGCATAGGATTCTTGTTTATTTTCAAAACGGAATCATGTGTTTGTGTAAATAAAGAAAATATTCTCAAAGGAAGAGCCTGATTAAAGACGTGAATATACTAAGATGTTTTTAAACAAAATTAATTATTAACATCTCTAGTTGATTATTTTAATAGCATTTTAAGTAAACTTGAACATTTTAAAGTTCATATAATATATTTCGTGTTAAAAGCAAGGCGAAAATTTCATTCCGTCATATATTTTTATATTTATATAAAGAGAATTTTTAAGTCCTTCCACCTTCAATAGAAATCTAGTTGAATATGCCAAACCGAAATCTTTCCTTTTTTTAATACATGTTAATATTTCAAAAAAGAAATTACACATGCTAATACTGCAATATTATTAACTCCATACGATACCAACTTTGAATTTCATCTTAAATATCTGCTTCATTCAACTAATCGAAATAATAAAAAAAAGAATTAACCTCGATCATGATAATTATTAAAAACAATAGTTTCTCCTTATTCTTTTATATATTAAATGTTTGCGAATAGCAGGCTTAGCAGGACGCGAGTTCCCTTCGCTGCACGAGGCAACAATGTACAACAGAATTGCGAAAAAAGGAGAAAATTACTTAAAAATCGCTATCACAGTGTCCCTGTCCCGCGGGATATTTTAAAATTCAATGTTGACATTCTGGCCATAGCTAAAAACATACAAAAAATTGATTTAATTCTATGCATAACGTCATACACTTTTCGAAGATAAAACTAGTCGTTGGAGGCCACCGTAATACTTAACCATCATGGATATGTATATGAAAATAAAACATGTCGAAACTATTTATACAATGCATTGCCATTCATAAACAAAATTTAAATATTGTTAATATACATAGTAATGCTCTATTAAAGAACTGCTGATTACCGATTTCGTCAAATTATACAAAACGCCAAACTACTCAAGTAGTACCGAACTGCGTAAAAGAAACATCCTTATAACTCCAAAAATAATAACTCTATTAACTAACAATTAACTGCGTCGGATTAAGCGTTTTGTTTCCAATTAAAATATACCTCTGAGTTGAAATTTGAATGAAATACAGGGTCATGAAAAATCGAAGAATGTGGAAAACAGGATTACAAATATCTTGGCAACTAATAATCCGATCGACTTCGTTCTATATGCAAAATGTGTGTTATTTTATTGCCTTTTACGTCCATTCCTTAGAACAAAAAATTTCGAAAATTTTTATATACCTTTCATCAGAACGAATTTTTCGAGAGTCCGAAAAAAATAGTTCCGGATAATAGAGGATGCTGATATTAAATAGGCTTCGTCCCATTCTTCCATACTAACTACATACAAAATTTTAAGTCTCTATCTCAATTCGTTCGGGTGATAGAGCGTTTACAGACAGACAGACTGACAGACAGACAGACAAACAGACGGACGGCAAATTTTTTTTTCTAAAAATATGTTTTTCGGAATCTCCACTATCTAAAACGTGTAAATCCGTAAAAAAAAATTTCGATTTTCAAAACGATTGAAGACTTACCCTATACTACGTATGATAGGTAAGTAATAATGAAAACAGCGCAAAAATTGCTTTTTCTGCGCCCCCATCTGGCAGAATATTTGTAAACTAAACTAGAAACTACTGGCCACAACGAAATATAACACAAAAATTTAGTTCAATTCTATGCATAACTTCTTATGTTTATTGTTGGTACAAAGATGAATAGATATTCCTGTTACAACTTCCGGCGGAATATTTCCAAATCGAAGGAGGACCTGCTTGAGAAAGCAAAAAACAAGCCCAAAAATTTAGTTAAATTATATGCATATCTTATTTAATTCTTCATGACCTTTTCGATGGTACAATCTTGAAAATGGCAAAAATATTCGCGCCTCTTTCTGGCAGAATCTTTTCAAATTCAGAGAGGACTAACTGATCATAGTCAAAAACATACACAATAAATTTGATTCAATTCTATGCTTAATTTCATACACTTTTTGATAATGCAATAATGAAAATGTCACAAAAATTGTGCCCCCTTCGTTCAGAATTTTTTATAAATTAAATTTAGATCTCCTTACTACAGCCAAATGCACACAACAATTTTGGTTTAATTCTATGCATAAATTCATACATTTTTCGATGCTAAAATGCAACACACGGACATACGGACAGACAGACATTTTCTAAAAAACATGTTTTTTGAAATTTCTGGCCCCTAAAACGTGTAAATCCATCAGAAACCGGAAGTCGATTTTTTTTTTCAAATACTTTTTTAAAAATACTTTTTTTTATTGGCGATAGAAGAAAATATAAAGGATTGTAATCAAATTTTTTTCTGATTTCCGCTTTTTGATGCATTTACACGTTTAAGGGGTCAGTGACTTCCACATACATCCTAATACAAAATGTCTGTTTGTCCGTCTGTTACCATTTTACTTTCGAAATTTGTATGGAAATTTCCAAGTTATGAATATGATTGGTTAATTTTATTATGCATATTTTTTGTATGGCTTCCTTAAGCTTGGAAATACTATGCGGTCAAGATGCGCTATAATGAAATATTTGGCACTATTTTCATCACTGAACTATAGAAATATGCATGTAGTTATGCCTAAAATTAAACTATTTCTTTGTGTATACTTTTGGATATGGCCATGTTCTAATATTGAAATATTTTGCTGCAAGTCTGCGCTGTAATAGCATTTCTGTGTGATTTCCGTTATTTTATAATCTAAATATTCATGAAATTACACAAAGAATTGATTAAATATCGCATTTACGTTTTTTGTAATTGGTAAGGAGATCTTCCTTGAATTTGAGAATATTTCTCTGGAAGGGGACGCAGTAATAGGTTTTAGTACAATTATCTATTTGTTTTAGTTTTATTGTATTTTTTACTTTTATTTCACTCCGATTAATTCACTGAGTCCGAATTGAAGATGAAAATGACAGTTGGTATAATACTAAACTATTAATGTTGAAGTATCAACATTTGTAACAATTTTTCGAACTATTAAGACGCATAGTATAGAAGAAAATTTGAATTTTCAATAATAAATAGTTTTACTACTTGTTATACTACTACTTTAATTTATAATAATAACTAGCTATACAATGTTAGCTTTCTTTAAATATACTATACAAACGAAAATTCTTTAAATTAAATAAATTAAAATTCTTTTAATTCTTTTAATTCTTTAAATTATTACATGACTAAAATAGTTTTAGTTGATTTATTTCATAAACTTTCAATGATATAATGAAAGCTTGGAAACTTTGCAAGTTTTCGTAAATTTGAAAGAAGTATGTGAAAAAATTTATTCTACCAAAGTCGAATTTTTTTCTGAATGGAAGTACAGTTTTCGAATGTTTTTTTTTAATTCAATCTTCATAATTCACATTTCTGTTTTCCGTTCAGAAATAAAATGTTAAACTTGTTGTTTAATGTTTTCCAATCAGAAGAAATTAACACAAAAAATTGTTACCTCAGTCTGCCTAAGAGTATAATTGATTTACTTGTACATACTCAATTTTTTCAACGTTATTGAAAAGTTTTTTTTCGATAGGAAGAAAATAATTAACAAATAAATAAAATTTTAAATGTTACAGATTTGTTTAATAACTAATTATAATTAACTGTTTAGATATGAATTATTTTAATACTTTTAATACTTATCATTATTAAACAGTTTTTACGATGCATAATTTGCATTTTTATAAAGGTTTTTATGCATAGATACGCGTAAAAAGTCGATTAAAGGAGGACAAGGCGAATTAAGCTATTTGAAAATAGTGGTGATCATCACAAGTCAAATCACCTGAATTTTAAAAATCCTTGATTGGCAACACTGACATGAGGGTTAATGTTGTCAATGAATTTCTTCTACATGACAACGCCCAAATGTAACGCATCTTTTTAGTTATTGCGTAAAAGTTTTTTGACAGGATTTAGGCCGAAGTAAAATGGATTTATTTACGTTGCTGTCTTTCGCTGCACTTATGGAGCTTCAAAATATTATTTTTGTTTTTCTGTTCTTTTTTACTTTAAAATAAATAAATAAACAAATAAAATTCACGAATTCTAAACGTTTCAGTTCAAAATTTATGTTATATATTATAATGAAACGAGGGAAAGCATTATATTTTAAATTAAATTAATAACATACGAAAAAATGACACAGCATTGTTTGGTTGGAATATTGTTTGGCGATTTATCACTTGCACCTGGTGCATATAAAAATAACGAGTTCTTGATTTCTCTAGCAGAATCTTCTGATATGACACAGAATTGAACAAGTAAATTAAATTATGAATAAAAGTGTTATTTTCAATGCTTAGCATATATTTAAGAGAGACTAAACTTTTCACCAAGGGCGGCTAGTATATTTATATTTAGATTCTGAAGATTGAAAATGCCATTAAAGTAACATGATGAACTGAATTTTGTCTTACTAGATTCGCAAAATTTCACATTATGAGTAAAGGTTTGTGGCGTCTTCTTATAGCTGACTGGAGGAAAGAAACACTTCGAATTCTTTCAAACTGAACCTAACTGTTATAAAAACTTTTTATAGATTACTTTTTTAAAGGAAAATGAGAGCAGACTTTTTGACTTTTACTAAATTTTGAACGGAAGGTAATACAAAATAATCTACATCTGCTTTATTTTTACCAAAGGTCTACCTGTCTATTTGGTACAGGTGTGACCTGATTTTCGACATCTGGAGCATAGGCACATGCACTTTTAAGTAGGTTTTTTTTTAATATATAGAATTTAATTTTATTTCCGGTTCTTTTCATACAATTAATCTTTTATTACAAGATCTTGCATAAGACACGATTTTCTGTTAATGATTAAAAACAAATGATTTCTTTTGTCGTTTTTCTTTAATATTATTGCCAGGGTCTCAAAAAGGGATAAGGTGTCTTATAAATTATCGGGGTCAGAATATTTGGACAAAGTTTTTTAAATAAAATAGTAAAAAAATATAATGGATGATAAATATAAATCCTTTTTTCTGTGCATTTTCAAGTTAAATTAACTAAGAAGTGTGAAAACTATCATGTCAGAATAATTATCGTATAAGTTGCGGATATTATTATTTGGCAAAACCATAAGAAAAAATATAGCCCTTTCCTTTCCAAATAAATCATGTAATTATTATTACTTATTAAAATTTCTAATACTGAGAATTTGTTTAATTTCTTGTATTAATTTATCCATTTTATCATTACTTAAGATATTTTTGTTTAGTATCATTATTAAGTAATTTTTGCAGCGTGTAAATATTTTTACATAATGTTTGTATAATTATTATGATTTCAGAATGTAGAAAGAGATAATATACATTTAAAAGCTAAAATAATTTAATGTAATTAATTTTTGCATTATTTTTAGATAAAAACGAAGTTTCAGGAAATTCGGATTTTCGTAAAGTGCTACTTGATCCCCTTGCTATTGTTCATCCTATTTTTTAAAAAATATTAACATATTTCTTTTGCAATTCAATACTATTCAATGTTTTTTTTTCTTTGAATTGGATAATTCATGTCAATATCTATAAAAGCAATCTTTTACATTTTGGATTTTGATTGCAGATTTTTCTCAGAATGCTTTCTCTTCCAGAATTGGTTTCAAAAGTGAAAGCATTCTAAAAAATCTGCAAACAAAGTTTAAAAAGTAAAATACGGTCCATGTACAGATCTATTTCAACTACACAATGCAAAATAATAATAATAATAATAATAATTAATTAAAAAATATTGGAATATAAACGAGATGTCATTGAAAATTTATTCCATTGGATTAACATTGACGATCTGTTTTATTTATTTATTTATTTATTTTACGCGACTGTAATAGACTTGTAAGAGTGTGAATTTAATTTTTCAAATGTAATTTCAAATGCAATTTTTCAAATGTATTTTCAAATGAAATTTTCCAAATATTTTTTAGATTTTTTTTTTCAAATTAAATTAGTTTGCTAGAAAACTAATAATAACTATTAGATATTTAATTCCAGCGATAAGTTTAAAATAAATAAATAAAAGTTTATCAACATTTGGTTGGTTATAGCTAGGTCTTGTCAAAAAAATCTTTAAAACTACTTTAAACTTTGGTAATTCTACGCCGAAATCACTCCTTTTCCTTTTCTCTGTCCTTTAACCAAATTCTTTTATCTGTATTATTTATTATGTTATAGTTATAATCCCTAATTAGGCGCGTTAGTAATTATGTAAATACGTTGCACTTATAGTCGTCCTTCAGTCCGTCCGTCTGTCTGTCCACCTGTTCTCACATAGCAGAGCCAAAACAAGCCAACCGAATCGTTTGAAATTTAAAATATATAATTGTTGCATAATTTTGTCGAGTCAATTTTTTTGAAAATCGCATGTATAGTTTAATTACAGGGACAATCAAAATTGTTCTGTTACATTACGGCCAAAAAATGGGGAAAAAAATTCAATTGCATTTTAATGATGTTACATTCTTCCGAACATAATAAAATTGATAAAAATGAATGAAGTATATACTAAAATATACTTGTTGTACAATGTGTGGTAGATTTGTTATTAATTAAAAGAGCCACACAAAAGTATTCGATTCCATAAAGACATAGGGGGAAAAATTGTTTGAGAAGCGTTTTAAATGTATTAAATTTTTTCTTATTTTATAAAATTTATATACGTTTCTGAGGTTTAGTACCAGATACTTCCAGTATAATAGAAAGTATATAGTATTTACAGAAAACACAAAAATTCGAATACTTATACGCTATTCTAAGTAATGCATATACACCAAGATCTAATTATTTATGAAACCTCATTGTAGTACGAAACTACCTCTTTTCTACGCTTGGATGGAAATTTCAGACCTGTTATATTATCATTATTCCGACTATTATATTATTATCATCCGACCTGTTATATATACCCTTAGTGTCTCGATTTGGAGTTCAAATATGCTACGGACACCAGTATTTTAAATTAATTTTCGTCACCTTATCTTATAGTCGAACTATCTGTGATAAAAGATGGCGAAATAAACTGTAAGAAATGAGTAGTCCATAAAGCATTTGGCTTTTCGATTTACGTGGGAATCCTGGGGACACTAGTGGTGAGTGAGAGTAATCTCTCTAGTTCAAAGGTATACAACAAAGGTATAGTAGGTATACTTGGTGTGCAAAATTTAAAGACGAGTCCCAAAATGCCAATTTTGAAGGGAGTTTCAAGCGATAATTTTCAGGCGAATATTCAAAAAGAAGTAATATAATTCCAATAATTACTATCCCTGCATAATAGCTAGTCCATATAACCTCTCATTCAGGTCACACATGGTCACAAGAGTCACAGTCACTACGGCATAACAAAAAAATAGGAATTTCCATACGTCTCTTTCATGAGTCTCAAATCACTACTACATGTGACTCCACCACTATGACTGCTGCGTTGTGGCGAGTCAACAGGTGGCTTTATAATGTTATTTCATTGAGACTCTCGTGTGACCTCTCATCGGAGACTCGATTTCAAAGTTATTGTGAACGTTGCATTATGATAAATTGCCAAATAATGTCCCATTAAAGTCATATGGTGACTTTTCACCTCTTTTCACAGTGGTTACTTCACAGTAGCTTCTATATGACCGTTTGACAAAGTCACCATGTTTGACAGAAAGTTACCATGTGACTTTAATGTGACTTTAATGTTTCGCAGAGACGCTATTGTAAAGTAACCACTATAAAAAGTGGTGAAAAGTCGCCATGTGACTTTAATGTGACATTATTTAGTGAATTATCATAATGCAACATTCACAATGACTTTGAAATTGAGAATCCAAATGACAGTCACGTGAAAGTCTCAATAAAACGACATTGTAAAGTCACCTGGTGACTACACAGAAAACAGCAGTCGCAGTGAACTGTCAGTGAAATCACATATAAGTAGTCATTTGAGACTCACAAAAGAGACGTATGGAATTTCCTATTTTTTGTTCCGCTGTAGTGACTGTGACTCTTGTGACCATGTGTGACTTGAATGAGATGTTATATGAACTTGCTATTATGCAGGGATAATAATTATTTGGATTATATTACTTCCTTTTGAATATTCGCGTGAAAATTATCGCTTGAAAACCCCTTGAAAATTGACATTTTGGGACTCGTCCTTAAATTTTGTACATCAGTGCATAATATAATAATAAAGGTAGTTCAACAAAGGTATAAAAGTATTTCAGAGTCGAAATATTAGTTTTAAAATAAATAAATTCACTTAGTATCCCGATGCGAAAAAATAATAAATAGCAAAAAACAATGACTTTTTATAACTGAATATCAATAATTTGAAATAAATATTACACGCAATATTTAAAACTCAAGAACTTGGTTCAGAACTTATAACATATATAGAAGACAAATAATGAGCTGCAATCTCAAAAATTTTGCCATTGATTCAATTCATTAGGAGAAAAGAAAAATTAAAAAGAAAATTAAAGAAAACACTGCTTTTTGCTACTTTATATCAATACCTTTGCATTAAAATTATACGCAGGTTTTGGATGACAAAAAATGCATTTTTTAAAATCTTGAATCACCCCCCCCCCCTTCTCAACAGCAATCGGAAAATCTTATTGCTATTATTTTAACACTTTCTGCCGCTCAATATCAGATTTTTTTTTTCTTTTTCTACATTGTTTTAACAGATTTTTAACACAGCCAGCGGGAACGCATTTATATAACATCCGTAAATTTTTAAGCATTTGGATTGATATAAATTGTAAACTTTTAGACATTTCTTTAAAAAAACATAATCTAGCGAAAAATAAAATAAGGTTCTCAAAGGAAAAAGTCGTCTTATCTTGGGAAAAAAAAACCCTACTCTATTAAACTCTAAAGAACTGGAACAATGAAGACTGTTACCTGGACTTCCCAGTTGCCGAGCAACTTAACATCCAGGATATCGAGGTACTATGTTTTTCAATGCACTGGGAGCCTTTTAGATGCATATGTACTTCATAGATGCATATGAGTTTTATTATGTTCGAATGAGTGTGACACCATTAAAATAACTATACATCCGATTTTGATTAAATTTGAAATAACTCGACAAATTTATGTAATAATTATGTATTTTTAATTTCAAACGATTAAAATACATTTGAAACTTTTTTCCCCATTGACCGTAATGTAATGGGATAATTTTGATTGTCCCTGTAATTGATCTATGCATTCGACTTTCATAAAATTTGAAATGACTCGACAAAGTTGTGTCATAATTATATATTTTAAATTTCAAACGATTCGGTTGGGTAGTTTTAGTGTTGTTATATGCGGACGGACGGACTGAACAACAACTATAGGTGCTACGTATTTACATAATTACGAACGCAACTAAAAAGGGAAAAAGAAAAAAATGTCCATTCCATCCACAAACTGAGCTATAGTCCATAAACAGCTACCACAGGGAAAACGATCCAATGTTTTTTAAATAAAGGACTCTTTTCAGAGACCATACATGATAGTTTAACATAATGAAATGTACAAAAAACAGTATAACTTGCCTAAAAATAAAAGAAAATATTTAAAAAAAATTACTTTTAGCAAGAAAAAAATATATGCAAGAAAAGATGAAAATTTATTAAATCAGGAGACTTCAATCTAACAATGTACACAAAAACAAGAATAAAAGGGTAAACATAGCAAAAAAGAAGCCGGCGAAAGCGTAGTCTTGTAACTCAGGAGAGATTATAACAAAAAGTACAAAAAAATAATTAAAAGTGTCAAAATTTAAAATACATAAAAAGAAAGAATATTGAATAATAAGGAAGTTTTTTGTTTATGAATTGTTAGTCTAATGAACTCTACTAAAAATACTTTTCAGCGATTTCTTTGCATATAAATTCTGATCGAATCAAGTTAATGATATAAAATCATACAAAATTAAAATGCGTTTTAGGTTCCCGGAGAAAGTTGAGAAATAAATAACATTTGTTGCTTAAAGTTTCTTTGCTAAATAAAATAAAGCTTTGAATCTGGCACGACCTTAAAAACTTAAATATTCAACATCCTAGAAATAATGTGTGTAAAAGATGGAAAATATGCATGAAATTGTAAGAAAAATTGCCGGTATCTAAAATACATTGCTTGTGCTTCATAAATAAAAAGGAATATTTAAACTTTAAACTGCTAAATCGTGGGGTAAGTGGTCAAGACATTTCTCTACCATTAATTAGGCTCTTTGTATCCTGCGTCTGGTATGTATTATTTGTTTGTCAATTGTTTGAATTAAATAAATAAATCCTATTAGTACGTGTTTAACGTGTTAAAGTGTATCATATTAGTAGTGGAAAGGGAAGATTGAAAGATGTGTGTTCGTCCTTGAAAAATAATATTTTATCTTTTTAATGTGAAATTTTAAATTCAGAAATATGCCAAAAATTAAAATTTTTTCGACAAATTACAGAAAAAAATTTCCTTAAAAAATAGTAGTGGCATCTTGATTATCACAAAAATTTCCGAATATTAATGGATATTTTTTGTAATAAATGCTTAATTAAAAGCAAAAAAAAAAAAAAAAAAAAAAAAAAAAAAAAAAAAGCTTACAAAACAAGTTAATATACAACAATGCTAAAAAAAAAGCTAAAAAAAAAGTCTTCATATAACAGACAAATGCGATAAGGATCAAACATGGACGCCACCGGACATTTGAAGCGTCTCAAATTCAGACACATGCATGTGTCTTAAAAATCAACACACTTTAAAATCTCTGAAAATTGAAAGTTTCGCTTTAGATAATTATGTGTAGGAATTTTAAACATTTCAGTGCACTGTTGTAAAGATAAGTTCTTTTATCACAAAAATGTTTTCTAGAAAACTCATTTTAGTAAATTTTCTATTATATATATTTATTATAATTAAATTTCAAACTAGGAACAATTTATTTTAGGTACTTATTACAGAATGTTGCATAACTGTAATTTTTTGCACATGAAATAATTTTGTAATTAACTTAAGCTTAGTAAATACAGTTTTACTATAGTTTATCAGTATTCTCTTGAGAATGTGTGTCTTAAGAAATGCTTATTCTCTTTTAAAAATGAACTTAAATAACTTATACTAGAAATTTAACATTTGTATTATACTTTTTGTTTTCTCATCTAAAATTACTTTTCTGGTAGAACCTACTTATTACAATTTACGTTAAGTATTATTAACATATAAAGGCTAATTACCGTAATTTCGGGTGTATAAGCCGCGGATCAAATAATTCTTTTTGGACCCAGAAATCTTATTTATTGATTGAAAACAAATATTTCCGTCGATCTAACAAGTTACATTTGTTTCTTAAAAAATTCTGGGTCGAAAAAGAATTGTTTGATGCGCAGCTTATACACCCGAAATTACGGTAACTTTATTGTTTAAATATAAGTTTTACGTGCTGTTTGTTTATGACATAATTATCTTTATAAATATAGTTCTTTTTTTTCTGTTTTACGGTGAATCATAATTGATGTTTTGGAATATATTTGCAATTATATTTTATCTTGTAAAGTAGTTTTAAATTTTGTTACATAAATTAAGAGCGTAGAATTGTGGAGCAAAAACTTCGAACAATATAGAATCGTTTATCATTCACATGAATTAACTATTTTGCTATAAATGCATTTAATTTTTTTAAGTATTTTTTTACCATGTGGCATTCGTAACATGTAGAGGGAAATATATAATATGAACTTTAAAATGTTAAGATTTACTTAAAAGACGATTAAAATAATCAAATAAAGATGTTAATAGTTGATTTTATTTAAAAACATCTTAGTACTTTAATCAGGCTCTTCCTCAAAGAACATTTTCTTTATTTATACAAATACATGATTCCGTTTCGAAAATGAACGAGACTCGTGACTTGAAGATTTGAATTAGTAATATTTTAGGTAAACGGTTAAAAAATAATAAATAAATAAAGTAAAATAAATATTTAATTGTTGTATCATAAATTTTAATATGTCATTTTCTCAAATTGTAAAGATTTTATTTAAACCGTAAATTCGTTTTTGGCAAACGATTAGTAGGATTTTGAGTTAAACCATAAACTCGGTATACTATACGATATGGCATCATTACACACTTTATTGTTTTTGCATAGGATTCTCTGATATTTCTATGGATTCTCTGATAATGGATTATGATTGTTGGAAATATGACTTTCGTATGATCAAAATATATTGTGATATTCTGATTGACATCTTGAGACATCTGATTGACATCTTGACAAATAAAAGCCTGACAATTTGTGAAAAATGATGTGTTAAAATTTATGATACAACAATTAAATATTTTTTTTACCATTTAACTAAAATACTACTAATTCAATCTTTAACCCACGGGTTTCGTTCATTTTCAAAACGGAATCCTTTATTTGTATAAATAAAGAAAATACGCTCTGAGGAAGAGCCTGATTAAGGGCTTGAAAGTACTAAGACGTTTCTTTAAAATAAAATTAACCATTAACATCTTTATTAGATTATTTTAATCGCTTTTTAAGTAAAACTGAACATTTTAAAGTTCATATTCTATATTTTGTGTTAAAAGCAAGGCGAAAATTTCATTCCGACATATATTTTTATATTTATGTAAAAAGAATTTTTACGTTCATTTACCTTTAATAGAAATTTAGTCGAATGTGCCAAACTCAAAACTTTTCCCTTCTCATACATGTTAATATTTCAAAAAACAAGTCACAGATGTTAATACTGCAATATTATTAGCTCCATACGATACAAACTTTGAATTTCATCTTAAATATCTGCTTCATTCAACTAATCGGAATAAAAAGAGAGTTAATCTCGATCATGATACTAATTAAAAGGAATAGTTTCTCGTAATTCTTTTATATATTAAATGTTTGCGAATAGCAGGCGTAGCAGGACGCGAGTTCCCTTCGCTGTACGAAGCACCAATGGACAACAGAATTATGAAAACCAGAGAAAATTACTTTAAAATCGCTATCAAAGTGCCCCTGTCCCACGGAATATTTTGAAATTCAATGTTGACATTCTTCGAAAGAGGACCTGCTCTCCAAAGCAAAAAGGAAGTTCAAAAAATCTAGTTCAATTCTATGCGCAACTCTTTTAATTTTTCTTGACCTTTTCGATAGTACAATTCTGAAAATGGTAAAAAAAAATCGCGTCCCTTTCAGGCAGATTCTTTACAAATTCAGAGAGGAAGAACTGGCTATAGCCAAAAACATAAACAATAAATTTGATTGAATTCTATGCTTAACTTTATAAGGGAAAGAGTTTCATTTTCATTTAAAATATATATTTGAATTGAAGTTTGAATGAAATACCGGTCCGTGAAAAAATTGAAGATTGAGGAAAACAGAATTATAAGTATCTTAGTAACTAATAGTACGATCGACTACGTTTATTATGCAAAATTTGTGTTATTTTATTGCCTTTTACGTCCAATCTTTAAATTAAAAAAATCGAAATTTTGTATTTACATTTCATCAGAACGAATTATTCGAGAGTCCAAAGAAATAGTTCCGAATAATCGAGATTACTGATATTAAATAGGCTTCCTTCCCTTTGTACATACTAAATACATACTAAATTTCAAGTCTCTATCTCAATTCGTTCGGGAGATAAAGCGTTTACAGACACACAGACACACAAACGGACGGACGGCAATTTTTTTTTTCTAAAAATGTTTTTCGAAATCTACAGTATCTCAAACGTGTAAATTCGACAAAAAAATTTTCGATTTTCAAAAAGATTGCAAGACTTACCCTATATTACGTATCATGGATAAGTAATAATGTACATTCGAAATTAACACCACATAAGGGACTGTTGCCAGATTATGGACAAAAATGTCCCCATATCGTTTGATTTTCACCGCTTTTTTTAAATAGAAATATTCAGCCTATTTTAAAATCCTGAAAAGTAAGGCGAATTATGCTATTTGAAAATTTCGGTGACAGTAAAATGATCTGAATTAAAAAAAATTCCCGATTTGGCAACACTGACATGAGGGTTAATGTTGTAAATAAATTTCTTCTACATTTTGTTTAAATAAAATTCCCGAGTGCATTGACCTAATATCAAAGGGCAACAAGGTAAAATATTAACAATATATACATACAAATATTACGCTATCATAGTTGGCAAAGAAATCGCGATTATTTGTTAATTGTTTAATGGCAACGCCCAAATAAAATGCATCTCATTAGTTATTGAGTAAAAGTTCTTTGACAGGATTTAGCTCGAAGTAAAATAGACTTATTTGCGTTGCTCCCTTTCGCTGCACTTATAAAGCTTCAAAATATTTTTTTCTGTTTTTTTTATGTTTTTTTTATTTTAAAATAAATAAATAAGTAAGTAAAAGTAATGAATTTTAAACATTTCAGTTTAAAATTAAAGTTATGTATTACAATGAAATGATGGAAAGGATTATATTTTAAATGAAATTAATAATACACGAAAAAATGCCACGGCATTGTTTGATTGGAACATTGTTTGGCGATTTGTCACCTGCGCCTGATTAGCATAAAAATAACGAGTTCTTGTTTTCTCTAGAAGAGTTTTCTCATTTGACACAGAATTGAGGAAGTAAATTAAATTATGAATTAAAGCATTATGATGCAATGCTTAGCATATATTTAACAGAGATCAAACTTGTCGCTAAAGACGGCTAGTATATTTATATATGAATTCTGAAGATTGAAAATGCCATTAAAATAACATAATGAGCTGAATTTTGTATCACTAGATTCGTAAAATTTCACATTATGTGTAAAGGCTTGCGGCCTCTTCTTATAGCTGACTCGAGTAAAGAAACACTACGAATTCTTTCAGACTGAACCTTTCTGTTATAAAAACTTTTTATAGATTGCACTTTTTAAGGAAAATGACAGTAGACTTTTGGACTTTTACTAAATTTTAAAAGGAAGATAATACAAAATAATTAATATATGCTTTATTATTACCAAAGATCTACCTGCCTCTTTGGTACAGGTACAATTTGATTTTTGACGTATGGACAGTCGGAACGTCCTATTATTAGGTAGTATTTAAATTTTATAGAATTTACTTTATTTAATTTTATTTCCGGTATTTTCCATATAATTATTCTTTTATTACAAGATCTTTAATAAGACAAGATTTTCTGTTAATGATTGAAGATAAATGGTTAATTTTCTCATTTTACTTTAATATTACTAGAGGTGCTCCGTCCCCCTGCTCGCTACGCTTGCCAACCCCCCGCGTATATCGCTTCGCGATTCCAAGTTGTAGGCTACCCCTGCTTGCTGCGCTCGCCAATACCCCATGCAATCGCTTCGGGATTCCGTCCGGTATTGCTTTGCAATCCCAGTTGGAATCGCTTCGCGATACCTTATTTTCCATACACTGTTTAAAATCTGCTGCATTATGTTGCAACGCACTCCCCTGCTTGTATAGAAAACGGTTACTTGGCCGTGAAATGGAGTTTTCTCATTGATTGGAATAGAGATATTATATACAAGCGGTGGAGTGCGTTGCAACGAAATGCAGCATATTTTTAACAGTGTACACTCAATTTTGGAATTCATCCCTCTCCTCATTGTTCAAAGCATAGACGGAGCCCTTTCCTGATTGGTCTATTCGACTCATGGAAGGTGTGGTCTACCCGGAAGCGTTATTTCTGGAAACCTTACACATCAGCATCATTCCAGGAGTCATTCCTGAAAATTTGTTTAAGGCTAGTTTTTTTTTTTTTTTTTTTTTTTTTTTTTTTACTATAGAAGATTGCCAGGGTCTCAAACTGGGATAAGGTATCTTATAATTTATCTGGGTCAGAATAATTGGGTACAATTTATAAATAAGATAGTAAAAATGTATAATGAAATATCCTTTTTTATATAAATTTTTCAAGTTAAATTAATTAAGAAGCGTGAAAACTATAATGTCAGAATAATTATTGTATAAGTTGCGAATATTATTTTTTTTTCAAAGCCATAAGAAAAAAAATAAGAAGCCCATTCCTTTAAAAAAATCATATAATTATTATTGCTTACAAAAATTTTTAATGCTGAGAATTTGTTTAATTTCTGATATTAATTTATCCATTTTGTCATAACTGAAATTATTTTTATTTAGTATTATTATTAAATAGCTTTTGCAACGTATAAATACTATTTTTTAAAAGTTTTAAAGTTTACGAAAATATGATGATTTCAAAATGTATAGACAGACATAATATAAATTTAAAAGTTAAAAGAATTTTATATGATTTATTCTGCATTATTTTATCATTAAAACGACGTTTTAGGAAATTCGGGTTTTCGAAAGGGCTACTTCAGTCATACGGAAAGATCCGCTTGCTTATGTTAATTCCATAAAGAGAATATTTAAGATATTTCGTTTGCAATTCATTACTATTAAAATATTAAATGTTTTTTTCCCTTGGATATTTAATGTCAATATCTATAAAGGCAATATTTTACTTTTTAGATTTTGATTGCAGATTTTTTTTTCCGAATGCTTTCACTTCCAGAACCGGTTTCGAAAGTGAAAGCATTAAAAAAAAAAAAAGAATCTTGAAATGTAGACCAGATATCATTGAAAATTTATTCCATTGGATTAACATTGGCGAGCTGTTTTTTTTTTTCTTTTGGCGCGACTGGAGTAGACTCCTAAGAGAAGGGTATGTGAATGTAATTTTTCAAATGTAAAGTTTCATATTTTGTAGATTTTTTTAAAATTAAATTAGTTTACTAGAAAACTAATAATAAACATTACACATTGCAAATCCACAGATCACTTTGAAAAAAAATATATCAAGTTTAGTTGAATATAGCTGTACTATAGGCCTTATTAAGAAAATCTTTAAAACTACTGTAAACTTTGGCAATTCTACGCCGATCCCACTCCTTTTCCTTTTCTCCATCCTTTAACGAAATTCTTTTATCTGTATTCCTTACTATAATGTGCTTATAATTTCTAATTAGGCGCGTTCGTAATTATGTAAATAAGTAGCACTTACAGTTTCATTCAGTCCGTCCGTCTGTCTGTCTGCCCCTCCGCACACAACAGAGCAAAAACTAGCCAACCGAATCGTTTGAAATTTAAAATATATAATTGTTGCATAATTCTGTCGAGTCAAGTTTTTTGAAAATCTCATGTAGGGGAAGATGGGGATACTTGAGTCATTTTTTAAATTTTAATTTTTTTATAATTTCTTATAACAAAATAAAATATTGAAAATGAAAATTTGATATTTTTTCTTCAATCGAAAACTACTTTCAATTAATTTTGAACTATTTTTCTATGTCTAATAAATCTTTACTTTTTCTTTTACATCGTGGCTCAAGTATCCCCATGGAGGGGATATTTGAGCCAGATGTCAAATTCGCACCAATATTTTGCAAAGAAAAAAACCGATTTACAGTATACGCGAAAAAATGCATTAAATCTTTTACAAATAAATTTGGTCGAATTTTCAGGTGTCGTTGTGACATTTCACAATTAAAATTATGTGGTAGAAAATTCTACCAGCAGAGCTCAAAGGGTTAATCACCATACTTTCAAAATGGTACCAAGGTATGTGATTTCTTTTTTACATGTTCAGAACTATAAATATGTTACCATGTTGCCAGTTTTAAAAAGAAAAATTGACCAACTGTAGAGATAATAGTGGTGGCTCAAGTATCCCCTATGCTCAAGTTTTCCCACTCTCCCCTGTAGTTTTATTACAGGGACAATCAAAATTATTCCGTTACATTACGGCTAATGGTAAAAAAAATTCAATTCTCTTTCAATGATATTATATTCTTTCGAACATAATACAACTGATATACATGAATGAAGTATATGCTAAAATATATATGTTCTACAATGTGTGGTAGATTTGTTATTAATTAAAAGAGCCATACAAAAGTATTCATTTGCATAAAGACATAAGGGGGGGGATTGCTTGGGAAGCGCTTTAATCATATTAAATTATTTCTCATTTTATAAAATTTATACACGTTGCTGAGGTTTACTACCAGTTACTTCCAGTATAATAGAAATGATTAGATCTAATTATTTTTAAAACTCAATTGTAGTACGAAAGTATCTCTTTGCTACGCTTGACGTGAAATTTCCGACTTGTTATATTATTATTAGTCCGAATATTATATTATTATTATCCGACTTGTTATATATACCCTTAGTGTCTCGCTTTGGAGTTCAAATAAGGCTCTGGACACCAGTATTTTAAACTAATTTTTTTTTCATCTTGTATAATGGTCGAACAATGTGTGATAAAAGATGGCCAAATGAACTCTAAGAAATGAATGGTGCACAAAGCATTTGGCTTTTCGATTTATGTGAGACACCTGACAACACTAGTGGTGAGTGAGAGTCACCTCATCTCGAGTGCAAAGGTGTAATAGATATAATACAATAAAGGTAGTTCAACAAAGGTCTAATAGTATTTCAGGGTTTAAAAATAAGTTTCAAAATCAAAGAAATACACTTAGGATTCCGATGGGAAAAAATAATAAATAGCGTAAAACAATGACTTTTTATAACTGAATATCAATAATTTGAAATAAAAACATAAAACTCAAGAACTTGATTCAGAATTTATGACATATAGAAGACAAATAATGAGCTGCAATTTCAAAAATTTCGCCGCTAATTCAATCCGTCAGGAGAAAACAAAAATTAAAAAGAAAATGAAAGAAAACGCTACTTTTTACAACTTTATATCAATACCTTCGCATTAAATTTATACACAGGTTTTGGGTGAAAAAAAAATGCCTTTTTAAAAATCTTGAATCACCCCCCCCCCTCTCAACTGCAGTTGGAAAAGCTTATTGCTATTATTTGAACACTTTTTGCTACTCAATATCACATTTTTTTCTACATTTTTTAACAGATTTTTCACACAGACAGTGAAAAAGCATTTTATATAATATGTGTAAACTTTTAAGAATTTGGACAGTTATAGGTTATTAAATTTTTGACATTTCTTTGAAAAATAACATTTTGTAGCGAAAAATGAAATAACCTTCTCGAACGAAAAAGTCGTCTTAATTTGGGAAAAAAAAAAAAAAAAAAAAAAAAAAAAAAAACTACCCTATTAAACTCTAAAGAACTGGAACAATGAAACAATATAGACTGTTTCCTGGACTTCCCAGATGCGGGGAAACTTAACATCCAGGATATCGAGGTACTATGTTTTTCGATGCACTGGGAGCTTTTTAGATGTTTAAGCGAGACTGGTGGCCACAGAATTGAGAAATTTAAGAAATAGATACAAAAATAAATTTTAGTATAACTAAAAACATAATAAAAAAGGAAAAAAAAGAAAAAATGTCCATTCGATACAGAAACTGAGCTATAGTCCATAAACACATACCACAAAAAAAAAACCCAGTTTTTTTTTTTTTTTTTTTTTTTTTTTTTTTTTTTTTTTTTTTTTTTTTTAAGGACTTTTTTCAGAGACCATACATTATTGTTTAACAGAATAAAATATACAAAAAACAGTATAACTTGACTAAAAATATGAGTAATAATGAGAAAAATTCTACATTTAACAAGAAAACAGGAAAATTCATACAAATGAGGAGAGTTCACTCTAACACTGTACATAAAAACAAGAATAACTATTCGTTGGATGCCACCATAACACTTACCCATCATGGATATGCATAACATAATATATGAAAACATAATATATGTAAACAATTTATAAAATGCATTACAATTTCAAAACAAAATATAAACGTATAAGTAACTATTTTTAACATACAATTATGCTCTATTAATGAATTTCTCATGAACCAATCGTATGAAACGCTAAACAATTCAAGTAGCACTGAATTGCATAAAGGAAACATCCTTATAACTCCAAAAATAATAATGATATTCACTAACGGTTTCTTGCATCGAATTAAGTGTCTTATTTCCAATTGAAAGATATCTTTGAATTGAAATTTGAATGAAATACAGGGTCATGAAAAATCAAATAATGTGGAAAACACGAATAGAAATATCTCGACAACTAATAATTCGATAGACTTTGTTTTATACGCAAAATTTGTGTTATTTTATTGCCTTTTACATCCACTTCTTAAAATAAAAAAATTCGAAAATTTTTACATACCTTTCATCAGAACGAATTTTTTGAGAGTCCGGAAAAAATAGTTCCGGATTATCGAGGTTACTGATATTAAATAGACTTCGTTCCATTCTTACATACTAAACACATACAAAATTTCAAGTCTCTATCTAAATTTGTTCGTGAGATAGAGCGGTTACAGACAGACAGACACACAGACACACAGACGGACGGACGGCAAAATTTTTTTTCTAAAAATAAGTTTTTCGGAATCTCCAGTGTCCGAAACGTGTAAATCCGTCAAAAAAAAAATTTTCGATTTTCAAAACGATTGCAAGACTTACCCTATACTACGTATGATGGGTAAGTAAAAGGGTAAACATAGCAAAAAAGAGATCGGCGACAGCGTATTCTGGTAACTCAGAAGAGATTATAACAGAAAGTACAAAAAAAGTAATTGAAATATCAAAATTTAATATACATAAAATAAGAAAGAATATTAACACATTCACTGCCGATCACACGCTAGCGCGTGATATGGCGCCAACGTTAAGGGTCCACTCACGCGCCACCGCGCGATGTGAGGTGATGTTTAATAGCCAGTCACGCGCTGGCGCGGGAAAATCTTTTACTGATTCCTTGTTATAAAAAGTAAATCGGCTTCTGGGAAAAACCCACTTCTACAGTGCGGCATTAACAATCATCACATCTTCAGGTAAGCGGCAGCGAACGTGTTAAATAATAAAAGAGGTTTTTTTAAATGAATTTTTTACTCTAAAGAACTCGACTAAAAAATATTTTTTAGCGTTTTATATATATAAATTCTGATACAATCAAATTAATGATATAAAATCATACAAAATTCGGATGCATTTTAGGTGGTCGGAGAAAGTTGAGAAATAACGTATCTTCTGCATAAAATAAATAACATTTGTTATTAAAAGTTTCTTCGCCAAATAAAGTAAAGCTTTGAACCAGGCATGACCTTAAAAACTCAAATTTTCACAATCTTAGAAATAAAGTGTGTAAAAATGGAAAATATTTATAAAATTGGAAAAAAAATCTATCGGTACCAAAATACATTGCTTGTGCTTCATAAATAAATAAGAATATTTAAACTTTAAACTGCTAAATGGGGGGTAAGTGGTTAAGACATTTCTCTACTAATGATTAGGTTCTTTGTATCCTGCGTCTGGTACTACGTATTATATATTATTACATATTATATATATATACGTATTTTTTAAATAATAAATTTTAAATACAGAAATATAAAAAAATTTTAAATTTTACGAGAAATTACAGAAGAAATTAAAAAAAAAATAGTACTGGCATGTTGATTGTCAGAACAATTTCCAAATATTAACGGACATTTTTTGCAGTGAATGCTTACAAAAAAGGCAAAAAAAAAAAAAAAAAAAAAAAAAAAAAAAAAAAAAAAAACCTTACAAAATAAGTTAATGCACAATAATGCTTACAAAAAAGGTAAAAAAAAAAAAAATCGCTGCCTATTACAAACAAATGAGATAAGGATCAAACATGGACGCTATTGAACATTTGAAATTCTTAAATTCAGACGCATGCAAGTATCTTAAATATTAAGACACTTCAAAATCTTTGAAACTTGAACCTTTCGCTTTAGATACTTATATGTCTGAATTTTAAATATTTCTGTGCCCTGTTGTAAAGATAAGTTCTTTTATTTCGAAAATTTTTTCTAGAAAACTCATTCTAGTAAATTTTCTATTACATATATTTATTATAAATAAATTTTAAACTAGGAACAATTTATTTTAGGTACATATAACGGAATGTTGCATAACAATAATTTTTGCATGTGAAATATTTTTACAATTAACTTAAACTTTTTAAATGCAGTTTTACTATAGTTTATTCGTATTCTCTTGGGAATGTGTGTTTTAAGAAATCCTTATTCTGTTTCAAAAATGAACTTAAATAATTTGCACTAGAAAAGAAACATTTGTAGTATGTTCTATTTTTCTCCTCTAAAATTACTTTTCTGGTAAAACCTACTTATTACAATTTGCATTAAGTATTATTAACATATGAAAAATGAAGGTTAATTAACTTTATTGTTTAATTATACGTTTTACGTGCTGTTTGTTTATGCCATAATTATCCTTACAAATGTAGTTCTTTCTTCTGTTTTACGGTGAATCATAATTAGTGTTTTAAAATATATTCGCAATTATATTTTATCTTGTAAAATAGTTTTTAATTTTGTTACATAACTAAAAGTGTAGAATTGAAGAGTAAATTTTAGGTACTTATTACAGAATGTTGCATAACTGTAATTTTTTGCACATTTAATATTTTTGTAATTAACTTAAACTCAGTAAATATAGTTTTACTATAGTTTATCAGTATTCTCTTGAGAATGTGTGTTTTAAGAAATGCTTATTCTCTTTTAAAAATGAATTTAAATAACTTACACTAGAAATTTAACATTTGTATTATGCTCTTTGTTTTCTCATCTAAAATTACTTTTCTGGTAGAACCTACTTATTACAATTTACGTTAAGTATTATTAACATATGAAGGCTAATTACCGTAATTTCGGGTGTATAATCCACGTATCAAATAATTCTTTTTGGATCCAGAAATCTTATTTAGTGATTGAAAACAAATTCTTCCGTCGATCTAACAAGTTACATTTGTTTCTTAAAAAATTCTGGGTCGAAAAAGAATTGTTTGATCCGCGGCTTATACATCCGAAATTACGGTAACTTTATTGTTTAAATATAAGTTTTACCTGCTGTTTGTTTATGACATAGTTATCTTTAGAAATATAGTTCTTTTTTCTGTTTTATAGTGAATCATAAATGCTGTTTTAGAATATATTCGCAATTATATTTTATCTTGTAAAGTAGTTTTAAATTTTGTGATATAATTAAAAGTGTAGAATTGCGGAGTAAAAAATTCTAGCGGTACATAATCGTTTATCATTCACATGAATTAACTCTTTTGCTATAAATACATTTAATTTGTTTAAAGAAGTTTATAAGTAAATGGCATTCACAACATGCAAAGGGAATTTTTACCTTCTTTCGCCTTCAATAGAAATCTAGTTGAATATGCCAAACTCGAAACTTTCTTCGTTGTCATACTCGTTAATATTTTTTAAAAAAGTAGTTACAGATGCTAATACTGCAATATTATTAGCTCCATACTATATCAACTTTATATTACATCTTAAATATCTGCTTCCTTCAACTAATTGTAGTAAAAATTTAATTATTCTCGATCGTGATATATATTAAAATCAATAGTTTCTTTTTAACCTGTTATATGTTCAATGTCTCCGAGTAGTAGGCTTAGCAGGACGCGAGATCACATCGCTGCACGAGGCGCCAGTGGAAAACAGATTTACGAAAAACTAAGAAGATTATACAAAAATCGCTATTGTAGCACCCCTTTCTGGTGAAATATTTTCAAATTCAATGTTGATATTCTGGTCATAGCTAAATACATGCCCAAAAAATGTTTTTATTCTATGCATAAAATCATACACTTTTCAAAGGCAAAATAAAGAAAATGGCAGCAACCACTTCTGACAGAATATTTTCAAATTTAAGAAGAAACTACTGGTCACAGCCAAATACAACACAAAAAAATGATTCAATTCTATGCTTAACATTATACGCCTATTGCTTACAAGAATGAAAATGGCACATCGCTGTTACACCATCGTCTTCCGGCAAAATATATCCAAAACGAAGGAGAACCTGCTGGCTGTAACAAAAAAATTGGTTCAATTCTATGCTTAACTCACACAATTCTTCATAAACTTTTCGATGGAGCAATAATGAAAATGGCACAAAAATCGCTATTACAACACCACCCCTTCTGGCCAGCAGATATTTTGCAAATACAGGAAGGACCAAATGACCATAACCAAAAACATGCACAATAAATTTCTTTCAATTCTATTCTAACTCCATACACTTTTTGATGGAATATTAATGAAAATGACACAAAAATTGCTATTACAGACCGGCAGAATATATCTAAATTGAAGGAAGCCTGCTTGCCATAGCCAAGAATATATACAATAATTTGATTTAATTCCAAGCATCATACATTTTTCGATTGTACAATGGCGACACACGGACATAAGTTAAAAAATTGCTACAAACGTATCTCGAAATAAAATCATCCGAATTGCCATTTCGATTTCCTTAGAGATTATTTTTTTTAAGTATTACTGATTAAATCTTCATAGTAAAACGAAATAAACCTGAAATCAGTTGCGAACATAATTCATTAAATGATTTATAAACTAGCTGAATCGACATTTTGAAGTAAACACTCGAACACAATATAGATTCATTAATCGTATTCTCCCATCTTTTAAGAAATCCACAGTGGATTTTTTCGATTAAATCTCTAACGAAGAAGGCTTGATACATTGTTTTCTTTCAAAGAAAGGTTTTACAATGTAATAGAAAAAAATAAATAAGCAAGATGTGTTCAATTTTACATTGTGTGCTTTATTAATTAACAGATATCTTTAAAAACGGTTTAATGATAAGTTAAAATCTCTTAGTACTTGCTACAAATGTACTTCGAAATAAAATCATTTGAATTTCCATTTCGATTTCATTAGAGAACCTATTTTTAAAACGTTATTGATTAAAGATTCATAGAAAACGGTATAAATCCGAAAGTAGTGGACCACATAACTCCTTAACCTTTTATCTACCGACAGTACTTATAAATACCATTAAAATTATTTATTATAAAAATTTTTTAATGCGTCAGTTACTTGTAATACTGTTTAGAATGAGTTGCAGATGCATTACTTTATTTTGTTCCAAAAGCATTATTGGTTACAAAACAAAAATATTTTTAAAAGGATGATTTATTTTGCCTTTGTATATTTTCAGCTCTCTTGACTCTGAGGGAGAGGGATAGGGATTTTTCAATTCGGGAATATTTCTATATTTATACTGTAAAAACATCATATTTTTAGATTTTATAATTCTACAAATTACTAAGAAAACAATTTAAAATAAAAACATATAAGAGGAGTTATAAGTATTGCACAAAATCCCTGTAAATTCAAATTTAATTAGTCCTTCTAAATCCTTCAATTCTTCTAAAATCCTTAAAAAATTTATTAAATAATTATGCAAATCTTTTAAAATTGTTTAAACAACTTACGTAAAATGCTTTAGAATGTAAAACTTTCATAAATTCTTAATTCGTAAGATAAAGGGCTCATGATAAAGTACAATCTTTTATTACTTGCTAAAAATGTATGTTGAAATCAAATAGTCCGAATTACCACTTCGATTTCAATAGAAAATCTTTTTTAAAAGCTTTACTGATTAAAGCTTTGTAGTAAAACGGAATAAACCAAAAACAGTTGCCCATATAACACCTTAAATGATTTTTAAACAAGCTGAATTGACATTTTGAAGCAAATATACGAGCACAATGTGGACTCATAAGCCGTATTGTCTCATCTTTTAAGAAATACAGAGTGAAATTATTTTATTAAAACTCTTACGAAGCGGTTTTGCTATAGGTTATTGTCTCTGGAAGAAAGGCTTTGCAATGCGACAGGAATAAATAAATAAGCAAGATATGTTTAATTTTAGGATGTGTATTTTGTTAATTAACAAAAATCTTTAAATACGGTTTATAATGATACGTTAAATATCTAAGTACTTGCTATAAACGTATCTCGAAAAAAAAAATCATCCGAATTGCCATTTCGATTTTCTTAGAGATTCTTTTTTTTAAAAGTATTACTGATTAAAGCTTCATAGTAAAATGGAATCAACAACAAAACATTTGACCACATAACTCCTTGAATGATTTTTAGTAGAAGCTGAATCGGCATTTTGAAGTAAATACTCGAACACAATGTAGATTCATTTGTCGTATTCTCACATCTTTTCAGAAATCAAGAATGGAAATTTTTATTAAATATCTCTAACGAAGCAGGGTTGATACATGTTTTTCTCTTTGAAAGAAAGGCTTTACAATGTAATGAGAATAAATAAATTAGCTAGATGTGTTTAAATTTAGGATGTGTATTTTATTAATTAAGAAACGTCTATAAAACGGTTTAATGATGAAGTACAATCTCTTATAAATTTCTAACCTAGTCGGTGGGGGCCACCGTAGCCACATCATTACCCATAATGGATATGCATAATATAATGTGTGAAAATAAAACATGTGTAAACTATTTATACAATGCATTGCAATTCGAAAACAAAATTGAAACGTATATTTAAATATTGTTAATATAAATAGTAATGCTTTATTAATGAATTGCTGATGAACCAATTTCGACAAATTATATAAAATGCGAACCTACTCCAGTAGTAGCGAATTACGTAAAAGAAACATCCTTATAAATACAAAAATAATAATTATATTAATTAACTGTATACTGCCTCGGATTACGCATTTCATTTCTAATTAAAATATATCTTTGAATTGAAATTTGCATGAAATACAGGGTCATGAAAAATGGAAGAATTTGGAAAACAAGATTACAAATATTTCGGCAATTAAAAATCCGATTGACTTCGTTCTTTATGCAAAATGTGTGTTATTTTATTGCCTTTTATGTCCACTCAGGAAAATAAAAAAGTTCGCAAATTTTTATACACCTTTCATCAGAACGAATTCGTCGAGAGTCCGAAAACAATAGTTCCCGGTAATCGAGGTTACTGATATTAGCTAGCTTTCATCTAACTCTAATATACTAAGTACATACAAAATTTCAAGTCTCTATATGAATTTGTTCGGAGAGTGAGCGTTTACAGAAAAACAGACAAACACATAGACGGACGGAAGGCAATTTTTTTTTTCTAAAAATATGTTTTTCGAACCTTCAGTATCTGAAACGTGTAAATCAGTCAAAAAAATATTCGATTTTCAAAAGGATTGCAAGACTTACCCTATAATATGTATGATGAGTAAGTAAAATGTATGCCGAAATAAAATCATCCCATTACTATTTTAATTTCATTAGATAATCTTTTTTTAAAAGCTTTACGGATTAAAGCTGCATAGAACAAGTTGGAAATTGCACGTGAAGAGTAGCAAATGAGGTGCGTTCGTACGATAACGAAGTTTTAAAATATTCAGATCTTGCTGATATAGTAGAGCGTACTTTGGATACAGTACAGTGGTCGAAATCTTTGTGTTCCTGTAAATATGCAGGGAGTAATTTTTATTATACTTCATTAACGTATATCTTATTCATAAAATGTGAAGTAGTTTAATATAATTAAAACACGCCCCAAACAATGTTTCCCCGTATAACATTATTTAGTGGAATACGTTTGTGTGGCCCTGTAATTTAATAATAAATATTCATTGCATCACAGATTGTACAAAATGTACTTTTAGTGCATATTTCATAGATTCATGTCAATTCTATTATGTTCAAATGAGTGTAACACCATTAAAATGCATTTGAAACTTTTTTCCCCATTGACCGTAGTGTGACGGGATACTTTTGATTGTCCCTGTAATTGATCAATGCATCCGATTTTCATAACATTTGAAATGACTCGACAAAATTATGTAATTAATATACGTTTTAAATTCCAAACGATTAAAATGCATTTGAAACTTTTTTCCCCTTTGACCGTAATGTAACGGAATCCTTTTGATTGACCCTGTAATTGATCTATCCATCCGATTTTCATAAAATTTGAAATGACTCGACAGAATTATGTAATAATTATGTATTTTAAATTTCAAACGATTCGGTTTGGTAGTTTTTGCGTCGTTATATGCGGACAGACAGACAGACGGACAGACGGACGGACTGAGCGACAACAATAGGTGCTACGTATTTACATAATCACGAACACACCTAAAAACCGAATAATTCTGAAAACAGTTGCTCACATAACTCCTTAAATGATTTAAAGAAGCGCAATCGACATTTTGAAGTAAATACTCGAACACAATGTAGTCCATTAGTCGTAATCTCTCATCTTTTAAGAAATACAGAGTGAATTTTTTTTTTAATTAAAACTCTTGCGAAGCAGTTTTGATATAGGTTATTGTCTTTGGAAGAAAGATTTTACAATGTAACAGGAATAAATAAATAAGCAAAATATGTTTAACTTCAGGATGTGTATTTTATTAATTAACAAATATCTTTAAAAACGGTTTATAATGATAAGTTAAATATCTTAGTACTTGCTACAAACATATCTCCAAATAAAATCATCCGAATTGCCATTTCCATTTCCCTAGATATTCTTTTTTTAAAATATTACTGATTAAAAATGCATAGTAAAACGGAATAAACTTAAAAACAGTTGCGCACATAATTCATTAAATAATTTTTAAAGAAGCTGAAGTGGCATTATGAAGTAAATACTATAATACAATGTAGATTAATTAGTCGTATTCTCCCATCATTTAAACTCTTAAACCGATAGAGTGGATTTGGCTTCTCAGGAACGAGCTGTAATTCATTAGATCGTGAATGAGTTGTTTATCAAACATTTTACTCGTCTTGTTTTAAATTGCTTTTTTAAACTATTCATCTTGATTTAAATTGCTTACAAACAACTCGCTACTCGAGTTGTTTCAACTCTTTTTGAGAAGCTGACTTTCAAATCGTGAGTTGAGTGAATTTCGGCTCAACTTGAGTTATTTTGTGGCTGTGGTTTTCAGAGAGTAAGAAATCCAGAGTGTAATTTTTCAATTAAATCTCCAACGAAGTAGGCTTAATACACGTTGTTTAGAAAGATGTTAAAGTGTAAAAAGAAGAAAGAAATAAGCAAGATGTGTTTAGTTTTATATTGTGTATTTTATTAATTGACAAAAGTCTTTATAAACTAAGAAGTTGCAATCTTTGAGCACTTGCTACAAATGTATTTCGAAATAAAATCATTCGAATTTCCATTTAGATTTCATTAGAGAACCTTTTATTAAAACGCTATTGATTAAAGATTCATAAATAAAATACGGTTTAAAAAAATACAAATCGACTTAAAAAAAAGAATCAGCTGGGCGACAACTTCGCGCTAACGCATATGAATGCATAGTTTTAATATGCTTATGATTTGAAAATGGTTGCAACGATGAAAAAAGATTTGCGACAAATCACTATTTTTTTATCAAATCCATTTTTTTTCATTAAAAAGAATTCTAATCACCAGAATTTAATGAAATTAAAATAAAACCTATGGGTATCTTATATTTTCAAAAAAAAAAAAAAAAAGAATTATCAAAATCGATTCATATTTAGAGAATTTATAAGTGAACAAAAAATACATAAACTTACAGGGTGGCGAGTGGTCAGGAAAAACCGGGAAAAACACAGTCAAGGAAAGAAAAAACTACCAGTATTTTTTACAGAATATACTTCAAATAATATAAAAAGATTATATAAACTGAATTTATCTTTCACAAAATACTGGTACTTATCATCTATATTGACTGCGTTTTTATCTAACCACTCGCCACAATGATAGAGGTCGAAATCATAACCTTCTCCTTGAAGTTGGTTAAAAAATGGAATAAATCTGAAAGCAGTTGACCGCGTAGCACCTTAAATGATTTTTAAAGAAGCTAAATCGATATTTAAAATAATAATAATAATAATAAACTCGAACACAATGCAGATTTATTACTCTAATTCTCCCATCTTTTCAAAAATCCAGAGAGTAATTTTCTGTTAAATATCTCTAAAGAAGTGGGTTTATACAAGTTATTTTTTTTTCGAAGAAAAGTTTTACAATGTAGTATAGGAGTAAATAAATAAGCAAGATGTCTTTAATTTTTAGGATGTGTATTTCATTAATTAATGGATACCTTTAAAAACGATTTAACGGTAGAACTACCAGGAATTTGAGTCAAATTTTATAAAAATATCTGCACCACAATCCGGATTTAAAAGAGCTTAACTTTATAATTTTATGTTTTTCTTTTTTTGTATCCTTTAAACTTATTTCATAATGAAATTTCTGATTTGAACCAAAACCTATTCCTGATGTAACCGTCAAGAAGAAGGGTCACGTTAGTTTTAGAGGTAATGATAGGTTACAGTTTCTTACTACTTGCTACAAGCGTACATTAAAAAAAAATCAACCCATTTTCCATTTCGTTTTCTTTTCAGAACATTTTAAAAAAATCTTCCTGATTAACGCATCATAGTAAAACGGAATAAATCCGAAAAAATTTAAGCACATAACTCTTTAAATGATTTATAAACAAGCTAAATCGACATTTTGAAGTAAATACCCGAACACAATGTAAATTCATTAGTCATATTATCCCATCTTTTATCCAGAATGTTTTTTTTTTTTTTTTTTTTTTTTTTTTTTTTAATATCTCTAACGAATCACGCATGATACCCGTTGTTGTCTTTGAAAGAAAGGTTTTGCAATGTAACAGGAAGAAATAAATAAGCGAGATGTGCTTAATTTTGCATTGTGTATTTTATTAATTAACAAATGTCTTTATAAACGGTTTAATGACAAGTTGCAATCTCTTCATACTTGCTACAAATGTATTTCAAAATAAAATCATTCGAATTTCCATTTCGATTTCATTAGAAAACCTATTTTTAAAACGTGATTGATTAAAGATTCATAAAAATCGGAAAAAATCCGAAAGCTGCTGACCACATAACTTCTTAAATGATTTTTAAATAAGCTAAATCGATATTTAAAAAATAAAAAAACCGAAATCCGAAATCATTTGCATACATAACTTTTTAGAGGATTTTTTAAAGAATCTGAATCGACATTTTGAAGTAAATACTGGAACACAATGTAGATTCATTTGTCGTATTCTCCGATCTTTTCGAGATCTTTTAGTGTAATTTTCTATTAAATATCTCTAAAGAAGTAGGTTTATAAAAGTTATTGTCTTTGGAAGAAACAGTTTTACAATGGAGTAGGAGTAAATAGATAATCAAGATGTGTTTAATTTTAGAATGTGTATTTTATTAATTAACAGATACCTTTAAAAACAATTTAACAGTAGAACTACCGGAAATTTGAGTCAAATTTCATAAAACATTTTACATCACAATACTGATTTAAAAGAGTTTAACTTTATAATTTTATGTTTTTGTTAATTGTATCTTTTAAACTTTTTTAATAATGAAATTTCTGGTTTTAACCAAAAGCTATTCCAATTGTAGCCGTCCAGAAGAAGAGTCATGGTAGTTCTAATGGTAATGATACATTAAAATTTCTGACTACTTGCTAAAAACGTATTTTGACATAAAATCAACCCATTTTCCATTTCGATTTCTTTTGAGAACCTTTTTTAAAAAACGCTCCAGATTAAATTACTATCATAGTAAAACGGAATAAATCCGAAAAAGGTTGTCCACATAACTTCTTAAATGATTTTTAAAACAAGCTGAATCGACTTTTGAAGTAAATACTAGAACACAATATAGATTCATTAGTCGTATTTTACAATCTTTTTAGAAATACAGAGTGGCATTTTCTGTTAAATTTCTAAAGAAGCAGGTTTGATACAAATTATTTGAAAGAAAGGTTTTAAAATATAATAGGAAAAAATAAATGAGCAAGCTGTGTTTAAATTTACAAAGTGTATTTTATTAATAAAATAAAAACTTTAAAAGGGGTTTAATGATAAGTTACAATCTCTTAATACTTGCTACAAATGTATTTAAAAATAAAACCATCCGAATTCTCATTTCGATTTCATTACAGAACCTTTTTTAAGAGCATACTGATTAAAACTTTACAGTGAAATGGAATAAACTCGAAAACAGTTGTCCACATATCTCCTTAAAGGATTTTTTAAACAAGCTGAATCGACATTTCGAAATAAATACTCGAGCACAATGTGGTAGATTCATTAGTCGTGTTCTCCCATCTTTTCAGAAATACAGAGTGGTATTTTCTATTATATATCTAACGAAACAGGTTTGATACAAAGTATTGTCTTGGGAAGAAAGATTTAACAATGTAACGGAAATATATAAGCTAGATGTGTTTAATTTGTAACGATCTCGATCAGTATAAAGCAAGTTACTACCTGCGAGTAACTGGCTTGGCCTTTTTCTCAACGGTTAATGCACTCGCTTCCTGATCACGAGGTCCTCTGATCAAAACCAACCGGCGCCAATCCCATCATTGGTGACCCTGGACACGCACGCAACTCTTTCTCTCTCATCATCAACTTCCAGCTCACAACAATCAACTCACCTCATCATCAAAAGATGGCAGCACCAAACAAAAATCTCAACGCAAATCCTGTCTTTGCATCACACTATGCGTACGACAGCATTCATTCATGAGTGCACATCGCTCGTCTGACGTCATTAATAAGTCTTTCTCACTGGGGGCATACTCTATAACGATCTCGATCAGTATAAAGCGAGTTACTACCTGCGAGTAACTGGCTTGGCCTTTTGCTCAACGGTTAACGCACTCGCTTCCTGATCACGAGGTCCTCAGATCAAAACCAACCGGCGCCAATCCACTTCAAAATTTAGGATGGCTATATTATTAATAAACAAATGTCTTTAAAAACATTTTAATGATAAATTACAATCTCTTATTACTTGCTACAAATGTATTTAGAAATAAAATTATCCGAGTATCTATTTTGATTTCGTTACTGAACCATTCTCAAAAGCATCACTGGTTAAAGCTTCATAGTAAAATAGAATAAATCCGAAAACAGTTGACATATAATTTCTTTAAACTTTTATTAAAGAAGCTCAATCGACAATTTTCAAGCAAATACTCGAACACAGTGTAGATTCATTAGTCTTGTTTTTCAGTCTTTTCAGAAACCCGGAGTGAATTTTTTTGTTGAATCTGTTACGAAACAGTTTTGATACAAGTTATTGTCTAGAAATGTTTTACAATGTAATGGGAATAAATAACTAGACACGTTTAATTTTAGGATGTGTATTTTATTAATTAATAAATTTCTTTAAAAACGGGTTAATGATAAGTTACTATCTTTTAATACTTTTTACAAATGTGTTTCGAAATAAAATCCTCCGAAACCCCATTTTGATTTCCTTAAAGATTCTTTTTTTTATAGTATTACTGATTAAAGCTTTACAGTGAAACGGAATAAACACGAAAAGAGTTGGCCACATAACTCTTTAGAGGATTTTTAAACAAGCTGAACAGACATTTTGAAGTAAATACTCGAACACAATGTAGATTTATTAGTCATATTCTCCCATCTTTTCAGTCATCTAGAGTGAAATTTTCTAGTAAATGTCTCTAACGAAGCAGGTTTGATACAAAGTATTGTCTTGGAAAGAAAGGTTTTACAATGTATCAGGAATAAATAAATAAAGAAGATGTGTTTTTTTAATGTGCTTTTTTATTTAACAAATATCTTTAAAAACGGTTTAATGATAAGTTACAATCTCTTACTACTTGCTATAAACTTATTTTGAAACAAAATCATCCGCATACCTATTTCGATTTCATAAGAGAACATTTTTCAAAAGTGTTTCTGATTAAAGCTTCATAGTAAAACGTAATAAACCAGAAAACAGTTGCCCACATCGCTCCTTAAATGATTTTTAAAGAATATGGATCGACATTTTGAAGTAAATATTGGAACACAAAATAGATTCATTATTCTTATTGTCCCATCTTTTTAGAAATACAAAGCAAATTTTCTATTAAATCCCTATCGAAGCAGTTTTGATACAAGTTATTGTCTTTGGAAAAAGTTTTGACGATGTAATGAGAATAAATATATAAATAAGCTAGATGTGTTTGATTTTATTATGTGAATATTATTAATAAATAATTAGCTTTCAAAACGGTTTATAATGATAAATTGCAATGTCTTACTACTTGTTATAAATGTATTTCCAAATAAAATCATCCGAATTCCTATTTTTATTTCATTACAGATCTTTTTAAAGCGTTGCTGATTAAAGCTTCATAGCAAAACGGAATAAACCAGAAAACAGTTGCCCACATAACTCCTTACATGTTTTTTAAAGAATCTGAATCGACATTTTGAAGTATATGCTCGAACACAATATAGATTCATTAGTCTTATTGTCCTGTCTTTTCAGAAAGCAAAAGCGAATTTTCTATTAAATCCCTAACGAACAGTTTGATACAAGTTATAGTTTTTGGATGAAAGTTTTGACAATGTAATGAGAATAAATAAATAAATATATAAATAAATAAGCTAGATCTATATCAATTTTTGGATCTGAATATTGTTAATAAATAAATACCTTTCAAAACGGTTTATAATGATATTTACTGTCTCATACTACTTGCTATAAACGTATTTCGAAATAAAATCATCCGAATACCTATTTTGATTTCATTAGAGAACATTTTTCAAAAGCGTTGCTGATTAAAGCTTCATAGTAGAACAGAATAAAACAGAAAACAGTAGCCAACATCACTCCATAAACTATTTTTTAAAAAGCTGAATCGACGTTTTGAAGTAAATGCTCGTACACAATGTAGATTCATTAATCTTATTTTCCCATTTTTTCAGAAATCCAAAGCTGAAATTTCTATCAAATCTCAAACGAAGCAATTTCGATTCAAGTTATTGGCTTTAGAAGAAAAAATTTAGAATGTAATGAGAATAAATAAGCTGGATGTATTTAATTTTAGAATGTGAATATTATTAGTACATAAATATCCTTCAAAATAGTTTATAATGATAAATTACAATCTCTTACTACTTGTTGAAAACGTATTTCCAAATAAAATCATCCAAATTCCTATTTAGATTTCATTGCAGATTCTTTTTTAAAAGCGTTACGCCTTAAAGCTTTATAATGAAGCGGAATAAATCCGAAATCAGTTGCATACATAACTTTTTAAAGGATTTTTTAAAGAATCTGAATCGACATTTTGAAGTAAATACTGGAACACAATAAAGATTCATTAACCGTATTCACCCATCTTTTCAGAAATTCAGAATGGAATTTTTTAGTAAATATTTCTAACGAATCAGATTTGATACAAGTTGTTGTGTTTGAAAGAAAAGTTTTACATTGTAATAGGAATAAATGAATAAGCAAAGCTTCAGTGGTGGTCAAAATTATAAGGACAAAGCAAAAATTGCCAAACCTTGGCTATATTTGGCCGGTAACTTATGCAAATTTAATGGCTGGAGAACAATGAAAAATGAAGAATATTTTTATAAATCTTTATGTAATTATGTAGAAAATTCAGATTTATAAAATATAGTAAGGATTTATACAGTGATCTATATGGACAAAATTATAAGAACAACTATATTTGTGTGTTCTAAAAAGTAAAATTTGCATATTTTTTGCTTTGCACACGGTACTTCAAGACGATATAAATGCATTGTAAGTGTTTGGGCTCGTGATATTCTGTTTTTCAGTCATGCCGCTAGGTACAAAACTTTCAGAGTTCCAAAAAAAGAGAAAAAGGATGCATTTAAAATTTTAGGACTTTCTGTACGCCAAATTCTGACAAAGCTTAATAGATCAAGACCGGTTATTTACAATTATCTTAAAAATCCCGGTAAATATGGACGGCAAGGCATATAGGTAGGCCATCTTCTGCTTCTGTACGGGAGAAAAGAAATACAATAAGACGCGTCTGCTCCAAAAAAACAAAAGTCTACAGAAATAAAACGTGAATACAACTTAGAATGCAGTGATCAAACTGTTCGACGTGTTTTACAAAAATAAAAAAAGGTTGGATATGGTAAACGCATCTGAAGTCCGCCTCTTACAAAAGTTCATAAGAGACTGAGAATAGAGTTTGCCAAAAAATGCATTATTATGGAAAAAATCTAGGATGATGTTGTCTTTTCCAATGTGAAAATGTTTAATTTGTATGGGTCAGATGGTTTCCGCCACTTCTGGTATTATCTCCGTAGAGAAAAAGAAATTTTCTCAAAGCGTGTTTTGGGGGGCGGCTCAAATGGTCTCGGGAGTTTTCGCAACTGGTTGAACTACTACAATAGTTTTTGTGCAGGGTAGAATAAATTCTGAGACGTATGTTGATGTATTTGGGCGATAATGTTTTACTGGAAGCACCGTTAATAACGAGTGGAGACTATTTTTTCCAGCAGGACAGTGCCTCAGTACATGTTTCCCAAACGTCAAAATCGTGATTTGAAGCTAATTTTGTGATAATACTTAATTGGCCGATCAGAAGCCCCGATCTGAATCCAACGGAAAATCTATGGGGTATTGTGGCACACGAAATATTAAAAACCGATATGCAATATACAAATAAGCAAGAGCTCGTGTCCTCCATCTAAAACACCTGGTCAAAAATTTCCAAGAACGTTCTGAAGGAAAAATCTAACTTCATGAAGTCAAGACTTTTAAAAGTAACAGAGAAGAAAAGAGAGATTATTAATTATTAGTGCATTTTAGGCAAAAAACATTCACTATTCTTATAATTTTGTCCAATTTTTTACAATGAGCAATTTTGTTATTTATGGCAAAACATTCATATTTTGCATTTTTCAATGTTTCGTAATTTATAATGATTTCTGGCATAAAAAAGTATTTTATGCATAAATTTCACTTTATTCAGTTCATAAATAATTTTTTTCTGTTAAACTTTCAATTGTTCTTATAATTCTGACCATCACTGTAAGTTTAATTTTACAAAGTGTATTTTATTAACCCATTTGTGCCCAGCATCTTTTGCGTAAATTTTATTTGGTTGGCACTACTATTTTTAGAAGATTTAAGTTAAGTTGATTAATCACGAAAATGCACCATTTAAATAAAATAATTATTGCTTTTCTTTTTTACCGGTGTCAAAAACAGTGCTGAATGCACCTTTTGAAGCGTCCCTAAAAAGGGACTATAGGCACTAATGGGTTAATTAACAAAAACCTTCAAAAACGGTTTAATGATAATTTTCAATCTCTTAATACTTGCTACAAATGTATTTCAAAATAAAACCATCCGACTTCCCATTTATATTTCATTAGAGGACCTTTTTTAAAAGCGTACTGATTAAAAATTTACAGTGAAACGGGATAAACCAGAAAACAGTTGCCCACATATCTTCTTAAAGGATTTTTGAAAACAAGCTGAATCAACATTTTGAAGTAAATACTCGAACACCAAGGATGTAGTGGAGGATATACGGGGGTATACGCCTTATACTCTCTGTATTTTTAAAAGAAGGACCGTATACCCTCTGTTTCTCGAGAAAGCTGTAGTATACACACTCTAGGGTGTACCCTCTGCCTTGAGCGTATACCTTCTGATAAGAGCGTATATTTTCGATTATTTTTACGACTACACCCATGTCGAACACAATGTAGATTCATTAGCCGTATTCTCTGATCTTTTCAAAAATCCAGACTTAAATTTTCTATTAAATATCTCTAACGGAACAGATTTGATACATGTTATTGCCTTTGGAAGAAAGGTTTTACAATGTAATAGGGATAAATGAAATAGTAAGATGTGTTTAATTTTACAATGTGTATTTTATTAATAAACAAATATCTTTTAAAATTATTAACTTCAATCTCTTAATTATAAATTTCAATTAATTATTAATTTCAATCTTTTATCTTGCTAGAAACGTATTTCGAAATAAATTAATCCGAATTGCCATTTCAATTTCATAAGAAAATTCTTTGGCCCGTAATATTCCGTACACTAATCTCCAGGTTTCACTGCAATATAAGCAATGTTTAAGATATTACAATTCAATAAATTTAATGAATTTTTTAAAAGCATTGAAAAATGATTAAGACTCTCAAGGATTACATTTATATTCCTAAATAAGATTTTTTATGTAATATTGAAAGAATCATATTTTATTAGCATTTAAAACAAAATGCAGAGAAAACAACATTACAATTTTACCCATTTGCAAGACGCTTGGAGGGTTAAAAGTGTAACTGGGTAAAGCTTTATAGAAAAACGGCATAAATCCGAATACAGTTGCACACAAAACTCTTTAAATGATTTTTAAAGATGCTGAATTGACATTTCGAAGTAAATACTCGAGCACAATGTGGATTCATTAGTAGTTCCTATCTTTTCAGAAATCCAAAGAGAAATTTTATATTAAATCACTTTTGAAACAGCTTTAATATAGCTTAGTTTTTTTGGAAGGAATGTTTTACAATCTAATGAGATTAAATAGATAAGCTATATGTGTTTTAATTTAGTATGTTTATTTTATTGATTAATAAATATCACGCTACTACCACGGCCCTGGTAGCCTAGTTGTCATAGCACCGAAATCCAAAGTGAAATACCCCGTGTTCGATGCTCGACATCACCAAAGACCCGCCGAGTGTATGCAGAGTACGCGCTCTTTAAATAAAGGGTTTCTGAAAGTCCTGTGTTTGGTCGCAGCAGTTACCTTGGGTATTGATCTCTGGAGAAAATTTCTCTTCCCTTCAGAGACATATCGAAATTGCTGGCGATATTTGGTGCTGCCATCAATTGGGGCTTTGCCGAACATCCTCTGCTGCAGAATTCTGACTTCCAACCCCTTGGGTGTTGTCCAATGGGAGCTCCAGCACCCCTTTTGCTCTTCGGGTGCACTTCAACAACATAAATATTGCTAGCTTGCAAAATTTGGGGGTTGTATTATGTCCTTTTAGCTTTTTATAGCTGATTCTTATGCAGTCTCTAGCGCTGAGACTGAAATGGATCTTTTTGTTTACCACCACGTCAGGTATTTTTCGCAAATCGTAAATTACAAAGTTTAAAGTGATACTAATATTGTAAAAGCGTTTTCTTTGGCTATGTTTTTTTGCTTTTGATAACTGATTAGTATGCATTTCGTTGAGCTAAATTCGAAAATGACCTTAAGTATTTTTCACCACTCCAACATTTTTCGTAAATCGGAAATTTAAAAAAAAAAATCGAAATCTTGCTGTAATAAATCTGATACAATGAAATAAATGAAAACTTTTATTTTCAAAGTAATTTATTCATCTTCTGGCTTATATTATGTAATTTTAGGTAAATGAGTAAAATATTGGGTATTTATAATTCTTACAATTTTCCTCCTTGTGCTGATCTGTCTTTGATAATTTTATGCTCTGTCTCATGATTTTTGTTTTATATTTTCTGTGGGGTTCATCTCACAAAGGTGGTCTCCATACAGGGTACTCTCAAAATTTTTTGGGAAAAAAGTACTAATTAAACTATTTATGTATGTAATAAAGGATCAGTCAAATTTAGCAACGAAAATACAGCAGAAAGTCTGTAAAAAAATTACAATACTTTCGAATATTTGGCATGAAAAGACAAAAGGGTCAAGCAGTTTGGTGAGTAGTACTTTTCCTTGCCAAAAGCAAATGATTTTAATGCAACTGACAATTTTTGGATTTTGAGATTGCATATAAATGGTATTTAAAGAAATTAAACATAAACAATGAGAGAATTTAATACATTATACTCACACACAGATATGTATATTCATACATATTTATTGGTGTAGTTATTTGTTTTATCACTGGATAAAATATTGTCATATATAAAAAAAATGACATTGAGAAAAAATATTTTCATACATTTAAGCGTATTCAAAAATAAAAACTAGGTGTTTCCATAGTAACAAAATTGAATCTACGATGCTCAATTAGACTTTGAGTTCGAAACTATTTTAATTAATTTAAATTAGGATTTACGTTTTAACTCCTTATCTATTGCATTATAAAATCATAAAAATTTTAGCATTCGTAAATTAAAAGATATACTAAATTAAAAGACTTACATAATTATTTAATAATTTTTTGAAGGATTTTAGAAGGATGAATTAAATTTGAATTTACAGGGATTTTGTGCAATATTCATAACCCCACTCAAATCTTTTATTGTAAATTGTTTTCTTAGCATTTTGCAGGATTATAAAATGTACAAATATGATGTTCTTACTATATAAATATAGACATATTTCCGATTTCAAAAATCCTCAAACCCCTGACTCAGCGCCAAAAAAGCTGAAAAGATACAAAGGCAAAACTAATTTTTCTTTTAAAAATATTTTAGCTTTGTGTAACCAATAATGCTTTTGGAACAAGATAAAGTAATGTATCTGTAACTCATTCTAAACAGTATTACAACTAATCGACGTATTAAAAGAATTTTATAATAAGTAATTTTAATAATGCTTATAAGTACCGTCGGTAGATAAAGGGCTAAATCTCAAATTTTGATGGTTAAATTTGAATATAAGTACCTATAAATAATGCTATAACAAAATTATCCATGTAACAATATAAAATTGTGAAAACTAAAGTTATTTAAATTAAATTTATTTAAACAATTTCAACATGATACTATTTTTAAAGTGTATTTGACATTAAAAATAAAGTATTTTTTGAAATTGCATTTCATCCCCAGCCGGTGAAAAATCGTCAAATAAGGAAGTTTTTATTATTTTTTACGGACGCTGTACGGAGGTTCCACCATTTTTTATATATAAACGTATATATCCTTATGAGAAGAACATTCTGTAATTATTTCAGATTTTTCGAAGTATGCCCATACGGAGACCTTCCTTGTCAGTGTCCTTTTTCATTTTGGTGTGTGGTCCGGTCACTCAGTTTCCGAATTCCCCACATTAATGTTAAGTCTATGGATGTTTGATGAAAGGGTATTATTGCACACTAGTGGAAATAATGTTAAAAAAAGGTACATTCTTTGTTAAATAAACGAAACCAGCATACTTATTTGGTTCATTGCGTAATTTCGTCACTTTATTAGATAAACCCTTATGACGCTCCGTTATTTATTTATTTATTTTCGCAAAATATGTTGTGTTTTTCTTTTTTTTCAACTACATTGTGCTTTAAATACGGTACCACAACATTTTTATTACAACTATCTTCTAAATAATGATCCCAGCTTTTCATCAAAGAAGTTTTCACTATAAGTCTTAATACTAGAACCGCCATTAGGGGTCAAAATGACCTCCTGCTAAACTGATAATAGTCGATTCGAACCAGAATTTTCTTTATAAGATATGTTAAATGTTTGCAGCACAAAAAATAGACTAATTAAATAAGTTAAATAGTTTAGAATTAAAATTCTGGTGAGAAACCATTTTTGTAAAATTTGAGTAAAATACCCGGCGGCGGTTCTAGTGTTAAGGTTATTTTTAAATTTCTGTGGAACCCCGGTTTACTGAAAGTTCTTTGGTCTCATGCTTTTCGGATAACTGGGGTTTTACTGTAATAATAGAGGACTCGATGAGGGGAAATGATTCTAGGGATAAAATTAGAAAATAGATGTTTTTGTCATTTTTTGCTAGATGAAGTGTTTCGAGTTCCGTTTGTTTAACTTTTTTTAAACTTTAAATGTATGAAATTTTAACCCTTTCCGGCGCACTACTCTTTAAAGTTGGAATTTAAAGGAAAAAAAAATCAGGCAATCTATTTAGGTCTAGAGGAGTACACAGGTATTGTTTTGTAAAGATTGCACTAACCATTTTAATTATACAGCTGTTGCCGAAGTGGTAACCTCCCATAAGTAAAGCATTGATAAGCGCAGTGACAAGAGCATTGCTGTGAAGCGCGTATTACAGTAAAACATTTTACCTATTATTTAAAAACAGTAGAGTTTGATCTCTGTGATGCTGCCATCTAGAACTCATAAGAAAGATTTAAAGTAGCCATTAGAGTAGTTTTTGAAATATTCACGGAGATTTTGTGTCTCTAAACAGGGGGAACTTTAGGTGTTGCCGACCCGGCAACACTGCGCGTTAAGGTGTCAAGTGGGTATTGTGATAAACTGTATATTCAAGCTAAAAAATAACTTTTTATTGTTTTACTTCAGGAGTCTTCAAGTGCGAATTGGGATAAAACGAAAGTTTAAGTGTTTTTAAAAAAATTCCATTTTTGGACATTAAACTTGAACCAATCAGGAAACGAATAAAATAAATAAGTTGCGGAACTGAACCAAATGTGCATTTTTATTGGATTGAGTTAATCAGTCTGACTTATGAATGCCTTCTGTTACGTACGACATGGATTAAACGTTCATATCCTGGGCCCATCACAAACAAATTTTAAATGAAATTTCAGTTTTACAATTTTTGGAACTGCAAATTTTTGAACTTCTTACTGTTGCACATTTTAAATTTTTACACCGTTGCGTAGAGAAAAAATGCACCTTTTAATGAAATTTGATTGAAATCTTTATCTCAATTTATTTTTATAATATTAAATTTTTTAAAAAGTTTTTATTACTCTTTTTGTGGCGACAGAAATATTCCATTTTTGGACATTAAACTTGGACCAAAGAGAAAACGAATAAAATGAAAAACAGAAGTATTCCATTTTTGGACATTAAATTCGGACCAATCAGGAAACGAATAAAATTAAATAAGTTGAGGAATTGAACCAATCAAAAGATTCAGATATACTTTAGATTTCCCAATTATCTACCGAGAACAACAACTATTTTTTCCAAATAGTTAAAAAAAATGTGTAACTAATATTTGAAAGCCAATTTACCAATTTATGGCTTTTCATACAAGTGTTTTGAAAAACTGTGAAGCCTAAAAATATTTACAATATTTTTAAATTTTATCATTATGTTTATTCAAACGTGTATTTCAATAAACTCTGTTTTAAGAAACATATTTAAATTTCAAATTCAGCCCTTATAGAAATTTTCTTTAATTTGAACATTACAGTACGTACTTTGACGATTTTTAAAAACACAAAGATAAATAACGTAAAACGTAAAATAAATATCAGTAAACATAAAGTAAGAAACATATTTTTGAATTTTCTAATGATAAATTTTTACGTTATAACTCTCCAAATGATACCATTAAATATAATATATTTAGAGCAAAAAACGATAGCACATAACTCATGTTTATTTTTAATTAATGTAATATTATATAAAATATTGAATTGCAATTAATAAATACAAGGTAATAAATTCGATCTAGTTTGTTATTAAAAAATAATAAGTAAGATTAAAATAATTAAAAAACTGGACAAAAAAATAACCAATCAATCAATTTATTCATAGAATACAGAATACGCATTTCATCCCTTAACTTCACTATCGATTCATTCAAGTCTCTCAGCATACCCAAAATGATTAAGCATCTCAAAGTAAGCCTCACATAATTGAATATGCAAATTAACTGCGTATTTAAGCTGGGATTCTTTTATCCTCGATAATCCGATTGACAACCCCTTTTGAATAGTTCACTAAGAAAGTGAAGTGGCTTACACCTATATGCTCTTTCTTTCAGTATATTGGACCAAAATCGATTTTTCCTGTTTTTGAAATGGAATAAAAGCAGCAACTACGTACGTCATTTGACAAATAATGGAAAATGTAGATTGACATTAAGAACTTTGACACTTTTATGTAAAGGAACATTCAAGTTGTCTAACATTATGAATAAAAATACAAAATCAGTTAATTTTGCATCTACCACTGCTGTTTATGCACCCCAGGATAAGCTTCATTTTATTGAATATGCAAATAAACTCAATATTTAAGTTTGGAATCTAATCTTCGATAATCCTATTGACAACCCTTTTTGATTAGCTTTCTGAAAAGTTGAAGGGGTGTCGCCCTTTTTTTTTTTTTTTTTTTTTTTTTTTTTGATAACATTGGATTAAAACAGATTTCTCTAGTTTTAGAAAAGGAATAAATGGAACAATTGCGCAAATTTGTCAAATAATAGATGTTGACGATTAACAGAAAAAATGTGGATACTTTTAAGAAAACGAACTTTAAATTATTTATTGTTACGCATGGAAATATCAATTCAGTTAGTCTAGAGTCTACTAAACAGGATTAAGCATCTCAGAGTAAGTGGTACGTAATTTTACATGCAAATTAATTGCGTATTTATCCTGGGACTAATTTATCTTCAATACTCCGGTTGATAACTCCTTTTGAAAAGTTTACTGAGAAAGTAAAAAGGTTTTCATCTATATGCTCTTTCTTTCAAGACATCGGTCAAAAATCGATTTTTTCCTGTTTTTGATTTTTCTGAATTTTTGTATAATTTAAAATAAATTGGTACTAAATTAAAGATTGAATTATAGTTAATAAATACCAAGTGTTAAATTATTAAATTATAGCATTTTATTCGATACACTTTAAAATTTAAAAACAAGAAGTGTGATTAAAATAATTAAAACCTTCTAACTGACAAGCCCGTGTTAATACACCCACTATGCTCCAGTTTTCCCTGCAATATGAGCTACAGGGTGTTTCACAAAGGACCCCTAAATTTAAAAATCTATAACTCGGAAACGCTGATAGATAGAAACATGAAACCAGTGGTGTGTTTATTAAAAAAATCGTAAGAATCTTATTCATAAATCAGAAAATTTAGTTAAAAATAGCTCTTATAGATGGCGCTGAGAGCGTTAAGACCTTTTAAAGAGACACTGTTAAAAATTTGAAATTTTTGCTGCATCGTCACTCCATCGCTTTTATAGAATATCTCTATTTTGACCAATGAGAATCCTCCTTAATACACTGAAGTAATTGTTTTCTATGTAAGTGGTGGAGTGACGATGCAGAAAAAGTTTCAAATTTTTAACAGTGTCTCTTTAGAAGGTCTTAACGCTTTCAGCTGCATCTATGAGCGCTATTTTTAACTAAATTTTCTGATTTATGTATAAGATTCTTAAGATTTTTTTAATAAACACACCACTGGTTTCATGTTTCTATCTATCACCGTTTCCGAGTTATAGATTTTTAAAGTTATGGATCCTTTCTGAAACACCCTGTATATTTAAAGTAACATAAATCTAATTATTTAATGGATTTTTAATGCATTCTATATTGACATTACATTCGTATTCGTAATCAAGCATTTTTATATAATGTTGATATAATCATGTTTAGTATTAAAAACAAAATGCAGAGAAAACAACATTAGAAATGTGCGCTTTTTCAAAACTATCAGAGGGAAAAGAACTGGGCAGAAAAGAATTGCAATCCTTTGCTTCATGTCATATAGAATATGCCTTTCATCTCTTTACTTCAGAATCGACTCCTTTAAATCTCTCGGCAAACATAAAATCATTAAGCATCATAAAAGTAAGCCTCACGTAATTGAATATGTAAATTAACTACATATTTACTCTGGGGTTCTTTTATCCTCGATAACCTGATTGACATCCCCTTTTGAATAGTTCACTAAGAAAGTGAAGGGGCTTACGCCTTTATGCCCTTTCTTTCAAGACATCGGACTAAAATCGATTTTTCCTGTTTCTTAATTGGAATAAACGGAGCAACTACGTATGTCATTCGCCAAATAATGGAAAATGTAGATTGACAGAAAGAACTTTGACACTTTTAAGAAAAGGAACATTCAAGTTGATTAACATTATGAATGAAAATACAAATTCAGTTAATCTCACATCTAACAGAGCTGTTTCTGCACCACAGAATAAAATTTATTTAATTGGGTATGCAAATAAACTGGGCATTTAAGATTGGAATCTTATCTTCGATAATCCTATTCACAATCTCTTTTGAATAGTTGTCTGATAATAGAAGGGGTGTCGTCATTTTTTTAATGCATTGGATTAAAGCAGATTTTTCCAGTTTTAGAAAAGGAATGATTGGAGCGAATACAGAAGTATTTGCCAAATAATAGATATTAACGATTGACATTAAGAATTTGGATAAAAAGGGGCATTTAAATTTCAACTAAAGGGGCATTTAAATTATTTATCATTACATATGGAAATACCAATTGAGTTAGTCTCACATCTATTAAAAGTGATTAAGCATCTCAGTGTAAGCACACGTAATTGAATATCCAATATAGATAGACTTACAGAAAGGACTTTGACACTTTTAAGAAAAGGAACATTCAAATTATGTAACATTATGCATGGAAATGCCATTTCAGTTAATCTCGCATCACCAGTGCTGTTTATGCATCCCAGAAAAAGCTTCATTTAAATGGATATGCAAATAAACTTGTTATTTAAGATTTGAATCTTCGATAATCCTGTTGACAAACCTTTTTCAATAGTTCTCTGAAAAGGTGAAAAGGTGATCGGTTTTTCTCTGAAGGCATTAGACTAAAACAGACTTTTCTTTCAAAATGAAAGCATCGAATTTGGTCGAGTTTAAAATTAAAAATTTATGACGGAGATTAAAATAAATTAAAAATATTGGGAAAAGCCATGCAATCATTTGATTCATATCATACAAAATATATATTTCATCATTTTACTTCAGTATTGATTCATTTAATCTCTCAGCAAACCCAAAATGATTAATCATTTCAAAGTAAGCCTCACGTAATTGAATGTGCAAATTAACTGCATATTTATGCTTGGGTTCTTTTATCTTCGATAATCCGCTTGACAATCAGTTTTGAATAGTTCACTAAGAAAGTGAAAGGGACTTACGCCTATATGCCCTTACTTTTAAGAAATCGGACTAAAATCGATTTTTCCTGTTTCTGATTTGGAAGAAACGGAGCAACTACGTATGCCATTTGTCAAATAACGGAAAATTTACATTAAGAACTTTGACACTTTTAAGAAAAGGAACATTCAAGTTGTTTAACATTATGAATGAAAATACCAAATCAGTTAATCTTGCATCTACCAATACTGTTTATGCACCCCAGGATAAGCTTCATTTTAATGAATATGCAAATAAACTCGAAATTTAAGTTTGGAATCTTATCTTCGATAATCCTCTTCACAACTCTTTTTGAATAGCTTTCTGAAAAGCTGAAGGGGTGTTGCCCTTTCATTGATAACATTGGATTAAAGCAGATTTTTCTAGTTTTACAAAAGGAATAAATGAAGCGACTGCACAAGCATTTGCCAAAAAATAAATATAGACGATTAACAGAAGGAATTTCGATACTTTTAAGAAAACAAACATTTAAATTATTTATCGTTATGCATGGAAGTACCAATTCAGTTAGTCTCGCGTCTACTAAAAGGGATTAAGCATGTCAAAGTAAGTCCTATATAAGTGACTATGCAAATTAACTACTTATTTAGGCTGTGATTCTTTTATCTTCAATAATCCGATTGACAACACCTTTTGAAAAGTTTACTGACAAAGTAAAAAACTTTTGTCTATAATGCTCTTTTTTTCAATACATTGGTCAAAACCAATATTTCCTGTTTTTGATTTTTCTAAATTTTTGTATAACTTTAAATAACTGAATAATAAACTGATCATTTAATTATAATTAATAAATACCAAATATTAAATTAATAGATTAAAGCATCGAATTCTGCAATCCTTTAATTTATATCAGGTAGAATATGCATTTTATCCCTTTAGTTCAGTATCGATTCATTTAAATCTCTCGGCAAACCTAACACGATTGAGCACCTTAGAGTAAGTAGGGGAGAAGAGGGCGTGTTTGAACTGGGGTCACCTTTGAACACTCTTAATATTTTCATTCAAATAATTTATTTAAAAAATGTATATGGCAATACATTATTGCTACTTCAAGGTGCCCCATGCTTGTTCAAAGGTACCCCTACATGGGACAGGTTTGAACGAAAATCTTTCAAATTTTTAAAAAATCACAACTTATTTAATTTCTTTGGAAAATGTTTAATCTATGGTTCATATGATGAAAAAATGCGCTGTTTTTATTATGTAATGTTTAAAACTCAATAAATAAAATTCAAGTAAGAAATATATCGATTTTCCGAAAAAATGTTCAAATGTGCACACCTCTCCCCTATCATATATTTCAATATGCGAATTAACTGCATATTTACGCTGGGGTTCTTTTATCTTCGATAATCCGATTGACAACCCCTTTTGAATCGATCACTAAGAAAGTGAAGAGGCTTACGACTATATGCCCTTTCTTTCAAAACATAGGACTAAAATCGATTTTTCCTGTTTCTGATTTGGAATAAACGGAGCAAATACGTAAGTCATTTGTCAAATATTGGAAAATGTAGGTTGACATTAAGAACTTTGACACTTTTAAGAAAAGGAACGGTCAAGTTATTTAACATTATGTATGGAAATACCAATTCTAACCTAAATGTTAATATAGCGTATGCCAATGCTGTTTATGCTCCCCAGAATAAGCTTCTTTTAATTGAATATGGAAATAAACTCATACTTAAGGTCGAATCTTATCCTCGATAATCTTATTTACAACCCTTTTTGAACAATTCTCTGAAAAGGGAAAAAATAATCATATTTTATCTGAAGGCGTTCGACTAAAACAGATTTTTCGAGATATAGAAAAATAAGGAACAAAACAACTGCTCAGGTAAATTTTGAATCAAATAATTAAAAATGGCGATTGACAGAAAAAATTATGACACTTTTATGAAAAGAAACATTCAATTTATTTAACATTATGCAATGAAAATACTAATTATCAATACTAAAAATGTTTAAGCATCTCAGAATAGAAGTAAACTCGGTATGGTTTCTCGTAATTGAATATGCAGATTAACGTTGGGGTTCTTTTACCTTCGATAATCCGATCTACAACCCCCTTTAAATAGTTCATTAAGAAAGTGAAAAGGCTTACGCCTATATGCCCTTTCTTTCAAGACATCGGACTAAAATCGATTTTTCTGGTTTCTGATTTGGAATAAGCGGAGCAACTACGTATGTAATTTGCCAAATAATGGAAAATGTAGATTGACATTAATAACTTTGACCCGTTTAAGAAAACAAACGGTCAAGTTATTTAACATTATGCATAGAAATAACATTTCAATTAATCTCGCTTCAGTTTATGCAACTCTGAATAAGCTTCATTTAAAAGGATATGCAAAAAAAAAACTTGGTATTTATTTTTGGAATCTTATCTTCGATAATTCAATTGACAACCCTTTTCAAATAGTTCTCTGAAAAAGTGAAAAGGTAATTGTATTTTCTCTGAAGGCATTAGAAGAAAACAGATTTTTCTTTCAAAATGAAAGCATCGTATGTGGACGAGTTTAAAATTAAAAAATAATGAGTGAAATTAAAATAAGTTTAAAAAAAAAACTGCGGAAAAAAAGCCGTGCCATTATTTGATTCGTATCATGCAAAATATGCATTTTATCACTTTACTTCACTATTGATTCATTCAAATCTATCGGCAAACCCAAAATGATTTAGCATCTCAAAGTAATACTAATAATATATATTCAACATAAAAATAAGAATTTACATTATAAAAATTATTCTGCTTCTAAGACGTTGTAGAATATGTATTATTAGTATTACGATATAGTTATTAGTGGATGTACACAAGACTTACTAGTGTTATTTTTCACATTCATATCTCAAAGTAAGCCTCACGTAATTGAATATGCAAATCAACTGCGTATTTACCCTGGGGTTCTTTATTCTTCGATAATCCGATTGACAACCCCTTTTGAATAGTTCTCTGACTAAATGAAGGGGCATACACCTATATATCCTTCTTTCAAGACATCAGACTAAAATCGAATTTTCCTGTTTCTTATTTGGAATAAACGGAGCAACTACGTATGTCATTTGCCAAATAATGGAAAATGTAGATTGACATTAAGAACTTTGACAACTTTAAGAGAAGGAACGGTCAAGTTATTATCATTACATATGGAAGTACCAATTCAGTTAATCTCGCTTCTACCAATTTTGTTAATGCACCCCAAAATACGCTTCATTTAATTGGATATACAAATAAAAATTGATATTTAAGGTTTGAAGCTTATCGTCGATAATCCTATTCACAACCCTTTTTGAATAGTTCTCTCAAAAACTGAAGGTGTGTCGCCATTTCTTTGAATATATTGATGTAAAACACATTTTACTTAGTTTTAGAAAAGAATTGAATGGAGCGACTGTGCAAGCATTTGCCAAATAATAGATACTGATGGAAGGAATTTGGATACGTTTAAGAAAAGGGATATTTAAATTACTTATCATTAAGAATGGAAATACATATTCAGTTAGTCTCGCATCTACTAAAAGTGTTTAAGAATCTCAGAGTAGACCTCACATAATTGAACATGCAAATTAACTGCATATTTACGCTGAGGCTCTTTTATCTTCGATAATCCGATTGACAACCCCTTTAGAATCAACCCGTTAGAACAAGCCCTTCACTAAGAAAGGGAAGGGGCTTACGCCTATATAGAGTTGCAAAAAGTCGGTTTGTTCCCGGGTTTATTTCCAATATACCAGGTTTATTTCCAGGTTTATTCCCGAAAAACCGATTTATTCCTAAAAAACCCGGCTTATTCCCAGGTTTATTTCTAAAAACCCGGTTTATTCCCAGGTTTAAACCGTTTTTTTACAAACTTTTGCAACGCTACGCCTATATGCCCTTTCTTCCAAGACATCGCACTAAAATCGAATTTTCCTGTTTCTGATTTGGAATAAACAGAGCAACTACGTACGTCATTTGGCAAATAATGGAAAATATAGATTGGCAAAAAGAACTTTGACACTTTTAAGAAAAGGAACATTCAAGTTGTTTAGGGTCCTTTATAGGATTTTTAAAGTTTAAAAAAAAAAAAAAAAGAACAGAAATTTTTACCTAACGGAATCGGGAAAATATTCGGATTAAATAAGGCAAAATTTACAATAAAAATTAGATGATGAGAATAATTAAGGTTTCCGTGCATTTTATGCGTCACGTATTCAGGTCGCTCGTTCCCAAGGGGTTAAGCGTAAAGCAAAGGTTTGAAATTTTTCCAATTTTAACTTTGCCACGCTTCAGTATTAATGAACATGCTTTTTTAAACTCTGAATAATGGATTTTCAAGCGGGTATTGTAATAAAAGATACATTTAAGCTATTATATATGTATATATATATATATATATATTAACTTTATGAATCTTCAAGTGTTGGTTAAGATAAAACTGGTATAATCTAAAAAAAAAAAAACAATAATTTTTGAAAAGTTACCCTTTACTACTTTATACAACTCTAGACAAAATGTGAGCCTAAAAACATTTATAGTCTAATTTATTTATTTTAATTTTATCATTTTTTTTTACTCAAACATGTATTGTAATAAACTGCGTTTTCAGCAGTATATTTATTTTTTCCAATTTATCACTGCACGAAATTTTCTTTGATCTGACTGTTAGAGTAAGTATTGCTATGAAGACGATTTCCAGACGCATGAACATAAGACAAAACATAAAATAAACATAAGTAAACACAAAGTAAACATAAAATAAGAAACATATTTTTAAGTTTTTTAACTTAAAATATTTTTCACGTTATAACTCTTCAAATGATAAGATGAAATGCAATATATTTACAGTAAAAATGAGCAATTTAGATACATTTTCTATACTTTTAAATATTGTAATATTAAATTAAATATTGAATAATAATTAATAAATACTAGGTAGTAAATTAATAAATTAAAGCATTGAATTTGATCGAGTTCAAAATTAAAACATAATGACAGAGATTCAAATAATAATTTTAAAAAAATGGGGGGAAAGTCTTGGAATCATTTGATTCATATCATACAGAATATGCATTTCATCTCTTTATTCAGTATCGATTCATTTAAATCTTTTGGCAAACCCAAAAGTGATTAAGCATCTGAGAGTAAGCCTCACGTAATTGAATATGCAAATTAACTGCGTATTTAAGCTGGGATTCTTTTATCTTCGATAACCCGTCTGACAACTCCTTTTGAATATTTCTCTGACAAAGTGAAAGGACATACGCCTATATGCCCTTTCTTTCAAGACATCGGATTAAAATCGATTTTTTCTGTTTCTGAAATGGAGTAAATGGAGCAACTACGTATGTCATTTGACAAATAATGGAAACTGTAGACTGAAATTAAGAACTTTGACACTTTTAAGAATAGGAACATTCAGGTTATTTGACATTATGCAAGAAAGTTCCAATTCAGCTAATATCGCATTTAACAATACTGTTTATGCCCTCCAGAATAAGCGTCATTTAATTGGTGTGCAAATAAACTTGATATTTAAGGTTGGAATCTTATCTTCGATAATTCTATTGACAATCCTTTTTGAAAAGTTCTTTAAAAAACCGAGGCGGTGTCACCATTTCTTTGAATACATGGATTAAAACAGATTTTTCTAGTTTCAGAAAAGGAATGAATGGTGATAACGAGACTGAACGTTCTAGACAACAGTTAATTTCAAAAACTATGTTCGTGTAGAAATCTTTAAATGATAATCCAAGTTCATTTTTCTTTTTATTTTACTATCACACACATATAGTTGAACACACACATTAACACTTAAAACATAATTATTTACATAAAGATATACTTTTTACGAGGAAGTAACAGTTTCTTCCTCACTTCATGAATTCGGAACAACTTCTGATTTTTCAACAAAACATTGCGTTAGTGATGGGCGATTTCGATTTTTTAAATCGATTTAATCGATACTACGGCCAACTCGATTTAATCGATACTTTAAAATTTTTAATCGATTTCTCTGAAGGTAATATAATTTTCATTTTCCTTCAAAAGTCGAAGATAAAATAGACGGATGTGCCAATTCCAAAATTTCAATGTATTAGTTTCTAAGATAGAAGAATTAAAGAAACCTCAGAACCCGCTCCCCCCCCCCTTGCAAAATAGCGTTTTTTTTTTTTAGTGATGTACACCAAAAATTGATCGGGATCAATTTTTATTAAGTACCAGGTGAATCTGAATTTTGATGAAAATCCATGAAAGCGCGAGATACAGCTATTGCGAAATCATAATAAAAAGAATATTGCCCAGTTAAACTGATGGCATTGAGCTCACAGGCTACGCATACTAATTGTACATTACAGCCTTGTATTTTCGTTAATTCCGTTCGAAAAAAAAAATTAAGAAGGGGAAACAGCTCTCCCCTTTCTCCTTTTTTATACTTAATCATTGAACTTCTAAACTATCAAGTACATGCTTTATCATATTAAAAAATCTATATCCAAAATTCAGAGCAAATCGGATAATTCTTAATAAAAACCCATTTAGCATTTATATAATTTAAGAGGAGTTATTCCTCTCTTTTATACTTAACCATTAAACTTCCAAAACTATTCAGAGATTTGAACGAAATCTGACAATTCTGATTGAAAAATCCATTTATGCAAGTTAAGGGGAGGGGCATTAGAACCCCCGTTCCCCCTGTTTATACTTATTCAATGAACACCTAATAACAGCCACGGACTCGCCTCATCAGAATGATCCTATATCTAAATTTTGAACGAAAACTGTTAATTCTGCATGAAAATCCCTTTTATATCAATTAAGGGGAGGGGCATGAGCCCCCCGTTCCCCCTGTTTATACTTATTCAATGAACACCTAATAACAGCCACGGTATCGCCTCATCCGAATGATCCTATATCTAAATTTTGAACGAAAACTGTTAATTCTGCATGAAAATCCCGTTTATATCAATTAAGGGGGGGGGATGAGCCCCCCGTTCCCCCTATTTATACTTATTCAATGAACACATAATAACAGTCACGGAATCGCCTCATCAGAATGATAATATATCTAAATTTTGGACAAAAACTGTTAATTCTGCATGAAACACCCGTTTATATCAATTAAGGGGAGGGGCGTGAGCCCCCCGTTCCCCCTGTTTATACTTATTCAATGAACACCTAATAACAGCCACGGTATCGCCTCATCCGAATGATCTTATATCTAAATTTTGAACGAAAACTGTTAATTCTGCATGAAAATCCCGTTTATATCAATTAAAGAAGGGGGCATGAGCCCCCCGTTCCCCCTGCTTATACTTATTCAATGAAAACATAATAATAATCACGGAATCGCCTCATCAGAATGATGCTATATCTAAATTTTTGACAAAATCTGTTAATTCTGCATGAAAAACCCATTTATATCCATTAAGGGGAGGGGCGTGAGCCCCCCGTTCCCCCTTATACATATCGAATGAACTCCAAAAACTAATCAGGGAAGCGCCTTATCAGGATATACCTATATACAAAATTTCAAGTGGATCCGATATTTTTATCATGAGTTATCGCGTTACGCACGAACATACAGAACGGACGGGCACATAAGTTCTCAGGCTATGATAGCCTGTGAGCTAAAAAATGCAGCATATCAGCGTCACCTGCTGGGCAATTTACACCAAGAACTAAATAACACTAATCTATGTCAGAGATTTACTGAATCTGAATTTTGATGAAAATTCGTTCTTGAGATAGCGCTATTGCGTTAATCATGAATAATGCAGTATAGCAGCGCCATCTCTTAAGCGATTTCCACCAAAATGTAATTAGCATCAAATAATATCAAGGACTAATTGAATCTAAATTTTTATGAAAGTCCGTGCATTAGTTCTTGAGATAAAGCTAAAATGGAAACAGGGGCGTGCGAAAAGAGAACTGCGCCCGGTTCAAAGTTCCAATTTAGCCCTCCCCCCCCCCATTAACTTTTTCTTGTGATAGGCTAGAAGTGATGTTAGTAGTAAAAATTTGGCGCCCCCTAAATTTCCGTGCTCGGAACGACCGCTTCCTTTCGCCTCCCCCCCCCCTTTCATATGGCGCTGAGTGGAAATTGTGAAAAATTCAGTATAGCAGCGCCATCTGAGAAGCTATATACATCAAAATGCAGAAAACATCAATTCATGTCAAGGACTAACTGGATCTAAAATGTGATGAAAATCCGTTCATTCGTTTATCAGATATAGCTGTTGCGCAAATCGCAAAAAATGCAGTATAGCAGCGCCACCTGTTAGGCTATATGCACCAAAAATTAATTAGATTCAGTTTATATCAAGGTCAAACTAAATCTAAAGTTTTGTGGAATTCCGTGCATTTGTTCTTCAGACAGAACGGTCAGAAATTTTTGTCGTATACAGACGCACAGAGTGACAGACACACACAGACAGATATTTCTTAAAAAACATGAAATCGTGTTAAAAACCTTCTAAAATATATAAATCCATCAAAAACGGGAAGTCAAAATTTTTCACGAATCTAATACTCTCTTCTTGTAAAGTTACAAAAGAAAGTAAAACTGTAAAATCGATTCTGCCCGTAAGATCGGTCTTTAGATTCGATGTCGATCTTTAGATTCGATGTCGATCTTAGATTCGATGTCGATCTTTAGATTCGATTTCGATCTTTAGATTCGATTTCGATCTTTAGATTCGATGTCGATCTTTAGATTCGATGTCGATCTTTAGATTCGATGTCGATCTTTAGATTCGATTTCGATTTTTTTTTTCTTTCTAGGCTAAATCAGTGTTGAATGCAAGTATTTTTCTGCGACTCCGGAGAAAGGCATCATGTTTTAGAGCTCTGTAAGAGAGGGGGAATCGCAATTTGTGCACGGGTGCCCAGAGAGGGGTTTGGTGACGCAAGATGCGTCATACAATTTAGTTTTTTTTTTTGGGGGGGGGGGGGTGAATTTGAGAAAAAGTACTTTTTTTGGGGGGGGGGGAGATTTTTAATTTTTTAATATTTCAAAATTTAATTCCAGAAATGTTCCTATGTTTTCTTTCTTTAAATTCTAGATAAGGGCAATATTAGCTCATTCTGCTATTCTCATTTCGCTATCTCTTGAATGTGCAGTAGATTATAGGTAGAATATAATTTACAATTTGTATTATGTTTGGGGGGGGGGGAAATGCTAAAGTATGAAGGTTTTTTTTGCGGCGGGGGGGATTTGCGTCATTAGGTTTGGAGGGGGATGGTCACCACTGGGGAATCGCAATTTGTGCATTAAAAAGCATAAAATCTCATAACTTCTGGGGGGGGGGGATAATCCCCTGCGGGCCACCCCATTAATTCGACACTAGGTTAAATCGTTATATTTATTTTTAGATGTCCAGTTATTTGAAGTATTAGTTTATTATGTTTTATTTTTTACGTTTGTCTCTTCTAATCCCCCCTTTCACGTCAGTTTTAACTTACAGGGCCGTTCGAAATATGCATAGTTTTAAAAATGTCCAATTCTCGGTCTATTTTATTTTAGATCCACATTTTAAATCCTTGACAAAAGATAAATAAAAAGTCGCCCTTCCGCCCGTTTGGGGTTTATCTGCGCCCCGCCGGAGGGCATATTTTGTTGTTTCTTCAAAAGAAACAAAAAATTTTTTGAGGGGGGTGGGCTTGCACCCTCCCCCAATATACACCTTAAAATTTCGCTCATTTAATTTTCTACCATTTTTAACTTAAAAGTTTAAGCTACATGGCACCCCCAGAGCTGTGGATTCTCTCCCCCCCCCTGTCGATCACTCACCTAATTTTGCTTATTTCTTCACTTCATTTCAAGCTTTAAAAGGCTATAACTTTGCTTCTATAGGAATTACAGTGATGAGAAAAATTCTAGTATAGCTAACCATTTCTCGCCGTTCTTTTTGCTTTTCCATTTTCCCGGTTTTCCCTATAGGACCTTTTTTTGGGGGGGGGGGGGGGCAGAGGGGTTTTTTGTTGATACAATATGTCCATTGAAAGCTTATGCTTCATACATTACAAATCTAGCAAAATAAATTTTCTCCCATCATTTCAGGTCACATTACGGACCCATAATGTATTAAAATTTTAATTTTTCAAACTTCTTCTTCTTCTTCAAAAAAAAAAAAACATTGATACATATCAGCGAAACTGGGGTACGAACCCGCAATCGTTTGATTGCACACATAATCCCTAAGCTTTTTGGCCACCGAGTACTCAGCAGCGCTATTATTTCTTTAGATTGTCATCTTTAAATTCGTAATATCTTTTGAATGGAATGTCCGATTTGAATAATTCAAAAAGTAATCTGCAGATATTGTAACAGGCATTAAAACAAAATGATTTATTTGGATAAGGATTGAGGTATCGATAGTATGGTCTAAATTTGGTTGGTGTATTTATCGCGTTTTAAAATGTAGGAAAGTAGTTATAGTGAGTTAACTACAATAGCTGGACATATGGTATCGCGTTTTTTTTTTTTTTTTTTTTTTTTTTTTGACACTAATATTTTTTTTAATATTATAGAACCTTTTTTTATTCATTTAAAAGTATTTCCTGGCGATTCAAAATTATACATCCTAACGATTCAAAAATGCACACGTAATTGTTCAAGGTTTCACTTCTATCGGCACTGTCAGAGTGCCACTATTTTTTTTTTTTTCATGTTCGTCCGTTCTACTCCCCCCCCTTCCTCACCAATGTTAACTTACAGGTTCGTTCAAATTATGACTGCGATTTAAAAAAAGTCTAATCCTCGTTCTATTTTGTTATAAATCCATATTTTGAAACCTCAACAAAAGATACATTTGGGCCGGGGTCGCCCTTCTGTCCGTTTGGGATTCACCTTGCCCCCCTGGGTGGGGGGCATATTTTTTGTTTCTTCCACACCATCTCATGTAACATATCTTTATAAAGCTTTTATCTCCTCGTTTTTTTCTGTTACTACCCCTCTCTCCACCTAGTTACATGCTCTTGGCACTTTTTATAGTTTCAAAGAGTGCATGTTCCCCGCGGGCCACCCCAAGAATTCAACACTAAGTTAAACACTATATTTTTGTTTAGAAGCTCAGTTATTTGGTTTATTAGTTAATTATTTTTTTTTTCAAGTTCGTTCGTTCTAATCCCTCGCCCCCCTCCCCTTCCTCGCTAATCTTTACTAAATGGGCCGTTCAAAGTATGCATGCAATTTTTAAAATGTACAATTTTCGTTCTGTTTTATTGTAAATCCTAATTTTGAAAATTCGACAAAAGATACATTTGGGCTATGGTCGCCTTTCCGTCAAGAGTGGGGGTTACCTGACCCCTTGGGAATGGGGCATATTTTATGTTCTTCCAAACTATCTCGTGTAACATTTGGTTGGCATTAGAAAAAAAAAGTTTTTTTTTTTTTTTTTTTTTTTTTTTTTTTTTTTTTGTCTATTCTCTTTGTTCCCCATCCTAGTTACACGCTCTTGGCACTCTTTATGCTCGGTTTAATGCCAAGTTACTCAGTGTTGTTATTAGTTGAGTTATGTCTCTTAAATTTGTCAAAGTTTTTGCGTAACGGAAAACCATAAGTGACAATCATTTTAAATTTTGGGCTAAAATTCTTTTAAAATTCTGATTATCCGACTCTAAAATCTGCAATAGCTTAATTCTATGCCTCCCTAAATGGGGATGGGGGGTGGGAGGCGGTAATTACGGTCCTGCTGATTGTCTAAGTTTTGGAATTAGTAATTTGGATCTTCTCTGTGTGAACCTAAATATCGAAATATCGATTCTAGTATCGATTCTAGAACTGAGAAATCGATTCTTATTATGATCGATGTTGTTTTATACGATATCGATTTTAATCGATTCTCAAAATTTCCAGAATCGCCCATCACTACATTGCGTCACTGGGTTTCCATCGCCGACCGCACGGCGCCTTTCTCTTGGTTCACACGTGATTTGTAACAGGTGAAACTTCGCAAATATTTGCGGAATAATAGATATTGATGATTAACAGTAGGAATTCGGATACTTTTAAGAAAAGGAACATTTAAATTATTTATCATTACGTATAGACGTACAAATTCAGTTGGCACCAAAAATATTTTAATAAAATTTTACTTTTCAAACGAAAGTGCAAAATATCAGATTCCAAAGGTCTAAGAAATGCGTTTGAATATTTCGGTGTCAATCAAATATTTCATCATTTTACGACAGAATTCTTCTGCCCCTGAAAGGGTCAATACTAGAACGCTTGGAAATTTTACTCAAATTTGGTAATAATATTTCCTACCTGAATTTTTATTTAAAATTATTTCATTTATTCATTTAACGTAAATCTACATAATTAAAAACTAGAACGCCAGGAAGGACTCGATTTGACTCCGAGCATGTGATTAAATTTCAATTTGAGTCAGAAATTTTTTCTTGAAATAAGTTCAATTTACATAGCGCAGATTTACATTTATAAAATCAATTAAATAATTTTGAATAAAAATTCTGGTGTGAAATATTATTATTAAACATGAGTAACATCCTGGATGTTCTAGTGTTAAATTTAACTTATTGCAAGAAATTTTTTCTGTCTCGAATTGAAATTTAATTGCATGTTCTGAGTCGAAACGACTCCTTCCGGGTGTTAAATCATAGGTCGAAAACATATTTTTCTAGTTATGAAAAAGGAATGAACGAAGCAACCACGTTAACTTGCTTTGTAAATAATAGAAAATGGCGTTTGGTAGAAGAAATTCGGACACCTGTTATAAAAGGAACTTTCAAAATATTTATTTTTATATATGGAAATACCAATTCAATTAGTCTCGCAGCTACCAAAACTAATTATGCACCCCAGAGTAAGGTAATTGCATATGCAAATTAACTCGGTATTTAAGGTTGGAGTCTTTTGTCTTCGATAATCCGATTGACATCTACCTTTTCTACAGTTCACTGAGTAAATTATGCAGTTTTTCATTACTTCGAAAACATGGGTTAAAATCTATTTTTAACCGACTTCAAGGAGGAGGTTATGATTTCGGTCTGTATGTATTTGTTGTTCACTCATAACTTCCCTAAATATGAACCGATTTTGAAAATTCTTTTTTGTTTGAAAGTGTAAGATGCCCTTGTGGTCCTATTTCAATTTCCTCAAATTCTGGTGATTAGAACTTTTTAAAAAACAAAAAAATTAAAAATTCAAATTCTTTTTGAAGCAGTCTTCCAATTAGAAACGTTCATTTTTCAGGCTATTACTCTTTTACCGATACGCTATCGTTTTATTTCAAAGTGCGAAGTTTTGACTAGACAATGATCGGGATCCAGATAGATTTTGTGCTGGGTCAATCCATTTCAAGTGGTCCAGCACTGGTCGCTCGACTATTTTTAAAAAATCTGAAATTTTTTGTGCAACAACCCTAACATGATGGAAGTTCAAAATGACCGTTATTTTAATTCTACTCTTTTTTGTTTGTGCATGGCGGCCATCTTTGTTTCATCGTGTGCAGCGATTTTCTCAGATACTAGGATACACAAAATTGCAAATATCTCGTCTTCTATTTTCCAAATTGAAATGGGGTTTGCAACATTATGTTCAGAATAAAATAGGCTAAATATATAGTGTAAGAAAAATTTTGAAAAATAAATTTTTACAGGTGAAATTTTAGCACAAAATTTACGATTTTTTCCAAAATCTATCCGTTTGCAAGAGGAAAATTTTCATGCAAGGGAAACTGTCAACCTTACACAATTTTTTCTACAAATAGGTCAAAAGTACGTGTACTCATACACCAAGTCCCAGATCTGGGAGTTAATTTCTCTTTGCAGAAAAAATTCCGAAATTCGTCAAAAATTTCAAAAATCGCACTTTTTAGGCTTTGATATCTCTGGTGGGGCACGAGATAAAAATCTGAAATTTTGGCCTATGATAGTATCGTGTAGTAGCATTATGTACAAGAAATTTCAAGAAGGAGATTTGACTACAAGCTGAGATATGACATGGAAAATATGTGAAAACAATTCTACCAAACTATTGTAAACCTACTATGTAATTGTTCAACAAGACTGTCAACCTTGCATAATGTTTTCTACAAATAGGTCAGAAGTGTGTGTACTCATACACCAAGTCCCATATCTGGGAAATGATTTCTCTTTGCGAAAAAAATTCCGAAATTCGTCTAAAATTTCAAAAATCGCACTTTTTAGGCTTTGATATCTCTGGTGGAGCACGAGATAAAAATCTGAAATTCTGGCCTTTGATAGTATTGTGTAGTAGTGTTATGTACAAAAAATTTCAAGAAGGAGATTTGACTACAAGCTGAGATATGACATGGACAATATGTGAAAACAATACTGCCAAACTATTGTAACATACTATGTAATTGTTCATACCTCCAAAATTTTAAATTAATTATTTATGGTACAAAGTTAAATGTTAGTTACAAATATCTTTTTCAAATGCTTCTGTGTGATTTAAACAATTCAGAATGTATGCTAAGCCAATACACTATTTGTCCAGATGAACAAATCTACTAGAAATCCTATTGCAACAATTTTACTCGGAACACATTTCAGAAAAAGTAAATACAGACAGTGGGTTGCAACTGATCGAGTTGACATGACTTCAATTATTAAACGTAGAGAATTTCATTCAAGTTAACAAGGGATGACAAGACTTGGGGGGCTTCAAATAAAATTTTTAGAAAGAACAGCCTGATGGACTGACAACAGTAACTGGTCGAACTCATAACATCTCTCGTAAATATTGTTAAGCTCTTTGTTGAGCATATATAGTATTTTGTAAATTAAATGCTTATTATTTAACTGTTTTCAACAAACGATATTTTCTGTGTAAATATTGTAATAAAAGAGACTAATCTCATTTCTCCTAATGTACTCGTAATAGCATTTCTTAACATTTTTTTAATCACCGCATCTCAGCTTGTAGTCAAATCTCCTTCTTGAAATCTTTTGTACATAACACTACTACATAATACTATCAAAGGCCAGAATTTCAGATTTTTATCTCGTGCTCCACCAGAGATATCAAAGCCTAAAAAGTGCGATTTTTGAAATTTTCAACGAATTTCGGAATTTTTTTCGGAAAGAGAAATCATTTCCCAGATATGGGACTTGGTGTATGAGTACACACACTTCTGACCTATTTGTAGAAAAGATTATGCAAAGTCGACAGTCTTGTTGAACAATTACATAGTAGGTTTACAATAGTTTGGTAGAATTGTTTTCACATATTTTCCATGTCATATCTCAGCTTGTAGTCAAATCTCCTTCTTGAAATTTCTTGTACATAATGCTACTACACGATACTATCATAGGCCAAAATTTCAGATTTTTATCTCGTGCCCCACCAGAGATATCAAAGCCTAAAAAGTGCGATTTTTGAAATTTTTGACGAATTTCGGAATTTTTTCTGCAAAGAGAAACTAACTCCCAGATCTGGGACTTGGTGTATGAGTACACGTACTTTTGACCTATTTGTAGAAAAAATTGTGTAAGGTTGACAGTTTCCCTTGCATGAAAATTTTCCTCTTGCAAACGGATAGATTTTGGAAAAAATAGTAAATTTTGTGCTAAAATTTCACCTATAAAAATTTATTTTTCAAAATTTTTCTTACACTGTATATTTAGCCTATTTTATTCTGAACAAAATGCTGCAAACCCCATTTCAATCGGGAAAATAGAAGACGAGATATTTACAATTTTGTGTATCTTAGTATCTGAGAAAATCGCTGCACACGATGAAACAAAGATGGCCGCCATGCACAAACAAAAAATAGTAAAATTAAAATAACGGTCATTTTGAACTTCCGTCATGTTAGGGTTGTTGTACAAAAAATGTCAGATTTTTTAAAAATGGTCGAGCGACCAAAAAAATATTTTCTGGACCACTTGAAATGGATTGACCCTGCTCTTAGAGAAAGGAGATTGATCAATGTGAAAATTTACACTGTTAGAAATCTGCAGCTGTAGCTACACTGTTAAAAATTTTAAACTTTGCTACATCGTCACTCCATCGCTTTTACAGAAAAATGTTACTTCACTGTATTATAAAGCATTTTAATTGGTCAATATAGAGATATTCTATAAAAGCGATGGAGTGACGATGCAGCAAAAGTTTCAAATTTTTAACAGAGTACGTACGTGATCACTCCACTATTTGTATAGATCTCTATTTTGACCAATGACAATGCTCCATCCGTCTGTTGATTCGAACTTTTTAAAAATAAAAATTTTAAATTCAGATTTTTTTCCGAGCTGTCGTCCAATTAAAAGTGTTAATATTTCATGCTGTTACTCTTACGCAGATACAAGATCTTGCAAAATTTTGACTGGATTGGATTCAAATAGATTTTGCTCCATTGCGAAATGAGATTGACCAATAAGAAAATTTACTTACTTTAAGCAACGACAATTTCGCAAAAAATGCAGACTTCTAATTGGTCAATCTGTTTTCTTTAATGGCACGAAATCTACTGGATCCCACCCAAGTTCTCTTTCGCTGTTAGCAAAATGATATCGACCAATTAGTAACCTGCATTTTTGCGAACTTTTCGCTGTTTAATTCAAACAGTGAAAAGTTAGCAAAAATGAAGGCTACTGATTGCTCAATCTCATTTCGCTAAATAGTAAAAAAAAATATGGATCATAGCCACAGTTGCAGAGATGCCAGTTCTTTCCAAAGTGCGAAATCTTAATTTGATCAATTCGCGTATACACCAAAATGGAAAATCTGCATCGATGCTTCTTGACATCGGAAATAGGTGCCGAAAAGCTGAAAATCCTCATTTAAAGTACCTATATATGACAGAGCGCAAGTGCCTGTGTATCAGGGTCCTTTCTGTCTTGAGATTCAGACTCAGTTAAATATCGGAATGCTTCCAGATTTTCTTCTGACGGAATTCCTCGATATCAATGTGGTAATATACGGGGATATTTGATAGGTTAAGTCGAGTCTAGAGAAAAGAAAATGGCGAAATATTTTGATGAGCTTGCTATTAAAGTGAAGCTAGTTAACACCTTGCCCTCTTATAATAGTATTCGTTCAGGCAACTATCGTCAAGTTTTGGAATGGTAAATTTCCACATTTTGTGTAGTTTGAAAAACCGTGTCTGTCAAATCACAGTCTGAACATACACTGTTAAAAATATGAAACTTTTACTGCAACGTCACTGCACCACTTTTATGAAAAACGATTACTTCACTGTATTATGGAGCATTCTCATTGGTCAAAATAGATATATTTTATAAAAACTGTGGAATGACGATGAAGCAAAAGTTTAAAATTTTTAACAGTGTAGAATGTTGGAGTGGAAATATGGAGCTGGAAATATGGAGCTAGTCAAGTTCCTGTTATTAGACTCGAACTCAAAATACAAGCACCAGTGCTCATTTCCGATGTCGTTATTGATGAATTAGATGACTGCAGATTATTTATTAATAGTGCATTTTTAACAGCACCTTAATTTTTAGTTTTTATGACTGAAAGAAGAGTATTTTAATATATACTAACGTATGGAAATACTTTACTGTGCATTAACTCCTGGAAGCACTTTGACGCACTCTGATTGTGTAAGGACACTTTACTGATGGATTTTAAGCTTTTCGACGCTCTCCTCCGATGTTCCTAGATTTCAATGTGGACCTTAAGATTTGTTGGATGTAGTAAATTTCCGAAGTGCGAGATCATTCCACAGTTCTAAATCTTAACTGGACAAATTCTCACATCCAATAAACCGGATAGCCACATCGATATCAACTGACATTGGAAGTACGTGCCTAAAATATAAAGATCCACTACTATACGTGTTGTTCCGGATGAAAAAGTATTTCCATAAGTCAACGCACAATAATGCGCATTGGCATGTGATGCGAAATTGTCTTCAGATTCAGATATGGTTGCCGGATTAGATATTAGAGTGATTTAAAATTTTATTCAGGTAGGATTCCTTGATATGCAAATGACGATATACGGGATATATTGTGTAAGTGAAATGATTCTGGACAAAAGCGAGTCACTAACAAGGAAGGTCTCCATACGGGCATACTCAGAAAAATCTGAAAAAATTACAGAATGTTTTTCTCATATAGTTATATATGTTTATAAAAAAATTTCGGCTGAATCTCCTTATAACGTCCGTAAAAAAATAATAAATATTTCGTTTATTTGGCGATTTATCTCCGGTTGGCGAAAAAACGAAATTTTGAAAAATACGCTTTTACGCTTAGCGTTGCAAAGGTTAGAAAAAACCCGGTTTAAACCCGGGAATAAACCGGGTTTTTAGAAATAAACCTGGAAAAAACCCGGGATTTTTTGGAATAATTCGGTTTTTTGGGAATAAACCGGGGAATAAACCTGGTCCATTGGAAATAAACCCGGGAATAAACCGACTTTTTGCAACTCTATTTACGCTTCGAATACTTTTTAAAGAAAAAACTTTCTATGTTCAATTTATTTAAATAAGTTTAGTTTAAGTAATTTTAGTTTTGCATTTTTACTTTAAGTGTAATTTTGTCAAATACGTTTATATGTACTTATAACAAAATGAAATTAATACATTTTATCATTTAAAACACAATTTAAATTGATTAAAATTGTTCCAAATTGAAAAATACATTGTTAAAAATCTGCTGCATTTTGTTGCAACGCACTCCCTTGCTTGTATAGAAAACGGTTACTTGGCCGTGAAATGGAGCTTTCTCATTGGTTAGAATAGAGATATTATATACAAGCGGTGGAGTGCGTTGCAGCAAAATGCAGCAGATTTTTAACGGTGTTGCACTAGCTACAACACCGCTAAAAACCTGTACCATTTTTTGCAGCGTCACTCCACCGCTTTTATAGAAAACGGTCAATTCACCGTGCTATGGAGCATTCTCATTGGTCAAAAGAGAGATATTCTATAAAAGTAGTGGAGTGACGTTGCAGTAAATGCTGCAGATTTTTAACAGTGAAGTCAATTAAAATCAGTTTTCAGATTCGTTAAAATCGTCTGCTTTTGGCGAGGAAATGCACTGCTCGCCAAAGCCCGCGTCGCTTTCAACGCCAATTATTCCAAACTATTTTATTTTTTTTACATATCTAATAATGTAATTCCGCCGGTAATTTTCACTGATCCTTTATTACCTACATGAGTAGTTTAATTCGTATTTTTTTCAAAAAATTCTGATTATGCCCCCAATGGAGACCTTCCTTGTAAGCATCTTATTGAGTCGACCATAATCCTCAATTTTGATAATTTTTAAAACGCATACAATCCAATTCTTTCAGGCAATTATAATTAAGATCTGTAATAGAAAATTCCTAGCATTGCTATACTTTGGACAAAAACGACTGTCGAAGAAGTGTCTGGGCATCGAATGTTTTCACTATCAGATAGAGGCAGCTAAGTTTCTGTTATCAGTTTGAGATTCCTCATACATCATCACTGTTCCGTTCCCATGCCTTTATGGGAATTAGATTGTAATGTTTGTCTGATGATGAATAGCGCGATTTTTCATAAAATATTTCATTTTACTTTTTCTCACTGAATGTTGAATAATTTTGATTATACTAGGAAAACACTTTACTATACATTGATATATGGAGTCATTTTGCTATGCTTATATATGTAAGAAAGCACTTTGCCTCTCTGTGATGCGTAAAATCACTTTACTTGATGGTTTGTTAGCTTTTCCAAACCTATTTCCGAGATCCGTAAGAATCGATGTGGACTTTAAAGCTCGATGAATGCAGTAACTTTTCGAAGAGCGAGATCTTATCAAAACAAGTTAACACATCCTAAAAACATAAAGATCCACAAAGATACCAGCCGACATTGTAAGTTGCTCTCGAATAGCTGAAAATGAAGTAGGAAATTGACCTGAAAATTGAATACATCAAAGTCCAGGAAATTTCATCAATTAGTCATCGCATTTCAAAGACGCATAATATGTCAGTACACATAATTGATTATTACAGTATGAATAACTAAAAAGTAGGAAATAAAATACGCTTTTTTCAAAAAATATCAACCGACTTCAAAAAAGCGCTAAAAAGAATTAAATAATTCTTTAAAATTCTCTAATGACAAAACGTTGTCCAATAAACACACATCGGATATCAGGTACCAGCATAAAAACGGTTAAATTTAATCTATATAAATTAATATCCACTAAACATAGATTTTAGAGAGAATATTTTTTACAAGAGATGAATTTACATATTTATGATTTAATTTATGAATATATACATATAAAAAGTAATGAATTACTTTTTGAAGTTGGTGCCAAACTGTCTTAAATATAATAAGAATTGTGAATATATTGTGCCTAGTAATATAACGAAAATGGTTATCAATTGTGACTGCTTGGCACCGACTTCAAAAAGTAATTCATTACTTTTTATATGTATATATTCATAAATTAAATCATAAATATGTAAATTCATCTCTTGTAAAAAATATTCTCTCTAAAATCTATGTTTAGTGGATATTAAATTATATATATTAAATTTAACCGTATTTATGCTGGTATCTGATATCCGATGTGTGTTTATTGGACAACGTTTTGTCATTAGAGAATTTTAAAGAATTATTTAATTCTTTTTAGCGCTTTTTTGAAGTCGGTTGATATTTTTTTGAAAAAAGCTATTCTATGCTTTTTTTTCAAAATATTAGGAAATGTTTATTGGCAGAAAGAACTGAGAAATTTCTAAGGAAAAAGAAACAAAATTGTTGTAATCAATCTGAAGTAAATTTTGAAATTTTTTTATTATTGTGAATGACAGTATAGATTCGTTTAATATTTTTAATAAGAATAATAAATCCTAATTTATAGATTGGTGAGGAAATAGAAGGGTATAATTCTGTGCATTCATTAAAATTCTATTTGTGAAATAGAATTATAATTCTATTATGATTAAAATTCTGTTTTTCCAGCTATAAAAAAGGAACAAACGAAGAAATTAAATAGCTTATTTTCAAAATAATAGGACATGACTATTGTTGAAATAACCTGGACACTTTTTGGAGAAGAAACATTCAAATTATTTATCACTATAATATGGAAATGTCGATTCAATTAGTCTCGTATCAACCAGAACTCATTATCCACCTTAGAATAAGCTACATTTGATTGGACATGCAAGTTAATTGGGTAATTAAAATAAGAATGCCTTATCTTTGATAATTTGCTGACATTCATATTTTGTACAGTTTATTAAGTAAATGAGGTAGTTCTCCCTTAATTTTAAGACATAAGGCTGAAATCGATATTTCCATAGGTTATTTTCATCGATTTCCCAGTAAAAGAAGACAAAATTATTGAAATTAAACGGGCATAAATTCTGTATTTTATTTATCATTGTGGCTGATAATATAAATTCAGTTAACTTTGGCATCTACCAAAAAATAATAAATAAGCTTCTCTCTGATTTTAATCTCAGTTTCTTTTAATTTCTGTTATCAGTATGACAATTATGACAATCTCTCATACACTGATTGGTGAGAAAATGAAAGGGTATACTTCTGTACGTTTACTTATATAAATGGGTAAAAGTGATCGCTGATCGCACAGAGAGTTTCATTTAATATTTCCTTCAAAACACTTCATCATTAAATTATAAATGAAAATTGTATAGAAAAAAATTAATCATTCTTTGCATATTAAGGAATGCTCCTCCTGGAAATTATCCACTATCCTATTTCAAATCCCTATAGCAGGACTTCGTCTAAAACAGCATTTACAAAGATTCTTCAAAGGCGGCTAGTAATTTAAATGAATGGGAATTTAATAAATTAGAAACTATTTCACTTCGCAATCCAAATACATGATAAGTATGATGTAATATGATGAAATAAAAACAAATAAGTGCGTTTTTTACGTAACTTATTTGTCTGAGCGAAGCGAAGGCTTATACACATAGTACATAACGATATTAAAAGTCAAGCATAATTCTTCCGTCAAGCAAATCTGAAAAAATACATGTCGGATTTTGATTCTTTGTACCAGAAGTTACTTATGAATGTAATCTAATGAATGCACCTACTCTCAAAAATTAGTTCCAAATAATTTTAAATTTATATTAAGAAATCTGTAAAAAAGTGTGATTTATTTGCATACGTCACACACATTTGATGTGCGTCACTTTTCACCGGCAGAATTCCACCGGTTAGATTCCAGAATTCGAGCACATGGAGCAAAGAAAATGCGCAAGCAATTATTATTTAGGTGAATAAAATATATTTAAACTTAAGAAACAAATTGGAAAAGAAATCTGTTTTATTATTATTTATTTATTTAAAAGAAAAAAGCCATAATAATTAGTAACTTAGTATTTCAGGTTTTGCGACAATCTGTATAATAGCATTTTGTAATATTCATTAGCATATTATATATTTCACGAATACAAATTGGAAACAATTCTTTCGAGTTTAAATAAAATACGAGTTTAACATGCATGCTTTAAATATTACTTTTAATCGTAGATTATATTCTGTTATTTTGTTTACATACATTACTTAATATTATTTCTCATTAAGCAATCTGTGTTTCCCGGCGATTATTGCGTGATTGAACGCATTTTGTTATGGTTAAATTTTATGAAAACCTATATATGACACAGTTGTCATATACGCGCTAAGTTGGCGCGATTGCAACAAAATGGCGATTTTCTGTCTCACATGGTAACCCATTTATTTTGGTTCATCAATTTATTTTAAAAGGAAACAATAATGAAAGCAATAAATAAACAGTTATAAATAATAAATAGAACAATAAATAGAATAAAAAATATAAATATCACAATAAATCGTAAATATTAACACTCAGAGCAATATTCATAAACTTTCACGAAAACAAAGTTTTCACCAATTTGCGGGAGGAAAATTGCGCGACGTAGTGCGTATGTGACATCCATACCATATTTTATAGGTAAAAATAAGTATAAACGTTCATCAGGTTTGTTTATGTAGTTGTTCATATCTATTTGCAACAAATCTCACTTTCTGAAGTCCAAACTGGACGAAGGTTTCTAAAAAACGCCAAGGTAAATAAAATATTGGAAAAGTACTATGAAATTAGCTAAGATATATCATATATGCAACGGGTTCGGGGCAAATTTGGCGAAAGTTATTTTTAAATGATAGTTACATTTGTATTTTTCAATTATTTTCTATTATTTTAAAAAAGTAAATAACAATAAATAAAAACACGATTAATTAATAAATATGGAAAAAAACTTTATTATTATGAAAAAAAGTAAATAAACAATTTATTAACAAATAAACAACAATAGCCAAGTTTGTACCTGGCAGACAAAATAACGCTATTTTGGCGACAAATAGGTACATCTCGGTGCGTTTATGACATCTGTGGCTCTTTTTAGCACTTTCCTACAAAGTTGACAAGTATTTATGCTTTCGGTTTGTCTGTCCGTCTGGTTATCCATCCGCCTGGCCTCGCTCTAATACCCGTAAATATACACCTATTTTAAAGCAATTGGTACACTTTATTACGGTCCCCTAGGAATGTTTGGTATTATATATGATGAATGTGAGATTAAAGTTCCTAGAAGGGCACCTAAAAGAATTTAATTACATTATATTCCATGGGAAGAAACATTTACAGAGTATTTTAATGATATTACGCTGTTGCAGATGGATTAAACTGATATAAATCACTGAGTTTCACTACGATTGCATTAGAACAGGACATTGATAGCATTTTTAATCCATTTATGGGGACACACAAAATAAATCAGCTACAATACTGTCTTTTAGTATAAATTGCTGAAATGAGTTTTCAATTTTGGCATGCGCTTTTAAATTTAACTATTCTTTAGGTACGTTCGTAATTATATAAATACGTAGCACCTACTGTCGTATCCGTCCGTCTGTCTGTCCGCATATAACAGCACAAAAACTACCCAGGCGAATCGTTTGAAATTTTACACATATATATTTGGTGCCGAATTTTGTCTAGTCATTTGAAATTTTAGTAAAATTGGATGCATAGTTCAGATACAGGGACGGTTAAAAGTATTGCGTTACATTACAACCGATGGGTTGAAATAGTTTCAAGTGCTTTTTAATTATAACACCTGTCGAAACATAAAGAAATTGAAGAGCATTAGAATATAAATTTTGTAGAATATGCCGCACAAAGAATATTTATTATTCATTTACATGGTACCACAAAAGAATTCCGAACCATAATGGTATGTGGGGGAAGGGCATTATTTTTTCCACTCAAGAGATCTTCGAATTTGTCATTGCAAGGTCCTTTAAATAATAACTTATTCAGGTAAAACTACATAATCGTGTTCACTTTGGCGTATTTGAGCTTGCATGTTTTGTTTTTTGAAAAAAATGTGTTTAGATTTCTTAATCACTTGTGATGATACTTTGGTAGCTCAAAGCTTATGCAGGCGAGATATTAAAATCTAGTGTCGTACCTTATATTTCAAGCATTACCAATTACTTTTATTTAATGCATGCTAAAGTGAAACACTGCTCAACTTGTTGATAATAGGTTTGAAAAGAAAATTAAACAACTATGTAATGGCCAGCATGCACTACCCATTTAAATCCGATAGAGCACACTCAAACCGCATCGTATTCCTCTTTTTTTGGCATTTTCGAGACTTTTGCCTATCACTTTTTAAAGAGAGAATTCTCTAAATTTTTGTCGGAAACCTCATCGCAACAATAGAAATCATATATAGATATTATTCTGTTATATATATTGTCCACGCTCTAATTGCTGTAAATATGGTCGGATTTTCATGCAATCGATAACCATATTTAGGGTCACCAAAGCATGTTTGGTATTGAATATGAAGTATGTATGATTAATGGTTCATTCACAGGGACACTCAGAAGATTTGGATGACATTATAGTACATGGGTAAAAAACGTTTTTAGAGTATTTTAATGAGATTATGCTATTTCAAATATATCTAAAGTGATATAAATCACTGAATTTCACTACGATCAAGTAAATTAGAATATTTATAGCACTTTTTATGAATTTATAGAGACACACAAAAGAAATCGATTACAATGCTGTCTTTGCGTATTAATTGCTGGATAGTTTTTTTTAATTCTCTATGCGTTTTTAAATGTAACTATTTTTTTGTATATTACTCCTTATATATAAATTCTATAATTTATATACAGGACTGCACAAAAGTATTCGCATACCATTCTCCTTATTAGAGGAAAGTGCTGATGGAAAATCTTTAGCTGAAATATATGTATCTCTTAAATGAACTAAATTGTGGAATAAATATTGATAATAGATATAAATTTCTATTTCATATCCAACGCTGTTAAAAAATTCAGATAATTTTCCGATTGCAGATGGAAACAGCTGAAATTCTGTTTTGAAATGCGTTATCATTACCATTAGTGAAATAAGACGTAAAATTTAATTTTTTAAAAATTGCAGTTTTGTTATATTTTTCTGAACGAGTTACAAAATAAATAACAGAATATTTAATCTTTAATCACCGGTTTTTCAAAACAGAAATTTTTGCCTGGTTGAATCAGGAAAAAATATTTATATTAAATTATTCAAAATTTACAATAGAATTTTACTGGTGATAATACGAAATTATGATTGGAATATTGATGCCCGTACGCGGTACGCGTAAATCACTTTGCCCGTATGTCGTACGGACAAACCACGGAAGTGGTTAACTGATGATCAAATCTGTTGCAGAAAGATTACTTCAGATCATTACCAACAATTTTTCAGAGTAGGACTGTTCTTATATTTTTTAACTCTAATGTAGGTAATTAAATATTTTATGACAAAATCCAACCATTAAAAAAATAATCCATTTTAGGATAGATTTATGTCAATGTTTAAAATCTTTAAACATTGACAACTTTGACAACTTTGACAATCTTTAAAGTTGACATCTGTCAACTTTAAACGATTTTTAATTATTGATTAAAAGATCCATCATGTTAAACGATTTTCTTGAAGTCAACTATCAACTTTTATTTTTCAACAAATTCCATGATATTTTTTTATCATTTTAACCAATTCAATTTATGATTATGTGATTCATGCGGACATTTATTTTATATACTTGAGTACGAAGGTGCGAGTGTGTTGTGTGTGTACGTTTGTATACTATAAAATTGCTAAGAAGCTCTCTATTAAATTTGCACTTATTTCTCTAATGTTAAAAGCTTTTTGTTCTGTTTTTCTTCAAACTATTAAATTATGATTTTTTTTTTTTAGTTTTTTGCACAATTTTATATTTTCTTCGCTCAGCTCACTCTTAATTATCATTTCAATTAGATTAAGTATCATAAGCAAATCATATCGGATATGCATATGCAATAAGTCCTTCCTATCTCATTCATGTTAATATTTCAAAAAATATATTTTTTTTTTCATCATGCATTTTTTAAGCCAAAAATATGTAGATAATATGACTCTTAAATTGAATTGGTTAGAATGATAAAAAAATATCGTGGGTTCTGTAGGAAAATAAAAACTGATAGTTATGCATGTCCTAAAAATTTTTCCTGTATCATTTATGTTAATATTTAAAAAAGTGTATATATTAATTTATCATACATTTTAGAAAGAAAAAATGTTTTGACAACGTGTCTCTTAACCCTGTCCGGCGCGGTGTCCCTAAAAAAATACACCTATTTTTGTCTTTACTGGCACGAAGAAAATTTAATTAAAAGTTTTCTTACTAGGGGGTCCCCGCCCCCCTGATCGCTACGCTCGCCAATACCACATGGAATCGCTTCGCGATGCCTTATTTTCCATACACTGTTAAAAATTTGAAACTTTTGCTGCATCGTCACTCCACCACTTTTTTAAAAAACGATTACTTCGCTGTATAATGGAGCATTCTCATTGGTTAAAATAGCGATATTCTAGAAAAGCGATGGAGTGACGATTCAACAAAAATTTCAAATTTTTAACAGTGTACACTAAGTTTTGGAATTCATCCCTCTCCTCATTGGTCGAAGCATAGACGGAGCCCTCTCCTGATTGGTCTATTCATCTCATGGAAGGTGTGGTCCACCCGGACACGTTATTTTCGTAAATCTTACACATCAGCATCATTCCAGGAGTCATTCCTAGAGATTTGTTTAAAACTAGTTTTTTTTTTTTTTTTTTTTTTTTTTTTTTTTTTTATTTAGTATAGAAGGAAATAACATTTCTGAAAATATGCAAGTTCGTATTTTCTAATAACTTCAATTATAAATTCTGGTGGAAGTTAAATATTTAAAACAGATTTACTTAAAAGTAAAAAAGTACAAAAAGTCGTAATGATTGTGCTGACAAAAAAATATTATTAATTCTAAATTTAGTTTTGAGTCTTGTGGTCAGAAATATGGATTCAGCTATTTCTTGCATATACAGAAATTGATAAATGTCACTGAAGAAAATTTCAACTATGTAGCTTGTTTGAAAGAATATTTGGAAATGAACATAAAAGAATATAATAAAAAAAGTAATAAAAGAATTTGGCAACTTTTGAAAAAAAAAGGCCTTATAATTAAACTTACTTAAATATATTATCTCTAAATTTACAGTTATTAAACATTGTTACAAGAAATATCGATTCTTGCATCTACATAATTTGATAAATGCCACTGAAGAAAGTTTCACTTAATTGAAAATGCAAATTAACTCGTACGTAATGTCTAGTTCCTTTATATTAGATACAGTATCAAAGAGACAATTCCTTATTGATAATTCGATTAGAAAATCTGTGAGTGCAATTCTATATTAATTTATTCAAAACTTGAATTAAAAATCATTTTTTACAATTACGGAAAAGAAAGGAATGATGAAGTTATGCGTGTAATTTACAAACATGTAAATAAAAACTAAACTAGAGTTAATGAGTTTAGTAGTTAATAAGAAATGCGGCTGTATTTAATCTGACTTAAATTACCAATGACTTAAATTTTGTAATTATTTGTCATTGTGTATGGGAATATTGATCCAGTCGGGCCGAAAACTCAACACAGGTAAGAATTCGCGTTAAATGAAATTTAATTTTTTTCTTTTTTGTTTTTTTAAACATCTTTTTATAAGTTTAAATTTCTTTAACAATATAATTTTTTCATAAAAAATAATTTTCGAGTCGTTATTAAACTTCATATACAAATTGTATAGTGTGTATATTTCATTATCATTTTATTTCAAACGAAGCTGTTCGCAACTGATATTGCAAAATCTCATATCGTACTTGTATGAATTGCATGGTTTCTGAACAGAAGTTTGGAGCCCAAGATTTAATTTTGCTATTGTATTTATATGTATAGTTAGGAGTATATAGAGGAAAAGGTCCAAATACAGGTTATCATTTTTGTTTTCAATCTAGATCCTACAATTTTCAAAATCATTAAAGGAAAATGTGACAGAAGCATTTCTTGACACGTTATTCACTGTTTCAGAAAGAAAAAAATCAGTATAAAAAGCGTTTTTTGCTTGTAAAATACAAAATTCCGAAAGTTTGGAAAATTTGAATTTTGAAAGTGGGATCAGAATACTGGCTGCCTAAGATTGTTTCCAAAAGAATTGCACAAATAGGGCTAATTTTTATTTATTTAGCGATAAGAATATTATTTCAATAAACTTTATTTTTTAATGACATTTCTCATACACAAGAATAAGTTATTAATAAACAAGCATTTTTGTCAAACTTATACAGAAAATGTTAAGAATTGCCTCTGACAATCTTCTTTCCGTTGTATTTCTACTTTTATTTTTTAACGAATAAAAAAAAATAGCTTACTGCTTGAAATGATAATTGTTTTATCTAAAGAAAAAAGCAAAAAACGTGCATAATACTCACTCTCTGCACCGGTTCAGTCGCTATAGGCCACATATTGCATTCTTAACATTGAACCCACAGATCTCTCCCCAATTTTTGTTCGCAGCGAAAGAACTTTTGCAAAAGATACAAATTGCATCATTCCACTTTTTTAACCCACTACCAGTGGCATTGCGTTCATGCAACGGTCAAAAATAAATGGACATATTTACATACCCACCACTATTTTTCAATCAAAAAAATAGCCTTACTTAATGACATATAAAATAAAAAACTTCTTTTAGATTTTGTGGTGTCAAACAGCATTCTGCTAAAAAGTTGATATTTTTAACTCTCTAGTTTTGGCGATTAATGGGTTAAAATCCAATTTCTGCCCTTTTTGTTGGCTTTTTTCTTCTGTTTACCTCCACCAATTTTCTTTTTTCACTTCATATTTATTGTAAGCAATTTTTGTACTGTCCAATAGTGTTTGAGAAGTGATCCTGTAACCATTGTCGTGGATGTTGACTTGCCGTCACGACTATTTTTTTTCATATTGCGAAATGAGAGTGAAACTATTTCTAAATTGTTTAAATTAACTTATTAATTACGGAACTATTTAAATTAATTTATTTTCCTCTTTTTCAAGCAGAGTGTCTAAGTCTTCAAGAGAGATCTAAATATTGGCTAGCCGGTATTTAGATCAATCTAGATACCCGGTATTCGGACTAATCCGATGTTAAAGTTGAAACCGTATTCTCATTCATGTAGTAAAATACCAATATTGCGTGCGGCAAATATATCTAATGGCTTAAAAATATTCTTTCATAAGTAGAGCTATTAGTTGAGTATACACAACCCGGCATGTTATTGATTATTTGTCGTTATTGATCTTGAGAATGACACCGACAGCGTATACAAAATAAACAGTTTACGGAAAAGAATTTATAAGCTTTTCAAGCTGTTTTGAAATCCAAATAAACTAGTTTCGGACCTATTTTTTAATTCGTTTTTGTTCTAAAATGCATAAAATTAACAAATGGTATTACTCAAAAACTAAATAATTGAAAGACGCTTCCAATTTCTGTTGTTCTTGTGTTTCGCAATTTTTTGTTTGTTTGTTTGTTTGTTTTTCCTTTTCTTTTCTTTCTGAGTAAAAGCAAAAGATTTTTTTTAGAAATCCCTGTCAAAATTGTCACTTTGAATCTTATTTCTTAACGCAACGTCACAAGAAAGGGGAAAAATAGGTTACCACGTGCCCAAAATAATTTATAATTCGACCAACAATTTATTTAACAAATCGAAAAAACATTGTGCATTCGAAATTTCTTCAATACTCGTCTATATATATTTTATGCCTTTACGTTTGAAAACAAGTCGGATATTGTAAGTTAAACATGACAAGTTGATTGAGGGAAACTTTTATAAATATCTTTTTAACTTTTGATTCGATTTTCACGAATTTTTATATGGCTTGACAAAATTTTATTACGAATTATTAGATTTCAACATAATCGGTTGAAGTAGTTTTTTATTTGTTATATGCAGACAGAGGGACAGCGCGACAGACTGTGATGTCTTAGATGAATCACCTGAGGAAACAAACAATTTTCCTATCTCGGTGAGTGCTTAATATAATCCTTTGATAATGAGAGAGGAATGTGGAATGGTATGCGGTGGGGACTGTTCTATTCAGGACAGTTGCTTGCAGAGAGGAAAGAGCTAAGTTTCTGAGAAATGGAAGGGGTCGAACAGAACAGGTGCAGAGAAGAAAAGAGATGACACATTCCCTGTGTAGTCTTCGGAGAGAAGAGGTTGATCATTCTCTATGTAGCCTTCGGAGGAGAATGTCGATATTTTTTTATGTTGGCGATGATTGAATCGTAACAACGTGTATGAGTGAAATATACCTTACTTATGAAGGTGATGTTGACTGTATTTTTTTATTTTGTAATTAGCAGTTCTAATAAAGAACTTAGGAAAGAAAATTAGTATAATGATTTATTTCTTTTATATATATGGTAAAAGGGTGGAAACAACGGCCACGACACCACAAGACGGATGAGCCAGACGACAGCTACAGTATGGCACAACTACGATGCTACGTATTTTTATATAAGCACGACCGCAACCAATTAGTCTGAAATATTAGTGTTCTTGAGCAGAGTATTTCAGAACCGTCCCAAGTACATTCTGATCAATTTTAGTAAGGTGTCCTGGGGTAATAACGCGAGAGTGGGTAATAACGCCATGTGCTAATATCACGCATAATTATGAATGAATCTAGGAAATGACACATGTGGGTTCTGCGCATACAGGCTTTAAGTCATCAGAATCACAAACAACCGCTAAAGTTAGTTTGTTCTCTTTTTAGATCTTATCGTTGGAAGAAGCGCGTAAAAGTCAACGCCAGATCTAAAATTTGTAAGTTAAGTTCTGTGATCTGAAAATTATATATTTATTAGGACATACTTTATTTATTATATAAATATGCAGGGTATTTCATGTACTTTAAAAATGTTGCACAAGATTTCGGATAAATTCGCTAAGCAGTTTGTAATTTAACCCTTTGAGCGTCTTGCAAAAGGGTAAAATTGTAATGTTGTTTACGCTACTTTTTATTTTACATGCTAAGAAAATATGATTTTTTCAACATTATAAAAAAATCTTAGTTACAAATATGAATGTAATCCTTGAATGTATTAATTATTCTTCAATGTATTGAAAATTCCTTAAATCGATAAAATTATGTTGCTTTAAATATTGCTTATATTACGGTGAAACCTGAAGGATAGTGCATGGAATATTACGTGCCAAACACTTAGAGAATTAATATACATTGAGCTATAAGCATACCAAGGCAACAACGCAATATACTGGTGTAATTTCTGCGGTTGTTTCTTTTCAGTTTTAGAAATATATTCAAAGAGGGTTTATTTTCTATTTTATGCTTGAGAAAGTATTACTGTCATTGTTGAAAACCAAAAAGGATAAAGAGAAATTCATATGCCCTAAGTGCTGATATTTTTTTCATATTTGTCAATTTATAGTGTTGTAGAATTTGTATCTTTAAAACTGGACAATTTACACATCATTAATTCATCATATTTTGTAGTATTGGTTGCATGGCGTTATTACCAAACTATGTGGATAATATTACCAAATAGCAGTGGTCCAGAAAACATGCCATTACATTTTTTGAATATATATCTTGTAAAAAAAAAATTCTTGTATGCATAGTCAATAAGTTGCTGTATCAGATAATATATTTGTCTGAATGAACAAAATTAAAACTAAGCAGTGATAATTGGTAGAACCTTAACGTGGCGTTATTACTCTAAAATACCTTATGTATATAATTATTTTAAAATGATGTTACAGTAAAACCTCTAAATAACGGACACCTCGGGAACGCAGAAATTGTCCGCTATTCGGAGGTGTCCGCTATTGGGAAAACCTCAGAGATTCAAAAATCGCTATGAAATGCTTAAAGTTTTATTAATTTATTTGTTCTAAAACCTCTATTATATAATTAATCAGAAATTAAAATTATTTTTTAAGCAATAAAATTGAGATAAAATTGTGCTCACTTTAATCCACTGTTTATTATATTCTCGTGAAAATAAATCTGTTACAAAATTTTACTTTTGCTTGCGATTACATGTAATTTGTTTTTCAACGTGACGTTATTGGACATTATAGTTTTCCGAACGGAAATTGCACTTTTTGATCTCTAAAAGCATAAAATCTCAAAATATTCTTCGATGATATTTCAATACTCTGGGAGATATTCCTCCCGGGCAATCCTCTGAATTTAGCACTGAACGTGGGGGAATGGGGGGGGGGAATTACCCAAGCTGTTTATCTATATTTATCTGTGATCTCAAAGTTTGTGACTTATTGTCCTGATAAATTTAGAGGCGTTTTTGTTATTTTTTCCTTTTTTTTCTTCTCTTTAAAAAATACTTCTTCACCCTTTATCGCCGTATAAAGTGTCCGCTTTCGATGTCCGTTATTCAGAGGTTAAGCATACAAAAATTCTGGTTTTGGGAGTGGGGATAGGAAAACTGTCCGATAAATAGAGGTGTCCGCTATTCGGGAGTGTCCGTTATGGAGGTTTGACTGTATTAATTTAATGTGCACAAAGATGGGCGATTAGACCGTGTAAAATTACAACGATGATGTTGTTTTAATTGCATCTCTTAATTTAAACTACTGATACAAATAAAACTCTGATCATTCTTTAACATTAATAAAAAATATTAAAATGATGAAATATTAGTTTTAAACAAATAATAAACGTGAATTAATAAATTATCATTTATATGATTTTTTGCATATTTATTAATTAAATTATCATGGCTTGAAAAATAAAAACTAACTGAAATTTTTAATTTAACACACAGGCAAAGATACAAAATTAAAAAAAAAAAAATCACACGAGAACAAATCGTTTCAGCATTTTGTCTACAAATTTTATTTAAATATTACGAGAAAACAATATTTCTTTTTCAGATATGCAGATAAAAGAATTCTAACGCTACTGGGACAAAATCTATTTGATTACGATAATGAAGATATACGCTCTTTTGTTAATTAATAATCAGTGCACAGTGGAATATTCATTACTGAATTGTTATGAATATAGCAGGAGGTAAATATTTGAAACAAATTTCCACAAATGAATACTCAAGGAAGCTATTCCTGAAGGTAATAAGTCTTAACATTGCTAATATAAGTTTTAATATAAGATTTACATATTAAAAAAGAAGAAATTTAATATTTTATGTTTGTATTTATGAAAAGAAAAAAGAATAAAATATTTTTAAATGGACAATAGCTCAATACTTTTACATAAGTACACTGTAAAAAAATGTAATTCTACAAATTTAAATTTGCTGAAATCTGCATGTTTACTAACATTTTATCTATACACTGTACAAGAAAAGATGTAAATCTACAAAACTAATTTTTGTAAAGCTACAGAAATCAGTAATTTTACAAACGAATCTACTAAAGTTATAATTATCTTACTAAACATTTATCTGTAACCTGGGTTGCAATTATACAATATACTCTAGGAATTCCAGTTTTCTAAAAAAATCCTTAGTAACTTTACAGATTTGTTGATTTTCAGTGCAAATCTGTATCTGTCACACTTTTGCTGTTAAGATTACATAAAAAACTCTGCAAATTCCAGTTTCCTAGAAACTTTTAGTAACTTTACAGATTGATTTTTTTACAGTGTCATTTAATAATAATAAAAAAAAACACATAAATGGTTATATATTAATTCAAAGTTAATGTTTTTTTATAAACTAATATTTCATCACTTTAACTTTTTTTATTAATGTTAAATAATGATCAGAGTTCTATGGGTATATGTACACTGTAAAAAATAATGTGATCCTACAGATGTAAAGTTGCCAAAATCTGTATGCTTACTAACATTTTATCTGTACAAGAAAAAATGTAAATCTACAAACCTAATTTTTGAAAAGGTACAAAAATCTGTATCTTTACAAACGAGTCTACTAAAATTACAGTTATCTTACTAAAAATTTTTCTGTAACCTGGGTTGTAGCGACATGAAACAAGTTGGAAATTGCACGTGAAGCGTAGCAAATGAGGTGCGTTCGTACGATAACGAAGTTTTAAAAATATCACTCTCATATATCAATCTCATAAAACTGTAAATAATTACAATTAAAATGCGCACCAAACAATGTTCTCCCTATACCATAATGCAATGGCATACTTTTGTGTGGGCTTGTAAATTAATAACAAATATTCTTTGTACCACAGATTATGCAAAATGTATATTATAATATCTATTTTATAGATGCATCTCAGTTTTAATTACGTTCGAATGTGTGTAACACCATTAAAATGCATTTGAAACATTTTTCCCCATTGACTGTAATATAACGGAACACTTTTGATTGTCCCTGTAGTTGAACTATGCATCCGATTTTGATAAAAATTGAAATAACTCGACAAAATTATCTAATAATTATGTATTTAAAATTTCAAACGATTAAAATGCATTTGAAACTTTTTCCCCCATTGACCGTAATTTAACGGAATTCTTTTGATTGTCCCTGTAATTGATCTATGCATCCGATTTCCTTAAAATTTGAAATGACTCGACAAAATTATGTAATAATAATATATTTTAAATTTCAAACGATTCGGTTAGGTAGTTTTTGCGTTGTTATATGCGGACGGACAGACAGACGGACGGACAGACAGACGGGCAGACAGACGGACGGACAGACAGACGGACAGACAGACGTACGGACTGAACGACAACAATAGGTGCTACGTATTTACATAATTACGAACGCACCTAAAAAATCTTGCCATCCTAGTTTCCTAAAAAAAAATCTTAGTAACCTTACACATTTTTTTGATTTTCAGTGCAAATCTGTATCTGTTACATGAATTTTTGCTGTTGACGTTACATAAAAATCTCTAGGAATACCAGTTTCCTAAAAATCTTTTAGTAATTTTACAGATTATTTTTTTTAAGTGTACGATCGAATTCAATCAGTCTGAAATATTATTGTTCTTGAGCAGAGTATTTCATAACCACCTTAAGCACACTCTTATCAATTTTAATACATACTAGCAGGAGAGACCGAGCTTAGCTCGGTCAAAATTAACTTTGTGTTCAACTCGATATAGTATTTTCACTGTGTCATTCACTCGGTATTATTACTGTAAAACATGTTGTTTATTTAGAAAAACAATCAACAAGAAAACTATGTTTTTATGCGCATGTTTATAAATTTTACTTTATTTTAAAATTTACAACGAAAGGACATCGATCTAAATCACTTTTTTAGCTCGACTCTGATTGGTTTAACCATGCATCTCGAATCCTCGTAAGAATGTATAAAAAAATTCTTTACATTCTGAAAGACAATATTTTCTGCTAGATATAGCCAAATTTGGAGGCATTCTTTCATTTGGCTCCAAATACGTGTTTTGGTTTTCGTAATTTTTATAGTCGATTTTTTAGCCATATGTCGCCGATATTTTGTCAAATATCACCAAGTTATTGGCTTTTGCCATATTCTCGTGACCCTGACCCATATTACCCAAAATGAGCCACTAATCAAATTTGATCAAGCATGTGACATAGCCCAATCGTCTTCCGGTAATCAAAAACAGTAGAATATAAAATTGAATCAAAATCGTTTAAGCCATTTTTTAGGTAAACTTAGCTTGGCAGCATTCAGCAATGAAGCGAAATGACCCACTAATATAATTTTGTTTAACATGCGACTCAGCCCAATAGTCTTCTCGTGACAAAAAACGTTTTGTTTCAAAATTTAGGTAAAATTGATTGAGTCGTTGTTATATATAATTAGAATGACCCTAGCTCATTAAGACCCAAAATGACCCACTAATCGAATTTTCGCGAGCATGTGTCCATCCAAATGGTTTTCTCTTGCCCAAAAACGATATAGTACAAAGTATAGTCAAAATGGTGAGTGCTATTTTCTATATAAAATTAGCATGACCCATCATGACCAACAAATGACCCGTATAATCGAAATCTCTCGAACGTGTGGCCTAGCTCATTAGTTTTAGCATGCCGAAAAACATTAGATACAAAATTTAGATAAAATCGATTGAGCCGTTTTTTAAGTATAGTTAGTTTGACCCTGACCCCTTATGATCCAAAATGACCCATTGATCGAATTTTCTCAAAAATCTGTCACAACCCAATGATTTTCTTGTGCCCGAAAACGATAAAATACAAAATTTAGTCAAAATTGCACGAAACGTTGTCTAGATAAAATTAGAATGACCCAAAACTGGCCCACTAATCGAAATTTCTCGAACATGTGACCTACCCCAATGTTTTTCTCATGCCAAAAAATATGTTGTATACAAAATTTCGTTAAAATCGACCCACCCATTCTTTAGATATAGCTTGACCTTGACCAATTAAGAGCCACAAATGATCCTTATAATCGAAAGCTCTCGAATATGTGACTTAGTCCATTAGTTTTCTCGTTTCTAAAAATTGTTACATACAGAATTTCGTTAAAATTGATCCTGCCGTTCTTTAATTATATATAGCTTGACCCAGACCCTTTATGATCCAAAATGACCCATTAATCGAAATTTTTCGAACATGTAACCTAGTCCAATGATTTTATCGTGCCAAAAAAATGTTGCATACAAAATTTCATTAAAATCGATCCACCTTTTATTTAGATATAGCTTGACCATGACCCATTATGACCCATCATGACCCACAAATGACCCTCATAGTCGAAATCTCTCAAACATGTGATTTAGCCCATTAGTTTTCTCATGTCAAAAAACTGTTACATACAAAATTCGTTATAATCGATCACGCCGTTCTTTAAATATAAATAGCTTGCCCCAGACCCTTAATGACCCAATATGACCTATTAAAACTTTTTCTCGAATATGTAACCTAGCCCAATGTTTTCTCGTGCCTGAAAACCATAGAATGCAATTTTTAATCAAAATTGCGTGAGAAAATCCCTAGATAAAAATAGCATGACCCACAATGACCCCAAAAATGACCCACTAACCGAATTTTCTCGAACATGTTACCTAACCCAATGGTCTTCTTGTAATCTAAAACGATACAGTATAAAATTTGGTCAAAATCGCTAGAGCCGTTTTTTAGATAAAAATGGCTTGACCCATAATGACCCAAAAATGACCCACTAATCGAAATTTTTCGAACATGTGACCCAGCCCAATAGTTTTGTTATGCCAAAAAACGATTGGATAGAAAATTTCCTTAAAATCCATCCAGCCGTTCTCTAGATATAAATAGCTTGATCCTGACCCATTATGACCCAAAATGACCCAATAATCGAATTTTCTCGAACATGTGACCTAGCCCAATGGTCTTCTCGTGCCCGAAAATGGTAAAATCCAAATTTTTGCGAAAATCGTTAGAGCCGTTTTTGAGATAAAATTTTCCCCCCCACACACACACTCAATTTTTGCTCGCATTATAGTATAAGATATATTTATTTTAAAATGATATTATTAATTTAATTTGCACAAATATGGGTGATTAGATTACATAAAATTACAACAAAGATTTTTGTTTTAATTGGATCTCTCAATTTCAAACCACTGACACACATAGAACTCTGATCATCCTTTAACATTAATTAAAAATGTTAAAATGATGTAATACTAGTTTTAAACAAACAATAAGCGTGAATTAATATACTATCATTTATATGATTTTTTTCATATTTATTAATTAAATCGTCATGTCTTGAAAAATAAAAACTAAATGAAATGTTTAATTTAACACACGGGCGAAGATACAAAAATAAAAGAAAACAATCACACGAGAACAAATCATTTCAGCATTTTCTCAACAAATTTTATTTAAATGTTACGAGAAAATAATATCTCTTTTTCAGATATGCAGGATAAAAGTATTCTAACGCTACTGGAACACAATCTATTTGATTATGATAATGAAGATATACACTCTTTTGTTAATTAATATTCAGTGCGTAGTGGAACATTAATTATTGAATTGTTATGAATATTGCAAGAGGTAAATATTTGAAACAAATTTCCACAAATGATTACTCAAGGAAGTTATTCTTCAAGGTAATAAGTTTTAGAAATAGTGACATTACTTTTAGCATAAAAATTTCATATTTAAAAGGTAGAAAATCTATGTTTCCATTGTATTAATGAAAACAAAGGAAAAAAAAAACATTTTTAAGGGAATACTTTATCATTTTAACAATTTTGTTTATTTTTTATATATATATATATAGTTGAAATGATGAACTCACTGCATTTGAATTTTCAACTAAAAGTGAGTTTTGAAAAAAAAATTTATATATACATATATAGGTAACACCATAAAAAAACTATACAAATCGCATTAAAAAAATCTTATTACTCTTTGTAATATTAATATCTTTGCCCGGTGTTTTTTTTAAATAATTTTGAATATATATTACACAAGACCGTGCACGGATTTTTCTATCACCTCATTCAGTATATTTTTTAACTAATGTATACAGTGAAAAATGATGAAATCTGACATTTCTACATATACTTTTATATTTTTAAAAATAACAAAATATCTTAAGGCTAATTTAATGCGCAGATTTATCACGTATGTACAGCGGACTCTCTCTAATCTGAACACCCCGGTATTATGAACGAATTTTAATGGTCCCTGCGGAACTCCATAGACTTAACATAAAATAGACTCTCTATCTTCTGAACAACCTCTAATCTGAACACCCCGCTATTATGAACGCTACTTTAGATCCCTATTTTTACCTCACCTCTCTGTAAACTGAACATGTTTTTGGAATCTGAATTCAGGAAATTCCCGCTTTCAGAGAAATTCAGAGAAACTTGTAGTATAAGAATAAAAAGGTTTAACGAACTCAAATAAATACAGAATTTTGGAATAGAAAACAGGAAAGAAGAATATAAACATTAATGTTTAGAATATTTTATGTCAAATGCGAACAAAGAATCAATCATCCTGTCACAGGACTCCTACTTCGGATTTTTCAGAAAAGCAGAAAATTGCAGAATTAAAGACATCGGAGGGATTGTTGACGCATTTCAAAAATTAACATAACATCGAATTCAAAATAATCAATGGTGAAGCTGCAAATGTAAATATTGTCACTGTAGAAGAATAGAAAATAAAACTTCTTAACATAAAGAAGAATTTCAATACAGCAAACATTTCAATGCTAATGAAACGGATCTGTTTTTCACAGCTCTTCCAAACAAATCTCAAGCAAAGATAGCGAAAATTGCATAGTTGGGAAAATGTCAAAAGTAAGATTTGCCATTATGCCACCAGTTTTATGGATGGAAAGCTCAAATCAATTGTGATCGGAAAACATTTTAAAAATGTGAAGACAGCATTTCCGATACACTATAAACCAAATCGGAAAGTGTTGATGGTATTCACAATTTTTACATAGTCGTTCGAGAGAATTAACGAGATAATGAAGATAGAAAGGAAGAAAAAAATGTTGTTGTTAATACCAGATCACTTACAAACATGCAGCTGAGCAACATAATTTTGGAATTCCTGTTACCAAACTGTACTTCTATAATCCAACCACTGGATCAAAGAGTAGTCAAGACCATTAAAACTTACTACCAAATCCATTTTCTGAAGAAATAGTCCCCGGTGATGGAAGTGGCAAATTCAGCAGAAGAAGGTTAACGTCATGGATGCTGTCTATTGGATATCAACGGCATAAAATAGAACAACTTCCTACATCATCCAAACATGCTTCTATAAAGTTTGATTCCTACGTGAGAATTGGCAAACAAGAATAGAGGGCCAAGAAGCAACAACTGTAAGTGACTTGGGATCAATTCTTCAGAAGCTTTATACTGAAACATAACTTGGAGCATATCTCGAAACCAATGTAATCCTCATGGTTTTCTAGAACAACATTCTTGAAAAGGAAGAGGAAAGTGAAGGCGAAGCAAAACCAGAAGAGACTGGCGAAATAAGACGAACGATGATTACATTCAAGCAATATGACTAAGAGACTCATTCAAGACCTGTTGAACTATGTGTCTGAACATCCCCTCAAAGCTTTTCCACTTCTTAAACAGTCAGATAACATGTACATTGCATGAGCACATACCATGCAAAAACAGGCTAGAATTATTCGTTTAGGTAATAGATTATGTTTTCAAATGTGTATTGTAATGTAAATGTATGTTTTGTACATACATTTGATACAGTACAAAACTGACTAAATTTAGTTTAGCATTGCAAAATGGTATGACTAACCAAACCATGCTAAATATTTTATACCGACTGTAAATTCAATACATAGTAATAGTAATAATTCATTTCCGACTCTCGTTCTATACTGAACATCCCCATAATCTGAACATTTTTGGTCGGTCCCATGAGTGTTCGGAATAGAGAGAGTCCACTGTATTATATGCACGTATAATTAACGTACACATAATTAACACAGATTTTATAACTACAGATACCCATAGAATTCTGATAATTCTTTAACGGTAATAACAAAAAAGTTAAAATGATGAAATATTAGTTTTAAGCAAACAATAAACGTAAATTAATATATTGCCATTTATATGATTTTTTTGCATATTTATTAATTTATCCTGAATTGATAAATAAAAACAAAATTAAATGTTTAATTAACACACGGGCGAAGATGCAAAATAATAATAAAAAAAATAATCACACTAGAACAAATTGTTTTAGCATTTTCTCTACGAATTTTATTTAAATATTACGGCAAAACAATACCTCTCTTCAGATGTATGCAGGATAAAAGAATTCTAACGTTACTGGGACACAATCTATTTGATTATGATAATGAAGAAATACGCTCTCTTGTTAATTAATAATCAGTGCATAGTGGAATATTAATTACCGAATTGTTATGAATATTGCAAGAGGTAAATATTTGAAACAAATTTCCACAAATGATTACTCAAGGAAACTATTCTTCACGGTAATAAGTTTTAACATTAGTGACATTAATTTTAGCATAAGGTTTTCATATTAAAAAGAAGAAATTTTATGTTTCCACTGTATTAATGAAAATAAAGGAAAATAAAAGATTTTTAAGAGAATACTTTACCATTTCAACAATTTTGTTCATTTTTTTAAATATAAGGTACCCTGGGGTAATAACGCCACGTTAAGGTTCTACCAATTTTCACGGCTTAGTTTTAGATTGTATTTTTCAAACAAATATAGGATCTGATACAGCAACTCATTGACTATCTATATAAAATAAAATAATTTAACAGATATGTATTCATAAAATATAATGGCGTTTTTTCTTGACCCATGCTTTTTGGCGTTATTACCCACCTATATGGGTAATAACGCCATGCAAACAAAACTATGAAATAAGATGGAATAATTGCATGTAGATAGCCCAATTCTAAAAATACAAACTCTACAAACTTAGAAATTGACAAATTGCATTCTAAGCTATTGAAAATGTTCAATTTTTTGTGAAAGTGTAAGAAAAATGAAGGTGTGGTGTGGGAAGGGGGATAAGGCAAAAGAATATCAGACCGTGAGCTTCTTTTTGCTTAAAAAGGACCGTTTAAATAGAAATATGAGAAACATTGGACAGTTTTAACTGTGTTTATTTGAATCAGTATTTAGGATGTAGCTCGGCCACTGTAGGGAATCAACCGGGGTACTAAAGACAAGGATTGGCGTTATTACCCCGGTATAGTTTTTGCGCAGTACATTTTAAATTACAAATTATCTCGAGAAGATATCCAAAATCTTCAACAACATTTTAAAAGTACATGAAATGCACTACAAATTTATGTAATTAACAAAGTATTTCCGGATAAAAAGATAGTCTTCACATCACAAAACGTATCTCGCAAATTTTAGATCAAGCGTTAATTTTAGTTGTTTGTAAAAACAGTAAGACCTAAAAATGAAACAAATTAACTTGAAGCTGTTTTTTGCGATTTATATGACTAAAAACCCTTCTGCGCAGAGCACATGGGTGTCATTTACCAGATTATTTCATAATTATGCAAAATATAGGCACTTGGCGTTAATACCCCGCCTGGCGTTATTACCCCAGGGTACCTTAGTTCAAATGATGAACTCACTGCATTTAAATTTTCAACTAAAAGTGAATAAAAAAATAACACCATTTTTTTTTAAATAATTATTTTTATACAAATCGCATTAAAAAAAAAATCTCATTACACTTTATAATATATATGTTTTTTCCGGTATTTTTTTTATATTTTTGAATGCATGTTACACAAGACCGTGCATGGATTTTTATATCACTTCATTTAGTATATTTTTAACTAATGTATACAATGAAAAATGATGAAATTTGACAATTCTACATATGCTTTTATATTTTTAAAAATAACAAAATACCTGAAGGCTAATTTAATGCGCAGATTTACCACATATGTATTACATGCACATATAATTAAAATAAATAATATTAATTAACATACATGGATGCCAACTAATACGCCTATGTACAATCAAATAAACATATTAGAAACAGAAATTTCAGTAAATTATTAAGAATATGGATTGTAACACATAATACTGAATATATTTGGCATATATTTTAATGAAACATTTTTGGGGTTCCAAACATGTTTATACGATTTAAATAGACGTAGAAGTTGGCAGCTCTGAACATACAATTTAAAACTTCAGATACCCATAGAACTCTGATCATTTTGTAACATTAATTTAAAAAAGTTAAAATGATGAAATATTAGTTTTAAACAAACAATAAACGTGAATTAATTCATTATTATTTATATATAATAAATGTTATAAAATGATTTTATATCACTTATAAAATCATTTTTTGCTTATTTATTAATTAAATTATCATGACTTGGCAAAAAAAGTTTAAAACTTTATCTCAAATACAGAGAAGCCTTAGCATTTTAAAAATTAAAAAGTGGCAAAAATATGAACATGGAGAACAAGGCCATTTAAATTTTTATTTTTTATGGATAATTGCGTTGAGTTTATTTACAAAATTTACAATATCTTGCAATATATTTGAGGTATGGATAAAAATGAAGTGCTAAAATTTTCTAAAAGATAGAAAATAGTCATTTTGACATGGAAATTCGATATAAACTATTATTATTATTATTATTTGTACACACTTTATTATATATGAAGATAGCATTTGAGAGATTCAAAAAAGAGTATTAAAAAAACCTTCAAAACAAAATTTACTTATTTATGATTATAAACAACCACTAGTTAATGTTTCTCCATTAGGAAATTTTTTAAAGATATCGCGTTTACATTTGAACGTTTGCATATGGACTTTTAAATGGTTGTTTTCTATTGCAAAAGAGGTCAGTCTCTCTTTTTTTTCTTTTTGTAATGGGGGTACCTTTTTTTTGAAACCAATTTCACAAATATATACATAATATTAAAAATAACCGGGGACTACTTCGAAAAAAGTAATATAGCCATTGAAGAGATTGACCTCAGCTGTACAATTAAAATATTGAAATGCAAACGAGGTATCTTTAACCCTTTATCTACCGAATTATGAATTCAGGAAAACTTTGCATTCTAAAGCATTTTACGCAAATTGTTGAAACTAAATTAAAATATTTGCATATTCATTTAATAACTATTTGAAGGATTTTGGTAGGATTGAAGAATTTAGAAGGATTAATTAAATCTGAAGTTACTGGGAATTTGTCAATTTTTATAACCCCACACTCAGATCTTTTATTTTTAATTATTTTCTTAGTATTCTGTCGAATTATAAAATGAACAAATATGACGTTCTTAGAATATAAATATAGAAATACAGTCGAGACACTCTATAACGAAACTCAATCCAGCAAATTTCTCTATTTAGCGATTTTTTTTTTTTTTTTTTTTTTTTTTTTTTTCAGGAACGGTCAATTTTTTTCATGATTACATTAAAAATATCTCCATATAGCGAAATATATATCTCCATTTAACGATTTTTTTCAAAAATGTTCATTCATATGTTCAGAAAATGCTTCAAATTATTTGTAGAACATTTATTTCGTTGATTTCTGGTTTATATTTCATAGCTACATTCCTCTACCTTATTCCTTATGTCCAGAAAAAACGCATTCAACTTCCCCCCCCCCCAAAAAAAAACAAAAAAAACAAACAAACATCCTTTTTTGTATGGTTACACTTGACTTTGTTTTAGCCAAGATGAGCATGCATGCGTTCTTGGAAAAGATTGAAACATTTGCTTTCTACTGAGTGATTTGCAATAATTACAAAGCATCCTAAAAAATAAAACTATTCCATTGTCGTCTTGAAAATGTTGTTTGTTTCTTGGTTTGGATAGTAAGGCAGGAATGAGGAAGGGATAAGGGGGCAGTTGCAGAAAAAAGTCTTTTTGCAGCAGGTTTTCATCTACGTAAACTAACTTTCATTACTTTTAAATTTTAGAATGGATGTTTGTTGTTTGTGGCAACTCGGAGCATTTTTTGTTGTGAAAGATCATTTGACCGGAGAATTGTTACTAAATGTCATTTATGCTGGTGTTGTCTTTGACTGCATCTGCACAAAATCGGTTTTAGGATAAGCATAACTCTTTCTGATAAAGTAGATAATTTTGAAAAAACGAAGCAATAAGACAATGGGAAAAAGGAACTGGAGAAAATGTTTCATATTCTGGAAAAATTCAATTAAATATTTCAAAAACTTAATTGAACACCTCAAAAACAATCCTGTTTAAAAATTTAAAAATCAAATTAAATTTCTTGCCGTTCTCTCTTCAACGAATTTCTCTCTATAACGAATTTTTGGAATGAACGATGAATTCCGTTATATAGAAAATATAGTGAATATAGTGTATTTCGTCTACTGTGTTTCCGAATTGAAAAATCCCCATCCCCCTTCCTCAGCGCTAAAAAAGCTGAAAAGATGCAAGGGCAAAAGAAATCATCCTTTTAAAAATATTTTTGCTTGGTGTAACCAATAATGCTTTTGGAACAAGATACAGTAATGTATTTGTAACTCATTCTAAACAGTGTTACAACTAACTGACTTATTAAAAGAATTTTATAAGTTATTGTAATGGTACTTATAAGTACCGTCGGTAGATAAAGGGCTAAAACATTCTGCCATTTATTAAGATTAGTAAACGGGCTTTTTTATCATTCATTCTTGCCTTATTAGAACATCAATAGCTTGTTAAAACAGGACTGTCGAATCTCCGATTTATTTCCATTTCAATATAGCCAAGCAGTGAACCTAAAATTGTCCTCATGTTATTGTCATTTTCATGCTTTGAGACTCAACAAATACGTCTTCGCAAACATTTACTCGGCTGTTAGAATACCTCATTTTAAGCATGTAATATATATATATATATATATATATATATATATATATATATATATAACCATTATACAATACTACATTTCAACATCAAAATATGAAATAACCCATTAAATAACAAACTACATCAAAACAGAGGAGTTGGCAAATATTGGAACAAATACGAAGTATTGGATATGTGTTCTATTTAGCTCGTTATCAAGGGTAATACTAAATAGACACATTAATTGCGATTAATTTCTTATTAGAAATCAGGATAATCCTAAAAATGATTTCTAAATTATCCAATTAATCGCCAAAGCAAAACTTAATTCAATGAAAAATACTAGAAAAATATTAAAACAATAATAATAGAATTATCAAACAAATGAACCTACACGATAAAATCGCCACCATGTGAGAGAGAAAAAAATATAAATTCAAATTTGCAATCTCACCTTGCCAACAGTTATAGTTGACAGTTAACAGAGAAAGTTATATCAGAAACCAAATGGATATAATTAATTATATATAATTAAAATAAGTATCATTAAAAATATTATATTACAAAATAATATAAGATAACAATATTATGAAATTAATGGAAATAATCTAATTATTTTATGATAATAAAAAGTTTCAATTAATATCGATGAATATATATATCTATTGAAAAAAAATACATATTGAGTAAAAGGTACTTTCTACATTACATTTTCATTTATTTGCTTTGAGGTAGGCGCTACAGCTATTCGCCGGCATAACCTCCAATGATCACAAGAAACCATATAGAACACTTTATTACAGAATATCCGGTACGTACATTGTCACAGGGACAACACAGACACCCATGCCGCTAGCTGGACTCGAACCAGGGTCCAGCGGTGTGGGAGGAGCTGACGCTACCAACCAAGCCGCTGGGTCGGCAAGGTACTTTCTTCACAGCTGCAAAAAACAAAAAAACAATTTCTTCTCATAAATATTGCCAATTTTCTAAAACAAAATTGTAAAATTTATGAAATTACCCTTTTAAAAAATCTATTTTTGTACTTTTTCAACCTTTCTTATTTTGCAAAAGTCACTTTAAGCATTAGCAATGCACAATTCTTTAAATGGTAAATAAAACTTTGCAATAAAAAATAACCCAGAATCGCTATCTGTTGAGAATTCTATGAAAAATTTATATTAACTACTGTATTGGAAAAATGACAATGATAAATAAAATCGTCTTTAAAAGCCTATTGTATAAAGAACATTATTTTTGAGTTACGTTTCAGATACGGAACGCGGCGATATGAAGGGCTGATTTAGTTTATTAAATTCGTCGATATTAAAATACTTTTACAGAAAACATTATAACAAGAAATAATGAAATAAATAACTACAACAAATGAAAATTGGGTATGCTATGATTCTAAATTATTTAGTGGGATCGGGCCTCTCGAGCCCATATAATTTGGCGCCACTGTATACAAGGTATCCATTAAATTCCGTTTCTATCCGCTTAACTGCCAAACAGCTGCATCTACAGTCACAAAAGTGGCATAAACAAAAACAATCTTGGCAAAAACAATCTTCGACAGCGAAAAAAAAACAATTAGTTACCACAAATTACATTTATTTTCGATGTGCAACAATGCATACTTGGATCCTCGTCTGAAATTCATATTGAACACTTGTAGCACAACGGGTGCCATATTTACACAAGCATCCAATACGCGTCGTTGAAGATCATGCAATGTTGGCAGATTGGTCACATACACCTGCTTTTCCAGTATCCCAATAGAATTTTTTTTTCATGTGTCTTTCAAAGTTTGTGGCATCACAGTTTTGCAAATAACAAACAAACAAATGTCCGTTTTAAATATCCTGTTATTAGCATTCTTAGTCACAAAGCGTCTTTTCGAGCTAAATTAAGGATGCTCTACAACGTTGTAATTCAAATTTTCCATATATCTCGCACCGTTTCTTAGATAAGAACGCTCAATTCGTCATTTTGCAGAAGATGGTGCTGTAATTAGTTTCATCTAGTAGTGCATAGCTATTTTACTATACCTTCACATAATTTTTTATCATTATAGCTACAGACGTTGGTAGTTAGGAGGATGCAAACTGACTTTAGTATAAATCTTGTATAGTAAAAGTAAACTAAAAATCTAAAAAAAAATCAAACAATTTAATATTTACGAGGGGAAAAAATGAAATCAACATTGGCATGAATTAGGTGTGTAGAAGTTTAATAAAATCTGCCAGTAAGTGAGTAATTTAAATTTAAATTCAAATTTTCAAATTCTTATTTCTTTTACTTGTAACGAAAACAAATACAAGCTTAATTAAATTTAATTTCTGTAAAGAATGTTTCTCTGAAGTATCATTTGTGGGAATTTGTTTCAAATATTCCGTTCTTGTATTATTCAAAGCAAGGCAATAATTAATATTCAGCTAAGCAATGATTATTAATTAAGATATATCTTCATTATCATAAGAAAATAAGTTTTCAACTAGAAGCATTAAGATTACGTTGTTCTGCAACGTTGATTGCATTATTTTTTTCCTGCAGATATTACAATTATGATAAATTTTGTGGAGAATTTTATTTCAATGTTTGCCCTCTTAAGACGCCTGTTTTATTTTGAATCATTGACGTATTAGATAACTTATTTGATTCTCAGTTTTCATTTTAGGTGGTGATAGTGTAAATAACAAAAATGAAAAATGTATGACAAATATTTTAATGGGAATGTATAAGACAAATGTAAAGTTAGAAGTCACAAAAAATATCATTTCATTTTGTTTATTTATGTATTCGTAAATGTGATTGTTAAAGGTAAAGTTTGGACATTGTTAATTCGCAATGTTCTAATTAAACTAAACAAAAAAATTATTATTTTTTAGATTTTAACTATGTAGTACATTTTTACTGTACTATTAGGTGTAACAATACCGTACATATTCGTGTACAAGTCGAAGAAATGTAGACAAAAATTGGGAGTTTGAAATGGGGGTCAAGTACAAGTAATATGCAAATTAGTAAAAAAAAAAAATACATAGCAGATAATCGGCGAGTGCGCAAGTCTTTAAATTAATCATATATTGGTTTAGGTTGAAAGAGAGATAAAATCGGATATTGGTCATTTCTCTAAGACTGAAAAGAACTCTACAATAATGTTCCAGCAATTGTTTCACATTCATATTTTTTGCAATAGAATTCCGTTCAATACAGCATTATTTTCAATATTTTAATCCACTCTTTAAAAAGAGTTATACTTGAGAATGCTTCTAAATATTTTACAATGCAAAGAAATTAGTATATTTTAGCAGTCTAAAAAGCTTTTTAGTCTTGTATAGAAGGCTCGAGTAGATTTTTTAAAGTTTGTTTTTCTTCTTAAGTATCATTAAATTGATGTGAATACGTTGCAAAATAGTTTCATGCTTCTTTGGTTTTACATAATTATACAGTTTTAAAACGTTGGATTTTTTTTTCATAAAATCTGATTAGAAACGTAGAAAATCAATGTTTATTAGTTTAATAAAAAGTATTATTATTATTATTATTATTATTATTATTATTATTATTATTATTATTATTATTATTATTATTATTATTATTATTATTATTATTATTATTATTATTATTATTATATACTCATTACTCATACTGCCAGAAATGTAGTCCGATTTATACACGAAAATTAGATTTTTTTTACTAAATTTTGCTTAAGAACTGGGAGAGAGGCGACTTATACACAAGTCGATTGATGCACAGTATATATGATAAGTATTAAAGTGTTTTAGCACATGTATTCGAGATGATCTCACTTGAAAGACATGCTAAACCACTTTTAATCTTATTTGTACGCATTTAAACAGGGTAAACAAAATTAGTTATAAGGGTAAACACAAATTAGTTAATCAATTTCATAACTGAGATTTTGATACGTATCAAAAGTGATGTACTAATTCAATGACAAATAATAGTTTCGTATCTTATATTTGTGCTTATATGCACTAGGCGATTTAAATTCGTGCCCGAGTGAGATTATAGTCCACAGTCTTTTTGGCACTTTCCAACAAAGTTGAAAAGAGGTGGCGTTATTAACGTTTGCCCTTGCACAAACCCTATTGAAAATGAAGTTTCTACCATGATTAGTTTATTTACAGGGTCAGTCAAAAGTTTTCGTAACATTACGGCCTATGGAGAAAATTCGTTTCAAATGACTTTCAAAGATGTTATACCCGATCAAAATATTGAAATATATATGCATCAACAAATTGCACTAAAATATGTATTCTGTAAAATATTCTGTGAAAAGAATAGTTATTATTCATTTATATGGCCACACAAAAGAATTCCATAACATATTAATAAAGGGGGAAATTGTTTACGGAATATTTTAATTATGATAAATGATTTCATGTGTAACCAAATTGATATATGTCGTCGAGGCTTGATATGAGTTATTTCATGCATGATGCGAAGTGCATAGTATTAACAGGGACACAACAAAAATATTTAAACCTGTGTAGTCTAACTGAAGTACTGTATATTATAGATGTTGGGCTGTTAGATGGATGAAATGCATTTTCAATTATGATATGTGCTTTTAAGTTTCACTAAGTATCTGTACATTATATGGTGTGTATAAATGCTAAAATTTAAACATTTTAGATATACAAGGGTACACAAAAGAGCTCGGCAAGGTTACTGGAAATACAATGGCGGTCATATGTTTCCGGCCAGCAAAAAATTTTCAGTTAATTTGTAAATATACCCATATGAAGAGGAATCTCAAAGCGATACTTATACATTTTATTGACATATTAGTTAGGAACTTACTTAAAGAACGTGTAATTTTCAATAAATTTAATTGACAAAATTAAGTGTAAAAGAAAACGCATGTTCTCAAAAGTTTCCGACCACTTATCATTCTTTAGATTTTTACTATCCGTAAAGTGTTTTTTGGTTGTGTTTATGAATGAATCAACGTGTATAGCATAGTTTTAAGTCAAATTTGAAAAGTTCAAAAATTATTATTCATAAATGAGCGATTAGTTTGTCGTTAAAAGGCCAATCTTCTCTAGATATTACGGCTAAGTTATCGATCGGTAAAATCGACTGTAAACGATATTTAAAAAATATATAAAGATGGCCATGGCTTTCAGGACTTTCAGAGGTCCGGGAGACCCCGGAAAATTACTATTCCTGTGGCTGAATTCTCAGGAGAAAAACCATTGATAATCCGCATGAAAATTCCATTGCAATATACTGCGATTTACGGAATGAAAATATTGCTGAAATAAGTTAGTCTACCGTGTTATGATGCTGAAGTGATACAGAATTTTATGGAAGAGTCGGTGTTAAAAAATTTTCAGAGGTAAAAAAAATACAGACGTACCCTACTTTCATTTTCCAAGGAACACAAAGTCTGGTCAAGTGAAAACTGGAAAAAAGTTCTATTTTTCCATCAATCGAATTCGAAACAGTTTTGGAAGTGATGGCAGACACAACGTCCGATGACCTAAAAACCAAAGATATGATTCGACCTATGTTATTCCTACAATGAAGCATGGCGGGACACGTTATGCCGTGGGGAGTGTTTTCCTCAAAAAGTGTCGGTCCGTTATTTGAAATCTACAGCCAGGTGAATTATACAATGTATAAGGATATCTTGCAAGACTATTTTCTGCCTTATTAGGGAAAAAATTTGGTCGCATCTATTTTCTTAACATGATAACGACATAAATAATGTTTGAAAATCTCGATAAGCAATGGTTTTCGCACAAAAAATTTCGTTTTTGAAATGATCAGCCCAAGCGCCCAGCATGAATCCAATAGAAAATCTTTGAAAAGAAGTTGAGAAAAGTGTTCGGAACTATAAATATTCCAACTCCGCCGAAATTTCGCCAAAATTGCGAACAATGTGGGAAAAACGTACCATAGACGATCTTTAACCGTTGATTGTATGAATGTCACGTTGCTGCGCCTCAGTACTTATTGCTAAAGCTAATAAAATAGTAATACGATAAACTACTAATCGTAAATGTTGTCGATCACTGTAATTTTCAATTACAATACCACTTTTTTACGAACTTGTGAAAGTGGTCGGGAACTTTTGAGAACATGCGTTTTCTTTTGTACTTAATTTTGTCAATGAATTTTATTGATATTTACACGTTCTTCTATAAGTAAGTTCCTAACTAATATGTCAATAAAATGTATAAGTATCGCTTTGAGATTCCTGTTCATCTGGGTATATTTACAAATTAACTGAAAAAATTTTGCTGGCTGAAAACATATGACCGCCACTGTAAGCGTAATTTACTTAAATGTGGTTTTTAAAATAAGTAATGCATTTTTATATTGAAATGCATACTGTTCATTAAGAAATGTTTGTAGAATATAGCTAAAATGATATACACAGTCACGCAAAGAACTAGATACTTATACGCCTGTGGATGGTAATTTGTGGAAATGGATTTAAATAGTTTAGAGAGTATTTTTATATGAAGTAAATTTTAGTAAAATACTTTCATGTAATAAAGGTACTAGATAAACTACAGTGCTGAACAAAAGTATTCAAATAAGCTTCCATCTGTTTGTATAAATTGCTGAAAGAAGATTTTCAACTAGATAAGGGTTTTCTTTCAAGGCTAAATTTACTCATTATATAGTATATCTATACATATAATAAAACAGTAGGACCCGGTGTGTCTGTACATTGAAGATAATTGACAAAAATGGAGTCAGGGCGATAAAAGAAAACCAATGAAACACAAAAAAAAATTTTTTTGAATTTTTTGTCTGTCTGTCTGTCTGTCTGTCTGTCTGTTTGTTCGAGGTTATCTTCGTAACTACTGAATGGATTTTTATGCGGTTTTCACTAATGAAGAATGCACACTCCCGGGCAGTGTATAGGCTTTGTTTCATCAAAATCGGACAACAGACAAAAAAGTAACAAAAAGAAACAAAAGAAACTATTAGGTGCGCTGCTCACGTTTTTTAGTACTTAACGTTTTTTAGTACATATAAAATCCAATAGATGTCACTGTGCGATTTTAAAACGCGCTATCGTTATGTTTTCGCCAGTCTACTTAAGTATGAGAAAGTTTCAAGCTGGCTGTCGTTCCATGTGGTTTAGTCGGTAGAACGTCAGTGCGCCATACTGATGGCCCGGGTTCGATTCCCAGCATGGAATTTTTTTTTCACTATGTTGGCATTAACGCCTATAAGCAATTAAAAGAATTTGAAATATTGTATTCAAGGCGAATTTTCTCTCTGGGAAAATTTCCTTGCATTAATATGTCAGTGTAATTTTTTTTCGATTTAATTTTTTTTTTCGAAACTTTGTTTTTCTTAAAAAATTACAGTAAATATTTGATATTTCCCAACGTTTTTTGAATGATCGACTTGCTTTTTTTTTTTTTAATGTATGTCTGAACCTTATCTAACTACTTCTTCAAGATTTCTTTAGATAAACCGACCAGCGTAGCGGGCGAAGGCCGCTAGTATATATATATATATATATACCAACCGACATATGAAATACATGGTTGTTCAAGGGTATTGAAATACATATTTGGCTATGGACAGTAACACATTATTTCTCTAGAAACAAAAGTTTTTAATGATTTCAGGAAGTGATGGAAAGTGCTTAATAATCTATGCTTAAGGCATGAGTTTTCTTACTTGTTTAATTATTTCCCTGTTCTTTCAAACATGAAGTTTTATAACAGCACTTAAAAAGTAATGCTGTCTCTGTTTTCATGAAAATAGTTTCACTGTGCAATTGCAGAGAAATTTCCATTGGGGATACTACACTATATTGCCATTGATTATGGGACACTTGCGATTTTAGACATTTTACTAAATATCTAGAAAAATACATTAGGAATCATCTCGAAACTCTTAGTGTATAAATATAATAATATACGTCATACATCTCCGCGAAGATTTTTTACCGAAACTCCATAGGGGACCGTCAACAAATTAAAAAAGAATGAATATCTTTTGAATAACCCTGTCAAAACTAATGTAGCAAAAGCGCTCAAACTCTAGATTATGATTGAATGCCTTATTGTAATACACTGTGTTCATTTTTATGCAAATAGCATGCATACTCGCAGAGTAATTAAGGTTTTTATAAAAATGGCTCCAATTTTTTCTAAGTTTTTCCCTTATAATTTTCAGAGTTCTTAATATAAAATAATATTTTTTTCAGAAAATATGACAAACAACATTGCACACAGTACCCTGTAATCAGAATTAAAAAATAATGAAAATTGTATACAAAATGAGTTGGTTTACTAAATAATTTTTTACTGCGCATGCGTCAACGATATCAAAATTTCGTTTGCATATTATGTTAGCTAAATGTATAGAGCAACTATTGTGAAAGTCACAAAATCATAACTTGAAAATTCTGAAAATAATCGTCAATTGAATAAGTTGAAAATCCGTTATTCTCAAAATGAAGCAAAAACAAGAGGGGTTTTATCCATATGTTCATTGATTAGTATCAATATAGAATACACAATACGGGATGTTACGACTACTTTTGGATAAAATCCCTCATTTTTTGCTTCATTTTGGAAACAACGGATTTTGTCCTTTTTCTATTGACGATTACTTTCAGAATTTTCAAGCTATAATTTTGAGACTTTTACAAAAGTTGCTCTATACATTTAGCTAACATAATATGCAAATGAAATTTTGATATCTTTGACGCATGCGCAGTAAAAAATTATTTAGTAAACCTACTCATTTTTCATACAATTTTTATTATTTTTTAATTCTGATTACAGGGTACTGTGTGTAATGTTGTTTGTCATATTTTCTGAAAAAAATATTATTTTATATTAAGAACTCTGAAAATTATAAGGGAAAAACTTAGAAAAATTTGGGGCCATTCTTATAAAAACCTTAATTACTCTGAGAGTATGCATGCTATTTGCATAAAAATGAACACAGTGTATTACAATAAGGTATTCAATCATAATCTAGAGTTTGAGCGCTTTTGCTACATTAGTTTTGACACGGTTATTCAAAAGATATTCATTCTTTTTTAATTTGTTGACGGTCCCCTATGAAGTTTCGGTAAAAAATCTTCACGGAGATGTATGACGTATACTATTATATTTATACACTAAGAGTTTCGAGATGATTCCTAATGTATTTTTCTAGATATTTAGTAAAATGTCTAAAGTCGCAAGTGTCCCATAATCAATGGCAATATAGTGTAGAAGATGCTCCGAAAAATAGAGCGTTTTGTTGCAACAGTATATATTTGTTGCATAATTTTGTCGAGTCATTCGAATTTTATGAACATCGAATGTATAGGATAATTACAGGGACAATCAAAAGTATTTCGTTACATTACGGCAATGGCAAAAATACCTCCAAGTGCATTTTAATGATGTTACACTTTTCGTAGATTTTGAAATTGATATGCATCTATGAAGTACATTAAAATAAGTATTGTCTATAATATCTGGTGCAAAGAATATTTGTGCTTAATTGGCAGGGCCTAACAAGAATATTCCATTGCATAATGGTGTAAGGAGAAACATTGTTTGAGGCGTATTTTAATTATATTGAATTATTTAACATTTTATTAAATTGTTATACGCTACTGGAGGGCTACTACAAGTTACTTCCTATATAACAGAAAACACATAGTATTTACTGGTGCATACAAAAGATTTCAGATGCGATACTCGATCCGAAGTAGTGTATATAATCGATGAATGCTGGTGAATCATTTTTAGTTTCGATATGAGCTTTTAATTAAATTTTTGAATATAACGTTGCATGCATATGTGTTATAATTCATATACAGGGTTACACAAAAGAATTTCTAAGGGATACTGAGTATGAACAGTCATTTGAAGAGATGACGTTGAGGCTCCTAATCTGCAGATTTACAGGTGAATACGATCTTACATTTAAAATATAAATTAAAAGAGCACATAATATTTAAATGATCTATTATTTCTGCATTTTTGTGAGAATTTGAAAATTATAACATTTGTGGTGTTATTTTATTTTATTTTATTTATTTATTTATTTATTTATTTATTTATTTTTTGTTAACTGACTTACCATATGCACTCTATACTGGTTATAATATACCTGAAATATAACTTACTTTCGCTTATAACGTACTCAGATGCTGGGTCCCGAAAGAAATCCTATAAATGTAATATTTACAGCTTCCGGTATAACGGACTTTGTAAAGGGCTTAATCTGGTTATAATGCACATCTTACACTCGGACGAAAAGTCAAATTTTTATGCCAACCTAGCATTTCCGGTTTGGAATATTAAACTGCCTTCGAAGTTTATCCCAGGATGTTCCTTTTCATGGAACAGATATGTATTCTAACATGGCCTTTGAGAAGTAAATAATTATTCAATGTTATAAATACAAGATAGAACCCGTCGAATTTCAACGAAAAAAAGGTTTTTAAGAAAGAATTGTTTCGTTGTTTATAATAAAACTACTAATTTAGTTACAATAAAAATGCACATTATATTGGCTAGTCTAACTCTTCAACAAATACTATTTTAACCTAAAGTTAACAAAATACTATTTCTATAAAACTGAGTAGTAGAAATTGTTAAAAATAAACTTTAATCGTACATATAAGCAGTAAAAAAATAACGAAGATCTGTTATTATGTTAAAGTTATCAATTAAAGCTCTTATGCTAGTATTCCAAAATGAAAAAAAAAAATTACTCCACTTTGACTCAATCATAGAATTTTTTCCCTGTGTAATCTAAACTCGACATCATTTTCCCCTTATCAAAATTTTCATATGCACCTTTCATATCTGTATTCATCTTTAAAAAAAAATTGGTACTTTAATTTCATCATTGTAATTCGAAACTTTAAGTCTCGATGCTATTAGTTGAAACATATACTACACTATTTATATTCTTTTAAGTGTAAATGAAATTTTGTATATAGAAACCAAAACTAACCAGGTTTTATAACAGATGATATTCTTGACGCAGCAGATATTTAAATTTAGTTTTTTCTCTTTTAATGAGAAAATGGCAACATAAAGATACCACAATCTTTTTTTCTTTCTTTTTTTCCTTTATTCTTAATAGAAATAGAATACTTATGTTGTCACGTTTAGAAAAACAGTATAAAAGACAACTAAAAATTAAAATAAAAAAAATAAATTAAGATACAAATTTCAAATAAATTTCGTTTAAAAGTACATTTTCCCCTTATAAGACGGTGTAAAAATTGAAAAAGTGCAATGTTTAGAAATTAAAAAATTTGTAGTATCAAAAATTGAAAAAAATCGAAATTTCATTTTTAATTTCAAAGTGTTACCATTCTCAAAATGACGCATGCGTTATGCACAGATACTTTTAGCTTTTATAACATAGATTGAAAATGTAATTTTTACTGAATCATCTAATCAAAGAAAATAACGAGAAAAACCAGTCATATTTTTCTAAATAAACATGCAAGTGATAAAATATCGTGTTATTTTATCCTATTTTATTTCGAAAAACGCATAAAATTTCTATTTAACATCTCTATAATTGCGATTAAACGCCATTTTCTTACACATCATGTACTGAATTTTATTGACTGATGCTTATAACGGACTTCGCTTATAAAGTACCACATTTTCTGGTCCGCTGAAAGTACGATATAACCAGTGTTGATTCTATTTCAAAATGCAAAATCTCAATAATTATTTCCTAAACAACTGAATGTGAAACATACTTCCAATTGCAAAAATGTAAAGAAATCGAATATAACTTTTAAATTTCGCATTTGTTTTAAAGGCGTATACGGGCCATTTTCAAATTCCGCTTACATATGCTGTCCCAGAGTAAAAAGAAGAAAATTCAAACATAAATTAATATTTAAAGTTTGATTTGAGCTATGCATTAGCCAAAGATTATATTGACAATTTCTAACATGATAAATTAAAAAAATCAATAAAAATATTTGAGACATAAATCTTTAAAATTTTGATTCTAAGCAAAAATGCCTGTCCCATTCCAAGTTTTATGTTTTTAACTGTGTGTTTTTGTTTTTAATCTTAGCTAACTTTTTTAAATAAAAAGGTTTAATTATTTTAAATATGAATTGTTAGTGTTCTATATTAATGAAAAAAAATATTTCAAAAGATATTTTCTTTAAGAAATTGCCAGAAATCTTTTGTCCTTCACTTTTTGTAAAGTCAGTTACCTTGTGATTTTTTAGTCAAAATAGGTTTCAAATACTGCCTAAAGATAGCAGCAAATATTCGGCGATATAGTTAAACTATTCACGCAACTACTACTTGCCATTTTTTACTCTTCAATTGTGAAGCAATGTAATAGTGGCAAGAGTAAGTTTTTATCGAAATTGGTATTTTTTTTCCACTGTCAAGTCTGTTACCGTAAATTTTAATATTAAAATAATGATTTTTATACTTTTGTAATTAAATATTGTTTACTAAGTAGTTTGAGAAGGTATTTGTATTATTATCTAAGTTAGAAATTATACAAGCTAATTCGTTTCTAATAGTTTTATTTGAAATGTCTAATCCGTTACCATGAAATGTAAACGATGAAATGTAAGCTGCTAAATAAGTTTACTAAATATTGTATGTAAATTATTATCTAAGTTAAAAAATATACATGCTAGTTCATTTTAATAGTTTTTTTAAGTTTTATTTCAACTGTCAAATCCTTTACTTGTCAAATCCGTTAGCATGAAATGTAAGCGATTGGTGAAAATGGTCCATATACGTATTACAATACAGTAAAACCTCTAAATAACGGACACCTCGGGAACGCAGAAACTGTCCGCTATTCGTAGGCGTCCGCTATTGGGAAAACCTCAAAGATTCAAAAATCACTAAGAAATGCTTAATGTTTCATTAATTGACTTTTATATGTCCTAAAACCTCTATTATATGATTAATTAGAAGAAAAAAAAGCAATAAAACTGAAATAAAACTGTGCGCCTCTTTATCCTTTGTTTATTACATTTGTACGAAAAAAAAATCTTTTACAAAAGTTTACTTTTGCTTGTGATTACATGTAATTTGTTTTTCAATGTGGTGTTACTAGACATTATAGAGTTCCGGGCGAAGAGGGGAGAATTGCACTTTTGGACCATTAAAAGAATAAAATCTCAAACTTTTCCGGGGGGACATTTGAATGCTCTGGGAGATGTCCCTCCCGGGCAGCCCCCTGAATTCAACAGTGAACGTGGAGGGGGGGGGGGGATTTTTCCCAGCTCACGATCTACATTTATCTATGATCACAAAATTTATGATATAATGTCCTGATAAATTTAGAGGCCGTTTTACTCTTTTTTTCATTTTTTTTTTCTCGTTAAAAAATACCATTTTCATTATTTTATCGCTGAAAATAGTGTCCGCTATTCGGAATGTCCGTTATTCAGAGGTTAAACATACAAAAATTAAGGTTTTGGGAGTGTGGATTAGAAAACTGTCCGTTAAATAGAGGTGTCCGCTATTCGGGAGTGTCCGTTATAGAGGTTTTACTGCACAATAATATTTTTTTATGAGATATATTTTGAAATTTTGTTGTTATCCATCTAAAAATGACTTTAAGAAGGGTTCTATACTTTTACAACCATAATTTACCGAATTAGGATATTCTAAGCATGATGAAGAACTTTTCTTAAATTCTAGATATTTATGGAACTAAAATCTAAAACACAAGCTTTTGTAAACGTTGAAATAAATAAAATCTATCTTTAACGCAAGTTTTTCTCATTTGTTTTCAATTGTGAAAATAAAACTTCATTAATTTTTCATTTGTAAATAATAAATACGATATCATGCCACATTAATTACGTTGGAGATTGTCTTCTTTAATAATCATTTTCGGGAATATGCATATAATATACAGCTCATGTTACATTCAAAGTAACCCAATAATTATTATGCCGCTAAGCAATGATTATTAATTAACAACAATGCACATTTTCATTAGCATAATCAAATAGACTCTGTTCCAAAAGCTTAAGAATTCCCTTTGTTGGGGATATCTGAAAATAATATTATTTTTCTCGTATATTTTAAATTAAATTAAATTTGCGCTGCAAAATATTGAAATAATTTAGCGTCTTATAATTCCCACTTTATTATGAATCACTCGATTTCTAGAGTACATATTTCTTTTTAATTATTTTGGCTGATATTTAATTGAGTAATAAATAGGCACGTACACATACAAAATAAAATAATAATGAATGATAATTTAGATGCAAAAATATAAGGATCCCTTTGTAATGCATATCTGAAAATAATAATGTTTACCTCGTGGATTATAAATTAAATTAAATTTGCATTTCAAAATGTCAAGAGTGTTTACTATCATAAGATACCCATTTTGTTATAAATCATTGAGTATTAGAATAGATATTTTAGTTCTTTTTTATGTTAATTTTAGTAATAAAATATTTAAAAGACAAACACACGAAAGAAAATAATAATAAATGAGACTTTATGAATTACTGATCTTTTCCAAATTAGGATATATACAAAGTGTCCGAAAAGTCTGGAAACGGCCAAATAATTCGAGAAATACATATGAGATTGAAAAACTTAAATATACGTGTTAAATATTTTTAAATAAGCTACTCAGTGATACCAAATTTGACCTTCGCAACCGACCTCCTGGGGGTCAGAGGGGGTCCAACTTTGAAATCTTAAATTATAACCCCCATTTTTTATTGCAGATTCGGATTCTACGGACAAAAATACGTAACTTTTGTATATGATGTTTATTTCAAATCCTCGTTTATCACTGTGTATTCGACCATATTATATCGATACATATTTCGGCTTTTCCAAAGGGATTTTCCCTAATCGAAACTGATTGGGCAGAATTTTTGACGTCAAATTCCCCGTCTTTTGCAGAAATAGCGTTTCCTGAAAATCACCCGTGGCGATTATTTCAATAGTGCTACACTGTTAAAAATCTGACCCATTTGCTGCAGCGTCACTCCACAGCTATTATAGAATATCTGTTTTGTGACCAATGAGAGTGCTCCATAACACAGTAAAGTAATCGTTTTCTATAAAAGTGGTGGAGTGACGATGCAGCAAAAGTGTCAATTTTTTACAGTGTACTTTACTGTAATATGGAACATTCTCATTGGTCATGAAACAGATATTCTATAAAAGCTGTGGAGTGACGCTACAGCAAATGGGTCAAATTTTTAACTGTGTGTAGTACTATCGAAATAATCGGCATGGGTGATTTTCAGGAAACGCTATTCTTGCAAAAGACGAGGAATTTGATGTCATAAATTCTCCCCAATTAGTTTCGATTAGGGAAAATCCCTTTGGAAAAGCAGAAAAATGTATCGATTTAATATGCTCGAATACACCGTGATAAACGAGGATTCGAAATAAACATCAAATACAAAAGTTGCGTATTTTTGTCCGTAGAATCCGAATCTGCAATAAAAAATGGGGGTTATAATTTAAGATTTCAAAGTTGGACCCCCTCTGACCCCCCAGGGGTCGGTTACGAAGGTCAAGTTTGGTATCACTGAGTAGCTTATTTAAAAATATTTAACATGTATATTTACGTTTTTCAATCTCATATGTATTTCTCGAGTTATTAGACCGTTTCCAGACTTTTCGGACACCCTGTATATGTGTGTGTGTATATGTAATAATAAAAAATTTTCGCCTTAATCTTAAGTTAATTACTTCCAAATTATTTTAACATTGAACTTTTTCCTACCTTTTTTTGATATATCAACATATTATTTTTAATTCCATACCTTTAAGTCAATCCCTTTTATTTCATTTTATTCTAAAAATTATTAATCTTTCAAAACATTTCTTTTATTTAAAAAAATCCCATTACTTAATTCATTGTATCTGCTGTAATATTTCATTATTTATTCTCTCAAACGTTCGATTTCCCATTACCCCTCCAATTGATTTTGTTTGAACAAGGCATTCTAGCGACACCATATTTGGGTGTCTGAGAAAACTTACTGACAATGAAGGTCTCCATACGGGCATACTTGGAAGTATCTGAAAAAATTACACAATGTTCTTCTCATATGGGTATATCCCATATAGCACAAATGCTCCTCAATACCTCCCCAGGAGCTCCAAGTCATCCCATATTCCTCCTAATACTAAAATGACAAGATCAGGACGTCCTGGGGAAGAGTCTTTTACGGTGCCCCCAGGAGTGAGCTCCCAGAAGAGTCCCTCGGAGCAACTTCCCAGGGACGCTACTCCTGAGGAAGTGCCTGGGAAATCATTCCTGGGGAAGTATCCGGTTGTCTTTCCTGGGGAAGTGCCGAGGAAGCCACAGTGCTGGCGCCATCTCGTGAGGGATTCTGGAGTACAATACTTAATTTCTTTTTATTAAAGTATTGAATTCAATTTGATCGGTATAAGTTTTTTAATGAGTTAATTTTATTTTATCAATTATTCGATTTCTTATTTTTTTTTTTTTTTAGCAAGTTAGATAATTGTTATTAAATTGTAATTTTTTTTAATTTTTGCTTTAACTTTTAATCTTTTTTAGTTAATCTAAAAATTTTAATTTATTATTTCAGTTAATTCCTATTTTATTATACTAATTACTATTATGTATCTTTTAAACCAAATTTTGTTCATTTTTCAATATTTTATTAATTATTAATAAATAACCTATTGCGTTTTGCTTTTTTGTTATTATTACTTTTTTTATTAATTAAGAAATTAATTTAACTTGTTTAAAGTAACTATATAGTAAGTTTCTAAATTAATAAACTAAAATCTCTAAATAGAAGACAATTTTGGATCATATATTTTTTCTGATATTTAGAGGTACAGGTATTTATGCAAAGAAAAAAAAAGAGATTCTTAAAGTAAGTTTGTTCATAAGTACCCGTTTAAAACTTTGTTATGAAAATTATCTAAATCGAGTCCTGATACATCTTAATATCAGATGTTAAATGTTTATATATATATATATATATATATAATTAGCTAACATACTTACTAAGCACTATTAAAAAAAAGTGTCGCGACGAAACTAGACATTTTTATCACAGCACATAACACCAATTCAAAGATAGAACAGTCCCCTTTAAAATGGAATTGTTCTTTAAATTTGGATTTAAAATGTATAAATATAGAGCCGCACCTCTCCCCCTCCTCAAATGCATTCCAGTACGTGGTTTATTTAAAAATATTTTCTGTTTAAAAAATATACATTCCTATAAAATCAGTTAAAAATTATAAATTCACGCAAATTTAATGTTTAATTAAGGTTATTATCAATTAACTACCAGTGTATTTTATGTATGTGTTGGGGATAAGAAAATGTTAGCTAAATAGAAGCATAATTTGAAGTGTCATTTATGATCAGTGCGGCAATTTATATGGGCCCATGGGGCGCAAGCCCACAGAATAATTTTGATATCTCTATCCACCCATTATTAATTGAGCCCACCCAATATTTATGTATTAGTTCAAAAATTTTTTGAGCACACTCAATATTTTACAAAAGTTGACTGCCACTGTTTCTGATGGTTTAACCTATTTTCTTTTATTTATCATTAATTAATTTTTTAAATGTAAGTTGGACTTAATAACAAATTATTTTTTTAATATCTTTTATAGATTATCAAACATAATATCATTATTATTATTTAAATTCTGATAGATAAAGTGAAGTCCTTATTTTGAAAACTTCAGAAATATGAATATTTTTTGGTTCTGAAATTACAGATAAATATTTATCTGTATTTCCTTAATAACAAATATTTTATCACAATTTTCAACTGAAAAATATATTGCATTACCTAAAACCTTCATTTAACAAACCGATTTCATATTATATTTCTTCGGATGTAATATGCATGCAAAGTATATGCATGCAAAGTATATGCATGCAAAGTATATGCATGCAAAGTATGCATGCAAAGTATGCATGCAAAGTATGTAATAAAGCATGGAATTTCCTGTTTTACATGCATTCTTAGTTATGTGACAATGAGAGTATTTTAACATAAATGCAAACAATGCTCTCTAGCAGGAATCACCGTCCCAACGTTCCATCAATTACAAGATTACTATTATAGACTCACAATAAGTTTACCCGCCTCCCCCCTTTCCAACCAGTTTTGCCAGCTCTGAGAATGTTTCACGGGAATTTCACGGGAATCGCTCAAGGAGAGAAAGAGAGAAAAAAAAAAAGAATAGGATATTACAAATAAATTTGTTCGTATGTGTAATAAAATATATATATATATATATATATATATTAGTTTGGGATTTTTAAGTTCGTTGCTAAAAACATCTTATATTTTAAATAAAGACATCAATTCTTTTAGGTTTTTAAAATTGTCTAAAATCTTAGTTACTAAAACACATTTCAAGAAATCAACAAATATATATTTCAAGTCGTTGATTAAATGAAAAAAGGTGCATATTGTATTTTTTATGCACATAAAGATTTCATAAAATTTTTAAAGACTATTAAATGAAGATTTAACTGAAAAGTAGTTTTATTTATAACAATAAGAAAATAAAATGATTTTGTTAACAGATTCAAATTTTATTAATAGTTTCTATTTTATGTAACTCAAACAGTGTTTCAGTGTAATGATGGAATTTTACAAATGATTTTCACAATAAATTCTGATACAACAAAACTATACAAATTTGTATAATGGTGTGTTATTAATAAAAATACAGTATTTTAATATTTTTACAATGTTATAAAATAATACAGTGGTTTTACAGTATTTTTAAATCCCGCATCAAGTGGTAAATCTCCAAACATCTGTAACTCGTACCGTCGTATAAGAATTTCATAAGTAATGGATTTAATTATTCGTTAATAAATACTCGCCAAAATATACCTAATCACTTTAAAACGGGTTTGTTGATTGGTCGTATTTATGACGACCAATTATCAATATGAGGGACATATCAAGGGAGGGGGGGGTTGCCCACAGTGAAGGTTTTTCTAAAGGAACCTAACTCGTATTTACGCGAGGAAATACAAGATTCGAAGAAAACCCCGGTAAACTCCAAACAATTAGGCCGACGGGCACGATTGGGTAAAAACTCAGCACATCCCTGCTACCAGCTTCAAGAGCAGAATCTCTTGACCGCTGGTGGGTCCCAGTAATGAAACTGCAGCAATGAAATATTTCAAAGGGTGAAAATTAGGAAAGAAAAACTTAAGAAAAGACTAAGCAAATTTATATATTTTTTTCATAAATTCATATAATAAGAGCACCTTTTACCAAGCGTAAAAAGAAAAAAAAATCGATAAAAATTTCTGTAAAAAAAAGTAAGAGCGGGAGAGAGCAAAAAGTTTCATTTTTGAAATGATTTACTTAGATTTTATTCGCCAATCATTAAAAAAAAAAAAAAAAAAAAAAAAAAAAAAAAATCAAGGGACACATCAATGGAGGAGGGTTGCCCTCCGGAGGGGCTTTCTAAAGGAATTTAACCCGTATTTACGCAAGGAATTTAAGATTCGAAGAAAACCGTGGAAAACTCCGAACGATTCGGCCGACGGGTGCGATTGGATACAAACTCAGCACCTCCCAGCTACCAGCTTCCAGAGCAGAATCTCTTGGCCGCTAGTGGGGTTCAAAGTGAAACTGCAACAATCAAATATTTCAAAGAGTAAAAATTAGGAAAGAAAAGACTGAGCAAATTTATATATATATATTTTTTCATAAATTCCTTTAATAAGAGCACCAAGAGAAAAAAGAAAAAAATCGATTAAAATTTCTGTAAAAAAAAAGTAAGAGAGAGAAAGAGCAAAAAAATTTTATTTTTGAAAGGATTCACTTAGTCTTTATTTGTCAATCATTAAAAAAAATTCATAATTTTAAAGAAACTATGTGTTTTAATCTCTTGCTATTTTAATCTCTGGAAATAATATTTTGACTAACTAAAATAAAATTTTATAGAGGATATCTTGAGAAACGTTTTGCATCATTCATTGTGTGTCAAAATATAAAGTTCATAATCAATTTTCTAACTACAGAACGATTTTAATGAATTTTAAGTATTAAAAGCTAAAAGGATATTTTTATCATTTAAAAATACAATTTCATTTAAAAATTTTTAATTCGAAGACATTTATGTTATAACAAATAATTATTGATAATTTATTTAGAGTTATTAATTTAAGTTTATGTCGAATGTATGCGAAAGGCACAAAAAATGAGGACATTTCCTAGTTTTAAGTTTCAAAACCTTGACTCCTCATTGACCCTACAGCATAACGGTCAGAGCGCGCGTCCAGAATACCAAGTCACTCGGGTTCAAATCCAGGAAGAAAAATGAAGGTAAGAAATTTGTTACTGAATTATCTCTGTATATGTAAATCCATCTGATAAATAGAAAAAAAAAACATTCGCGTTTTTTTTCTAAAAAAATTTCTGTAAAGCGGACCAGGATGCTGTAAAGCGGACATTTTCGGTTCCTGAGGACCTCCTGGTGACAATTTTCTGCATCCTCAGGGATGCCTGGGGGATGACGGTCCTGGGATGTGAATCCTCCCCAGGACATCCTGGGGACGCAAGTGTGCTATATGGGATATGTTTATAAAAAAAAAATTCGGTGGAATCTCCTTACAACGGCCGTAAAAAAATAATGAAAATTTCGTTTATTTGGCAATTTATCTCCGATTGACAAAAACACGAAAATTTGAAAAATACGCTTTTACACATCGAATACTATTTAAAGAAAATACTTTCTATGTTCAATTTGTTTAAATAAGTTTAGTTTAAATAATTTTAGTTTTGCATTTTTAGTTTGCTTAAAGTGTAGTTTTGTCATGTTCATTTATATGTACTTATAACAAAAAATAACTATTATATTTTACGATTTAAAACACAATTTAAATTGATTAAAATTGTTCCAAACTGAAAAATATGATACAGAAGATTAGACATTGTTGCTACGGAAACATCTTTTTGGATTGGAAATGTACGACGACAGTTTTATTAAAAGTGACTTTTATAAACGGTAAAGACGGTTAAGTTAAAAAAAAATGTGAATTGAAGAATAAAACAATGGCGAAATTTCATCCAAATCAGTAATAAAAAGAAAAAAGAAGATGAAATATTTATTTAACCTCCTTTATAAAACATTTTAAATTAATATCACTGCAAATATTCAGAAAGTTGAAAATGCTGTACAAAAAATATAAAATATTCTGAATAAGAGGATTTATAACTAATAGCAATGAAAATCATTTTTGAATTTTGCTAACCACATTTTAGAAGCATGAAACCGCATATTAAATTCAGTAGCTTTAATACGAGCCCAGTGCTGCAGGTCGCAGTCGTGTACATTTATTTTACGTTTTCTTGGTACCTGAAACTTTTGTAATACATATTTTTTTCCTTTCAATTTTTCTTACTAGAAGTTACATTTTTAATTTGCTTTTCCCATTTGTATAATTCACGTAAACTTTATACATATTTAAACTTCGTCTGTACACTTTTGAAACTGCGATTTGATTTTCCCGAATACTCATTTCGTCAGAAATGTACGGCCTCTCTTTTATAATGCAACGATACAGGTTTTATATTTGTATGCTTTGATTCATCATACGATAATACGCCAGGCAGTTCACTATCATCGGAATTTTGCAATACTTCGTTCGATGAGAGATATACATTAACAATAGATTCGTGATTTATATTAATATGTCTTTCACATTCATATTCTTTTAAAATTTCGACTATGCGATTTTTTAATTGAATTTCCCCTTCTGTAATATTTTTTAGCCTTATATTCCTTTCCATATATTCTTTAAATAGTATCCAAACAACATTATATGTGTTCATTTTTAAAACAACTATTTTAAACAAAAACGGAAAACGATTTAATATTCCTAGTACTAAAACAAAATCTTAAAAGTTACTGGAAAGTGAAAGTAAATTTTTGTAACTTTCAAAATATAAAAGAAATAAATTGAATATTTGAAAAGAAATGTCAGTTTGCCTATAACTTATAATAGATATTTGCTAATCATAAGACACACAAATATTTTTTCAATAATAAAATTAAATAGCTGCAGCAACTAGCAACATGTATAATACAAAATAATAACAAAAATAATATTGAATTCTTCCATGTTTAAGTTTAAATTCTTTAAATATCTCATATTCTACAAGTCAATTAAAATCAATTTTCAGATTCGTTAAAATAGTCTGCTTTTGGATAGGAAATGCGCCGCTCGCCAAACCGTGCGACGCTTTCAACTTTTCAAGCCAATTATTCCAAAGTATTTTATTTTTTTTACATATCTCATATTATAATTCCGCCGCTAAATTTGACTGATCCTTTATTACCTACATGAGTAGTTTAATTCGTTTTTTTTTTTTTTTTTTTTTTTCAAAATATTCTGAGCATGCCCAGTATGGAGACCTTCCTTGTGAGTTTTGTGTCGGCAAGTTAAATTTCATTGGCAAAAAGTGAGTTCTCAAAATTTGATTGGCAGATTAGTAACTTGTGAAATCCTTCTTTCCTCCCTAATGAAACTATATCAGACGGATTACGTTGACGTTGGAATCAGAATCAGTTTTAGTTTCGTGTGTCTGTGTTCATGTTTTTTGTCACCTGGTGAAAGAGAACAAAATGGGCTTATGTCTACGACACCATCACCAATTTATTTTTTGCTGATACTTTATAATTTTTAAGATTCGGCAATAGTTTTGCTTGAAGTTGCAGACTATTAAAGGTGAATAAAAATTTACAGTGCTTCTGTCTGAATTAAGAGAGAAATATCTCGTAGGAAGTAGTTTCTTGGCCTTGCTACGTTTCATGCGGCACGATTGCGAACTCTTCGATGGTGTATTTAAATACCATCAAACCTCGTTAACATGAACCTCAAAGGGAATCAAAATTTTGATGTTATCAGTATCAAATCTTTGTATTCGTTTTTATAGGGGACTGTGAAAACAGTTCATGTTAAAAATAATTAATGCTAAGAGTGTTCATGTTAACGAGGTTTGACTGTAACATGGAAACGAGCCGAATATCTCAAATATATATATACCGAGTGATCCAAAAGTCAGGACGAACTTTAAAAATGAATAACTCGAAAACGATTCAAGATACAAAGATACGGTTTGCACCAAATGGATGGAAAAGAAACCGGATTTTGTGTGACAACAAAAAAATATTGTTCTATTGGCGACCAACGGCATCACTAGCAGCATTGAAAGATGCCATCCGCCAAAACGTGTCTGCCATAAAGCAAGAAATGCTACTAAATGCTGTGAACGGTGTAGTGCCTAGTCTCACAGCTGCACTTATGAATGAGGGACAGCACATTGAACATTTTCTGTTGTACTAATTAACTGTAACTAAGCTGACTTGGAAATTGTCAACATTTTTTCATTTGCAAATCATCTTTTGGTGCAAAAAACACTACCGTGTCATTTTTTGGATGTCAACGGCAAACTATTTTTTTCGTTGTCACACAAAATCCGGTTTTTTTTCCATCCATTTGGTGCAAACCGTATCTTTGTATCTTGATTCGTTTTCGAGTTATTCATTTTTAAAGTTCGTCCTGACTTTTGGATCACCCGGTATATATATATATATATATATTAAACTAGCGGCCCGACAGACGTTGTCATGGCACCGACAGATGTTAATTTTGAAATTGTTTTGGCTGGCACTGACTCCAAAAAATCAAATAAATGTACATAAATATAATAATACGTATGATTTTCTGAATTTGGCTAATTAAAATTATTATTCAGAAAAAATTAATGCAAATCATCACGTATGTCAGGAGTGGGATTCGAACGCACGATCGCTTTCTTCGAGAACCAGAGCATAAACCTAGCGCCTTAGACCATTCGGCCGTTCCGTCCGCACACTATTCAGCGAAATTATTCAACACTTTTGATTAGCGAAAAATCACTAACTCTCAGTTTTTGCTTAGTTACTTAATAAGTACTGAATCAATTTCGATGAAATGTGAATCTAAACCATTCTCGAATCCACTGGAACACACACACAAAGTTTCATTAAAATCGGTCCAGTCGTTTAGGAGGAGTTCAGTGACATACACACGCACAGAAGATTTATATATATAAAGATATCCTATTTATTGAAAAGAAATATATTGCACGAATGTATGCAAACATAAATTATTTTTAAATAAAGAGACTGAAAAAATACCTTTGTGAGGAAAATTAAATGAAACAATTGTTACAAAATATGTCATTACAATTGTACAATCATACTGTAAAGAATTGAACTTTACAGATTGAATTGCCTACGTGGGAGTTTATCATTTTACTATTTCTTAGACATTTTGGGCCACCCAAGTTGAAGTTTTCGTTGACAAGAGAGCACTTTGGTTTAGACAGCAAATATCTTTCTCACAATTTGTCAAAAGGTGCCGCGGAATGCTTTTATGTGGAAGAACGACAGGTGTTCGTTTTTCTCACGGTAGTTTGTATATGACCTCAGTATTTTCAGGTAACCAATTATAGAAGACTTTAAGGCTGACATCCTGTGTAAGTGCTCTAATAGGTTCTACAGGGTCCCTCCCGATTCGAGTTGCTTTTCAAGGGAGGACAAGAGAGGAAAAGAGACAGTTTTGTTGTGGAGAAGCCTGGGACCAAACAGGCAGTCTAGTGAGAATTCTGGAGAAAGAATTTCCTCGTACAGTGAGGTGGGAAAGAGTGAAAATTCGTTGAGGTCCACGGAGACCTTTGTACATATGACCAAGTGAATTGGTGAATCTCTAGACCTGTAAGACTCTACAATTGGACACTATTAGAAACTTTCTGTGTTCTGGGAACACTCACACAAGACTCAGAACCTACTACTAAAAATGCGCAACTGAATAATTCATAATTTAAATAAGACTTTTTGTAAATAAATATTATTTAATCACTTAAATTGGTTCAGTGGGTTAATTTCTTCTCATACGCTACCGGACTAATCCTTTAGTCCGAGAGGAATATGCAACAATACGAAAATACATCAATTGTACTTATAATATTATTTGGAAAATTATGACGACATGTTAAAGGATTGCATTATTTCAATTCCTCTGTGTATGTGATTGACAAAGATCGCATTTAATTAAATTTCATGCAAAATTTATAAATTGCATTTTATCTCACATAAGCTTTATCAGATTGTGATTGACTACAACTGAATTTGTTTTATACCGTAGTATGAACGTCTTTCTTGCCCAGTTTCTCTTACCTCTTTCAACTCGGGCATCTTCGGTTTTCTGGTGTATTCGATTGACACCACTTTTATAAAAAGAAATTTTCTTCAATGACACAATTTCAAAAATGCTCTAATTAAGTAGGACAAATTTTATTTTTTTCTAATATCAGCCCTAACAATTTTTGCAAAGCAGTATGCTAGTCTGACAGGCAGGACATACATGCATGCCTTTGCATACATGCAAAAGGCTAATATTTTCGAAACTGATGGTTTTTACACGAATTTGATTCAGTGGCGCCACTTTAAAAATTAAAAAAGTTACTTAATCACAACAATGCTCAAATTAAATATAGTGAATATTACTTTTCTTTTTTACCACTACCTAAAACAAATTTTATGTGCTCTTTTTGAAGGTGCATGCAGTCACCATGGCTCCGAATATGGAAATATTAATAAAAAGGAACTGATATATCCTTAAAATATATACTTACTATTAATCTTAAAATTTTATAATAATTTTGAATATACTATAAATGCACTTACTATACAGAATTTTTTTGTGTATATTATAATTATAATACAACAAAATCTCCATAAGTAACAGAGGCCAGTTGTTGCAACAATTCAGAATCACAAAATTGTCGCAAGCGCATCTGTTGTAATTGCGCTCTTTATTTTCGCCTGCTTTCAGATCGAGATGAAACATAACCAGCGATAAGGAAATTTAATATTTTTATAATTTGTGTGTTATTTATTGTAATTTAATTAACGTAAAAGCACATATTAAAATTTGTAATATTTAGATTGTAAAATTACAATAAAACAAATTCGGAAATAGGGGAAGATCATTTATGAAAATTATAAATATATATCTTCCCTATATACAGGGTGTTTTATAAAATATCAGCAAAACATTAAGAGGTGGTAATGCACATCCACACAAACAATTTTCATGAAAGAAATCCTAATCAGAAACAAAACGCAAAGATGCTGGTGCATTTGAAATCTTTGACCATGTCAACGTTAAAGCGCCATTCCTCTTGCGAGTTTTCGGAAGAAGAATGACAATTACACAACACAGTCTCGCTATCCCGAATTAATTCGTACTGAATACTGTATGATTTAGAGAAAATTTGAATTAGGCTGATTTAATTAAAAAATTAATTAAAATGTATGAACTTATTACACTGTAAAATAAATAAATAAATAAATAAATATACAGATTTAAAGTTACGGAAATTTGTATGCTTACTAAATTTTTATCTATACACTGTACAAAAAAAAATCTTTAATCATACAGATGTAAAGTTACAGAAATGTGTATGCATACTATATTTATATCTGTACACTGTACAAAAAAATCTTTAACCATACAGATGTAAAGTTACGGAAATCTGTATGCTTACTAAATTTTTATCTGTACACTGCACAAAAAAATCTTTAATCATACAGATGTAAAGTTACGGAAATCTGTATGCTTACGAAATTTTTATCTGTATACTGTACAAAAAAATCTTTAATCATACACATGTAAATTTAAGGAAATCTGTATGCTTACTAAATCTTTATCAGTACACTGTACAAAAAAAATCTTTAATCATACAAATGTAAAGTTACGGAAATCCGTATGCTTACTAAATCTTTATCTGTATACTGTACAAAAAAATCTTTAATCATATTGATGTAAAGTTATATAGGCTGTATGCTTACTAAATTTAAATCTGTAAACTGTATTTAAAAATCTTTAATCATACAGATGTAAAGTTATACAGGCTGTATGCTTACTTAATTTATATATGTACACTGTATTAAAAAATATTTCATCATACAGATGTAAAGTTATATAGGCTGTATGCTTACTAAATTTATATCTGTACACCGTATTAAAAAATCTTTAATCATACAGATGTAAAGTTATATAGATTGTATGCTTACTAAATTTATATCTGTACACTGTATTAAAAATCTTTAATCATACAGATATAAAGTTATACAGGCTGTATGCTTACTAAATTTTTATCCGTCCAGTGGATAAAAAAATCTTTAATCATACACATGTTAATTTACGGAAATCTGTATGCTTACTAAATCTTTATCAGTACACTGTACAAAAAAAATCTTTAATCATACAAATGTAAAGTTACGGAAATCCGTATGCTTACTAAATCTTTATCTGTATACTGTACAAAAAAATCTTTAATCATATTGATGTAAAGTTATATAGGCTGTATGCTTACTAAATTTAAATCTGTAAACTGTATTCAAAAATCTTTAATCATACAGATGTAAAGTTAAATAGGCTGTATGCTTACTAAATTTATATCTGTAGACGGTATTAAAAATCTTTAATCATACAGATGTAAAGTTATATAGGCTGTATGCTTACTAAATTTATATCTGTACACCGTATTAAAAAATCTTTAATCATACAGATGTAAAGTTATATAGATTGTATGCTTACTAAATTTATATCTGTACACTGTATTAAAAATCTTTAATCATACAGATATAAAGTTATACAGGCTGTATGCTTACTAAATTTTTATCCGTCCAGTGGATAAAAAAATCTTTAATCATACACATGTTAATTTACGGAAATCTGTGTGCTTACTAAATTTTTATTTGTGTACTGTACAAAAAAAGGATAAATCCACAAAACTAATTCCTGTTATGCTACAGATTTCTGTAGCTTTACAAAAAGAATGTACTAAAATTGCAGTATACTTACTTCAGTCTTTCTGTAACACGTTCTTCAGTTACATAAAAAGTTCTAGACACTTCAGTTTCCTATAAAATTCTTTGTAACCTTACAGATTTTCTGATTTACAGTGCAAATCTGCATCTGTTACATAAATTTTTGTTGTTGCCGTTACATAAAAGCTCTACTAATCACAGTTACCTAGAAAATTGTTAGTAAATTTACACACACACGTATACAGGGTGTCCACTCTCAACGGTGGCCAATGGCTAATTTCTAAACCGTTAGTCATAGACATATAGTTCCAATTGCAAAAATGCTTTAAAAAAGGTAAATAATTGTCTTTTAAGCGATTAAGGTCCAAAAAATTTTTTATTAAAAATTACGAAAATAAAATTTTTATACGGTCCCCCGGTTCCATAAGTGATATTTAGTAAATTTTTACCACTTTTCTAACAAGTAAGACAAAAATAGTTCCATTCCTCCGCGATTAAAACTGAACGAGTAATAGCTGTTTGAAGTTGAAGCATCTTTTTTGCTGCAAAATAGGGGTCAGTCACAAATTTACTGGAAATAAAAATAAACGTCAGATATAAAATTTAACATTAAACATTGAGAGTAAAATAATTTTTACAATATTATTTTTAAATATATGTTGATGTTTACATATTAAAGCCAAATATATAACTTGTAATAAATATAAATAAAAAAATAACAGAAATTTTGTTAAATTAAATTATGAACAGCAACAGTCACAATTGGTTACAAAATGATACATATTTAAAATTCCATTAGAATTCTCAACCTAATAGAATTAGGTGTAATCTTTTAAAATAAATAAATGGTACGCACCTAAAATAGTATTAATATTACATTGTCATTGGATATGAATAAGTATGCGAATTGAACCTCGATCGGATATTAGGAAGTGAATTAAAATTTGAATACAAATTTTGAACTAAGAAAACATTTCATTGAAACGTTTTAAGTAGAATAAAAGCTTATCAAAATAACACACCTTTTTTAAAATAAAATCACGAAAAGAAGCAGTTTCATTTCCTTAGAGAATAAAACATTTGTAAAAATATAATTGCAAGATGTGAAATTCAAAACTCGCTTCATCGCACTTGTTATTTCTGTCAGTCTACCAATCTGCAGTAATTTAAATCTACAATCTCCAAATTTATAATGAAAACCAATGGACGCATCGAGAGGTATTTCGCGATTTCCCAAAATTTAATTTTCTCGATAAAGAGAATTTTGAAACTCTCGTCTTCAATTATCTTAATTAATCTTGAAGTTAATTGATTAAAATTAACTCTACCGTAAAACTTATACGCTGGCAACACCTTCAGTTAAATCGCTTTAAAAATATTTCTTTATCTCGTTTAAAACCTTTTTGTAATTGGAACTATATGTTTGTGACAAATGGTTTAGGAAGTAGCCATTGGACCGTTCTGGAAATGGACGCCCTTTATAATACTTAGAGCACTTAGTGTACGTTCCCTTAAAGCTCAGTCCAACTGATCCGTTTTCAACTACAGAAAAGTGGTTTAAGTCATGAAATTTAAAGTTTTATAACTCGGTCAATTTTAATGTTAGATGAATGGGACCTTTTGCTTCTTATTTGTTAGAGTAGTCGGAAAATTTTGATAAATATCACTTATAGGACTGAGAGACCGTATAAAAATTTTACTTTCGTAATTTTTTAATAAAAAGTTATTTTGACATTAATCGTTTAAAAACAATTCTTTACCTTTTTAAAAGCATTTTTGCAATTGGAAGTATTTGTCTATGACTAATGGTTTAGAAATTAGCCATTGGCCACCTTTGAGAGTGGACACCCTGTATAAATATATATATATATACATTACAGCATAATGGACTTCGGGACATAAAAGTCTTCAAATTTTCTGAAAATAAATTTCTATTAAATTTTTCAATATTAAATATTAATATTAAATATTAAAAAATATATATTAGGATATTAGGATATAAATAATATATGTTAGGATTAATATTCAGGAAATATTAATTTTTTCAATTTAGTTTATTTTCAAAATCTAGTTTCGTGCAATGGTTGACATGTTGCTTCATGATGGGGTTTTTTCACAATTTCTCACGTTTAAATTGCTATAACTCAAGAACTGTTAAAGATAAAAGGTTCAAGATTAGAACTCATCATTTTCAATAATTTTACTTTAATTCAAATACAGCAAATTTGAAAAAAAAAGTATTTACTTTTTAAAATATGATTTTTAAAAAATTACATCATTTTTAAAAGGTTTTATCTTTAATTGGTTTTCTTTTTATTTAAATTAATATTTTTAAAATGCTGAATCAAAATTAAAACTTACCTATTTCTGTATATTTAAATGAAAAAAAAATGTACAAATAACATTTCAGGTTATACCGCTATCATTACCAAACTTTTTTATTAAATTTAAAATTTAGAAAAAACATCTGAGAAGTTTTATCAAGTGATTTTGTTTACAAATAATAAAATTAATCATCACGAAAAATTAAAAAAAATTTAACACAATAAATAAAAATTATTTTTAAGTATGTCCCAGACCCCTTAAGACGCAACACAAGTCACAGAAAATGTCCCGGATGATAATGTTAAGTCTATGGAGGCGTTTTTTTTCAAATATCTCTCTCAAATTTTAATATTTTTGCATGATTTTTTCCCATGGGATAGCTGAGGACGATCCACACTGAAAAAGACCCTGATGATAATGTAAAGTCTATGGGCACGTTCTTTTCAAATATCTCGGTAAATTTTAGTATTTTTACCTGATTTGTTTTTGCATAGGATAGCTGAGGACAACCCACAATCGGCCAAGTTTTTACTTCTTCGATTTTTGTTACTTTTTTTAATATTAGGACAGTTTCTGTTTCACAACCAGTTCAAATCAGTTCTGAAAGTTAAAGAATTTTTAGGTGCGTTCGTAATTATGTAAATACGTAGCACCTATTGTTGTCGCTCAGTCCGTCCGTCTGTCCGTCCGCATATAACAACGCAAAAACTACCCAACCGAATCTTTTGAAATTTAAAATATATAATTATAACATAATTTTGTCGAGTCATTTCAAATTTTATGAAAATAGGATGGATAGATCAATTACAGGGAGAATCAAAATGATTCCGTTACATTACGGTTAATGGGGAAAAAAGTTTCAAATGCATTTTAATAGCTTGAAATTTAAAACATATAATTATTGCGCAATTTTGTCGAGTCATGTCAAATGTTATGAAAGTTGGATGCATAGATCATTTACAGGGACAATCAAAGTATTCCACTACATTACGCTCAATTGGAAAAAAAAATTCAAACGCATTTTAATGATGTTACACTCATTCAAACATAATATAATTTGCATGAATCTATGAAATATATGCTAAAATATGCATTCTGTACTATCTGTGATGCAAAGAATTTTTATTATTAAATTACAGAGCCACACAAAAGTATTCCACTACATAATGCTATACGGGGAAACTTTGTTTGGGGCGTGTTTTAATTATATTCAACTATTTCACATTTTATGAATAAGATATACGTTGCTGAGGTGTAATAAAAATTACTTCCTGCATATTTACAGAAACACAAAGATTTCGACTACTATACTGTATCCGAAGTACGCTGTACTATATCATCAAGATCTGAATATTTTTAAAAATTCGTTATCGTACGAACGCACCTCATTTGCTACGTTCACGTGCAATTTCCAACTTGTTTCTGTTAAATCTGAAACCAATATCAAAAAAGAAAAAACTAGGCCGGTTTTAAATCATCCTCAGCTATACTATGGAAAAAATCAAGTAAAAATATTAAAATTTGAGCGAAATATTTGAAAAGAACGCCCTCATACATTATCATCCGGGTTGACTTACATTGTCATCCGGGTCTTTTTCTGTGACTAGTGTTGCGCCTGCATCGCAAAGGATTAAAAGGTGGTAATACAAACAAAATGACTTCTATAAAAGATACACAGATTATAGAGAGCTCCACAAGTTATTCCACTTGGAAATTTAAAATGAAGATACTTCTTATAAAAAAGGATCTTGTTGAGATCGTCACTGAAACACCACGAACCCCAACTACAACCATTGCCAACTAGATTTATAACGGCCTGCTCATTTCGCTAAAAACCGCCGAAAAATGAAGCTAGATTCAGCTTCAAACCTTGAACCATTTCATTGGACCACGTGGCACAAACCCTGCCCAAATTAGCAATGTATGTGCTGATTTCTGTTCTGACCACCATGGTCATTGTTTTGGTTCAAGGTTTGCACGATTGTTCAGAATAACTTGGGCAAGGTATCAGAGTCCTCTGGCAGGATACTTCGTATATCAATCTCAAATAAATGGACCGTATAGTATAGATCTAGTTGGCCATGCTACAACTAATTGGTCTAAAAAGAATCAGAAGGTCAGGGCTATTATTAATCTCAGAATAGAATACAATCAGAAAAATATTCAAAACGCGACAGAAATTTGGAATATTTTAGATTCGATCCACGAAAGTAGTAATTTATCCTGTAAGTTTTATTTACTACGCAAGCTGTACATGGAGGTGGCGATATGGTATAACATATTACAAATATGCTAAAAGTCGTTGATAAATTATCCGTTATAATTGAAAACATAAAATATACTCATATCTCAGTTTTTTGCTCGAAACGATTAAAATGCATTAATTAAACGAATAAAATGCTCAAAAATGCAAAAAAAAAAAAAAAAAAAAAAAAAAAAAAAAAATATGGCAAGAAATGTGAAAATTCACGTATTAAATATTCTAGATTTTCAAGCGTAATTTCACTGCTGCAAATTAATTGAGAAATTGATTAATATTAAATATATATGTGATTTACCGATGCTGGGTTTCTTGGTGTCTCATCCGCAGGATTGGGTGCTCATGAAGAAGGTTCCATCTCGTGCAGTGAATTGCAGCCTAACCAACTTATGAAGTGAGAAATGTTAAGCTGGGCTTCGTCCTCGTAGCTTAAATGATAGAGCATTTGGAGCGCTATTCCAAGAGTTCCGGGTTCGATACCCTACTTGGACTTTTTCACTAAGTTGGTTCTACGCTTAATTAGCAATGTGAAAATTCACGTATTAAATATTCTAAAAAAATAATAGAAATGACATAGTCATTCTGTAGCATTTCAACAATCGGATACTGAACTTCAATCTGGGTACAACCCTCAAAATATGCTCATTTTAAAATAATTAATTTCTCGGGAACCGATAGCACGAATTTCAAGAAAATTTATTTTTAGGCTGATTGATGAGTGTAAAATTCATTTATGGTTAAAAATTGGGTGTTGCGATTAAAAAAAGAAAGTTTGAATTCATTTTTATATTTAGATGGCCCCTAAATCAAATGTTCTATAAATTATTTAAAAGTAGAGTTTATTTACATTCGTTTGACACCAGAAACTTTTTCCTACAATAATTTGTTGCATATTTAAAAATGTATTCTTTATTCTTATTTTTCCCTCGACTGTACGTATTTTTATACACACTTTTAAGCTCCCAGTGTCTCAAAAATTAGTTCAACATCTGAAAATATCACAATAAAAAATAATCTCAGTAATGTTATAAGTTTTATTTAAATGAGATTTTTTTAAATATGCCTTAAAAAAATGAAGAAGCAGATGAAATATGTTCGTATTTAATACAATCTAAAGCATTTTTAATCAAACTTCATAATAAAGAGAACTCAGATTCATAAAGAAGATTTTGCTCCACAAAGACATATACTGTCTGCATAAGTTATGCTCATTTGCATAAAAATGATTTAAAGGAAGAAGATGGGGGATTTTTTAATACTTAGGAGGTGAATCTCGAAAAAGTCATTATTAGCACTCAATGAATTCATGAGAGATAGAAAATATTTAATATACAAATTGGCTTCTCTTTCAGTATTAGAGAAGGTATAATTTTTTAAATAGTAGAAAAATTCAAAAAATGTTTAACCTTCCGTCAGGCTCGCCACCGCGCCGTTGTAAAAGGTATAACATTCACTTTTCTTTTTCTTTAAAACAAAATTCAAGCAGTAATGGGTGTTAATAACCATTTGTATTTGTTTATTGAATCTTTTTACCCAGTTCCTGGAAGTTATTTGAATTTAAGATTGAGTAAATAGACTAAATAAATCATTTTAATCTGTTAACAGTGCTTGAAATGCGCAAGGTTTATCTGTAAACAGCCTTCAAAAAAGCAAATATTATGTTTAATATGGGAAGCGACTAATAATATGAAATATAGGACTAATTTTATATATCCGAAATTACTTAATTATTGTTTAGTAATTCATTATTAATTCTTATTCTTTGTGATTTTAGTAGCAAGCAGCTTTTTATACATCTAAACTCCTGTTTTAGTATGTTATAACTAAAAAGTATATTGCGGAATGCTTTCATAAATTGTGATCAGAAATAACTTATATGGTATTTGTAAGTTTTATTATTTGTAAAATTAAAATAAAGCAGCAATAATTAATTGTTTTTTGCCTGTTCTAAAATTTACAACGCTCGCCCGCTTATGTGATGAAAATTTGCGCGCCCGACGAAAGATTACCAAGAAATGAAATAACATGACAGTATTTTAATGATAACATTCTATCTAAAATTTAAAAATCAGAACAGCATCACTGTACCTCATTTTAACACAAGAGCATTAATCTCTTCATATTCCAGAGTTTATTTGTGTATTTTTTAAAATTTCAGTTAAGGATTTGCATAAAGAAACTAATAACTAAATAAATATTAAACAGCGAAAAATGTAATTTTTTTTGTACGTTTGATAATTAATATGAATTATAATATATTATGAATAAAATTTGATGATACATCGGGATACAAAAAAGTAAACATTTTTTGACAATTTTAAAGTTTTGTTTACTTGCAAAAACATTTTGCAAGTAAAACATTTAAAAGCATAAAATGAATATATATTCAGTATATATTTTTTTATAACTAATGGACTCTTCAAATGATATTTTTACGCGCAGTAAAATTATTTAGGTATTCATTTTTGTACATTTCTTTTTCAAGCTATTTTTATCACGTAGCTCGCTTAAACAGCGTTATAATAATCAAGTTTGATACTTGTTTAGTTCTGCTATATGTAAGGCTCCATTTACACCGATTTCTTATCAAACGGAAAAAAATTGTAAAAATTTATTCCTATTATATACATCAGGTCTAAAGAAGTTATGTATTTATTTTTCATTCATAAATTAAATTGATATTTCAGAATTAATAATATTTTAATGTGTACGAAATCCTTCTTAATTTTTTTTCGTAAAATAGTATTGCTCTTCAGTGAGTGAGAAAATATACATTCGACCCAATTAGCAGCCATTTCCCACAATAAATAAATAAAATGTATTGAATAAAAAAATAAAATGATACAATTCAGCCTACTTGGAAGCTCTGTTTATTAAGAATCACACAGTAAAAGAATAATTTTGCAGTAAAAGTAATTGGTTCAGTAAATTTAATGGCTATTTGTTACCGATAAACGCTTTTCTTTTAGTGTATTTGAAAAGTTTGAATTATCATAAAAAATAAAATACAATTAAGTAGTATATATATTTTAAATACTGGTTTAACATTAAGTAATAGTTGTTGCCTGGTGCAATATGATAAAGTTAAAATTATTTTCAACGTTAAAATACCAGAATATTCGTATTCCAAGCATACCGGTTTCGGTAGCATATAGCATACCTTCCTCAGTGCTAAAGATAGTGGAAATTTGCTCATATATATACAGGGAGGATAGGGATTCAAGCAACAAGTTTCTTGACCAATAGGAAAACTGAGGATCCTAGGCAACAGCCAATAGGAAAACAGGGAACAGCAGTAGGAAAATTGGGTGGAAAATGGAAAAGATATTGCGAGAATTGCATTAAAAGATTAAGAAAAATTAGTTTTAATGTAATATTTCCAACAGTCTGATAATGGTGGAATAGCAAAATCACAATTAACGAGATTAGCAAGATTTTTATGGATATAGAAAGCTTCAAGGAAGTTAAGTTCTTGTAGAAGTAGGTTTAGTTAGTATCTTAACCGAATTGAAGTCAAAAGCATGACTCGTCTCCCAGCAATGGAAATCCCTTTCTAAATTACAAAACTCTCACTCCTCAAACTCATCTCAGTCTTCTACTCGTTCCAATATTAGCATTGTCTTACTTTTCTTTCCAAAATCAAGTTTTTCCATTGCTGAAATTCTTAGTCGGTTCGATTTCAAAATAATTTTTACTCCTACTAATAAACTCACCCTTTCCAACCTTAAAGATCCTGTTGAATTATCAAATTCATGGGGTATTTACAATATTAACTGTCAGTGTGGTCTTTCTTACATTGGTCAAACCAAACGCAGTCTAAAATTTCGTATTAAAGAACATAAGCAATATATTGAAAAACAAAAAATCAAGAAATCCTCAATCGCAAAACATTGCTGGGAGACGAGTCATGCTTTTGACTTCAATTCGGTTAAGATACTAACTAAACCTACTTCTATACAAGAACTTAACTTCCTTGAAGCTTTCCATATCTATAAAAATCTTGCTAATCTCGTTAATTGTGATTTTGCTATTCCACCATTATCAGACTGTTGGAAATATTACATTAAAACTAATTTTTCTTAATCTTTTAATGCAATTCTCGCAATATCTTTTCCATTTTCCACCCAATTTTCCTATTGTTGTTCCCTGTTTTCCTATTGGCTGTTGCCTAGGATCCTCTGTTTTCCTATTGGTCAAGAAACTTGTTGCTTGAATCCCTATCCTCCCTGTATATATATGAGCAAATTTCCACTATCTTTAGCACTGAGGAAGGTATGCTATATGCTACCGAAACCGGTATGCTTGGAATACGAATATTCTGGTGTTTTAACGTTGAAAATAATTTTAACTGGTTTAACATATTTAATCGTCATTATTAAGCAAAAAGAACTAAATATGAAGAACTTCCTTATCCAGTGCTCTTTACTTTGACGGGCTGCGTGCATATTATTTGTATGTCTTTTTCAATGGAATAGAAAACTTTGTGTACAAATTGAATGCAATGAAATTGAAATATACGCAATCCTAGTTGGTTTTAGTACATCTAACAAAGCTACAAAGCTACAAAGCAACGAAGTTATAAAGCTACAAAGCATGTTATTGCTAAAGCTACACCCAGAAAAAAGTTGTATTGAATCAACAAAAATTTGTTTGGTCCAACGAATCTTTTCGTTTAAATACGGGTCAATGGAAATTTCATTTAAATAAACATTTTTTTTCAATTTGTTGTCTACAAATTTCATCCAAAATGCATAATAAAATCATTAATCCTTCTCAATTTAAAAAGTTTTTATTACCCAAAAATTACGTTAATCCTTTTTAGCAATATAAGTCAATTAAACAAAATTACGTGAGTGAGTTATGGCTACTGCACACCAATTTAAAATTTGCAAAAACAATAAAATTTTGTTGAAATTACAAATTGAAAATGCAAAACTTTAGCAATACTCAAATAAATTTGATGAAATTTTGTTAAAATTTTATAAGAGTGTTAACATTATTATTTTTTTTTTGTCTGAGCAACAAAACGGATTTTCTACTTTAACTGAAAAATTCGCTTAAAGGAACAAAAATGTACTCATTAAAATATGTTTTATAGTTTTAATCAATTCCTTTTTCTGGGTTTACAAAGCTTTAAAGGCTAACTCTTCGAGGTCTTTATCCATCAATTATCATTACTGTTGTTATTTATTTTAAATTGACCACGAGACCTTTTGAATAATAGAGCTGAGTGGAAAAGATAAAAAAAATGTCACTAATTTTAAAGTATTAAAAGTCAAATAATGTGCAATTAATATTTACTTCTTCCTCTCAGACTAAATCATATGCACCGAATAGTCATTACATTATGATCATTTGTTTAACCCTTTCAGGGACAAGGTATTTCTGCTGCAAAAATGTTCATGTAATTGATTTACACTGCAATTCAATAACAAATTTATTTGAAAATAATGAAGAGCTCTTTTTCACGTATATTATAAGATCGAAATTGTACTAAAAATTTACTGGTGCCAGTTCGCAATTGGAAGAGCAAAATTAGCCGTTTGCAGACTGCAAACGGCGCCCCTGAAAGAGTTAATACGACGTAGGATAAACGTACGTCCTCAAAAATACCAAAATGACAGTGACTCAACAAAGTGCCTATAGGAAATCTAAGGTATCTGGTACCAATCTCTCATTAATTGGTCCTGCAATTAACGCAATTGCGAGGTAATAGTACTTTCTAATTTTTCTTGGATTTCACACTAATGTCTATTATGAACTGTTATTTGATTTTGTAAAACATTATTATGATTAAATAAAATAAATAATGATTTAAGAATTTTATTATTGTTTATAATTAAGCCAATTATTGCCTTGTCAAAATGCTTTTGAACGCTTTTGTATATTGAATTTTATCACTATTCTTATATATTAAACTGCTTTATAATATCTCTTATTAAAAAAATAGTTTTTAGAAGTAATTTTTATTATAAAGTAGTCTTTGTAATAAAGTTTTCTGAACGAAGAAAGATTTCAGTTCCACCTATACCTTAAAATAACATATTATTAAATAATGAAAAGAAAATCTAAAAATATCTCTAATAAAGATTGTCTCATTGTATTTAAAAAAAATTCCATAACACAAACTCAAATTTATAAGACAATTTTTACTTCACAAAAATAGTTTCAGCCGGCATAATTTATGTTCATTTGCATGTAATGGTTTTAAAATCCCAAAACAAATTGTATTTTTTTATGACCAGAAAAAAACTCTAAACACTGATTATAATTGAGAAAGAATTCTAGAGATTAAAAATATTTAATATGCAAATTAGCTGTCCTTTACTTCTTCGAAAAGCTGTGACTTTTTTTTTCTTTTGTAAAAATAAAGAAACAAAAAGAAATCTGAAATGTCTCATAAGAGAAAAAAATGTAGCACAATATTCTAATGAAAATGTTTTATTTAACGTCCATAAATTAAACCAGCAGATTTCCATTTTATAGCTTGTATATATTATTGACTTTTTTAAATTTTTATGAAATAAGTTAGAAAAATAAGATAATTCAACCTTTCTCCCTACTTTTAAGAAGCATTTTTCATGTCGAATTTTGTTTTTTATTGGGTTGGGGAAAAAGTAATTTCGTTTTTTGCCAATAGATAGTTTTAAAGTCGTATATCTCGAGTACTACTTACTCAATTAAGCCATACTATACAGCATTTGAAAGGTAACAGTTTCTAGCACATTTTAAATGTAAAGTTATTATCATCTGTTTAATCAGTCAAAAGTTATTACGTTTTAAAAAGAGAGATTCCAGAAGATCATTTTCGTCACATTTTAGTTTTTTATTTCTAAAAAGAGAAAAATTCGGCTCAGGTTCATCGAAAATTGCGTGGCGTTTATGGTGATCGATGCTTAAGTAAACGCCAAAGTCAGAATTTGGTTGGCTCGTTTTCGTTCCGAAAATTTCGATGTTAAAGATGAACATTTCCCTGGCCAGCCTATCGTTGAAAAAGTCGATGCAATTTTTTAAAAAATCGAAGTAGACTGACGTATTTTTTCCTGCTAGATTGCTACGGAACTAAACATGGACCATAAAACACTTTTGAACCATTTACAAAAAATTTAATACCAAAAGAAACTCGATACTTGGGTTCCCCATGAGTTTGCAGTGAAAAAGATTGATGGACAAAGTTTCCATTGGGAATTGCTACTGATACGGAACAAAATCAAGCCATTTTTGAAACAAATGATTATGAGTGATGAAAAGTGAATCACGTACGACAACAATGTGCGAAAAAGATCGTGGTCGAAGCTTCACAAACGATGGTAAAGCCCGGATGCATATTTCAGATGTGTATATTGCTGGGACGATTACTGTTTCTAAACCAATAGGAGAGCGTCATTATCACGGTCAAGTACACGCCCACACAGTTTGATTGACAGGAACTCGTGGACAATTGACGATGCTAATTATAACGATAATCTGTTGCGGATGAAAGTGAGCTGACTGGCTGAATGGTTAGAGCGTCGAGCTTGAAACCGGAGAATATGGGTTCGAGTCCATCGCGGGCCGAGAGTCCGTTGGTGACTTTTTTTTTTTTAATTATTGGAGGCTGTCTTTTATTAATAAATAAGACATTAAAAAAATATTTCAAACCCTTTTAATATTCTAAATATCGTTCCAAAATGATTTATATATATATTAAACAAATGGGAAAAAAAGTATTCTGCGAAAATATCCGTATAAGCAAAATTCTTACTTTAATTTTTATTTATTTATTTATTTCAGGATCAGAGGAAGTATAATTTCTAATTGAAGTAAATAAAATTCAGTCATTTTGAAAAAAAAAAAATTCTTTCGTACCTTTAATTTTTAATTACCGAGTACAAATTCAAACAATCCGAGTACAAATAAATAATAAACACACACGATCAATTGTCCACGAGTTCCTGTCAATCAAACTGTGTGGGCGTGTACTTGACCGTGATAATGACGGTCTCCTATTGGTTTAGAAACAGTAATCGTCCCAGCAATATACACATCTGAAATATGCAGCCCGGATTGACGCCAAAGAAGGTGATGCTGATTGTTTGGTGCGAATGAAAAGGAATTGTCCATCATGAGCTGCTCTAACCTGGCAAAACCATTAATTCAACTATCTACTGTGAACAAAAAATGCAATTGAAGCAGGTGATTAAAAAAACCTGTCCGAAATTGATCAATAGGAAAAGCGTTGTCTTCCATCACGACATCGCTAAGCGACACACATGTTTAGTCTCTCGGCAAAAACTGAGAGAGCTTGGTTGGGAGGTTTTGATTCACTCACCATATAATCTGGACCTAGATGCAACCAATTACCATCTGTTCCACCCTCTGCGGAACTCTCTTAATGGTGTTCAGCTAGCTTCAAAAAAGGCTTGTGAAAATCACTTTGTTCAGTTTTTTGCCCCGAACTCGCAGAAATTCTACAGTGACGGAATTATGGTTTTACCAGTAAAAAGACAAAAGGTCATCGAACAAAACACCACATATATTACTGATCAGCTTTTTTAATTTATATAAATAAATTCAGTTTGAAAAATACGAAAAAAAGCGAAATTACTTTTTTCCCAACCCAATAATTATTATTTTTAAAACACATGGTATTATAATTGGTTGATTTAATTTTTAATTTTAAAAGATATCAATGCTTGTATTTTATTACTAAAAATAAATTGATCTAGTTTATGAACAATATACAAAAATTAATATTTAAAACCCCACCAATATTGTAAAAATACCCGTCAAAGCATCTTATGTTTTGGTAAATATCGTCTGCATTCATTTATGTGGAAAAAAGCTCCAGTAAGAAATTGTATTATTCGTTACCATGGTAATTTATTCTTCTTACACTGTTAAAAATCTGCTGCATTTTGTTGCAACGCACTCCCTTGCTTGTATAGAAAACGGTTACTTGACCGTGAAATGGAGCTTTCTCACTGGTTGGAATAGAGATATCATATACAAACGATGGAGTGCGTTGCAACAAAATGCAGCATATTTTTAACAGTTGTATTTTATGTTTTTGGCAGCATTCTCTGTTTTAAGTAGCTTTCATTACAAAAAGTAAAAAGCTACCTATTGCAGCCGTCCGGAGGAAAGCACTTCCGGAATATTTTGGTATATTTTCACCGATCATGACCCCCAGACCCCAAAACCACCCTCCGTTCAAATGTTGACATATATATATATATATATATATATATATATTTCATTTTATTTTATTTATTTATTTATTCAAATATTCTCGTTTCACTATTTTTTTTTTTTTTTTTTTTTTTTTTTTTTTTTTTTTAATAATTCAATTCTATTCAAATCCTTCGTTTTGGTTTATTGTTTTATTGATAAAATCTATTGGTGAATTTTGTCTACTTTTAATGGTATTATATATATATAGTATATATATCTGATTTTTGTCATGCGATAACTAACGTATTTATGAACAGATTTGAATGAAACTTGGTATGTACATGGTACATACAAATGTCTCGACCGAGTTCGTTGGTCAGCATCATCCGCCATTTTGTTTCAAAATGGCGGCCATTTTAAATTTTTTAAAAAATTTAAAAATTAAAATTAAATGCGAAAAATCAAAATTTGAAAAATATTTTTCTTTTACGTGTTAGAACTTAAAACAACAATTCCAGAACACTTTTTATTTTGTCTATATCTTACAAAATGATTGAGTTGTAGCACTTTGAATTTTTCTTATGGCTGACATTTTGAAACGATCTGATATTTGTCACGTGATAACACGCGTATTTATGAACCGATTTCAATGAAACTTGGTATGTACATAGTACATACAAGTGTCTCGACCGAGTTCGTTGGCCAACATCATCCACCATTTTGTTTCAAAATGGTGACCATTTTAAATTTAAAAAAAAAAATTTAATTAAAAATTAAATGCGAAAAAATTAAAAGTTGAAAAATATTTTTCTTTTACGTGTTAAAACTTAAAACAACTATTCCAGAACACTTTTTATTTTGTCTATATCTTAAAAAATGATTGAGTTATAGCACTTTTAATTTTGATTATGGCTGACATTTTGAAACGGTCTGATCTGAACAATCCACCATGTTGCTTTAAAATGGCATACACTTCATGATATCGTGGAATTTGGTGACTCTCTAAATCGCTTAAAATAAAACCAGGTTGAATAAAAGATGACTAATTTCTAAAAATTCCTATTAATATTCAGTCTTGACAAAAACTAGTATTCAATCTTATAAAATCTGTAATTTTATAAGTTTATTTCCACTAATTTCAGCTTAGTATTTTTGAACAATGTAACTTACTTTAAAATAAATAAATAAATATGTAAGTATATGAAAGCTACCTCTTCCTCCCGGCATTGCCGGAAGGACTTTTTGATTTTAAGTTTGTGTTTTTATTCGAGTATGGAAAGATGATAGAATGTTGTAAGCCGGGTGTGGCTCATTGTATGATGTGAAAACTTCAAGATTACAGTCAACTTCGTTGTGTCTAATGGAGGATATTCCATTTACGTTTTGATCACGTGGTCAAGGCAAAAGTTTCTAGCGTAAAGAAGAGAAAGCTTCGTTAGATGCAATGTAAATCCCCACCAGCCAATGAAACAGTTCATAGGGAAAGCAGTAGCAGCCTCACTGCTTATCAGTTAGAAGTTCTTTGGGTAAATTACCGGTACCACGTGACCTTTTATAGCCTCGAACGCAGATTTGGAATATATTCTCCATTCAAAGAACCATCATGTGTTATATTTTGTATTAGTTTAAAACCTCTACGAACAACTTAGAAATTCAGTTATAATCAAATTTAGCGTTTAAAACATTTTTATTTAAGCTAATCGAACAGGAATGTGGCATTATCACTTCACTAATTATGAATGGACTACTCAGCGAATAATCAAGATTAATCATTAACTAACTAGATGGCAGATGCTAAAATAAATGGTCAACTGCAAGAACTAATCGCGCTCAGTAATTCAGTGCAGTAAATGTATGATTTATTTACTGTATCTCTCGATTCTAAAAAAAAAGTAATTCCAGCTGTCGCCGCCGCTGACAATGACTTTTTAGGTACTACTTGATTATCCCGTCGACCAAAAATCTAACGCTAAATTTCGGGATTAAATGCCAATAATGAATCATCGTAAATGTCATATTACTTAACATTAAACATAATACACGTGTTTGCTATGTTAGCAAATGATTTTTAATTCGACCTTTTTATCTGTATTTTTATTAATGTTTTAATAAATTATTTTTTCTTCGTTATTTAAAAAAAGCGTCAATTTGTACAATTTGACTAATAATTTGGCGGTTTGTATTATTTAACGAAATTGGTCGATGGGATAACCAAGTAGTACCATTTTTTCTTTAGAAGGATTCAGATTGTATAAGAAAAACATCAAGAAAATGACACAGATCATTAAACATTATAAATATTCAGGCTATTAAAATAATCATTCAATATCAATGCAGAAATAATATCTCCAAATTCAAATCGGGAGGTCAGCATTCGAATTTAATTTATTTCATTGTGTAAGCGTTTTATATCTATCTATCTATGTTATTATCTATGTGTGTGTCCCATAGCTAAACAACACTGATTTAAAGTTGCCTATAAGTAAAACTATTGTTCAGAAATCTGCGAAATTTTTTTAAAGACTTTTTAACATATACGTCCTCAAAAATACCAAAATGACAGTGACTCAACAAAGTGCCTATAGGAAATCTGAGGTATCTGGTACCAATCTCTCATTAATTGGTCCTGCAATTAACGCAATTGCGAGGTAATAGTATTTTCTAATTTTTCTTGGATTTCACATTATTGTCTATTATGAACAAAGATAGTTCAAAATTCCTCAGCGAAAGGTGGTGTTTTTTTTTTACACATTTATTATTTGTTACTATACTTTACTATAGTTTTTGTTCATTAACTTTTTCTGGTGATAAAGATAGCATTTCACGATATGCTCTTACTAGGAAACGTTTCCAGGTGTAAGTTAGGGATTTGGACGAGTGTGGTATTAAAAGAAAAATCGCGTCATGTACGTGAAAAAGTGCAATGGAACTACCGGTTTGAATCTAACCGTTTTCGAGATATCAGCACTTGAATAAATAAATAAATTGACAGGCAAGTATATAAATTAAAGTTAAAATTATTTTCAACGTTAGAATACCAGAATATTCGTATTCCAAGCATACCTGTTTCGGTAGCATATAGCATATTTTTCTCAGTGCTACCTTCCTCAGAGCACTGAGGAAGGTATGCTATATGCTACCGAAACCGGTATGCTTGGAATACGAATATTCTGGTGTTCTAACGTTGAAAATAATTTTAACTTTATCATATTGCACCAGGCAACAACCTATTACTTAAAGTATATAAATTATTCACAAGTCAAACCAGTCTTAAAAAAACATTCTATTTTACACATCATATGTACATATAGCTTATCCATTATGTCACGCCACACATTTGCCGAAAATTTGCATAATACAAAGTTGGAAATAACAAAAACCGATGAAAAACTCTCCCAATGCAAACGTACTCGAAAACTTCGTAGAATGCGAAGAGCCTGTCTAAAAGAGGGGAAATAACTGGCAATTTGTGGTTGCAAAAGATTTTGCTCGTAGCTCGGGAAAAGGTATTGGCAGAAAGATTAAAAACATTGCAAATAAATTTTTTATTTGCAAACAATTTATACACCTGCCTGTCAATTTATTTATCTATTCATTCACATTTCAAGTGCTAATTTCTCGAAAACGGTTGGACTCGGACGGGTAATTCCATTGCGCTTTTTAACATGACGAGATATTTATTTTGATACCACACTCGTCAAAATCCACAATTTACACCTGGAAAGGTTCCCTAGTTAGTGTTGGCTTTAAAAGTTAAATGTCAAAATAAATTTCAGATGCTTTAATAAGTTCGCGACTTTTATCAATCTCGTATTTTTTAGTTTTTCCACTTTCACTTGCATTTAAACAGTTTGCAAGAATTTCGATTGAGTATATAAAGGTATTCTAAATTGGTTTGAAGTCATTATGTGATCGATGTTCGGCCAATCAAAAAAAATTTTTTCAGAGATTTTTTGCAGTCCCGTTTTTCCCCACTAGCTAAAATTATGCAAATTCAATATATGATTTTCTTTGCTTTTTAAGACGTTGGCCGAGGATCGAAAGTTGGTGTTTTTCTCAGAGCTGTTTTTCTTATGCATCCATTTAAGTACTGCCGGTATGTTTATCGTGCGTTATAGAAGTACAGTTAAGACTAGTTAGTTTTCATCATGTTTAATTCTTTTAGCATCAGTGTTAGTTTAAATGTTTGTGTTCTGTGGAGATTGTGATGTTAAAGTATTGTTAATAAAAAGATGTCTCCAAGAACTTTTGCTTATCTCTAAGACTTCCACTACACAACTCTGCTAATTTACACTTAAATTTAGATATATAAGAGAGGGGGGGGGGGTCATCAGTAAACATTTCCCACAAAGCAATCAACAGTGGATCAAGCCACCTTACGATTGCATATGGTATCTGAAAATGAAGGCAATTATGTGGAATATGTTTTGTTTTAATGTAATTTGTGAGATATATAAATATATGCTAAATGTATAATTCATTTAAAAACGACTTCTGGTGAAGAAATTTTGAATCGTTTATTTGCTGAAAGAAATTCCTTTATTTTTATTATGTCCTTCAGAAAATTTCACAAGTTTATGATAAAAAGTTTCGTCTGTAACCAATTTTAAAATAGGATCGCTCAATCATGAGCAACCTGTATGTAGGGGACAGTGGAGTAGAATGAGATACTTTTTACAAAATAAGTCAATAAATCAATTTTGATTTTCATAAAAACAAAAATTTCACTTTGTAGAATACAAGCTGAAACACTTTTTTATTGTCCTTGAACATTATAGATGCATTACATTAAAAAAAAAAATTATAATTAAAAAATTTTTAAGGCTCAAAATGTGTCCTATACTATACCTCCCTACTAACAGGGAAGTATGGAATAACTTAAAACAAAGTATATAGAAACACAAATAGTCTAGTATTCACCACATATGCGGTCTAACGAAGATTGTTCGTTTTATATAAATATATTATTTGAAATATAAATAGTAATAATTTTCCAATCATTTGTGGAGCTGGAAATTTTAACAGTATGTCTATCTGTATTCTTGACATAACTTTATGTCAAGTAGTAAAATAAAATGAATTATCCAGTTTTCATTCTTTTTTTCGTAAAAATTATACTTTCTAACTAAAATTGTCCTTAAATTATTCCTAGATAATTTATGATTACTAACTTAGCATAATACTTAAAAAAAATAATAATTTACACCACTGTCAACATTATTATTAGACCAATTGATTTCTTGCATTAAAAATGTTTGATGTTTAGTGTAAATGCGAAAAAGAGAATGTCTGTGTCACTATATTTTCATGACTAAGAAGTTTTTGAAATCTAAATAGTATTCCTTTTTTGCTTTCATTTCTTGTTTATTTTATGTCTCAGGCTTACGTTTTTAAATATTCTCTGTTCAATCTTTCAATTATTTCTTTTTTAACTATAATTCATTTTATTAAAATATTTGCAAATTATTAGTAACTTACATTTATCCTTTTCAAAATAAGAAAATGGACTTGTACCATTCCTCCCTTTGCTGGTATATCCCATTTCTTTCCACATTCCTACTTTTATGTTAAGCTGCTTGTATAAAAAAAATGCTGCTTTTACGTTCAGTTTAAATTATAGATAATATACAGTATTATGCTCTATAAATAGGAAAACTATTAAATATACACATAAACAAGTTATTAATATACAGCAAGCATATAAGTTATATGAAGAAAATTTACTTTTGATTTTTGAAATAATTTTTTTTCTTCGTACTAATGTAAGCTTATACAGATCAGCAAATTATTTTCTACAGAAGATTGGGCTACCGCTGCTTCATCTCGTGATCTAGTGTGTGGTAGATGAAATGTTTAGAATCAGACGTAAGGAGAAAAATCTGCAGTCCCATTCCACCCCAATCTCCCTGTATACAGAGTGATAAAAAAAGGTGGACAAATTGATATGCCAAATTAGACATAAGACAAGGATAAAAAATCATGTAGGAACATAGGGCCGCAAACCACTTATTGAGTCAGAAATACAGGGTGTTTCATCCTAATTTAATTTTTGTTGACAGTAAAAAATTTCAGAAAACTAAAGTATATTATAATAAAACATTTAACAGACATTTTCAGCTTTGTTTTAAATGTGATAACACCAAACAAAAGTAGTAGAAGTTTGCATTATGCGCACCAGCAATATGCACTTGGCACCTCACATTTTGGACTGTGATAATCAGTTTATACGGTATCATTGATAAATATGTTTTTCCAGATCTTTTCGAAACATTATCACATTTCACACAAAATAATGTACATATCGTTGCGTTTTAATTAAAATATTTTTATTTTCCTCGAATTTTTTTCTTATTAACCGGATGTAGCTAGAATGAAACACCCTATATTGGTCACTCAATAAGTACTTTGCGACCCTATGTTCCTATGTGATTTTTTATCCTTGTTGTATGCTTGATTTGTTATATAATTTTGTCCACGTTTTTTTCCAATATCACCCTGTATACGTATACATATAATCTTTGGGTCACATTGTTCGGTACGTTGAGTTGTTTTTGTTTTCTCTTGTGCTTTCTGAATTGTTTTCACACAGATTCTAAAAGTGCCTTTTTTGAAGTTAAACAAGAAAGAAAAATCACGCGTTAAGTATAGACTATGAAACATTTTCCAATACTTCCTAAAATCTTTAACAAAACTTCGTTAATTACGGGAATAAGTTGAATAAGATAACTTAGTAAATAGTTTAGAAAAAAAATAAAGCATTTAAAAACCTGATTTTAGCAGTAATTTTCCATAGCCAAATATACATTCCAATTCTTTGGAACAGCGCTGTATTTGATCAGTAGGCTAATATATACAGTCGGCTCTCGTTAATTCGAAATTATATAAATCGAATATTTGCTTAATTCGAACTAAAGATGAAGTCCCAAAATTTTCAATGGCAGAATAACGTTAAAAATTTTCATTTATTCGAACTCATTTTCTCTTGATATCGTTTAATTCGAACTAACGGGAATTCTGTTTTTTTTATTTTTCCTTACCTTCTCGCAGACTTAAGATAATTAAAATAGCTTTTTTTCTTTCACTTTTGTCAGAATTGTTCTGAACTAGTATGCATACAATCCCATGCATTTGATATCCGCTTTCTTAGTGCCCCGTCTGCCCATTAATGACACTTCTACCCCTTCTTTCACTGTGCTTGTTCTTAATCTCTTAACTTGTTTAAGTATATATATCTTTTAATTAAATAATGAGTAATATTCTAATCATAACATTCAAAATAAATTTAAAAGTACTATAGCAATAACCTTTGTAATAATGTCCCTATAAACATATTTTCTTTTAATACTTTCCTTAATTCGAACATTTCTTGTGGTCCCAATGAGTTCGAATTAACGAGAGTCGATTGTATATACTTATATAATGGGGAAATTTAGTTTAAGGGGGCAAAAAGCATAACAGATTGACATTTAAGCAGAAACTAAGCACAATGGTTGACATTTCTCTTTCACAATTATTTACCAATAAAATGAAACATACTTAAATTTGTTTGGTCAGTCCTGTAGCTTACCTAATATGTTTAATATAGGATACTATTTAGCTAAACTTTAATTCAAATTAAAATGCTGTTAAAACTACCGATATCATAGTTCCAGAAATTAACATTCATACGCGTCCATATATCTAATTGTTTGCGTGGCCCTGCGTGTCATTTTATCTATATTCTACAAACATTTCTTGGTAAATTAAATGCTGTTAAGCATAAAAATGAATAACACATTTTAAAACCACTTTTAAGCAATTTAAGCTCATACTCAGTAATCTTTACGAATTCTTTTGTATAGCCATGTATATCAACTGTAGCACTTATACGTACCATAATGTATACATATATAGTGAAACATAAAAACGAATATCATAATTAAAAATGTATTTCCTGCCATCATCTCTATTATACAGTACTTAGGATGGAATATGTTTTCTGAAATCTTTTGCGTGGCTCTGTAAATGCTACAAACTTCATAATTTACATGAATTAACATATCGAAAGCCTTCATCCCGTATAGCAACTTTATTATACAAAAAATATTCGCAACAGAATTAAAATAAGTCGTTAACTATTTCCCTCTATATTATTATGTAACAGAATTCTTTTTTGTGGCCCTGTAGATAAATAATAACTATTCTTTGTACCGCATATTCTGCAGTCTGCATGTTGTAGTGCACTTCATAAATTCATGTTTTTTTATGTTCGAAACGTTGTAATATTTTTTTTCATTGGTCGTAATGTAATGGAAGATTTTTGACTGTCCTGGTAGATGAGCTAAATAAGCAACAAACTTCATTTGAAATAGGGGTCGTGCAAGGGTAAACGTTAATAATACACAAAATTTTCAGGGAAATCCGGGTATATTTACAAGAGTTAGAGCGCGGACTGATGGACAGACAAACCGAAATCCCAAACATTTTTCAACTTTGTTGAAAAGTGTTAAAAAAGTCAGTTTTCAATATACTATTTTTTCCTTCAAATGTTTATATATATATACTTTTGTGTTCGTTATCATTTGCCATTTTTGTTGACATGTTTTTAATCACAAACAACCAATTATTATTTTTTATTTTAGTAGTAAATATTTTTTAACAAAATTAAAGAAAAAAAAATTTTAAACACGAAATGACAATATATGACGTTATATTTTTTGTCTTTCACAATTTTGTCGTCCCATTTTTTTGTCCTGACGTACTCTTTCAGATCTTTAAGAAAAGTTTCTTTTTAGTTGCATTTGAAAGTGTCAAAATGCCAAATTCTTCATTTTGTTGCTAAATCCTTTTTTATTAAATTTACATATGAAGTTCCCTTATCGTGTTTTCTGAAATTTATGACAAACGATTGCAGTAAAAATTCTAGTTTAAAAATTAATTAAAAAAACATGTATAATTATTATCTTTCGAATTATTCCTTTATTAAAACAATGCACAAATGTATGATTATTTTCTTTTTGTTTATAACATTTGGAAAATGACATATAAAACCGAACATCCTTCACATGTTTCAGTATTTCATTCAATCCTTACTTCTTAACCTTCCTACCCCGAATGGGTCTAATCGACCCAGTCCTATAATGCGTTTCATTCAATTCAAACCAGAAAATTTTTCATAAAGTAAATTAAATAAATAACAAAAATATTTAAGTTATGTAAGTATGTCTAATGGATTTAAATAAAAATTCTTGTGTGAAATATTTTAATCAATTTTGAGTCAAATTTCAACAGGGTAGGAAGGTTAATATTCAATAATTATATCTGTAAACAAAATTATTTCAGAAAACTCACACTACAGTTTTACTGTATTTTGACTAAGCGCATCCAAATTGTTCCACATACGATAAAGGTACAAATAATGGCCACTAAAGGACATTAATAAGTACATTAATAACTCATTAATAACATAGTTAAAAAAAGCAATAGATTGAAATTTAGTTCTTAGACGGCTGTTTATTATTTTTTCATGTTAATTGTTGTTGTTGGCATTTTTGAAATCTCAAGAATAAGAGCAAATATTTTTTTTCCACACAATTAAAAAATATGTTGCTAAAAATACTCAACAAACTTCATGCGCAGAAGAAAATATTATTGTTTTACATTTCTGACATTTCTGACATTGAAATCATATTGTCTTCTTTCACAACTTTTATAATGTTCCATTTTTGTTGCATTCGAAACTGTCAAAATGTCAAAATTGCACTAAACTATTTTTAAATATTTATTTTGCAAGTGACATCTAATTTGCATATAAAATTCCATCTTCATGTTTTCTGAATCATGCGGCAAACGAATATAAGCTGCTTTTCAAAAGTTTTTTATTCAAAAAATATATTGTAAAAAAAGCTACCTTTCTTTATTTTTATTTATTTATTAATATTTGGGAAATAGTTTTATCCTTAGTAGAGAATTTGGAAATCTGAAGTATATCTGAAAGTTTTCATTTGTTGAATTCCGCAACTTACTTCATTTTATTTCATTTTATTTCTTTTCTGATTGGTCTATGTTTAATGTCCAAAATGGAATGCTTCTGTTTTTTTATTTTATTCGTTTTCTCATTGATCCATGCTTAATGTCTGGAAATGAAATACTTCTGTTGCCACGATGACAAAAAAAAAAAAAAAAAAAAAAAAAAAAAAAAAAGGATTAAAAACAACAAAAAAATTAATAGCTCAATGACAAATTTAGATACAAGTATCAAAGAAGTTGTATTTAAAAGTAAATCTTTTTCTGTTTATGACGGTGTAAAATTTAAAAATGTGCAATGTTTAGAAATTAAAAAAATTACATTACCGAAATTTGTTAAACTGAAATTTTATTTAATATTTATTTATAACTGGCCAAGAAATATTAACGTGTCCAGGCATATTAATAAAAGGTTGGGATCATCATAATACATTGTGATCATCATAAAAATTATTTTATTATTGTTTTTTTTTTTTTTTTTTTTTTTTTTTGTAGAAACCATTTATAGGTCTAAAATAAAGTCTTTGAAATTATTATTTTCCAAATAGTAGTTGAAATTAGTTAAATTACAATCAGTTAAATTAGTTAAATTAGTTTACAATTAGTTAAATTACAGCGTTCGTAATTATGTAAATACGTAGCACCTATTGTTGTCGCTCAGTCCGTCCGTCTGTCCGTCTGTCTGTCCGTCTGTCCGTCCGTCCGCATATAACAACGCAAAAACTACCCAACCGAATCGTTTGAAATTTATAATACATAATTATAACATAATTTTATCGAGTCATTTCAAATTTTATAAAAATCGGATGGATAGATCAATTACAGGGACAATCAAAAGGATTCCGTTACATTACGGTCAATGGGGAAAAAAGTTTCAAATGCATTTTAATCGTTTGAAATTTAAAACATATAATTATTGCGTAATTTTGTCGAGTCATTTCAAATGTTATGAAAATCGGATGCATAGATCAATTACAGGGACAATCAAAAGGATTCCGTTACATTACGGTCAATGGGGAAAAAAGTTTCAAATGCATTTTAATCGTTTGAAATTTAAAACATATAATTATTGCGTAATTTTGTCGAGTCATTTCAAATGTTATGAAAATCGGATGCATAGATCAATTACAGGGACAATCAAAAGGATTCCGTTACATTACGGTCAATTGGGAAAAAAGTTTCAAATGCATTTTAATCGTTTGATATTTAAAACATATAATTATTACGTAATTTTATCGAGTCATTTCAAATGTTATGAAAGTCGGATGCATAGATCATTTTTACAGGGACAATCAAAGGTATTCCATTACATTACAGTCAATGGGAAAAAAGTTTGAAATGCATTTTTATGATGTTACACTCATTCGAACATAATAGTATTGGCATGAATCTATGAAGTATATACAAAATAACGCATTCTGTACAATCTGTGATGCAAAGAATTTTTATTATTAAATTATGGGCCACACAAAAGTATTTCACTACATAATGCTATACGGGGAAACATTGTTTGAGGCGTGTTTTAATTATATTCAACTATTTCACATTTTATGAATAAGATATACGTTTCTGAGGTGTACTAAAAATTACTTTCTGTATATTTACAGGAACACAAGAAAGATTTCGACTACTATACTGTATCCGAAGTACGCTCTACTATATCAGCAAGATTTGAATATTTTTAAAAATTATTCGTTGTCGTAAGAACGCAACTCATTTGCTACGTTCACGTGCAATTTCCAACTTGTTTCAAATGCAGTTGGAACATTTTAACTGTCATTATTACTTTTTTTTGGTGCAAATCTATAGAACATAGCTTTTTTAAATGTCACAAATTTGTCACAAAAAACCTTTCTCAAAATTATTTAAAATAACTTTTAAAAGCATATTTTTGTGAAAAAGATTTTTTTTCCAAGTGAAATTTTGCACTTTAAATGGTTTTTATTTGTGTTAGAAATCCATCTAATGCAGAGAAATGGGAAAGCTTCAAAAGTTCCTTTTCATTTGTAATTGATAAACAACTGTTCTACTCTGTAGAATTTTAATGAATTAAATCTAAATACAGTAGACTTCCTCAAACCCACAACGCTAAAATCCACAACTTTCTAAAATCTGCACATAATTTACAGATGTAAACAATGAAACATTTAATTCAGATAAAGGGACAAAATTTCAATTTTATAATTTTATATTAATTCGATATGTATTTTAATTTGTGATTTTTGTTAATATTACTGAATTCGCGTTTTTCATTGAAGGAGGAATAAATTTGTTTCTGAAAAAATTCAAGATATTTTTGGTAACACTGGTAATCACAATCCTTTTAACAAATATATTTATGTATTAATCAAGCTTTTTTGGTTAAGTCTAGCTAAACCTGTAATTAAACTTTCTTATTTTATGATATTGATGCAAATTAGCAATGTACTTTTATGAACTAAGTTTCAGTGAATATTTTACGAAAAATACACTTTATCTATAAAATGAATATTTAATCGTATATTATTGATTGTTAACTTGACCTCTGCTTTTAATATTTTAATGATTTTTAAAGTTATCTAAATTTTCATTATTTTACTTTATTACTTATTTTATTATATATTGTAAGCATTCATTATAGTTTTCATTGCATTGTTAATTACATTCAAATTATTGTTTTAAAAATTTAAACAAAGCTATTACCAGATTTAAGATACGCAACATTTAAAAGTAGACTTTATTTCATATCGTTAGGTACCAGTAACATTTTTCTACGATAATTTGTTGAGGAGTTATTGGATGGTGTTTTTCTTTTTTTCCTACACTGTACATAACGATAAATTTTATTCGTCCTACACAACTCGGACACGAGAAAATATCTTTAGAGATTGAACAATTACAGAGATTAAAATAAATGTGTTTATTTTAATGAACTTTTAGTAGAAAAAAAAAACAAGATTTTCTACCGGAATAATTATTCAAAACATTTAAACAAGAATTGAAATTTTACTTTTAATTGCAGTTTTAAGTTTTTAAGTAGTTTTCAGTTCTTGTAATCTAACCTTATATTTATGACGGTTAGAAGTTATGGAAGATCAAGCATACAGCCATGTTTGCTTGAATGTGATAACCGTATTCAGGGTTTAATTAATATCGGATATACTACCGAGTGATATATCTTGGTTGGGCTGTCCAACCTTTCAATACGTAGGAAGCACCTCAGCTCTTGAACTCAACGGAAGGCATCATTTTCCATGTCACTAAAAATATGCTGCAGGCATTTTTACCGATCCCACCGAAGCTAGCACAAGGAAGAAAATACAGGCTTGTGATTGCTTGAATACTTTAAAGAGCATTTTGTTGTGATTCACTTTTGAATTAACATTTATTTAATAATCAGTTTCTGCTTGAAAAGATGGATTTTGATTACTTTAATTTCCTTCTGGTTATACATATTTATTAATAGATAAAAAGAAAGATTTTCTAGAATTTAGAATTAAAGAAGTTAATGATGATATTTCTCAATTGTTCTGTATTACTTAAATAATAATAATAATAATGAAATTGTAATTTCCTCTTAATTATTTTAACACGATAAAACAATTTATTTACAAACAATAATCACATTTTCTTTTAACGTCGTCAATTACGCGATATTTATAAACTCAATTGTTTTATATTACTTTAAAATTTTTATTATTATTATTATTATTATCTCTTTATTATAATTTTAGCACATTATACCCATATGCACTCCTAATACGCACATACACATTCAGAATAATTTATTTACAAGCAACAATTGCTCTTTTAATTATTCAACCAATCAGAAGCCCGTATTTACTTCCCTATACTAGCTTCGGTGGGATCGGCAAAAATGCATCTTGCAGTATTATTGCTCAGCATTAGTATACATGCACATCTCAACGATGTCGGAATGAATGTTAAAGTAGTAGACAAAAGGAACCTATGGTTCTAATGTTACATGCATTAGATTTCAAATTATACATCTTTCCACGTAAGGTCTATATCAAAAATGTTTGTACGGCAATGTACTAAAAACTTTAAACATGCCTATAATAAAAACAATAACAAAAAATAAAAATAAATGAACTTGGAGATCAAAGATTGTGCTAGGTTCTTTTTAGGATGCTAAAATACATTTTGACTTATTTAGAAATAGAGAATTTAGTTTTATAAAAAGTATAAAAAGCAAAACAAGTATGATAGTCACCAATTCATATAGCTGGTTCCAGAGAGATAGCCTGGAAGTGTTCTGATAGATGGAAATAAATTTGCACTGTTTTATTAATTTTTCTAAGCAAATTGAAAAGAAAAAGGCCTACAATTTCAAAAATAAAGAAGAAAAAATTAAGCTCCTTTATCTCTTGTATAAAAAAAAGTCTGAAATTTCAATGAAAGTATGTTTATGTTTTTTAATATGTTTTCGCAGGTTTTGAAAATATCTCTCTTGAAAATAAGAATGATTTAAATGAAAAATTTCTTTATAATGGAATTTTACTTTTAAAAAGTATAATAACAGGAAATCTTCAAAACGGAGCCCAAAAAATCTTCAAAGAGCGCCGCATTGGACAGTCCTGTATTTCGGTATAAACAGCTAAAATTTGAAATATGACCTGAAATTGAAAATGTTCTTTAGGATCAACTTTAATGAACGTCTCCCTTATGAGTATAGTGTTCCCAGCTATTCTAGATAAATCTCGGCTCTAAATTATCTAGACACTATTATTATTTTTTCTGCAATTTATTTCGCTATCTCTAATATCAGATTATTCTACAATTAATTAAAACGAAGAAAGTTATTTTTAAATGCTGGTGCCTAGAGCGTTTGGATCATTAATTTACGCGGAACACGTAAAAAGATTGCATATGAGGCTCCAAACTTCATTTACAAAAACAGACGTTTACAAATATCTTGTGACATCAAATTTACATTTACTAACATCTGTACAGCTATTTCAATCGTGTTTTAATTTTTTATAATACATTACTGCATAAAATGTCCTTTTTTCTAAACTGAAGCATTGCACTGTACAGTCACCGCAAAAAAAAATCTTGACACTTACGCATTTAGACGTTTTTTAAAATATCTAGAAATATACATAAGGAATTATTCTGAAACTAAAGGTGTGTAAACAAAATAGTACGCTTCATATATTTTCGCGAAGAGTTTTACCCGAAATCTCACAGGGGACCGTCCACAAATTCAAAAAGAACGCCCTGTCGAAACTAATGTAGCAAAAGCGTTCAAACTACACATTATGATTAAGTGGTTATTGTTATATACTGTGTTTATTTTTATAAGGATAGCATGTATACTCGTATAGAAATTAAGGTTTTTATAAAAACAGTCCTAAATTTTTCCAAGATTTTTGCTTATAATTTGTAGAGCTCTTAATATAAATTAATGTTCTTTTCTGAAAATATGACAAACAACATTGTATACAATACCCTGCCATCAGAATTTAAAAATAATAAAAATTGCATGAAAAATGAGTAGGTAAAGTAAATAAATTTTCATTGCGAATGCGTCAAAGACATCAAAATTTCATTTGCATATTATGTTAGCTAAATGTATAGGGCAACTTTTGTAAAAGTTTCAAAAACATAGCTTGAAAATTCTGAAAATGATCATCTATAGAATCCACTCAAAATCCGCTACACCCAAAAGGAAGCGAAAAAATCAGGGTCTTTTTTTTCCAAATATAGTTGTACGTGCAATATTGTATAGGCACTAATCAATGAAATATGGATAAAGCCCCTCATCTTTTAGCTTCATTTAAGGAATAACGGATTTTGATCTCTTTCTATCGATGATAATTTTCAGAATTTTTAAGCTATGTTTTTGAAACTTTTACAAAAGTCGCTCTATACATTTACCTAACATAATATAAAAATGAAATTTTAATAGTGTTGACGCATGCGCAGTAAAAAATTATTTAGTAAACCTGCTCATTTGTTATACAATTTTTATTATTTTGTAATTCTGATTACAAGATGTTATGTACAATATTGATTGTCATATTTTCTGAAAAGAACATTGTGTTTTATGAAGAACTCTGCAAGTTATAAGCAAAAAACTTGGAAAAATTCGGGACCGTTTCTATAAAATCCTTAATTTCTCTACGAGTTTGCATGATATATTCATAAAAATGAACACAGTTTATTACAATAAGCCACTTAATAATAATCTGCAGTTTGAACGCTTTTGCTTCATTAGTTTTGACAGGGTGTTCCAAAAGATCTTCTTTCTTTTTCAATTTGTTGACCGTCCCCTATTGGATTTCGGGGAAAACTCTTCGTGAAAATTTATGAGGTGTACTATTTTATTTACACACCTGGAATTTCAGAATCAATTCCTTATGTATATTTCTAGATATTTAACAAAACGTCTAAAATCGTAAGTGTCAAGATTTTTTTTGCGGTGACTGTATTTTCGACTTAGTGAAAGCAGAAGTGTTATAATGAAAAAAGTAATTTTGAATTTAGAAATATTTTTAAATTATGCAAAGTCTAATACTTTTGGAACATGTTTTGGAACATGAAATATGAATAAATCGTTCAATAAGAAAGTAGCAGTAACATATCTTTAATTTTATCAATGTTCTTTAAAAAATATATTAAAGTGTTTAAAAGAAAATTTAACTTCTTTTTACGCAAAAGGAAGAACTCTTCCTTTCTCGTAGGAGGTCATGTCTAAACGGTACGTGTTTGTCTAACAGGTCATAAGGAACAAGAATTGCATAGTAATTCAGGTTTGAAAAAGCAATCGTGACGGTGCAATTGCATCGTGACGAAAAGAAATAGTGAAAAATGCTTTTATTTTACAGCAAAAAGTAATTGAAGTGCAAAATAGAAATGAAAAATATGATAACTGATAGCAAGCGTTCAAAACGTGCTACATTATACGCGATGCATGGCTCACATCGATGCCGTACGGAACCGCAAAGACATTACAATTGTCCCTGTATCTTGTCCACCGCAATCCCTTTACCTAAACCTCCCACAATTCTACCTCTGCTGATATTTTTAATTTTTGGTCAGTGAAAAACCCATTCCATCGACCATGGACCTCATGGCAGGGATCGCTGAAACTGCGCCACGTGTCCATGATACTCCTGGCCAATCGAAACTTGTTCGCTAGTGCATGCGACACTGCAGTGTTAAAACTAATGGTGACACATTGCACCTTTTAAGGGTGAAAGGCTTGTCTCACTGGTGACACCCCTAAAGGAGCCAAAATAGCACCTTTAATTAGGGGGAAAAGATGGCACCCTTAATCCAAAGTGCCCAATAATAAAAAATTAAAAAATATACTAACCGACTTTCGTCCCTCGATGGATTCGAACGCAGAACGTCTGATTACAAACTCAGCGCCCTATCCACTCGGCCATCAAGCTCACCTTCAAAGTCTCCCTGAAATGTTCTTATGTCCTGAAATTCAAAGGTTGCTTTACATAAAAAAGCTCGACAAAAGTTAACAAACAAAAGTTCTAAACAAAATTGGGATAGCGTATAGCGGTGATAGTCATCGTAGGAAAAAATTGCTGTGTTGATCCACCAGTGACAGCGAGTTGAAGTGCAAGGATACACGTTAAAGAGCATGAGAAAATGACTAAGGGGTGAAAATCTTCCGACGGTATGCATTGCGCGGAACCCTAATTAGCGTGAAACACCCAATGGCACCCCAAACACATTTTCAAGCCTGCTGGTGCCAAGTGATTTAACCTTTTCACCCCTGGTCGTCAAATGCAACCGGTTCGTCGCCTTTATTTTTAACAGTGTGATTTCAAGCATGAATCACGACGAATGAGGTGCATTTTGAGAATTTGGTAAGAATTGTAACTTTTTTTCATTTGTGATACGTATTTCGATTAAGGCCCCACACCTGTCACTGAAAAAGACCCGGATTACTCTATGGCAGCGTTCTCCTCAAATATCTAATATTTTTACTTTTTTTTGCATAGGATAGCTGAGGACCTACAACCGGGCTAGTTTTTACTTTTTCGATTTTTCTTATGCATTTTTTACATTATGATAGTTTAAATTTCAAAACCAATTCAAACCGGTTTTAAAAAATAAATATATATATCTGAAACCAAATCGAAAATGTAAAAACTAGCCCGGTTGTAGATCGTCCTCAGTTATCCTATGCAAAAAAAATCATAAAAAAATATTAAATTTTGAGCGAGATAATGGAAAAGAACGCCTCCATAGACTTAACAATATCATCCATGTCTATTTCTGTGACTAGTGTTGCGCCTTAAGTTTTTTATAAAATAAAGGTCTTTTTACACTCTTTCTAATATTATCCTGGCGTCACAGTCACAATTGCACAGTCACAACCGTGTTTCTAACTCCCAGTTCCTGCGCAATTCTTTCTCTACATAACCTGACACACCCACACTTGCCGTTTGGAGATGACGTTTTGTTTCTCCCTGTATAACAAATCGAGATTTTTGTCGAATGTCGATAATTCACAGCTTTTAGTGGTCAAGATTGAAAATACAGGCTCAGTTGCACAAATTAAAATGTTATATCGATCATAAAGGAATCTCATAGCTGTCACATTAGAAATTCGGGGACATTTCTGTGATTCAATATTCATTTAATTCAATTTAACACACGTTGAATTACAAATTTTAAATATCAGCAAAATTTTCGAAGAAAAAAAAATTTTTTTTTCGTGAAATTTCTTGTTTATCAAATACTTTATTCTTTGTCAGCATAATACTCAATTAAATATTTCTATACTTAAATCTGTGAAAGAATTATAAAACACCAGAATAAATAAAAATGTTTTATCCATTCTCTTTTTATCATTATCTATCAAGCAAATTTCAAGCCCTGATGATCACAAATTTTTAGCTCCTATAAGTTGTTTTTGTACAGAAATATTTTTATCATATAGAGTTATGCATATTTCAACAAGTTATTCCAAAAAGAAAAGAAAGGAAATATTTAATAATAAAAAAAACTTTCTTTTTTTCTATTCTGTTACAAACCAAGAATAATACTAATTTAAATGATTTTTTAAGCTTAAGTCTCCCACTCAAGATAAAACAAAAGAAACAAGTAAGAAAAATCATGCGTTAAGCATAGATTATGAAGCACTTTCCAACACTTAATGAAATCTTTAACAAAACTTTGTTATCTAGGGAAATAATAGTGTATAGCCAAATATATCCAAATATGTATTCCAGTACATTAGAACAGCTCTGTATTTCATATGTCAATTCATATAATGGGAAAATTTAGCTTAGCAAGAAAATACCCAGTAGCTTGAAATTTCTTTTTCAGCAATACATACTATTAGATGGAAATATACTTGAATACTTTTGTTCAGCCCTGTAGTTTACATTGTACCTTTATTACACGTCAGTATTAGGCTAAAGTTTATTGTAAACTAAAACACTTTTAAAACAACTGAAATCACATTCTCATAAATCATCATTCATAGGCGTCCATGTACCGAATTCTTTGCGTGGCCCTGTATATCCCTTTATCTATATTCTGCAAACATTTCACAGTAAACTGAATGCAGCTCAGCGTAAAAATGCATAGTTTATTTAAGAACCACGTTTAAATAATTTGCGCTCATATTCAGTAACGTTGGTGAGCTCTTTTGGGTAGCCCTGTATATCAACTATAACATTTATACACACCATATAATGTGCATATATTTAGCGAAATATAATCCCTCCATCAGCCATCATCGGATTCATATACGGTACTTCGGAAAGAATATACTATTTGAAATCTTTTGTGTGGCCCTGTAAATGCTATGTACTTCATGTTATGCAAGACAGTAGCGTATAATTTATATTAAGCTTCAGTGACATTTATCAATTTTATTATACATGAAAAAGCTTAATATATTTAAATATTCCCCACACAATTCCCCCTTTTACCATTATCTAATGGAATTCTTTTGTGTGGCCCTGTAAATGAATAATAGCTACATTTTCACCTTATATTTTATAGAATGCATATTTTAATGTGTTTGACAGGGTATAACATCTTTAAAATTCCTTTGAAACGATTTTTCCCCATAGGCCGTAATGTAATAGGAAACTTTTGATTCGCCCTGTAGATAAACTAATCATGGTAGAAACTTCATTTTCGATAGGACTTGTGCTAGGGTAAACGTCAATAACGTCCTAAAATTTCATGGCAATCCGAGTATATTAACGATTTTTCCCCATGGGCCGTAATGTAATGGAAAACTTTTGATTCGCCATGTAGATAAACTAATCATAATAGAAACTCCATTTTCAATAGGGTTCATGCTAGGGTAAACGTGAATAACGTCCTAAAATTTCATGGCAATCCGAGTATATTAACGATTTTTCCCCATAGGCCGTAATGTAATGGGAAACTTTTGAGTCTCTCTGTAGATAAACTAATCATGGTAGATACTTCATTTTTAGTTGGGTTCGTGCTAGGGTAAACCTCAATAATGTCCTAAAATTTCATGGCAATCCGAGTATATTAATGATTTTTCCCCATAGGCCGTAATGTAATGGGAAACTTTTGATACGCCCTGTAGATAAACTAATCATGGTAGATACTTCATTTTCAATAGGGTTCGTGCTAGGGTAAACCTCAATAGCGTATAAAAATTTCATAGCAATCCGAGTATATTTACGGGAGTTAGAGAGCGGACAGACGGCCATCCGGACAGACGGACAGACGGACAGACGGACAGACGGCCAGACAAACCGAATGCATAAGCACTTTTCAACTTTGTTGGAAAGTGCTAAAAAAAGTTTCGAGATTTATTTCATTATACCGTTCTATACATATTTTTAAAATACCTCCAAATTTTCTGATTAATACTGTAGTTGGATTACATTTTTCCGCATAATTACTCACCAAACCATCTTAATAATAGTTGGAATAAGTAATTATTTGAGCGAAGTAATAATCTCCCGAAATTCGATTAAGTAAATCCTGAATCGGCTTTACTAGCCAAGCGGTGGAAAAAAGGGATTTAATGAATTTACCCCTATTCTCACTTTATTGCATAAACAATCCATGACACCTAAAGTAATTTTTATATTCGATCCTTCCCCGAAACTGGACCGGTTCTTCTTCTAGTATAGATCAAATATAAAATAAGTCTTTTTTAAATGAATACTTTACTTGACATAACAAAATTTATGCAATTTTTTCCCCTTGAAAGCCTATCAAAATATTGAGAAATATTTAGCCTTTAATAACCATACATAATTCTTATATTACCAAACTCATGCTTTTTTAAAGAAAACAAATTTTGCCAAAATATTCTGATTTAAACCTTTAGATGAGATATATTTTATCCTACATAATTTAAACGAGATTCGAAATAGAAACTTTTCACGAAATTTTAAGCTCTAAAATTAGAAAAAGCAGTAAAAATAAAAGTGATCAATCTGACGTCTTTTTACATTGATCATCAAATAAACTTTAAGCATCGATGTTCACTCGTTTTTACCTTCTTAAGTTGTCTTTCTATAGCTATATTTTTATGATATAGACGTATGCATATTTTTTCAGGTTATAAAAAATAATAATAAAATAAAAATTAAGTATTCAGAAACACACACACACACACACAAAAAAAAAACTTTTTCTTTTTTTAGTACTGTGATACACAGATAATACTCCTATTTTCATTGGTATTTTAAGAATAATTCGTCCACTCAAGATAAAAATAAATGTTTCGAGATTTATTTCATTATATCGTTCCATACATATTCTTAAAATACCTCCAAAAATTTCTGCTTGCTATTGTAGTTGGACTACATTATTTTGCATTATTTCTTTCCTAACCATCTTAATAATGAATGGAGTGAGTAATTATTTGAGCGAAATAATAGTCTACCGAAATTCGATTAAGTAAATCCTGAATAGGCTTTACTAGCCAAGATGAAGAATTTAATGAATTTACTCCAACTATTATTTAATTTCATAAATAATCCATCACATCTAAAGTTATTTTTATATTCCGGGGTTCAAGCATCGATGATTACAAGCTTTTAGCTTCTTTAAGTTGTCAATGTGTGGGGATATTACTTTATAAAGAATTATTCATATTTAATCAGGTTATTACAAAAAAAAAAGCCTTCAAGGGAAATTTACTAAGCTAAAAATAAACTTTTTTTCCATACTGTAATACACACTTAATAATCCTATTTTAAATGATTTTTTAAGCCACTCAAGGTAAAATGTTTCGAGATTTATTTCATTATATCGTTCTATACATATTCTTAAAATACCTCCAAAATGTCTGGCTGATTTTGTACTCGGATTACATTATTTCGCGTAATTACTTTCAAAACCATTTTAATAATAGACGGAATGAATAATTATTTGGGCGAAACAATGGTCTTCTAAAATTCGATTAAGTAAATCCTGGATCGGCTTTACTAACCAACTGGTGGAGAAGAAGAATTTAATAAATTTACTACTACTCTCACTTTATTGCATAAATAATCCATCACACCTAAATTTAATTTTACATTCGGTGTTTCCTCGAAAATTGAACGGTTCTTATACTAGTATTCATCAAATATAAAATATGTCTTTTTAAAATTTTTGAGGCAAGCAAAATATTGAAGTCACAAGAATAATATGTCATCGGAATGGAATATACGGATAATAATCCTATTATAATTAAATTTTAAGCGCAATTTGCTCACTAAAGATAGAATAAATATTTCGAGATTTATTTCATTTTTCCGTTCAATGCATATTCTTAAAATACCTAAAAAAATGATTGATATGGTAGTTGAATTACATTATTCTGCGTAATATTTTCCCAAACCATCTTAAATAAGGGTGGAATGAGCAATTATTTGAGCTAATTGATAGTCTCCCGAAATTCGATTAAGTAAATCCTGAATCGGATTCATTAGCCAAGCAATGGAGAAGAAGAATTTAATGATTTTACCTCTTCTCTCACTCTTTTGCATAAATAATCCATCACACCTAAAGTTAATTTCATAGTCGATGTTTCCCCCCCAAAATAGCAGAGGTTCTTATACTAGTATGCATCAAACATAAAATAAGTCTTTTCTAATAGAATGCTTTACTTGAGGTTACTTATTAAATGTCATACAAATGTTTTTTTTTCTTTACACAACCTACCAAAATATTGAGAAATGTTTATTTCTTCTATTTTTTTTGTATGATACAATATTCATTTAACTCTGTTTATAAGTCTTTGAATTACAGATTTTATATAAGTTTTAGCCAAAGTTTTCTAAAAAAAATTATTTTGGAGAAATGTTTTGCTTACTATAGATTATTCCTTATAAGCAAAACACCCATTTAAATATTATCATATCGAAATCAGTACAAAAAAAAGGTTATAAGAACCAGATTTTTTTTAAAATTATCTATTAAACAAACTTGAAGCACTGGTTATCAAATGCTTTTAGCTTCTATAAGTTGTCTTGGGATCGGAACATTTTTATCCTGTAGAATTATTACAAAAAAGAAACTTGATTAAATACTTAATAATAATATATATATGTGGGATTAAAGAATAAAGCATTCAGCAATAAAATATAATAAACTCAATGATTTAATGAACGTGATATCCAAAATGAGACTCGTGTGATGATGCGTGGAAAGAACGAGGTGTTCTATAGATTTCGGCGATGGCGAGTTTGATAGATTTTTAATCCAAAGCTCAGAGAAGCTTATTTATACAGAATACTATTCAGTTCTACTGTTATTTTTGAATGCTAAGTATTTATTTTATGTCTATTAAACCTTTTTTATCTTATCAAGAATGTTACTTTTGCTTAAATCATAAGCTAATCACTCAATATCCCACAAGTTTTGGGGGTTCGTTGCCGGGATTGAAGGATTTGAATGATTTCGCTGATTTATATTTGAATTTGAATTTCACGATGAAAGCTATTTTGTACTAAGAAGATCTAAGTCTAAGAAGAATGTTTTGTTTTTAAACTAAAACGTATTATATAAAAAAAGGAACTGTTTGTTATATGTGTAATGATTAGAAATTATCCGTAATCAAGTCTGCAAGATAGTGCACTATATTGTTTTGTTGAAGTGTAAACAAAAATTATAATGTCTGTTCTGAATAAAGCTAAAAAGGCGGACTTGTTAACATTGTGTGATGATCTAGGTATAGTTGTGCCTCAGACTCCAAGAATCATTGATTTGATAAAGTTGGTGACGGAATCGAAGGATTATGAAGAAAATTTTGTAAAAGTTCGACTTGAAGTCATTGCCGCGGAGAGAATAGAAAAAGAAAGAAGATTAGAAGCAGAAAAAGAAGAATAACGTTTTGTATAAGTTTGATAACGGAAGAGAGTTACTTGTAGTGCCTGAAGAAATGCAAAAAGAGATTATTCGTAAAACACACGATAAAGGGCATTTTGCTGCAGTCAAAACAGAAGAATTAGTAAAAAAAGAGTTCTTCATCCCTAACCTGAGAAAACAAGTTGAAACAGTGGTAGTAAATTGCATCGAATGTATTCTATTTAACAAGAAACGAGGCAAAGCCGAAGGTTTTCTAACGCCCATACCAAAAGAGAATATACCATTAAGCACATACCACATTGATCATATTGGACCGCTGCCATCAACAAACAAGAAATATCAGCATATATTCACAGTTGTAGATGCCTTTACTAAGTTCGTATGGTTTTATCCGGTGAAATCCACGACAGCTCAGGAAGTCATTGAAAAGTTATCATTGCAACCAACTGTGTTCGGGAATCCCAGCAAAATAATAACGGATCGGGGACCAGCGTTCAGATCAGATGAGTTTATAGAATACTGCAAAGAGCAAGGGATAGAACACGGTAAAATTACTGCAGGGATGCCCAGGGGAAACGGACAGATCGAAAGAATTCATAGCATCCTGATTCCTGTACTAGCAAAGCTATGTGGGAATGAGCCCACAAAATGGTATAAATATGTGGCAGATGTGCAGAGAATTCTCAATAGTACAGTTACAAGAAGTACAAAATACAGCCCGTTTGAATTGATGATTGGCGTAAAAATGAAAAATAAAAATGACTTAAGGATTAAAGAAATACTAGAGGAAGAAGATATAAACCACATGATGATGGAACGGGAAAATGTAAGAGAAGAAGCGAGAAAAAATATTTTGAAAATACAAGAAGAAAATAGAAAACAATTTAACAAGAAGAGGAGAGAGCCCAACAAATATAAATTAAATGATCTCGTGGCAATCCAAAGAACGCAGTACGGCACAGGTCTGAAATTAAAGGAAAAATTCCATGGACCTTATAAAGTTACTAAAGTAAAGTCAAATGATCGTTATGATGTAGAAAAAATTGGAGAACATGATGGTCCCAACAAGACCTCAACTGCTGCAGAATATATGAAGCCCTCGAGTAAAGCATCTGCATAACGTGACATGTTTTTGTTTTATGTTTACCTGTTTTGTATGTGTAAATTTGTGTCTAAATTTTTATAAGCAGCTGCCGAGGACGTCAGAAACGTCAGGATGACCGAGAATGTGGGATTAAAGAATAAAGCATTCAGCAATAAAATATAATAAACTCAATGATTTAATGAACGTGATATCCAAAATGAGACTCGTGTGATGATGCGTGGAAAGAACGAGGTGTTCTATAGATTTCGGCGATGGCGAGTTTGATGGATTTTTAATCCAAAGCTCAGAGAAGCTTATTTATACAGAATACTATTCAGTTCTACTGTTATTTTTGAATGCTAAGTATATATTTTATGTCTATTAAACCTTTTTTATCTTATCAAGAATGTTACTTTTGCTTAAATCATAAGCTAATCATTCAATATCCCACATATATATATATATATATATTCTATCCACTTCATAAACAGATAATAATTCAAATATAAATGGATTTTTAAGCATAACTGGCCCACTTAAAGTAGAAAAATACATTTTGAGATTGAATTCAATATATCGTTCTACACTATATTGCCATTGATTATTGGACACTTGCGATTTTAGACATTTTACTAAATATCTAGAAAAACACATAATGAATCATCTCAAAACTCTTAGTGTATAAATATCAGTACAAAAAACCCTGAACGGGTTAAAAGCTTGTGACGCAGCACTTTATCTTATATATCTAAGAATTTTAAATTTGGGACTTAAAACTAATGATATCAAAATTTATGTGACGCTATGCTATTAATTAATATATACATATATTAAAATTTATTCATTAAGATTTTATCAATTAGATCTTTCATAAATTCAAAATATGAATCTTAAAAGATATGATATCAAAATTTAAGTGACGCCTTGACGAGGCTTTAAACAATGTTTTAAAATTCCATTTATTTATTTATTGTCTAAATACATTTTCATATCTAAACAATACTTTTCATTTTCCAATATACTGTTAAATACATCACTTTCACTGAATATATATAATGCACTGAAATGTATTTATTTGAATAAATAGATTTATCTTTTGGGCTACGCTATCCAAAATCAAAAATAACATTTGAATAAATATTTTTTGCGTCATTGTATCCAAAGTAAGTTAAATAGATGCAAATAGATACAATGACGCAAAAAATATGTATTCAAATGTTATTTTTGATTTTGGATAGCGTAGCCCAAAAGATAAATCTATTTATTCAAATAAATACATTTCAGTGCATTATATATATTCAGTGAAAGTGATGTATTTAACAGTGTACTGGAAAATGAAAAGTATTGTTTAGATATGAAAATGTATTTAGACAATAAATAAATAAATGGAATTTTAAAACATTGTTTAAAGCCTCGTCAAGGCGTCACTTAAATTTTGATATCATATCTTTTAAGATTCATATTTTGAATTTATGAAAGATCTAATTGATAAAATCTTAATGAATAAATTTTAATATATGTATATATTAATTAATAGCATAGCGTCACATAAATTTTGATATCATTAGTTTTAAGTCCCAAATTTAAAATTCTTAGATATATAAGATAAAGTGCTGCGTCACAAGCTTTTAACCCGTTCAGGGTTTTTTGTACTGATATCAGTGCTTTTTTTAGGTTAATAATAAAAAGATAAAAACAAAAAATTAAAGACTAATGCAAAGAATTCATATTCATGATTTCTGATCACCTTTAATTACCCCTCCCCCACCCACTTAAAAAAAGATATTTCATATTTTATTATTAATATATGCTGTGCTACTTGATTTCGTTAAAAACAACTCTGTAGTAAAGTACGTTAGTATAAGATAAGAAAGTAATGTACATTCAGCACTGTATTTCTAAGAAAGGATTTCATAATCTATGCTGTATGTATCATTTCTCATTCTAGTTAACTATGTTTATTCTTTACACATGATAATACATATACTGTAGATGGATTAAAATGATCAGGAATACAATATTCAGAATGTGCTGGAAAGTATTTCATAATCTATGCTGCGTGCATGATTCTTGTTAATTATGTTTCAACCTTTGTATAGGTTGGTAATATTGCAGATTGATTAAGACTATATCCGTTACAATATTCAGAATATGCTGGAAAGTGTTTCATAATCTATGTTGCACACAGGTTTTTCTTTCTTGTTAATTATGATTTGTTCTTTATATAGAGTGGTAAAATTACTGCAAATGGATTAAAATGATAGACTTACAATAATGAAAATGTGTTGGAAAGTGTTTCATAATCTATACTGTATGTGTAACATTTCATTCTTATTGGAAAATGAAAAGTATTGTTTAGATATGAAAATGTATTTAGACAATAAGTAAATAAATGGAATTTTAAAACATTGTTTAAAGCCTCGTCAAGGCGTCACTTAAATTTTGATATCATATCTTTTAGGATTCATATTTTGAATTTATGAAAGATGTAATTGATAAAACCTTAATGAATTAAATTTTATTTTATTTTAATAGTTTATTTATGTTTTGCTGTTTGCACAAAACATATATAAACTAACAGGGGGGGGGGAGATTTGGATGGGAAGATTACTGTACAAAGATGAAACTGATAGGTTTAAAGCATTCAGAATAAAATGGAAAGTATATAAACATGTTTAATGGAAAAATTTTTACTCTCGTTAATTATGCTTTGTTTTTTTGCACAGAATGGTAAAATTATTGTACATGAATGACAATAAGTTTACAATATTCAGAATGAGTCAGAAAATGCATCATAATCGATGCAGTATGCATGACTCTTCGTTCCTGTTAGTTATGTTTTGTGGGGTCATCAAGGCTTCTTGTTAGTTATGTAAAGGGGGGGGGGGAGTTTGTATCGGGTTTAAGATTTTATTAAAATTTCCATGCTCTAGTCTGTACCTATTTACATAATTTTTTTTTCTAAAAATCTTGATTTGGTTAGATAATTGGTTTTTTTTTTTTGGGGGGGGGGGGGGGTTGAATCTTGATTCAGTTTGACTTGAATTGGAATTTTCAGGTTCTTGTCGAGTTGCATTTCAAATACTAGTTTTCAATTTTGGTCACTGGATGGGGACGGAAATTATTTTGTCTTTCTTGAACAGATTTTTATTTCTTAATTTTTTTATTTTACTTTTTTTTGGGGGGGGGAGGGATTGGATTGAGTTTCAGGTTATTCGGATCGGGTTTGAGATAGACTTCTATTGGAATTTCCATGATCTGGTCAATACATATCGACATAAATTGTTCCTTTTTTTTTCTAAAATCTTGATTTGATTAATTTTTTTTTTGGGGGGGGGGTGGGGGGTGGAGATTGAATCTGGTTTCAGATTGACTTCAAATGGAATTTTCAGGTTCTTGTTGAGTTGCATTTCAAGTATATTATTTTGTCGCAGATAAATTGGGTTCCAATTGGATTTTTTTTTTTTTTTTTTTTTTTTGGGGGGGGGGTAGTGTTTGAACTGGGTTTAGGATAGATTTCAATTGAAATTCTTGTCGGTGTATGTGGACAGAATTTATTTGGTCTTTCTTGGACAGACTTGTGTTTCCATTGTTTTTTCCTTTTCGGGTTTGGATTAGGTTTCATGTTAACTTTCAGGCTCTTGTCAATGTGTATCGGCAGAAATAATTTTCTCTTTTTCGGATTAGGTTAAGGTTCGATGGAAATTTTTTTCAGGTTTCAATCAGGTTCAATTCAAATGGAATTTTCAAGTTCTGTTCAGGTTGCGCTTTAATGGAAAATATTTTGTCCTGTATAGATACTGGGCTCCGGTTATATGGAATTTCCTTTTTCAGGTTCAGATTAGGTTTAAGATAGACTAATTGGAATTTCCAGATTTCTGATCACGCATATCTATGGAAATTAAGTTTTCTTTCCCAAATCGAGATATGGTCGGATAATTTTTTTTTTTTTTTTTTTTGGGGGGGGGGTTGAATCTGGTTTCGGTTTGACTTCAAATGTAATTTTCAGGTTCTTGTTCAGTCGCATTTCAATGTATTTTATTTTGCAGCAGATAGATTGAGTTACTCTTGGAGTGATTTTTTTCTTTCTGGTTTTGGATTGTATAGGATAGATTTCAATAGGAATTTTTCGATTCTGATCAGTGTATGTCAATGGAAATTATTTTGTTTTTCTTGGACAAATTTATCTTTCCATTAAATTTTTGTTGGTTTAGAATGGGTTTCAGGATAACTTGTAGGTTCTTGTTGGCACACTTGTATAAAACCAAAAACTTTCTGCAAATTAATTTATTGTTGGGTGTAATTCGCATTTTTTGCGCAATTCATGGTCATCATTCGTGTTTTTTATGCGATTTATGAATGTAATTTGCATTTTTGAGCAATTTATGGACATAATTCGCAATTTTTATGCGATTAATGAATGTAATTTACATTTTACATGATTTATGGGTGTAATTTGCTATATTTATGCGATTTGTAGACATAATTTTCATTTAAGCTTTCTCTCGACGAAATTTGCGTTTTTTGATCGATTTATTGACGTTATTTGTGTTTTTATAGGATTTATGAATGTAATTCGCTTTTTTTACCAATTGCTGGACCTAATTCGCATTTTTTGTAATTTATGAATGTTATTAGTATTTTTTTGCACGATTCATGGAAGCGAGTTGCATTTTTTGAGTGATTTATGAACGTAATTTGCGTTTCAGCTTTCTGCTGCCAAAATTTGTGTTTTTTGAGCGATTTATGAACATGATTCCCATATACTACACGATTCATAGACATAATTTGTGTTTTTCATACAATTTCTGAACGTAATTCTCACTTTTTTAAACAATTCATGGACGTAATTCACGTTTTGAGCGATTTGTGAACACAATTCATGTTTTTTATGCAATTCGCTTTTTTTGAGCGATTCATGGACATAATTTGCAATTTTTATGCGATTAATGAATGTAATTTACATTTTACATGATTTATGGACGTAATTTGCTATACTTATGCGATTCATAGACATAATTTGCATCTTTTGAGCTTTCTATCGACAAAATTTGTGTTTTTTGATCAATTTATTGACGTTATTTGTGTTTTTATAGGATTTATGAATGTAATTTGCTTTTTTTACCAATTCTTGGACGTAATTCGCATTTTTTGTAATTTATGAACGTTCTTAGTGTTTTTTTGCACGATTCATGGAAGTGATTAGAATTTTTTGAGTGATTTATGAATGTAATTCACGTTTTTATGCGTTTCATGGACGTAATTTGTGTTTTTTGAGCGATTCATGAATGCAAAACACTCTTCGCTATTTTTATGCGATTTATAGACGTAATTTGGGTTTCAGCTTCCCATTTTACTACACAATTCCTAGGCATAATTTGTGTTTTTCATACAATTTCTGAACGTAATTCTCAGTTTTTTAAACAATTCATGGACGTAATTCACGTTTTGAGCGATTTGTGGACCCAATTCGCGTTTTTTATGAGATTCATGGACATAATTTGCGATTTTTATGCGATTAATGAATGTAATTTACATTTTACATGATTTATGGGTGTAATTTGCTATATTTATGCGATTTGTAGACATAATTTTCATTTAAGCTTTCTCTCGACGAAATTTGCGTTTTTTGATCGATTTATTGACGTTATTTGTGTTTTTATAGGATTTATGAATGTAATTCGCTTTTTTTACCAATTGCTGGACCTAATTCGCATTTTTTGTAATTTATGAATGTTATTAGTATTTTTTTGCACGATTCATGGAAGCGAGTTGCATTTTTTGGGTGATTTATGAACGTAATTTGCGTTTCAGCTTTCTGCTGCCAAAATTTGTGTTTTTTGAGCGATTTATGAACATAATTCCCATATACTACACGATTCATAGACATAATTTGTGTTTTTCATACAATTTCTGAACGTAATTCTCACTTTTTTAAACAATTCATGGACGTAATTCACGTTTTGAGCGATTTGTGAACACAATTCATGTTTTTTATGCAATTCGCTTTTTTTGAGCGATTCATGGACATAATTTGCAATTTTTATGCGATTAATAAATGTAATTTACATTTTACATGATTTATGGACGTAATTTGCTATACTTATGCGATTCATAGACATAATTTGCATCTTTTGAGCTTTCTATCGACAAAATTTGTGTTTTTTGATCAATTTATTGACGTTATTTGTGTTTTTATAGGATTTATGAATGTAATTCGCTTTTTTTTTACCAATTCTTGGACATAATTCGCATTTTTTGCAATTTCTGAACATTATTCGTGTTTTTTTGCACACTTCATGGAAGTGATTCGCATTTTTTGAGTGATTTATGAATGTAATTCACGTTTTTATGCAATTCATGGATGTAATTTGCATTTTTTATGCAATTCATGAATGCAAGTCGCTATTTTTATGCGTTTTATAGAGGTAATTTCCGTTTCAGATTTCTGCCACCAAAATTCATGTTTTTTGAGCGATTTATGAACATAATTCATGTTTTACTACACGATTCATAGACGTAATTTGCATTTTTCATACAATTTATGAATATAATTCTCGCTTTTTTACATGATTCATGGACGTAATTCACATTTTAAGCAATTTGCGAACATAATTCCCATTTTTTTATGCAATTTGCTTTCTTTTTTTAGCGATTCATGGAATTTGTATTTTTTATGTGATTCATGGATTGAATTAACTTTTTTTTTTTTTTTTTTTTTTTTTTTTTTTTGCGGTCTTTGGACGAAATTCATGTTTTTCGTGTGGTATTTTCTCGAAATGTTGGGGTTTTTTACATGATTCTTTGTTGAGATACACTTTTTTTTTAATGCAATTCTTTGTTGAAATAAATAAATAAAAATTGTTTCTTCATAAAATTTTCTGCACATGGTATGCGTCTATATTATACAACTATGCTTGTCAGTGTGTATTGTCAGATTTTTTTTTTTTTTTTTTTTTTTTTTTTTTTTTTTTCAGATTAAATTAAGGTTCGATAGAATATTTCTTAGGGTTTGGATGAGGTTCAACTCAAATAGAATTTAAACAATTACATTTTAGAAATGACAAAACTAAAAAATGTAATTATTTATCGCCCATTATTAGCTGTTAGTATTTTAAAATATTTATTTTTTAGTGTGTTAGTAACCTTACATTATTTGAATTAAAAATTTTTAATTTCTTGTATTAAATTTAATCTTAAATATGTTTTCTTCTTAGGTATGTTATGCAATTTATTTAAATAATGGATTCAAAGTTATTTGAGGATTTTGTGTTCATTAGTAGAAACAAGGCCTTTTTTTTTTTTAATAAAAAAAGCGTTAATTATCAAACATTTTTGTAAAAGAATGTTAGAAAGAAATACTTCAATTTCGAGACAATGAATATGAAATTAAAACATCTATAGAAAAAAAGGGGGGTAAATTTATATTTTATGAAACTCATTATTAAAGCATAGAAGTATAAGTTATTTCTTTTTAAACCAATGTTATCATTAATATTTGGTTAAGAATTATTTGCTTACCCAACTTTTAGTGCTTGTAAATTCTAACATTATAAAAATATATTAAGATTTTCCATTTTAGATGTCCAATTTATAAATGCAGTTTATTAATAACGCTATGTTCTAAGCTGTAAAGCTAATGCTTTTATATTTTGATTATTGATTTCTATAACGTAATATTAACTATTACAATACTTTTGTATTTGATTTGTGATCCGAGAAAAAATTTTTCACACTTGGATTTAAATCATCAGACTCTTAGGAAGAAAAACAGAAAAAAAAAATTCTATTTTGAACAGCATCTAATGCAGACTACAATGATGCGCTGTAGTACCTCCGTGGCAACTGCTAAATAACATTTTAAAATATAAACATGGAATTTCGAAATTATTAATGAAATAATAGGATGCATGGAACATGTTAAAGCTGCAGTCACTAATGGATAATGAGAGCTGGGTGCATGTCAAATTACTGGATGCAGCAAACTTATGCAATGGTCTCTAAAACACATGAAATTTCTCAAAGCCGCAGTCAATAACAAATGTATGAGCACTATGCCCATATGAAAACAAACAACAAAAATTAAGAGATGCAGCAAACTATGCGGTAACATGCAGATTCCCAATATCTGGAAGAAATGAGTGATACCTGAACTAAAAAAATCCAGTGACAATATTGTGAAACAAATACATTAAAACAATAACGTTTATATTAGGAAAAAAAGGGCCTAAAACTCTCACTCGCTAAAATAAAACTCGTTAAAGCAGTCCAACTACTGCATGTATAGCACTTAGAGCACATGAAAACAAAACAAAAACAAAACACTCAGGCTGCAGCAAAATTGCTATGCAACAATCCGTAAAATACACAAAATTAATTAAAAATGCAATCACTAATGCATGTTGTACAAGCACTGTGTGTACATGAAGAAAAAAAACAATGAGTGCAACTAATTTGTTTTTAAATCTCTGAAATCTTTATAGCCACAGTCACTAATGCATGTAAGAACAAATTAACTTCATTACATTCTTTTGAATTATCAAAATACTGCTGTAATTTGTTGATAAATACTAGTTTGTTCACAATTTCCAATAATAAGTGCACTTACTTATTTTAAAAATTGTTTAAAACCTGGATTTACTGGTCATTAAGCTAAGCTAAAAAGGCACAGTTTTAAAATGAAAATTAATAGCGACAAAAATGCATAAGAAAAAGTAATAAATGCATTTTGAATAACATATTCAAGCAATTTTAATCTAAAAATTAACATCCTGGGTTATTAATCACAGAAATTAATAAATGAAATAAAAAAGCACAATTTTTACAACACTTTAAAACTTAGTATTGTTAATTAATTCATATAATAAGGACATCTATAAACTTAAAAACAATCTATTTTGAGAATTTTAGAATTCACAAGCACTTGGTTAAACTGTTGGTCAACTATAAATATTGTTTGTTTACCAAAATTTAGCAATAGTTTACACATTCTGTGATAGTTTATGTTGGTTTGAAATCAAATCAACATGCTAACTAATGTATACATCACTTATACTTTTTAAATAATACTTTATTAATGAGTGCCAAAAATATTTATTTACCTTTCTTTTTCATTATAGATGGTTTAGCTTCACGTTCGACTCCTGAAATGGAATATTTCATGCCAACATACAGCACGAATCAATTTCTTTTGATTCGTGTACTTGGATTCACCATATTATTTTATCCAAAAAAGGGGGCCTTTCAGTTTCTCCAAATAACACAATACCTATATTACCATAATCCATAATAACCATTATTTCGCAAATTACACAACATACATGCTAAAAACAACAAGTGCCAAGTACAAAGCTTACCGCCAGCGAATTCGATTACGATTCAAAACAAAACTATCTAAACGGCGTATGAATACATGGAATTCTAAAGCAAATTTATTAAAAATAATTTTTGTTTGTAAACTTTAAAAGAAAATCATAAGTGAAAAGTATATTGAATATGTATAATTAAAAAATATTTTCCTATTTTAAAAAAAGATTCAAAATATTTTTTCCACAAAATGCAAAAATATCCAATGTAAGAAACGTAATATTTTATTCTTACGAAAAATAAAGGCAAAATAAATAGAAATTTGATTTAGTATATATTTATTGAATGTTTTAAAGCGCATGATAAGATGTTTTTGTAGTTTCAAAAACATTTATTGCTTCGATGCGGGTGTTTTAACTGTGACCATTACTACATTTACCTTTTTGCAGTGTCTCCGTCTGCTAACCTATAGAATAACATGTAATCCGCGAGCTAATATAGTCCAATTTTCCAAGATCAATATATAACAAACAAGAGTTTTCCTAGAAACAAGGCAAGTCTTATTCCCTCTATCTTAAAGAGATTCATATTATATATAAGTTTTAATAAAATCTCCCAGCCCGTTTTCTAGATCTCATTATCAGGAACAAACACCATCGTTTTCAGTTTAAAAATGGTTATCGAGATCTAAAAATATACGGCACGTAGAAATGTAAAAATTATAGGATAGGATTAGACTGGGAATATAAGACTATATTAAAAAAATTGGACCATTCTGACCAATATTTGCTGAGTTATTAGAAGGCGGCTTTTCCGATTTCCTTTGAAGTTGAGTTAGCTGTATATATGAAGTTCCGCATCTACCCTTATGACGATGGTAGGTTTTGACGATGGTAGGTTTAAAGCTGCGTCACTTGAAGGCTGCCGCCTTCTATGATAATAGTATACGTCATACATCTCCGTGAAGATTTTTTACCGAAACTCCATAGGGGACCGTCAACAAATTAAAAAAGGATGAATATCTTTTGAATAACCCTGTCAAAACTAATGTAGCAAAAGCGCTCAAACTCTAGATTATGATTGAATGCCTTATTGTAATACACTGTGTTCATTTTTATGCAAATAGCATGCATACTCGCACAGTAATTAAGGTTTTTATAAAAATGGTCCCAAATTTTTCCAAGTTTTTTCCTTATAATTTTCAGAGTTCTTAATATAAAATAATATTTTTTTCAGAAAATATGACAAACAATATTGCACACAGTACCCTGTAATCAGAATTAAAAAATAATGAAAATTGTATACAAAATGAGTTAGTTTACTAAATAATTTTTTACTGCGCATGCGTCAACGATATCAAAATTTCACTTGCATATTATGTTAGCTAAATGTATAGAGCAACTTTTGTGAAAGTCACAAAATCATAACTTGAAAATACTGAAAATAATCGTCATTTGAATAAGTTGAAAATCCGTTATTCTCAAAATGAAGCAAAAACAAGAGGGGTTGTATCCATATATTCATTGATTAGTGTCAATATAGAATACACAATACGGGATGTTACGACTACTTTTGGATAAAATACCACATTTTTTTGCTTCATTTTGGAAACAACGGATTTTGTCCTTTTTCTATAGACGATTACTTTCAGAATTTTCAAGCTATAATTTTGACACTTTTACAAAAGTTGCTCTATACATTTAGCTAACATAATATGCAAATGAAATTTTGATATCTTTGACGCATGCGCAGTAAAAAATTATTTAGTAAACCTACTCATTTTTCATACAATTTTTATTATTTTCTTATTCTGATTACAGGGTACTGTGTGCAATGTTGTTTGTGATATTTTCTGAAAAAAATACTATTTTATATTAAGAACTCTGAAAATTATAAGGGAAAAACTTAGAAAAAATTGGAGCCATTTTTATAAAAACCTTAATTACTCTGCGAGTATGCATGCTATTTGCATAAAAATGAACACAGTGTATTACAATAAGGCATTCAATCATAATCCAGAGTTTGAGCGCTTTTGCTACATTAGTTTTGACAGGGTTATTCAAAAGATGTTCATTCTTTTTTAATTTGTTGACGGTCCCCTATGGAGTTTCGGTAAAACATCTTCACGGAGATGTATGACGTATACTATTATATTTATACACTAAGAGTTTCGAGATGATTCCTCATGCATTTTTCTAGATATTTAGTAAAATGTCTAAAATCGCAAGTGTCCCATAATCAATGGCAATATAGTGTATACATATTCTTAAAAATACCTCCAAAATTTCAGATTGATATTGTATTTGGATTGTATTATCCGAGTAATTACTTTCCAAACCATCTTAATAAGGGATGAAATGAATAATTATTTTAGCGAAATAATAGTCCTCTAAAATTCGATTAAGTAAATCCTTAATCGGATTTCCTAGCTGAGCACTGATGAAGAAGAATTTAATAAGTTTACTCCTGCTCTCACTTAATTGCATAAATAATCCATCACACCTAAATTTAATTTTATAATCGATGTTTTCACCAAAATTAGGACCGATTCTTAGTACACTGCAAATCCTCAAAACAGACACACAAAAATAAACAAATTTTAGAAAACTTTTTGTCCCCAAATTTACAACACACTAATGTGTTGTAAATTAGAAAACTTTATATGGAAAATATGTTTTGTCTTTTGATTGTGTTCTTAATATATTACAAAAGTGTTGTTATCTAGAAATGTGTACTTAGTATGTTGCAGCAGTGTTGCTATCCAGAAATATCTAAAATAGTGATGTTAATTGTGTTGAAATAATGTTAATAAAAATAGTTTTTTTTTTTTTTTTTTTTTTTTTTTTTTTTTTTTTTTTGCAATAGTGCTGTGCTGCACACCAATTTTTCTCCAAATTAACAACACATTTTTAACACCACACAATTTAGAGCATTACAAAACAAAACAGGTAAATCGCTTTCAAAACTCACACATGGTTCCAGACAAAGTTCTCGCTGTCGCTCGCCAATGCGCCAAATTGCGACTAAATTCTCCATTTGGCGAGTAAACAAGCGATTAGATTCGCCAAATTGCTATATTTTTTTTCTTTTCTTTTTCGTTTTTCATACATTTGCATATATACGTATTTTCATATACTTGTAGCGGATAGTCGAACTTAGATTAATAACAATCGTTTTCGCAGTTATAAAAACTTAGGTTATTTTAGAACATATTGAAAAAAAAGTGAATATATTAAAGAATTAAAGATTTTTTTTGTGCTACACGGTGATATATTTGGCTATTACTTTTTTCATTTGGCGAATGTTTTTTATTTTTAATTAGCCAAATTACTAACGTTAGTCAAATGTCAGCGAGAAGACTGGACAGATGTAAATTTTTCCATTTTTCAAAAATTTACATCTGTAATTTATTTACCGATTGAATAATCGTGTTTAAAATTAATCTAACACACATGGTTCCTTTGAAATTATATAATTTTAAAAAGGGAATAAACGACAGTTTGCTTTATAAAAAAAATTGCTGGAGATTATTGAGTGAGTTGACTAATTTTACCAATAAATAACAACAACCGTATTTCCTGAAAAATACGTACTTTTTAACAGTAGTTTTAGTACAATCATTTTCCTAGAACAACACATACGCTACACTTTCAAGATGCATATTTTATCAGGTTATTAAAAAAAATTATGATGTATAACCCAAAAAATAACTTTTTTCATTTCTTCTATAATCCGATATACAGGTTATAATCCTGTTTAAAATGATTTTTAAAGCATAATTCGCTGTCTCAAGATGAAATATATTGTTTGGAGATTTATTTCATTATATCGTTCTATACATATTCTTATAATATGTACCTCCAACATTTCTAATAGATATTGTAGTTGGATTACATTATTCCGCATAATTAATTTCCAAACCATCTTAATAATGGTTGGAATCAGTAATGATTTGAGCGAAATAATAGTTTCCCGAAATTCGATTAAGTAAATCCTGAATCGGCTTTGCAAGCTAAGCGGTGGAGCAGAAGAATTTCATGAATTTACTCCTACTCGCACTTTATTGCATAAATAATCCATCTCTCCTAAAGTTAATTTTACCTTCGGTGTTTCCGTGAAAATTGGACGGTTCTTATACTAGTATCTATACTAATAAAATCCATGGGCCTCTGTCTGCTTGAAGCCGATTACAGTTCGCAACGCGGGCGAGTTGGAAGTCGCGAGAGGTGTCTTTCGATTGGAAAAATTCCGGGGAAGTCATTTCGGGCATTTTCGAGACCGTGGGACCAAAATTAAAAAAGTTATGAATTAAAAACCCCTTGGGAATCGGAACGAAAAATGTCTCAAATCCCAAACGGCGCTCAAACGGAGCTCTGAGGCAGAACACTGCGCCACCTTGCGGTGAAGAACCTGAACTTTTCCCCTTTGGCTAAAAGAAGAAGCAGTCGAACACCTCTTTTTCTCCCTTTTTTGCGCGTTTTTTCTTAAACCATCATGCAGACAGTTTTTAAAGTAGAAAAAAACTGATTACATATTCAGAATCTGCGTAAAAGTCTGCTTCTGATGAACTAAAAAATACGTGAAAATGTCTTATGGGCGCGCAGAGCCAACCGTACAAAACCAAATATTTTTAATGGGACGATGGCGACCATGGAGCGTAGAGCCCACTGTGCGAAATCACATATTTTTAACGGGATAATGGGTGCATAACAACCATAGCTCTTTAATTTACTTTTTTTGTGCTTGAGGATTCGAACACCAAGACTTGCTTATTAAATGAATTTTTTTGTTTATTATATATTGCTTAATATCGAGGTTCGTTTGGAAAAACTGGCCCAGCTAGCGGGCGTAGCTCGCTAGTATATGAAATATAAAATAAGTGTTTTTAAAACTTTTGGAGCAAGCAATTCTGTTTCTAGAATACTGAATTCTCGCCGGAATAATATATCATCGGAATGGAATATGAATAATAATCCTACTGCAATGAGCTTTTAAGCGGAATTTGCCAGGTATAATAAATATTTCGAGATTTATTTTATTTTGCCGTTCAGTGCATATTCTTAAAAAAATTTCTGATCGATACTGTTGTTGGATTACATTATTCCGCATAATTACTTTCCAAACCATCTTAATACTGGATGGAATGAGTAATTATTTGAGCGAAATAATCGTCTCCGGAAATTCGATTAATCCAGAATCCAGAATCAGCTTTACAAGCTAAGCGGTGGAGAAGGAGAACTTAATGAATTTACTCATATATTCTGACTTTAATGCAAGAATAGTCCATCACACCTAAAGTTAATTTTATATTCGGTTTCTCCACGAAAATAGGATCGGTTCTTATACTAGTATACATGAAATATAGAATAAGGCTTTTTAACAGAATATTTTACTTGATATTATTTAATAAAGTTATAGAAATGTTATTTTCTTAGAAAGCTTTCAAGAATGTTGAGAAATGTTTATTTTTTTAAAACCATACTTAATTCGTATATAACCAGTAGTGCTGAACACTAGAGCAACATTGAGGGGTTTCCTAGCTGTAATAAGGTTAGCATTTGGTCTTGTAGTTAAGATATATTATGTTATTTTGTGCCACTGGGAAAAGTACAAATATTGCATGAGCTACTTGACAGAAAAAAAGAATAATTTAATCGGGAAAACTATAATCTATATTATAAAGGCCAAACGTATCTGTGCGTAACGCATACGTCATTTTTCGAATGGCAACACTTTCTGATGAAATTTCACTTTGGCAATTTTCATTATTGCAAATTTTTTAACTCCTAGACATCGCACATTTTCAATCTTTACACCGTTGTGTAGAGAAAAATATGTGCTTTTAAATGCAATTTGTTTGAAAACCTATCTTAATTTGTTTTTGAGATATTAATTTTTTTGTAGTTTTTAATTTAATTTTTCTGGAGGTGGCAACTTGAGTACTCCATTTCTGTGCAAAGCATTACCAACTAGATATAACTGCCTGCGTATTTCGCGAAAAACCGCCGAAAAAGTGAAGCTGGATTTAGCTTCAAATCCTTAACCATTTCATTGGATCACGAGGCACAAACCCTGCCCAAATAGCATTGTATGAGCTGATTTCTGTTCTCAGCACATGGTCATTGTTTTGGTTCAGAGTTTGCATGATTGGTCAGAGTAACTTGGCAATGTATCAGAGTCCTCTGGCGGGAGACTTTATATATTAATCTCAAATAAATGGGCCTTATAGATGTAGTGTGCCATGGTTCAAAGTAAAGGAAAAATAGCCATAAAGTAAAAAGAAGAAATAGAGAGGACTTATGTGTGGTGGCAGAGAGTGGTGCAAAAAAATGTAATCCTGAGAAATCTGCTACATTAAACTGTCGTAAAGAAATGTCACGACATCGCTTAGAAAGAAAAGAAAAGGAAAGGAAAAAAAAACAAAGAGAGAGAAAGAATAATAATAAAAATAAATAAAATAAATAAACAAATAATCTAGAAAGAGATAGAAAATGAAATAATATTAATGTATATAAAAGTATTAAAATAAATTTTTATTTTAGCTTTTGTAAACAAGAAATAATAACAATAATATGTGTTGTTTGTTCGGAAGTTTTAGTATACTATAAGCTCTTTTTAGTCAGAGCCTGGGAATGGCAAAATCACATGGGCGAAGGGATTTTCTCACCATTAGTTTAAAAAGGAACAAATGTTTACGAGAAGCAATAAAACCTAGAGTCGCCATTTGTGACACTAACGTACACAAGCAACAATGAGAGATTTACAATCAAATTTATTACTCTCGTGTGTGGTCTACGTGGGGTCGCCGGCTCGGAATCGTAGCTCAGGCAATAAATAATGGATGAACAACGTCTGAAAATCCAACCCCGCATCTTTTACTTGACCAATGGACAGTGAAACATATTCAAAGCCAATTGGAGTCCAAATTTTATACCCAATGGGGTCAAAGGGGGCGTACAGGACCTGAAAAAGGAAACCCCACATGAGTCAGTGCATTTTTGGAATTGAAGGTGTAAAGGTGGAAAAAAGATTTCTCTCTCTGCTCCGAGTCTCCCGCTAAGATGATAGGGAAAAGAAGAAATCGAAATAATCTGTGTCATCGGGAGATGCGACCTTATGCCTCCCGAACGAAGTGATGAAAATTGACTGATAATGCTCTGCGAATCGTCGACTGATGTCCAATTCAAAAGGAACACCTGAGTGCGCAAAGCTGACTAATTTTTCATCAGATGATTCATAAGGATTGCTAAGCTGACTATTTTTCATCAGATGATTCCTAAGTTTAGAAAAGTTGCTACTATTTGTGTTAATTAGAAAAAAATGACTGATAACTCGGCGCGAATCGTCGACTGATTTCCAATTCAAAACGGAACACCTGAGTGCGCAAAGCTGACTATTTTTCATCAGATGATTCCTAAGTTTAGAAAAGTTGCTACTATTTGTGTTAATTAGAAAAGAATGACTGATAACTCGGCGCGAATCGTCGACTGATTTCCAATTCAAAACGGAACACCTGAGTGCGCAAAGCTGACTATTTTTCATCAGATGATTCCTAAGTTTAGAAAAGTTGCTACTATTTGTGTTAATTAAAAAAAAATGACTGATAACTCGGCATTTGGATATAAGTGTGTTGGTGTACTAATGAACTGTACGGACAGCTATAAGCCAAGGGCGACCAATACCAGCAACATACTTGTAAGGTGAGAAAATTTCATTGTTCATGTGACTGGCCAATTTATTTTAGTGATATAATGTCGTGTTAAAATTTTGGTTTTAAAATTTGATTTTTTAAAATTTGATCACTTAAAATTTGATTATTTTAAAATTTTTAAAATTATTATTATCTTTGTGACTCAAAATTATCAGAATTTAATGCTCAAACTTAATAGTAAAATGAATAAATAAATAAATTAATAATACCATTAAGATAAGAGGAATAATAAGAAAGAAGGACTCGAGTTTATAAAATACGAAATTTTGGGGCTTTGCCTATAAGTTGTGTCGTGAACTCAAGCGTAATGAGCTGCGAGGATAAATGAAATAAAATATTTTCTATATTTCGCTACAACCATATTTCAGTAGTTATTGCCTTGCATATTATATTTTTATAGTGTTTGCATGATGCTAATTTATGTGTTTTAATAAAATTTTGTATATATGTACCTATTCTTGTCTTTATTCCAGTTTTCTCCCTTTATGTATTTTAAGGTAATTTCTAGATGCAGATTAGGGAATGTTAACATTTAAATTTGTAGATTAATGTCTCAAGTATTTTATTGACTCATCAATCCCAATTTTCACAAATTCATACGTTAAATAAGGCGATCCTAATGTTATTGCAAATGTTAATTTTATGTATGATATTAAGGAATTATTTTAGTAATTAATAATATCCGATCTTCGTTCACAACGCCGAAGGGATATTATTTTCATTTGTCTTCGTACTAACCACGTCAAGATTGCGTACCTAGTAGGAGGTGTTTATTTTCGTCACCACACTACTAAAAGTTTAATGGTGCTCATACCAGGTGTATGAATTTGTATTTGGGATTCAAAATTGAAAATTTTCTGCATTTAAATATAAATAAAGATAGCCAGTATTATGATTTTATTCTTAATTACCTATCTCCTCTATCTTCTCTTAGCTTTTTCTCCTTCTACTAACAAACATTATTTATCCATATTGTGTTTATAAATATTGTGTGTATATCTAAAAATTTACGAAATTGAAATATAATAGTTGAGAAGATGAAACAAAAATATATAGAAGAGTTGGTTTAGTTCACTACACATTAGCTTGTAAGATTGTAAAGAATTTCGTTACTATATATATCCGTATTTCGGAAAATTTACTTTGTCATTATATTTATGTGTATTTATAAAAATATTTAGGGCTATTTCATAATTTCTATTATATATTATTCTTGAATGAGTATAAATTATAATAATTCATTACAAAACTCATATCTTGAGAGTTTATGATAGCATAATTTGAGGTGTGAAAGAGTTTAAAAAAAAATAAAAATAAAGGAAAAAGTATTAAACATCAGTCTGTGTGAGATTTTCCAAATAAGTAAATAAATATGACAGGTAGAAATAAGGCAAGGCAGTCTTCTCCTGAAAGGGACACATTTAAAATTGGAATAGACACTCTATTGAACTCTTTACAAAATTTTGAGGACAAACCAGACCAAAATATATCATATTTTTTCGAAGAGTTCGAAGAATTAGCCGCAGCGGCACAATTTCCTGATGATTTAAAATTGGTGTTGGCAAAGTCAAAATTTAAAGGCCAAGCGAGAGAGATTCTAAAAAACACAGCTGAATTGCATAAAGCACAAAACTATAACACATTCAAAGAAAATGCGATAACACAATTTAAAAAAGAAAGATCGTTTGCTGACGCTCAGGCGCAATTCATAAATGCAAAACAAACACCCAACCAAACTATTGAAGAATTTACTAAACAATTCAACATTGAGGCACAAAAATACCTTGTCTCGTCAGGACATGAACAAAAGAACGGAGCTAAAGAATTATTAGAAACGATTAAATTAACTAAATACCTTGAAGCACTAAGACCGGACATCTCTTTTGAATTAAAAAAATACCCACCCACAAAGTTTGATGAAGCAGTAAAAAAAGCTAAAAATATCGAAAGTGCTTTGAACAGTAAATGTGCAGGAGAAGTAAACAATTTAACTGAAAATAGCGAAAATAAATTATTCGAGGCACTTCTTAGCATGTCGCAAGAACAAAAATCGGAAATACACCAATTAAAAGAACAAATAAAAGATTTAAAAATTCAAAAAAATGAAAGCGAACATAACAACGCTGAAGTAAATCAGATAACACATAATTTTTGTCATATCTGTAATAAATCCAACCACCAGACACAAAATTGTTATTTCAATCAAAAAAGTGCGAAATTTTTTCAACCAAGGGGAGCGCAAAACAATGTTCGGCCACGATTTCAAAAAAATTATTATCAAAATAATAATTATAGAGGCTTTCAAAGATTTCCACAAAATTATGCACAACATTTTCAAGCGCCACAAACATTGGATTTTACAAGACCTTATTACAATCAAACTAGAGTTAATGATATGCAAATTCAAATGCCAAATTGGCAAAATTTGACCCAATCACAAATAGGACAGAATCAAATGTATCCTGGAAATTACAATATGCAAAATATGATTCCAACGCAAAACTTTGATCCAACACAAGGAAACAACACACAAATTGCATATACAGGGCAGCATCAGGGTTTCGCAAATATGCAAAATAGCCTAAATCCTTTGCCGCAAAATAATGAGGGAAATAGGGAACATCAGCCCACAATTACTTTTCCTAACGAAAACAGAGACAGGCGAGGCAGACACAATAATAATAATAGGAACAGGGGGCAAAGTCATTTAAACCGGTAAGCGGGCCTACAAAATTGCGAGGAATACAAGCCCGTAGGTCCCGTAACATTGAGAAAAAACAGGGTTATAATATAAAAAATAAATCAAACAAGGAATTAAAAATATTGAAACAAAAGCAAACGAAAAAGACAATGATAAAAAAAAATGAGGAAGAAAAAAAAGATATAACACAAAAATTGATCGCAAGTTGTAACTCGGAAAAAAACAATGAATTACCAATATGGGACTTAAAAATAAAGAAAGATTTAATTATACCCAGCCTTATTGACAGTGGGGCGAGTATAAGTTTAATATCTCCAGGGGTCTTTGAAAAAATAAAAGAGACGGATATAAAGATTAAATATTTAGCTAACGCTATAAAAATTACAACTTTATCAAACAAATCCATTCCTTTTAAACACTGTGTAAAATTTAAGTTTAGATTTAACAACACTTTCTTAAATGGCACATTTTATGTAACTAAAGATGAATTTGACCGTAATTACAAAATTATTTTAGGATATGATTTCTTAAAAAGTAATAAAATAATCATGGATTTTGAAAATAATACTTTTAAACTCAATAATTCAATTATACAATTAAACCCCAATGAAAATCAAATTACGGAGGTGAATAAAATTAAGCCCGTACAACAAAATGATGACTTTCAAACAATACCAAAACAAATCAAATCCTATCAACACAATAACATTCCGAAAATTAATACACGAGTATTTGTAAAGAAAACCATTACTTTGAGACCTAGAGAATCGAAATTAGTAAATTTAATTTTTGATGGGAAATTAACAAACAAGCAACAATTTTTTTCCAACCAAAATATAACAACAGGAAATTAGTAATCCAAAATTCAGTTCATGAAAACAAGGAAACAGAAAATAATTCATTCACAATATTAGTACAAAATAAATCGAAAACGTATTTGAGACTTCATAAGGATCAGGAAATGGGAAAAATTACCACTGATTTTTTTATAAAAAAACAAAATAAACCAAATACTGATAATATTTACGAAGTAAATAACTTAAATATTACACAAATTAGAGAATTACGAAAAAAAGAACTTTCAGAGAAGGATTTTAAAATAGATCACTTAACACCGAAGGTACAAAAAGAAGTATTGAAAATTTTAATGAGACATGCTACCGCTTTCAGCAAATCATACAAAACTCTAGGAGAAACGGACGTAATAAAACCGAATTTTAAATTAATGCACGACTTTCCTATACAAACGAAACCATTCAAATTAGCGCATGATGTAAAAAAATTCGCGGAGAAAGAAATTCAAGATTTATTGGATGCAGGTATCATAGAGCCTACGAACTCAAGTTATGCTTTCCCAGTAATTTTCGTAAAAAAAAATTCTACGTCAAAAACCAGTGATCAAAACTTAATAAAACTTAGAATGGCTATAGATTTTAGAGCTCTTAACGATATATTAGAAAGCGATCCGTATCCAGTTCCTAACACAAAAAGTATTTTACAAAGCATTGCTGGAAAAAAAATATTTACAGTTCTAGATTTGCATTCTGCATTTTTTCAAATCAAATTACAAGAGCAGGACAAGCATAAACTAGCATTTATCACGGAGGATAACCATTTTCAAATAACACGAATGCCATTCGGAACTAAAATCTCAACAAATATATTTGCTCGTCTAATCGATATAGTTTTAGGTGATTTAAAAAAGAAATACAACATTCAATACTTTATTGATGACATTTTACTTGCTGCTGATAATATACAACAAATGCACACATTACTAGAAGAAGTACTAACACAATTAGAAAAATTTAATCTCACAATTGAACCAGCTAAAATAAAACTATACATGCAAGAAATAGACTTTCTGGGATATAAAATTAGTGAAAAAGGATATGCACCCTCAGAAAAAAATATAAAAAAAATAACAAGCTTTGCAGTCCCTACATCTCAGAAAACAGTGCGAGCATTCATTGGATTATGCACGTATTTTAAATCAACTATAAACAATTATGCAGAAATTATAGCGCCACTGACAGATCTCACTAAAGCGAATACAAAATTCAAATGGAATGACAAAGCACAGGAATCATTTGAAAAAATACAAAAAATTATCATGGAACAACCTACCATACATCCCCCAGATTTTAATAAAGATTTCTATATAATTACAGACGGATCAAAAATTGCAACATCAGGTATACTCGCGCAAAAACAAGGAGATAAAATGATACCAATTGAATTTACAGGCAGAAAATTAAAAGAATCGGAAAAGAGATATCCAAGCATGCAGATAGAGCTTTTGGCAATATATGAAACTATAACTTATTTTAGAAATATTTTATTAGGAAGAAAATTTTTTCTCCTAACAGATTCAAAAGCATTAACATACCACTTACACTTGGAAAAACAGCCGGAAATCGTAGCACGATGGTTACTTAAGCTACAGGATTATGATTTTGAAGTATCTCACATTGAAGGTATTCATAACCCAGCAGATTTCTGTAGTAGAGAAACAAATGCCTTAACTATAGCGGACGATTTAAACAAACATCTTTTTGCGGTAAATAAAAATTTGAATGCAGACAATATAAAAAAAGAACAATTAAAAGACCCTAAATTAAACGAAATTATTCAAGCTTTACAACAACAAAAAAAAGCAAAAAAATATGAAAAATACAATTTAAATAAAGAAGGAATATTAATTCTAAGAAAATCACGAAATTCAAATAATAATGATTTATATATTGCGCCACAGAATTTAAAAGAAGATATTATAAAAAGCGCACATGTCCCACACTTCGCTTTTCTAAAAACCTATGGCATAATAAAAGAAAGATTTTTTTGGTATAGAATGTATCAAGATATAAAACAATTCTGTGCGAAATGTATAACATGCAATACATTTAAACAGCATAAAACGATAAAAATTCCACTGAAAACTATGGATAAAAATTATATACCTGGTCATAGATTAACTATTGACGTAGTAGGAAGTTTGGTTACATCTCTAAATAGGAATAAATTTGTTTTAACTATTGTCGATACAGCATCACGCTTCCTACAAGCATTTCCACTTAGATCGACAGATACTAAGGTTATAATCAACGCATTAAATGGTTATTTCAGTACTTTTGGATTAGCGAAATATATCTCTACAGACAACGGAGCTTATTTTAAATCGAAGGATTTCAAAGATTATATGAAAAATTTAAATATTGAACTAATACCTTCGTCGGTGTACCACCCGGAATCGCAATCTGTACTTGAACGAATACACCGGGATTTAAAAGCTTCCATTGCCTCTATGTGTAATAAAACTTACGAATGGGATATAAAACTTCCATATTTCGTACTTATGCATAATTCAACTGTACATAGAATAACAAAATTTTCTCCAAGCATGTTATTTTTCGGTAGAGAGATAAAAACGCCATTCACGAATTTTGAAGCGCATAATATGGATTCTTACAGTACATATGTACAGAATAAGCTCAAACATATGCACGATATAAGATATGAAGTTATGAAGAATCAAGAAAAGGCGGATTTGGAACTGAATAAGAATTCGAAGTTAAAACACAAAGAATTAAAATTGGGTGACGAGGTCTACATGAAAATGCTCAGAAAACCTAAGGCCTTACATCAGAAATTTTCAGGCCCATATTATATTGAGAGAATTTTCAGAAATGATAACTACCTCATAAAGAACAAACATAGGCCAGACCTGAGACCTATTAGAATTCATATTTCTAAATTATTTGCGCCCAATGTGGCAAACAGAACAGAAAACAAATAATCATTCCTTAGAAAATATAAGTGTAAAAAAAAAAAAAAAAAAAAAAAAAAAAATTTTAGACTTCAAGAATTTGTTAAAATTGTTTTAAGCGTCTACCGAAACTGTCAAAATCTTTTAAATATACCGTATTTAACATATCAGCCAAACCTAAAAAAAAAAAAAAATTTACAATTAAACACAGAAAATTCTAAAAAATGTTCGAATCTTGCAAATTACATACAAAATTAACGTTATATATATATAAAAAAAAAAAAAAAAAAAAAAAAAAAAAAAAAAAAAAAAAACGGAGCTATATTATGGTCTCATACGAAATATGTTTCGTACTTCCCGGGATGTGAGTACTTATTGCTGGTCGATAACTTGCATGGTATGGAAAATATTTTTTGGGAGACTATACATAGACAAAATATATGTAACAGAGACAAATAAATATTAAAAATAGGCATTACATGAATAGTCGTTATATATTACCTAATATAAAAAAAATAAACTAGATTCAAACAAAAAAAAAATATATACATATATATAAAAATTATATTTACGAATTTTTCATAACACGGTATGTTATACAAAAAGGAAAATGAAGATAGAAAAGGTTTCAGAAAAATAATACAATAGGATCGTGAAATAATGTATGATAACAATAAAAACGGGAAGGAAAACGAAGTCATAAACAGTAGCATGAACAGTAGTGAATTCTAGTGAGTATGCGTCTCAGTAGGAAATTCGAGCGAATAATATAGGTATCGCGAAGGTGAATATGTTTATTATATTTGGTAGTTTTCAAAGGCCTACACATTGCAATGATCATTTTCTCATATTTAATGTATTTGTGTATGTTATTTCAATTTTTGTATTACTATGTCCATTTGTCATTACATGTATATATTTATAATAATGGTATGGTATTCTTGCACATCTTTTAATTTTAAGTGATTAGATTATAAATCTGTATATATATTATAGCTTATTTTTGGATAGAATATTTTTTTTTTCTTAAAGTAAGAGGGGATAAGCTTGTCGTAAAGAAATGTCACGACATCGCTTAGAAAGAAAAGAAAAGGAAAGGAAAAAAAAACAAAGAGAGAGAAAGAATAATAATAAAAATAAATAAAATAAATAAACAAATAATCTAGAAAGAGATAGAAAATGAAATAATATTAATGTATATAAAAGTATTAAAATAAATTTTTATTTTAGCTTTTGTAAACAAGAAATAATAACAATAATATGTGTTGTTTGTTCGGAAGTTTTATTATACTATAAGCTCTTTTTAGTCAGAGCCTGGGAATGGCAAAATCACATGGGCGAAGGGATTTTCTCACCATTAGTTTAAAAAGGAACAAATGTTTACGAGAAGCAATAAAACCTAGAGTCGCCATTTGTGACACTAACGTACACAAGCAACAATGAGAGATTTACAATCAAATTTATTACTCTCGTGTGTGGTCTACGTGGGGTCGCCGGCTCGGAATCGTAGCTCAGGCAATAAATAATGGATGAACAACGTCTGAAAATCCAACCCCGCATCTTTTACTTGACCAATGGACAGTGAAACATATTCAAAGCCAATTGGAGTCCAAATTTTATACCCAATGGGGTCAAAGGGGGCGTACAGGACCTGAAAAAGGAAACCCCACATGAGTCAGTGCATTTTTGGAATTGAAGGTGTAAAGGTGGAAAAAAGATTTCTCTCTCTGCTCCGAGTCTCCCGCTAAGATGATAGGGAAAAGAAGAAATCGAAATAATCTGTGTCATCGGGAGATGCGACCTTATGCCTCCCGAACGAAGTGATGAAAATTGACTGATAATGCTCTGCGAATCGTCGACTGATGTCCAATTCAAAAGGAACACCTGAGTGCGCAAAGCTGACTAATTTTTCATCAGATGATTCATAAGGATTGCTAAGCTGACTATTTTTCATCAGATGATTCCTAAGTTTAGAAAAGTTGCTACTATTTGTGTTAATTAGAAAAAAATGACTGATAACTCGGCGCGAATCGTCGACTGATTTCCAATTCAAAACGGAACACCTGAGTGCGCAAAGCTGACTATTTTTCATCAGATGATTCCTAAGTTTAGAAAAGTTGCTACTATTTGTGTTAATTAGAAAAGAATGACTGATAACTCGGCGCGAATCGTCGACTGATTTCCAATTCAAAACGGAACACCTGAGTGCGCAAAGCTGACTATTTTTCATCAGATGATTCCTAAGTTTAGAAAAGTTGCTACTATTTGTGTTAATTAAAAAAAAATGACTGATAACTCGGCATTTGGATATAAGTGTGTTGGTGTACTAATGAACTGTACGGACAGCTATAAGCCAAGGGCGACCAATACCAGCAACATACTTGTAAGGTGAGAAAATTTCATTGTTCATGTGACTGGCCAATTTATTTTAGTGATATAATGTCGTGTTAAAATTTTGGTTTTAAAATTTGATTTTTTAAAATTTGATCACTTAAAATTTGATTATTTTAAAATTTTTAAAATTATTATTATCTTTGTGACTCAAAATTATCAGAATTTAATGCTCAAACTTAATAGTAAAATGAATAAATAAATAAATTAATAATACCATTAAGATAAGAGGAATAATAAGAAAGAAGGACTCGAGTTTATAAAATACGAAATTTTGGGGCTTTGCCTATAAGTTGTGTCGTGAACTCAAGCGTAATGAGCTGCGAGGATAAATGAAATAAAATATTTTGTATATTTCGCTACAACCATATTTCAGTAGTTATTGCCTTGCATATTATATTTTTATAGTGTTTGCATGATGCTAATTTATGTGTTTTAATAAAATTTTGTATATATGTACCTATTCTTGTCTTTATTCCAGTTTTCTCCCTTTATGTATTTTAAGGTAATTTCTAGATGCAGATTAGGGAATGTTAACATTTAAATTTGTAGATTAATGTCTCAAGTATTTTATTGACTCATCAATCCCAATTTTCACAAATTCATACGTTAAATAAGGCGATCCTAATGTTATTGCAAATGTTAATTTTATGTATGATATTAAGGAATTATTTTAGTAATTAATAATATCCGATCTTCGTTCACAACGCCGAAGGGATATTATTTTCATTTGTCTTCGTACTAACCACGTCAAGATTGCGTACCTAGTAGGAGGTGTTTATTTTCGTCACCACATAAACCCAAACACATACCTGTCATTTTACCAAAATTATTTAATTTTTCTTTCTTTTAGGAATAATTATATTTTTATGTTATTTATTTTTTACTTGATTTTTAGAACCATTTTTATTTTCCAAATATATTTTTAGAAACGAAAAAAAGTACGTTTTTCACATAGAAAATTGATCTGAAATAGAAAAAGAACGAAGTAAAATGACAAAATGAGATTTCATAATTCGCTAATATCCAATGTTTAAAATGTAATTGAAAATTTGGTTTAGCATGATTTGTAAAAATGAAGGTGTGCTTATTTCACGAAAAATACGGCATCTTTCTTTGCACGTTGAAGTTACGGAGAGCAATTGTTTGCATATTTTAATGTTTATTATTTTATTTGTGTATTTTAATTTATAAAACGAATTTTAAATTTCTCATAGAATTAACTTTGAAGTAAACTTTTTCGAAAATATGTACGTGCAGTCATTTCTTTACTTTTACCATTTTAGTATGCGCGTAAGATTTTTCGGTACTACTTGGTTATCCCGCCGACCAAAAAACTATCGCCAACTTATAAGATTAAATGCCAATAATGGATGATTGTGAATGTCATATTCAATGATATTAAACACGATACACATGTTTAAAATGTCATCAAGTGGTTTTTAATACCACTTTTTATTTGTAGTTTTATTTATGTTTTACTAATTTATTTGTTTTTCCATTATTTAAATTAAAAATTATGTCAGCATGCATAATTTGACTATTAGTTTGGCAATTTTTTTAATTTGACGAAAATGGTCGACGGAATAATCAAACAGTACCAATTTTTCATATGAGCAAAATCTATATTGTAACGAACAAGTGTGCCCGTGTGTAGCACTGATATTATTTTGCAAATGACAAATCACCAGGATAAAATGACTTTTTGTAATTTTTGTTACTGCAATTTTTTAATCTTTTAAACGTCGCACATTTTTAATTTTTATTTCATCGTATAGGTAAAGAAATCTACTTTCAAATGCAATTTGATAGAAGACTGTATCTCATTTGACTCATTTATTACAAGCTTATATTTTTCAAGAATTTTTTTTTTAATTTACGCACAGTGTTAGAAATTAGCAGTCGTTAGTCGTCAAATGCAACTAAAAAATTGAATTTGACGATTAGAAAATTATTCTTAGTCGTCAAATTTGACGCCTGCCTTTTTAAAAAATTTATTAGACATTCAGCTCCGAAAATTTAAAAAAAAAAATGGTCTAGTCTGAAAAATCAGAACTAAAAAAACATTTCGAGAAATAGTCGCGAAAAAAAAAAAAAACAAATTTCATCGATTGCTCGTATACGAAATCGCCACTTTCGCAAAAGATGGGAGAAAAAAACGATTTTTTTTTCTTTTTCAAAAAATAACAAAAAAGCAAAAGTTTTTTATACAATAGAGTAAAAAAGGCAAATTTCTACAAAGTATTGCGAATAGAGATGCAAATTTCGTCAAAGAATCGCAAGAAAAACGCGAATTCCATAAAATAATCGCAAAAAAAGTTAATTTCGTCAAAAAAATCTTGAGAAAAAGACAAACTTTGTTATAGAATCGCAAAAAATGCAATTTTCTATGAAAAATCGTGAAAATAAATCTTAATTTCGTCACAGAATCTTTAGTAAAAAGCTAATTTTGTCAAAGAATTACAGAAAAAAATAAGAATCTTGTCATAGGATCGCAATAAAGTCTGTTAATTCCATCAAAAGCTCGCGAAAAAACGCAAATTTCTTCAAGGAATCCCAAATAATCAGTAATTTTCACCAAAGGATTGCGAAAAAAACACATAATTAACGGGGGGGGGGGGGTTTCCAGCCCAGCAGAAAACGACAAATTTTGTCAAAAGATTGCGAAAAAATACTGCCGATTTCGTCAACAAATCTAAAAAAAACATGGCAAGGCTTGTCAAAAGATCGAAAAAACGGCAAGTTTCGCCAAATGATTTCGAAAAACACGTCAAAAATTGGAAAAAGATCGTGAAAAAGGCAAAATATTTTAAAAAATCGCAAAAAAACTAGCAAGTTTCATCAAAAGATTGCGAAAAAACCGGCAAGTTTCGTCAAAAGATCACGAAAAAACGGCCAGTTGCGTCGAAACATCGCAAAAATAGCTGCAAATTTCGTCGAAAGATTGCGAGAAAACGGCAAATTTTGCCGAAAGATAGCAAAATTCGTAAAAGTGGTGCGACCCCCCCCCCCAAAAAAAAAAATATATATTGGTAGTGGATTTTTTTCTTGTCTCTGTAGTAACCTTAAAGAAAATTTGATGCGAATTTCAAAATTATTCTTTCACTCCAAATCACTCCAAAATTATATGCAGTATTACAGTAATATTAATATGAATTTTAGAAACTGCAACTAAAAATCTTAATTTGACGCCTAAGGTTTTTACAGTAGTCGTCATTTGACGCCTCCCTTTTATCTCCCAATTTCTATCACTGTTTACGCACCTCTATTAAGAAATAATGATACACAATTTACTCATAAATATATAAATATTGTTCCTGATAATTTGCCAATATAAAATTAAAATTGCATGAGTAACAAAATAAAAGAATGGTTTAAAACGCAGATTAAATTACTAAAAATTACAAGTTCATCATGTAATCAAACAACTTAAAATTTAAATAAGAAAAAAATACTTTAAAAATGCTTTGAATTTGTTTGAAAACTGCATTTCAATTTACTGATTGGCTGTGGTTTTAAAAAAAATCAGGTGCGAGTTAATTTTAAACATATCTATACCGAATGAAACTCGATTACGATAGATTAATCTATTTGTCCTTGGAAAAATATAAAGAGTTCAGGATTTGTTTCCGGCTAATATACTATAGCAAAATTAAAATTTCCTTTAAAAATAATAAAATAAAATAAAATAAAATAAATACAAATTTAACAGACATGTAATTAAATTACGTGCTCGAAGAACTGAAGTGATCAGAAACAAAATTGCTGCCGTAACGAAATCTTTGGCTAATAACTTCTGGCATGCGTCTAATACGGAAATGTGACTTTTGATAAACTTCATAGCTTTATTTGATTCCATAATTAAAATTTTTCATTTAACCCTTTAACTTAAACCACGTTAGCCTAATCATGTTTTTCCGCTATGTAATATTTTAATTCAAAGATTGATTTAATATAGTTTTGAGATTAATGTTAATTTTTTTAATTTTATAAGATAAAAAAATATGTACAGTACAATACAATACAAAAATATATAAAGTATCAAAATATCTTCATACCAATACTTTTCGCAGTATTATTTTATGAACGAAACATGAATGAAAAAATCCGCAAGACACTTAACCCTTAGAGGGAAAAAGCACTTCAAGTCTTAAAATGCTGAAATGATTGATTGACACCAGAATTTAAAAACAAATTTGTTTCAAAATATTTAAAAGCATTTTTTCACGTATTTGAGAAAAATAAAATTGCTATTTCAAATTACTGTCGTCAATGTAGCGTTTTGAAATTAAAATTAAGTGGTATAAATTTTAACCCACCCCCTTCAAAGGGTTTAAAAGTTAATTTTTTTTTTTTTTTTTTTTTTTTTTTTTTTTTTGAGTTAGCAATGCAAAACGCATATTGCATGTAGAAAATTCATTAAAGTTTTCAATTTAAACAAGTTGGAAATTGCACGTGAACATAGCAAATGAGGTGCGTTCGTACGATAACGAAGTTTTAAAAATATTCAGATCTTGCTGATATAGTAGAGCGTACTTCGGATACAATATAATAGCCGAAATCTTTGTATTTCTGTAAATATGCAGAAAGTAATTTTAATTACACCTCAGAAACGTATATCTTATTCATAAAATGTGAAATAGTTGAATATAATTAAAACACGCCCCAAACAATGTTTCCCCGTATACCATTATGTAGTGGAATATTTTTGTGTGGCCCTGTAATTTAATAATAAAAATTCTTTGCATCACAGATTGTACAGAATGCATATTTTAGTATATATTTCATAGATTCATGCCAATTATATTATGTTCGAATTAGTGTAAACGTCATAAAAATGCATTTGAATATTTTTCCCATTGACCGTAATATAATGGAATACCTTTGATTGTCCCTGTAAATGATCTATGCATCCGACTTTCATAACATTTGAAATGACTCGATAAAACTACGTAATAATTATATGTTTTAAATTTCAAACGATTAAAATGCATTTGAAATTTTTTACCCCATTGACCGTAATATAACGGAATCCTTTTGATTGTTCCGGTAATTGATCTATCCATCCGATTTTCATAAAATTTGAAATTACTCGACAAAATTATGTTATAATTATGTATTTTAAATTTCAAACGATTCGGTTGGGTAGTTTTTGCGTTGTTATATGCGGACAGACAGACGCACAGACAGACGGACGGACTGAGCGAAAACAATAGGTGCTACGAATTTACATAATTACGAACTCCCCTAAAAATGGTTTTTATCTTTGCTACGTAACCCGGGGAGCCCGGGTTCGATCTACTAGTAAAAATAATAATGAAAAAATTTAAAATAAGATTTTAGCTTTTAAAATATAAGTCAAATTAGTTAGTGAAATGTAGATATATCGTAGTAGATATAATAAGTAGTAGATAGTATAAAAGCAGATATAGTATATATAGAAATTGTAGTTATTCAAACTACTATATTAAAGAAAAAAGAATTAAAATGAATATAAGTTAGAGCTATTTCAGAAGACGTTAAGGATGGTGGTTTCCTAATAAAGTAAAATTATTAATTTCAATTAATTTCATTACTGTTTAAAAAATATTTTCAAGACAGTGCGCCCAGAGAAGAATGCAATTTTCATGATTATTTAATTTAAACAAATATTTGCAACAAAATATTTGGAAGTTTTGTAAATCACACTCTTACTTATAGCGCTAAAATTTGCTATTGCATAAATGTAGCTTATTGATATTAAATTGATATTTTAAGAGACTTACTAATCACTTAATGTATTAATTTATAACAAGTTGGAAATTGCACATGAAGCGTAGCCAATGAGGTGTGTTCGTACGATAATGAAGTTTTTAAAATATTCAGATCTTGATGTTACAATAGACAGTAATTCGGATACAGTATAGTGGTCGAAATCTTGTTTGAGTTCCGGTAAATATAAAGCAAGAAACTTTTATTACACCTCAGCAACGTATATCATATTCATAAAATCTGAAATAGTTTAATATAATTTACACACACAACGAAAAATGTTTTCCCTTATAGCATTATGTAATGTAATACTTTTGTGTGGTCTTGTAATTTAATAATAAATAATCTTTGCATCACAGATTGTACAGAATGTATATTTTAATATATAGATACTTCATAGGTTTATGTATTCTATTATATTCTAATGAGTGTAACACAATTAAAATGCATTTGAAACTTTTTCCCCATTGACCGTAATGTATCGGAATACTTTTGATTGTACCTGTAATTGATCTATGCATCTCATTTTTATAAAATTTGAAATGACTCGACAAAATTATGTAATAATTATATATTTTAAATTTCAAACGATTCGGTTGGGTAGTTTTTGCGTTGTTATATGCGGACGGACTGAACAATAACTATAGGTGCTATGTATTTACATAATTACGAACGCACCTAAAAAAGACTGTTCTGCGATTCATGGGGACACTGCATTGTGTAAAAACAAAAAATAGGTATTTGGAATATACATTTAACTCCATGTCTCAAGAGAATAGTTGATAAAAATCGTAATTTTTTCCACATCTTTTTTAGCAGCCATATGTGGAATATGTGAGAGATACAAATATCTACATTGTTGAAATATACAGCAAATCTCCCAATCTTTCAACCGTTTTTATAGATAACAGTTAGTTGACAGCATTATGAAACATTGTAAAAAAAGAACCAGTGGCCAGAATGGAGATAAATTATGGTTAGGTAACCATTTTATATAAGATAGCTTAACCGATTAAACGCCAATGTTCCAAAATGGCATTGCATTATTTGTAATACAAAACATATATTTCCCAACCTAATTTCCAACATAATGTCCTTATTTTTCCTATAAAATATAAAGTTGATTTGAACTTTTGAAAAAAAAAATATTTACGTTTAAGCATTTATTACAGATATAAAAAAATTTAAATGTATTAATTTGCATAAAAATATATTATTTGCTTTTATCGTTTTCTCTATATTACCTACATTTGACCGCTAGAAATCTAAATGTTTTTGGAATTTGAGAAAATACTCATGAACAATATATAATAGCATATAACAGGAAATAACTGGTCATATTTGCATAGGTTGTCAATCAATAACCACGTTCCAAAAAGCGAACACTGAAATGAACACAGCAAAAAAGCTGCAGAAATACTTTTTTGTTACTTTCTCAAGTTGTATGCATAAATTAAATCATTTAAAGCTGTAATTTAGAAAAAAAACAAAATTATAATTACATTGCGATATTATCTCGGCGTGTAAACGGTTAAACGACTGGACAGACTGCAGTAATTATTTTACAGTATAATTAAGAATATTTGTATAACTTTATTGATAATTTGATTATTTTTGTTCTAATCTTGCTTAAGTTAAATTGTTAGTGGACTACGACGCGTTATGGAGTAGTGAGAATAGAGTTGAGAATAGAAATAAATTACGAGTAAGTTATCATTTTCTATAAAAAAAACTTTGAATGACAGGAAAATTTGAAGCAATTTTTTTACAGTATAGTGAAGAAGATCATAAGTTTATTTATAATTTGGATTATCTTTGTTTTAATAAGGCTTATTCTAACGAAATTCGTTACTTGACCATATCATAACATGCTTTGGAATAGTGGGTCAATAATCAGTTTAAAGAAAAATTACAATTTAACAACCGTTTTATGAAACAATGTTTGAATTTTGGGATAGAATGCAGTCATTGTTTTGGAGTATAGTGAAAAAGATCTGCATAAGTATATTTATAATTTGGATTTTTGATGTTCTAATAAAACTAAAAATTAAGGTGAACTTGTAAAAAAAAATATTTTAAATTTTTAATATTAATCCAACAAGAAATTCTTCATATAGAAATTTCCTACACCAATAATTCAATAAATATTTGAAAAAGTATTCAATTTACTAAATAGTTTCTTGATTTCAAGATGTAATCTAGTTTTTAAAAATTAAAAATATTAAATATAGATTCTTCTTTAAATCTCTTTATTAGTTAAAAGGATTTATTAAAAATATGTGCACCTATTCTTTACTTCAATGGAGAATTGTTTAATGATATTAAAAATTGGCATGAAACTAAATTTTCATCAAAAATTTTCATGTGAATTTTATTTACACAGAATTGATTATATATTTTCATTAATATTCATTTCATAATTTCACACCTTAATTGTAGAAAAATAATAATAAAATGGATGCACTATTTTATGTATTTATGTCTGTATCGAAATTGTGTCATAGACATATTTTGGATTTTCAACAATAATTTAAACATATCCAGTACATATCCAGTAAGACAAAAGAACATGAAACAAAAAAAAAACTCTCCTTCGTTCAGCACAGATTATGAAACTTTCCATCACATTCAGAATAATATAACAAATTTTTACTGTTTCGTAAGCTGAAATATTTGGGTTGATTATTAGATTAGGTTGATTATTTGGGTAGATATTAGGGTAATTGGACCATTTGGAATGCCTAACTCATTTGAAAATTCAATTTCAACGCATTTCATCTACAATCTGTAAAACATCTTAATGCTTTGAGAGCCCTGTATATGAAATATCGATTTGTATCAATTAACAACTTGCATTCCAAAATTTTATTCATTTAAGAAACACACATATCTCAGTTGAAAATCCCCTTTGAGCAGTTTTTACTAATAAAAAATACATAATTTTTTTGTGCCTCCTACAAAAATATAACAAAGTGGCACTGAATTACGATGCATAGAATGTATAAACAACAACGCCCTGGACTAAATGGTTGCTAGAGGGGGAGGGGGGGCACACCTCCCTAAAACATTTTGAGCCACCCCTGGAAAAGATTACAAAGTCACAAAATGAATTTGTGTTCCGAAAGTCCAAATGAAATTCTGTTCAAAAATCTAATTTAGTTTTGAGGCCTTTTCAAACTTTTGCAGAAATACTAAATTGTAACTAAAATAAGATTTTCAACACTCGCTCATTTTATGAAGCTAACATGATGCTTAATACTGCAATAGTTATACACTTGAACTTTTCATCATCATATCCTTTTCTTAGCATAAAATGGAGTTATTACAACAGTTTAATAAGAAACATAGTACCTACAATGTAAATATGCACTGATTTATCTTTCTGCTTCAGAGAGAGAAAAAAAATATGAACCCCCCCTCCCGAAATTTTGTTCAGCACTGCCCCTCTATTATTCACTTCTAGCTACGGCTCTGTGTACAGCGAGTAACAGGCAAAAAATACTTAAATTTAAAAGCACATAGCCAATTTAAAAACGTACGTCCAGCTATTCTTTCTCAAAGATAATTCCTTATCCGATATCTTATGTATGTTTATGTAAATGAACAACAGAGACATGAATGCCCTATTCTATCGTAACAATCATATCGTATCAATCAATATAGCTGTGCACACACACAGTTTAAACACTGTTCAAACGATATTTTCCACCACATAGTATAATGTAAGGAAATTCTTTGAGTGCTCCTGTAAAAGACCTATCACTATTACACATTTCATATACAATACGAAACATGCCATGTTTCGTATATCCGAGTATATTTACGTGAGTTACAGCATAGATAGACGAACAGACAAATCGAATGCATAAACACTTTTGCACTTTGTTAGTACGTATTAAAAAAGAATATTTGTAATTTGATTAGATTTTTTCAAGATTTAAATAGAAAAAGCGTTCTTATGAAATTTTTACGCTGGTGATTTCTATACTATATTGTTAAATAAAATATATTAAATATATATGTAAAATATGTAAAATTTATAATATAAATAATAAAATACATAAGTAAAATATATAAAACGTTAAAGACAAATTCGACAAATATAGGCAGATTTTATTAAAATACATTTTTTATTAAATTACATATGTACATAAATGTTGAAGCTATTTTACACAGGGTGCGTAGTCACCAAGAAACTCAGAGGATTTTAATTCTTTTAGTATCAGAAATTCTTTAAAGTACTGGCTGTTACATCTGAAAAAGTATTTCTTTTTCGTTAAATAAAACAAATATTACATTATAAAAATTCTGGTAAAAGGTCCTTCTAGACTACGCACCCTGTTACATACGCGTGCATAAATTTTCTTTCAAAACTAGTCGAAAGAAAAATGAAAGAGATACAAGAAATACGAAATACGTTACTTCCGAAACATATTTTAAAATATAATTTTGGAATGATACATATGGAATACGCTTCTTCTGTGAAAAATTGAAATATTTATATGGAATATATATATGAATATTCAAAGTATAATTTAAAAAAAGTCTTTACTGCAATAGTATATGTTTTTCTTTTCTCTGCATGAATAATTCCAATTTTATAAATTTGACTGAAAAGTTCTTTACTTGATATGTTTGGTTGACATAATTAAAAATGTATGCATATTCTAGGAGTTAATGTCACAGCTTCATTTTTTTCACAAAAGAATAAGAAAAAACTAGTCGGATGTGGAAATTTCAAAACTTTCTTCTATCTCATATATATTTATACTTCAAAATACACTATCACAGTGCTAAAAGTAAATGGCAATCTGTGCCCATCATGGAGATTCTATGCTATGAAATTCCATGCATTAGTTCTTGAGATATGATTAATAATGTAGAAAGTAACAAGTTAATGTAAGAGTTAACACAATAATGTACTGATTAATAACGTTAAAATAATGTACATCATGCAAAATGGAGCATAGCAGTGTCACTTGTTGAGTAGTTTTTACACCGAAACCAAATTTACAACAACTTATGTCAAAATCTAACTGTATCTAAAATTTGATGATAATCCGCGCTTTAGTTCTTGAGAGTCTGCGGATATTGTGAAAAATGCAGCATAACAGCCTCACCTGTTGGGCGATTAACACTAAGATTAAGAAAATGCTCACATATGTCAAGGACTATCAGAAGCTGAAATTCGATGAAAATTCATGCATTAGTTCTTGAGATAAGGATTCTGAGGAAATCGTGAAAAATGCTGCATAGAAGCGCCATCTGTTGAGTGATTTTCACCAAAAGGTTAGAGTTAGAAAATGTTCATTCATTTCACGGACTAATAGAATCTGAAGTTTTGTAAAAAATTGTGCATTAGTTCTTGAGATAGTGTTATTGCGAAAATCGCGAAAAATGTTGCATAGCAGAGCCTCCTGTTAAGTAATTTACACTAAAAACTATGATTTACACTAAAAACTAATCAGCACCAATTTATATCAGGGAATAACAGAATACAATTTTTTATTTCCAGTGATTAGTTCTCGAGATAGAGGCATGCACAAACTCTCTGTTACGTATAGACAAAGTCACAGACATTTTGTTAAAATGTGTTTTTTGGTATCTCTGAGTCTTAAAACGTGTAACTCCGTCAAAAATTGGAAGTCGAACATTTACACAAATGCAATATTTTCATTTTGTATACAAAAAAGTAATAAGTTAGATAAATAACATCAAACATGAAAAAGTGTCACGTTCCTTCGGCTACTTGATCGTGAAATTTAGTGACAAGGGAATGTTAATACGAAAGTTAAAAATGATTTTACTTAAGGGACTGTTAAGTTTGATAATACTTAAATTCAAAGCATCAATATCTCACGCAGTCAGAAATTTGTATAAAAAAGACAATTACATGCATAATTAAACCATAATATTTAGTTTCTGATTGTTAAAAAAATTAAATGATCAAATTTGATCTTCATGTGTATTTCTTAATTTTGGCGAAACATTTACAGAATAATTGGAATACTTTTTTTTCCCGTAGGTGCAAATTTTTTTTGTTTTCATCATTTTTTTAAATAAAAAAACAAAAAAAGACATGTTCAGTGTTGAAGCATTTATCTTTAACAGTTCTGAAGTTATAACAATTTAAATCCGAGAAATCGTGATAAAAAGAACCCACCATGAAGAAAAACGTATTTTCACAAAAAGTCATTTCATGGCAACCATTGCTTGAAAGCTGAATATTGAAAACAAACCAAAACGAAAAAAATAATATACCATCTTTTAATTAAGGGGCACATAGGATTAAATGTCATTTTAAGCACAAAAAGCAGAGAAAATTTTAATGCAATATATATATATATATATATATATATATATATATATATATATATATATATATTAGAAAATTAGAAAATTTTTATGTTTCTGACCCCTTAAGTTCTTGTTCATGATAGGGATTTTTCTTAATACGAAACTGCCAAATTCAAAAACATGAGGTGATCTTTTTATTTCCAAGAATGTTATTAATGTCAGTAACCACTTTTTAATAAATATTTTTCCATAAATATTTTAGAAATTAAAAAATTAAATAATTCTGAATTTTTGAGAAACATGTACAGAATAATTGGCATATTTTTTCTCTTGGTTGCAAATTGCTTTTTTTATGATTTTTTTCGTAATGACACTAAATGTTTGTAATAAAGACATTTTACAAAAATATTTGACCTTAAGCAAATTCAATGATTTATGAAAAAAAAGTTTAACAATATAAAAACACATTTTGCCGAAATTTTAATTATGTATAGTCATGTAATTAAAAAAATTGCAATTAGTATTTCAACTTTAGAAAATTAGAAGACAAAAATTGCCAGTTGCGATAATAATAAATTTTACTCTCCATAGATAGTTAATTACAGTATTACAATTTAAACCTCAAACGTTTAGAAAAGAATTTCAATTTTATAGATGTCGATTTTTGCCGTAAAATACTTATATCAATAAACATTAATTAAAATTCATCCAAAATATGGTCCTACATTTATAAGTAACAAATATCAAATGTATTCATACTTACCGGAAAATATTTATTGTAATTTTATACAAATAAAGTAAAAAACATTGAGAGATATTTTTCATGTTTCATTTGCTTTTAAATCAAGTAAGTATGCTTTCTTCATAGATAGCAACAAGAATAATGAAAATAAGAGTTATAACCTGTTAGGTAACAAATAAAGCAAACGAAACGAGGAAATCGTTACCAGGTCCATAAGCAAAGTCTTCGAAATAATTAGTAGCGTCGATTGTATGTAAAACCTTTTTGTCACAAATAAGATCACAAAGATGGTGTAGTTTAAAACAGTTAGATGAAGCTTTAATTTCACTAATCGAGCTTAATCCTTTGAGGGGTGTTGGTATATATTACATCCCATTTCATTTTAAGTAAAATTTGTACCAAAAAATTTTACTTGAGTTTTACGTTTATTACTTTGGTGAAATAGACCCGAAAACATTGCCTTTCTTTATTTTGAAATTAAAATTTTTATAAATTTCTGGTTTGAATTCAACGCTTCGGAAACATAATTGCTTGCCCCTCAGAGGGTTAACAACCTTCAGCAGTGTTCCCCAAATAGGATTATTCGGCGCTCCAGAAAAATCAATAAAATTTTAAAGATATTTTCAAATTAGCTAACACATTGCAAATCGGGATCTCTCGTAAAGTAGATATCAAATAATAATGGTATAAAATTTTTGTAAATTACAAAACATCTACAGCTTTAAGAAAGCTTTAATACTCTCGCCTATGTTCAAGATTGCAGGTAACAGTCATTCTTCACTACCACTGGGAGCAGGGAAACACAATGATATAGTCAATCAGAATAACTTTGACCTATCATGGTAGCCTTTTGGGTCAAGAGAAAAAAAATATCAAATCTGCTGCATCACTTGAGTTAATCCCTTAACTGGTCAATTTTTTTCCAGAAATGTTCCTCAAAAAGTCATATTTTTTATTGCATATAATGAAACATCATACTTGATAGAATACGAAAGTGCAAGATTTATTTTTATTCTTACCATAATTAATCATATAAAACGATTTTTTATTTCAGAATTTAAAAACGCAAATATTCATAATGTTTGCTTTTTGCAATCACATCTGTATGCAATGAAGACTGTTTTACAGATTTTACAAAAGTTTAATTCAAACAAACTTACCATAAATTAAAACTTCTCAGTTTCGAATGATGTTTTTATAATTAAAGATTAATTACAATTAAAGATTATATCATTATTAAATGAATAATACATTGTTAATACATAATATTATACAATTATGATTAATTACTGATTATTATTGATGAATAAATTAATTAATATTAATTAAACATTGTCAGTATTATGATTAAATTCATTCATTAATGATTAACACAATATTGATGCTTTTATAGAAAATATCGATTCCCGAACGCCGTACGGGCAAACCAGTTTGGGCTAACTTCCAGTTGCCCGAAATAGCGTTCGAATAAATCAGTTAAGGGGTTCACGGCACAGTTTTGGATCAAAATGTAGACAGCGGCACCTATTGTGAATTTGGCAGCTCATTAGAAATAATTCGTCCAGATTCCAATATGTATATTATTCCAATATATTTTAAGGAGGTCTGCAAAAATGTAATTTTTGCAAACCTCTTTAAAATTGAAAATTGGATTTTGCAAAAATCAAAGTTTAAGAAAATTTAATAGAAAATAAAAATGAGCAATCAATCATTGCAGTTTTCAGTCCTCGGGAAAATAATGTAATGTGATTTAAAACTTGGCACTTACATCAACAGCAACCAACATATATAAATAGAAGCATCAGAATAAACATGCATTCAGTTTTTGAAATAAAACGAATTAGATAACATATTTTATTTAAAACTAATTAATATTTATTGATGGTGTTAATTTCAAGATTTTCTAATGTGTTTTTATCGATATTGATGGTACTCGTCTTGTTGCTGTTTGATACGTACACACACGCGCCTATTATTGTAACGTTATAGTCCAAGAGCCGACCGCACAAAACCCTAAGTCATCGAGCACAAGAAAAAAAACCCTTTATATTATGGAAGAGTAGTCATAGGGGAATCTAATGATCAATGTCTGCCGGAAGCAACGTGGTGCATCTCCAGTAGCCAAAAAATATTGAGCTTGGCATGAAATATTTCTCCGATATTGGGGTGTTTAGAATTTGTCCTTATTTAGCCAATATTTGCAGCCAATATTATGCCAATATTGGGGTTTCATTGAAAATATTGTCAATAAAACGCCAATATTGGTTAAATATTGGGTTTTCATTTGAAATATATCCAATGCAACGCCAACATTTGTACAATATTGGGAATTCATTGGAAATATTTCCAATGTGAAGCCAACATTTGTACAATATTGGGAATTCATTGGAAATATTTCGAATGAAATGCCAATATTTAACGAATATTGGCGTTTTATTTGCACTATTTCCAATAAATGAAGCATCGGCGCAACGTTGGACCAATATTGGTTTGCTACTAGGGATAAGTCAAAAATGAATACCACTAGTGGTTGACTCTTAGGATTAACATTGTGTTTTGCTGCACCCAGTTTTCCGTGTTTTCATACTTTTAATTGTACGACAAACACAATGATAGACCTAAGAGTGAGCCACTAGTGGTATTAATTTTTGGCTTACGAACCACTTCACTTCCGTCAGACATGAATCATTAGATTCCCCTATGACTACGCCGTTTTTGTAAGAATAATGTGTTTTTCTGTGAAAATATGCTATAAGTTTGCGGAAGATTTTCTCTATATCTTAAAACACGAATTATTTCACAAAATTGATAATAATTTCCTTTTTTTTCATACCGGCAGCTTTATTTTACACGCATTTCAATAATCCTGAAAGTTATTGAAATGCGTGTAAGAAGTGAAATTAGCGAAATGAAACGTTCGTACAAGCGCGGGGTTATTCATTGCCAATAGGTTACTTTTTACCCCTATTAGCGAACAACAACAACAACAACAACAAAAAAATAATAAAAAAAATGATGTTCCTTCACGCACCCGTTTTCGATCTTGATTTTCAAAGGTACAAGGCAGTTCAGAAACGTCCTAAAAGCTTCGGAAAGATCTACCCTAGCCTTCCCACTGCCGCGACCGGATATATCCATTCACTAGGCTGCAGGTTTCACAGCAATTGTAGCTTTATTTAAATTAATATAGTTCTACAAATATAATCTAGTTTTAAGAAATAAAGGTGTGACTGATACTTTCAAGGCTTATAAGCATATATGTAACAAAAAATTGCACCAACATAGAATATCGCTCTTTTATTAACATTTAAAATAAATTGCCTTTTGTTCGGCTGACAGGGGGCTGGCGCATGTTGTTAAGGTTTAACAAAGTTTCTTATAGCGAGGTTTACGATGAGCCCCAATTAATGTAGTCCTTCAAATTGTCACATGTTTTTCTTTCTTTTAAAAAGCTTTAATATCAGATATGTTTGAAGAGAAGATGTACCTAAAAATCGAAAAATCTTAGCTGTATAAATGAAGTAAAAAATATGGAAAAAAATCTTGATAATGTACATGTCTATACTTTCAATCAGGACCCTCGCGAAGACTTTTTATTGGTGGGGAAGATAGCCATTAATTGCCAAGTCAAAATTTAATATTTTCCAACTGAATAAAAAGAAGACATGAATAGTTCTCGGTGTCTGTCAACTAGTTTTATAATTTTACCAAGTTATCATAATTACAAAATGTAATGTGGTTTTTATTTGTAAAAATCTGAATAATATTTTTAATAATATTGGTAAATTTCGTCAAATATATCAGAAATAGAAGGAATATTAAAGTTTTTTTAAAGTTTTGAACTAATTTGCTGTTAAGTTTGTAAATTTTCCAACAGTAACAGCATGTGCAAACATTTGGGGCGAGGCCCCTGCGAGGCCCCTGCATTTAATCTACTGTGTTTTAAAATTATATATTCAAGAGTTTGGACTTAAAAATACAAAAAACTTGTACTAAAAATTGCAGTCTTCCCTATAGACATAAAAAAAATTAATGAAAATAGCTCAATTTTCTTCAAGTATTACAAGAAAAGCATTTGTATAGAATAAAATCAATTGCAAAACAGATAAAATTTTCAATTGTTAAACAACGTAATTCAAAAGTGATTTATATCATATTAATATTTTTTTTTCTAAAATATAACCAATGTCTTCATTGAATCTCATTATCGAATAAAGCTTCTAATCTCTTTGTAAGCTCAAATAAATAAAAATTCCATTATTCTCTTAAATTATTTTCCTAAGCCCTTCTAAATAATGTATCGAACAAGGAATCTTTTTAGGAAGATTTTAGTTGTACAAAATTGAATTAACTGATCCCGAGCGCAAAATGTTTATCAGCATTCCTTCATGCAAATAATTGTCGTAACTCAATTATAAGTTCATAATTTACCTTTTCTGGAAGTACTCCTAATATGTGTATTTAAATTTAATTTATTTAACGGTTCCGTTTGCAGCAAACATCATTTGAAATTAAAAGGGTACTTTGTTTAAATTCTACAGCCGAAGCATTAATTGCCGAAATCTCTCTTCTGATCAAATTATTATTTATTGAATTTCCTCAGGAAATTTGAAGAAATTAAGCACACGAATCAATACAAATTTTCAAATTCCGAGCCAAAATGCAATTTTAAATGTATTTTAAAAGTTTCAATTAATTCGATAATTCTTAATTGAACTGCTTTATTTGAGTTCTATTGTATTTTCAACTGACACAATCAATCTTTTTATCTCATACTTATTTTAAACTTCTGTGAAAGCTCAAGAGAAAATACGTGAAGATTTTGTTATTTCTTGTAATTATTTCCTAAGACTTTCTGATAATGAATCGAACAAGCAGCATTTTGAGGAAGACTGCAACTGAACAAAATTCGATTAACATAATCCACAAAGCAAAATTTATAGTGAGATTCCTTGGTGCAAATACCTGTGAAATTTCAAATATAAGATCATAATCTAAGTATTCTGTAACATTCTTCGTATTTACGATTAAAATTAAATTTATTTAACGTTTATATTTCAAGAAAGCGATCATTTCAAACTAAAATGGAATTTTGTATAAATAAAAATGGCGAAACTCTATAATTTATGAAATTTCTCCGTTGGTGATGAATCTTTTTAATCTATTGAATTTCGGCGAGAAGTTGTGAAATATAAATAGCACTAGAACAATCTGCAAAACTTATAATACCACTAAATTTCTTTTTAAATTGAAATTATGAAAACATGTAAGGGTAGTGTCCATAATATCGCAGCCCTTTTTAAAATGTTACATATTTTCAATTATTTTTCAATATAACGAATAATTTTCACTTGATTAAGAAAAAATTAGTTCCGGATAATCGAAATTACTGATGGCTTCGTCCCATTCCTACATATTACGCTTATACCAAATTTCAAGCCTCTATCTCAATTTGTTCGGGAGGTATAGCATTTAGAGACAGACAGACTGACTGACAGACAGACTGGCAGACAGACAAGAGACGCACAGGCAGACGGGCAACAATTTTTTAACGTGTTTTTCTGAATCTCCGGCGTCTAAAACGTGTAAATCTTAAAAAAAAAAAAAAAAAAAAAAAAAAAAAAAAAAGAAAAGAAAAAAAGAAAATCCATTTTTAAAACAATTGCAAGGTTTACTCTGTGCTACTGATGATGGATAAGTAAAATCGGCCGTGGCAGTCCTGCATTTAATACAAATGATTAATTTTTCTTCATGTCTGACATTTGAGTAAAGCTGGTTACAGAAAGTACATTAACATTCATTTCCGTCTGCATTATGAGTACGCACTACCAAAGGCTCATCAGGATCTACGTCAGATTCTGGCAACATCCCCAATAATGGTTTATATTTCTTTTTTTTTTCAATAGCTTTTTCTTAAATATAAATTTGATTTTTTTTGTGTGTATGTGTATGTGTGTATTTGCATTCTTGGAACAAAAATATTTTTTTCAACATTAGTTTCCTTTTTTTAGCAAAAACTTTGCTTAAATTTACTTTTTAGAAAGTTCTTGTCAAATACATTGCTGTGCAACTTACATGACCTCTTTTAATTACTTTAATGTTTTTTCCCTTTCAGATGTTACAAAGGGGTTTCTATCCATCGGAAAAACTTTGCTACCCTTGGGTGATGGCAAGAAGGATAAACAGCAGGATTTGTTTTCGATTAAACTTATTACTCTTTTTTACAGTTGGCTCGAGACCACTAAATATAGGATGAGGATTACGTTTTTAGGTGTGTTCATAATTATGTAAATACGTAGCACCTATAACTGTCGTTCACTCCGCCCGTCTATCCTACCGTCCATCCGCATATAACAACGCAAAAACTACCCAACCGAATCGTTTGAAATTTAAAATATAATATTATTACATAATTTTGTCGAGTCATTTCAAATTTTATGAAAATCGGATGCATAGATCATTTTCATAACATATGAGCTGACTCGACAAAATTAATAATTATATATTTTAAATTTCAAACGATTAAAATGCATTTGAAACTTTTTCCCCATTGACCGTAATGTAACGGAATACTTTTGATTGTTTGTGTAATTGATCTATGCATCTGATTTTCATAAAATTTGAAATGACTAGACAAAATTATGTAATAATTATGTATTTTAAATTTTGAGTCTGAAAGTTTTTGCGTTGTTATAAGTGGACGGGCAGATGGACGGATTGAACAACAACTATAGGTGCTATGTATTTACATAATTAAAAACACACCTAAAAAGGAACAGTTGATAACTTACAAATATAAGGGATTATTTTATTGAATATTTAATATGTGATTTATCACTTGCTAACTAAGCGTCGAAACCCACAAGGTGAAAAATGTCCAAACCAGGGATCGAACCCGGAACCCTTGGAATAGAGGTCCAAGTTCTATACTATTTAAATTACACTCATGCCTTGAAACAGTCATACCCGTGGCAAAATATAGCTGACAAAACACGTCTATTGTTGTGTTCCTTCTTTTTCTTTTGGCAGTTACGGCCAAATAACGGTCTTCATTCGTGGTTGTAACTCGGGAACGACCTGTATAGTAACGTCTACAGACATTTCCATCATCATGGAATCGTTGACAAAGTCTAGATTTACACTTTGGGCAATTCCAAGTTCCTCGGATTCTTCCATCTGAGTACGCACCACATTCCAGACGGCCGATAATTCTACCACGTAAAATATTATCCACATGTGTCCTCTGTGTCATAAGTGCTCTGTTTTGGCTTTGAGAGGCTTAGAAAATGATTGTTAACTGTTTTATTTCTTTGCCACCGTTCCTTATATACGACTCTCTCACACTTTAGTCATTGTGACGTACTATCGGCGCCATCTGATGGCTTTCTGAAATTTGCATATTGGTCTTGAAGATGTGTGTGACAATTCTGCAGGTGAAATTTTTACTTTAGAGTTTGATTTCTATGTGATTCTGAATTATCCTTAATTTATGGACATGAGTGCAGAAGGACGATTTAAAGTTTGGAATTTTTCACACCCACATGTTAGTAAGGCTACACTGCAGCACAAGATGGAATACTTAAATTGTATTTTATTCAAACTTCAGCGATGATTCATAGGTACTTTGAAATGGGTCAAACTCAACGGCAACTTTTATTTCGTCATCATTGCCTTTGATTATGGGCGACAGCGTGGCTGATTCGTGGGGTCAAATTTATTTATACGATATTTGGGGAGTCAATTTTATAGTGGATGCCACTAGAGACAAATTATTAATGTTTCGCACGATCTGTAAAGCCGAAGTTCGAAGTAAGAACTCGTACTTGATAATAGTGTCGCAGTGTGAAGGCAGATAAAGTCGATAGCTTCAGAGCCCCGCCCGCCCACTAACCGTCTCTCAATATCTTTCATTTGTCTAATTTTTCTTTTAAATTTGTCCGGTTTCAATTTGTCTTATATATTTTTTTCTTTTCTATTAAGAGTCCAAGGCTACTCGGGTCATAAGTGAAGTATTTTGGCGCTATCCGTGGTCGCCTCTCGGCGACAGCGCTGTCGCGCAAGAGACTAGGTCTGTTTGGGTCGTAGGTAGGGGTCGTCGACGAAAATTGGTCGCTCACCGCGACGGTTATCAGACAGTTGCATTTTTGACCAAATTTTATTTTTTGAAAGTTTTTAATATAATGCTTGCAACCATTTCTTTAACTCCTTGGGGACAAGCGACACTTATACATGCAACAAAAAGGCTTAAGAATCCTTGCTTATCATCACCAGTAAAATTTTACTATAAGATTTGTTTAAATTTACCGCAGCATTTTATCGATTTAATAATGAATATTTCTGTTTTTAAAAACCGGTGACAAAACAATAAAAATTTCGTAAAAGGCTCCCTTCGCGAAGGGGTTAAACAAGCAAAATATATAACTTTCAAAAGTAAAAAAAAAGAGACAACTGTACAATTTTAATTAAAGGCCAAATGAAATTCTGTTAAATATAGCAATATTATTAACTAAAAATTTTATCCTTGTTGGCCTAATAAGTATTATGCTTGCCAAAACACAAATTCTAGAAATTTTTCTTAGTCTGTAATGCAATGTGATTTCTAAAATATTAAAAGTTTTGAAAGAATTCAGCGAGTCATACGTTTTTTGAATTTAAATCCAAGTAACGCTCATATCGTATTTTCATAAAAATTCCTTACATCAAACAACTTAAATATTGAAGAAACTTCTGACATGAAATGATATCATAATGGCAAGTACCTTCTAATACTTTAAAATTCAACCTATATTCGCATACAGATAACTGTATAGACTTCTAAAAGAAAAAGAAAAATGCAAAATATCATTGAGGAACGAAGTCATTGAAACATAGAACTCCCAGAGAACATCTTAAGGTATGTTTTCAAGGGATTTTTTGACGTCATATCATCCAAGATTTCTTTTTTATGTCCGATGAAAAAGAAGTGTATTTGTATTCAAATAGTAATTTTTTTTAAAAAAAGCTTGCCGATATTCTGAATTCAAAAACTATTTATGATTGCAATACATGAATGTCTTTCCTAATTTTTCCGCACATGAATTTTTTTTTTTTTTTTTTTTTTTTTTTTTTTTTTTTTTTTTTTTTTAGATATAAAAATTTATTCTAAATGTTGCTAGTCAAATCATTGACATTCATTTATTATTTTTAATTTTTAATACTTATTTGAATTGTTATTTTAGAAATATATTTCGTATTTTGATATGCTATTATTACCTAAATCTTTTGAAAGTTATTCAACTTTTAAATTATTTATGAATTATGAATACAACATTTTATGCAGTATTATCTTATGAAGCATATCAGATAGATATTTCAAATTTATGTTGTGGTTTTAATTTCATTATTTTAATTTTTTATTTATTTATTTTTAAATATTTTTGAGAATAAATTCATTGTACATTTTGAAATTTCAAAAAAAGTATTCAAAATAGCAAAGATTAAACACATGAAACTCATTTTATATTCCATAGTTATATAACATCTATTATTTTCAATCATTACCAAATCGGGCTATATTTATGACAAAAGTCTTCTGATCATGAAAAAACTCTATTTTATGATTATAAATACATACGTAAAATGCCTTTAATCATCCAAAATAAATCAAATTAGAAATCGTTATCAAACATTTTAAAACTACAATTAGAATAAAGCCTGAGAGAAAATAATAAGGCTTTAAGTGCTAATTATGCGTTTATTTTTTTAATTTATTGTTTTATGTAATAAATTCGTGCTTGTTTAAAATAATTCCATAAAATGAAATTCTTATGAAATGTTTTTGGAATACCTATCGAAATGAAATGGCAGAGTTTCACATGAAGAATTATGGAATTAATCATAAAGCATATAAGACTAGTATCTAGTATTTATCTATTTTATTTATCATCTAACAAATATATTATTATTATTATTATTAAAATTGGCAGATGTTTACAATCCCATTATTAAATTTATTATGTTCGTTTTCAAAGAGCATATATATTCACCAGCTATTTAAAAAGTTCGGTGCAAAATTAAAACGCGATTAAAAAAATTGTGTGTCGGAGATATATGCAATTTGAAGACAAAAATTTAGCGAGGTACAGAATTTTTTTTTACATCAATTTGAAGAAAGAAAAAAGTACAAAATCTTGACAATAGAGAGCGCAACTGCAGATAATTCCATGAATAATAGAATTACGCTCACACAAACCAAGAAATGAATACAAAAACATTAGAGAATACTGCATGTGCGCTTTTTGATTTCCTAATTTTCGGTTGTGCAAGCAATATTGATTTAATCTATGGGATAACCAGATGTAGCGCCCTATATATTCGACATTTTTTGGTGTCAAACAAAATTCCATACCTCACTTAATATTTTTCTGCAAACCACATATCTCTTCGACCTTTATATTGCGTTTTACTTTCGCACCGAATTTTTGAATCACCCAGTATGCATGTTGCTTAGAGTGTAAATTAATCCTCTAATGCCATGGTAGTATACATACGACCTAATTTAGTGGAGATTTTTCTGTCAGATATCCTAAATACCCAGAAGTTGAAAAAAGTAATATTTACTCTACTTATCAAGCATTCGCTCAATAAATAAAATGATATTCATTGATTAAGTTTTCTGATGTGAGTTTGAATCACAAAATTTTTTGGACTCATTTTACCATCAGCATAAGAATGTTAAGCATTACTGGTGCAGTTATTATAAATTACTGTATGTTTACAAAGTAGTTTGAAAAAGTATGTGGTACAATGATATCGTGAGAAGTAGTAGAAAAGTATGGTGCGATATAAAAATAAATAACACAATATCAGTGAAATATTATAAATGTAGATTAAATGTAAGATTACTAAATCTTTATAAACTTTCTATTATCTGGTTTGTGTATGCAAATTGTTAAGGTTGAATAAAGGTAAATGTAATTTGCAAAGATTTGCTGTTGTTGAGAAAATGTTTTATGTTGTTTATTAATACAATTAAGTAGCATATAATTTTATAAGCAGTGAGGTAACTGTTTATTTCCCGACTAATTACATTTAAAAGTTGCAAATATAAGGAAGACGTCCGTTTAACCATTATAGTGGTTTACTCCATGTCTCTTATTTTTCGAAAGTAATTTAATCTTGTCATGCAAGAATTATTTTAAAGTGTATCATAAACATACAGTTGACTCTCGTTAATTCGAAATCGGATAATTCAAATCTTCGCTTAATTTGAACTAAACATGAAGTCCCAAAATTTTCAATGGCAGAATAACGTTAAAATTTTTCATTAATTCGAGCACATTTTCTTTCGACTCGTTTAATTCGAACTAACTAAAATTCCGATTTTTCTTTTTTCTTATCTATCTCACGGATTTCAGATCATTTAAATAACTTTCTTTGATTTCTGTAAAGATTGGTTCGAACGAGTATACATATAATCCAATGCATTTTGATATCTACTTTTTAGTGTCCCGTCTGGCCATCAGCGACGCTTTAAATTTTTCTTCAATTGTGCTTGTTTCTAATCTTTTAATTAGTTTATGCATTTATACATTCTAATTTAATATTAAGTCATATTCTAATGATAACAGACGAAAAAAAATTAACAAAACACTATAACATTAATTCCTTTGTAATAGTACCATATCAAGCATATTTTCATTTCATATTTTCCATAATTCGAACTTCGGATAATTCGAACATTTCTTGTGGTCCCGACGAGCTCGAATTACGAGAGTCTACTGTATATTTAAAGCAGATTTACAATGAATCATTTAGACCAAATAATACTGATTTTTTTTAATGCATTTATTGTGATAATGCAAAATTACCCTAATAATATTAAATACAAAATTTATTGTTTTTGTAATTAATTGTATCATCGATTTTGCAATTGATTTTTGCATTTGATTTTTACATTTGATTTTTGCAATTGATTTTTGCTTTAATTCATTGCAATTGATTGTATCATTGTTTGTAAGTGATTGTATCATTATTAAATAATTTTGCGTAAATTTTTGTGATAATTTCAGTTTTGAACATTTTGCCACAAAGTAAAAAGGAAGAAATTTTTGTATCATGATTTTGAGAAATTCTGTGGGATAATACTTTTTCATTCATAACAGAAAAAAATGGTCAAAAGCTGTTTTTTCAAATGAATATTTGAAAATGAAATATTCTGCCGTTTGCTGTATTTCTCTAACATTATTCTGATTTATATCTTATACAGGCATTACATAATATATGAAAATTATATTAGGGATTGGTTTCCAATACGACCTCTTATGAGTTTGCCCTGCAAAAAGAAGTGGAATCAATTTAGTCTGTCATGAAAAATATTTTAAACAAAATTATTAAAAAGCGATGCTTAAGTTGAAGTAATGTAACAGGTATCTTAGCAATAAATTGCAAAAATGAGGGGTTACATTTTCCCACTTTTGGTAATTGAAAATATAAAGCAGAAAGCTTTTAAATTTTTATTTAAAATCTCCTCGAAAGTATTTCAACCATTTGCTCATTACTACAAAAAATGTTTTAGTAAATGTTTGTGTTTTTTCTGAGCGATATTAAAAAAAAGACTGAAAGATAAATAGAGATAAATAGATAAAAAAGATAAATAAAGATAATTTCTTCTTGCTTCAATAAAAAATATGATCATTCGTATTTATTCGGTTAACCTTTTTTTTTCATAAATTTGAAAAAAAAAATTAAAAAAAGTTGAATCTAGATTCTGCGATTGCAGAATTCAGTTTCGCTTCCGATTAGAAAAAAAAAAAAATCGATAGAGGTCTTTTAGAAGGGCGACCCCGTTTAGAATGCAGTGAACTGACTTCATTTTTCTTGTTTTTATCAATATAATAGGAAACAGAACGACGTGAAATACCCAGTAGATTAGCAGTTTCTCTCTGAGACATTGGAATTGCGGAATAATAAAGAGATACAATTTGACGTGCAACTTCTTCATTGACTAGATTCATCAAAAACAGATTTTTTCTTTAGTTTAAACGCTTTTTTATAGACTCTGAGAAAAAGGAAATGCATTTTAACAATAAAACGAGTGGAATCCCGTCGAATTCGACGAATGAAATGTTTAAAAGACCCGATCGATTTGGTTTTAAAAAAAGCAAAAGTAATTACATTACTGAATCAAAATATATAATAAATATCTTTCCAAACTTAATTTCAAGTTTGCCAGTGACAATTTTGCATGCAAATATTCACACATCTTCAGTTAAAATTGTAATATGAGTGCTGGCGAAATTCAGAAATTTTATTTTATATGCAGTCACAAAAAATAGTTTTATTAAAAAAAAAAGAAAAAAAAAAAAAAAAAAACTAATTTTATTTTTACTATGACATTATTTTTACTAACTGAAGTCATCTGAAAGTAAAATCTTAATCTCAGTGTCCGTAATGAAAAGAAATATTGAAATGTAATATCGTTATGAGTAAAAATGCGATGTTTTAAATAGTGACGTCATTTTCTCTTCAAATGTTTTTTAAAAGTTACTGTTGTTAGTAATATGAAAAAGGCATCCGTAATAATAACTGTAATTCTCATTTATCTGGTTGCTGAATGACATCATTTTCCTCATTTGAAATTTTTCTTATTTTGCTTTTGATATTAATTTTTATCAAAAATTATTTTCTGTTATTTTATTTACATTTATTTTCTGTTATTTTATTTACATTTATTTTCTGTTATTTTATTTACATTTATTTTCTGTTATTTTATTTACATTATTAATATTATTTCTCAGTAAATATATATATTACCTCAATTAGTGCATAATTATACGAATTGAATAATTTCCAACTGAGCGAAAAATTGCCCAGGCCGGGAGTCGAACCCGGATACTTGGCTTACAAGGCCAGTGCTTTACCTGTTAAGCTACCGGGGCGACAACCGGCTGGGATTTTTCGCTCAGATAACCTTATTGGTCATAGCATCTGGTCTGTCATTTAGACAGTTCAACAGAATAGACCGCAGGTAATGGACCTCCATATGACGATGGATACGTAGATATACTATTATTTTCAACACAATCTAACTGATTGGTAAAGTAATCATACGAATTGAATAATTTCCAACTGAGCGAAAAATTGCCCAGGCCGGGAGTCGAACCCGGATACTTGGCTTACAAGGCCAGTGCTTTACCTGTTAAGCTACCGGGGTGACAACCGGCTGGGATTTTTCGCTCAGATAACCTTATTGGTCATAGCATCTGGTCTGTCATTTAGACAGTTCAACAGAATAGACCGCAGGTAATGGACCTCCATATGACGATGGATACGTAGATATACTATTATTTTCAACACAATCTAACTGATTGGTAAAGTAATCATACGAATTGAATAATTTCCAACTGAGCGAAAAATTGCCCAGGCCGGGAGTCGAACCCGGATACTTGGCTTACAAGGCCAGTGCTTTACCTGTTAAGCTACCGGGGCGACAACCGGCTGGGATTTTTCGCTCAGATAACCTTATTGGTCATAGCATCTGGTCTGTCATTTAGACAGTTCAACAGAATAGACCGCAGGTAATGGACCTCCATATGACGATGGATACGTAGATATACTATTATTTTCAACACAATCTAACTGATTGGTAAAGTAATCATACGAATTGAATAATTTCCAACTGAGCGAAAAAATTGCCCAGGCCGGGAGTCGAACCCGGATACTTGGCTTACAAGGCCAGTGCTTTACCTGTTAAGCTACCGGGGCGACAACCGGCTGGGATTTTTCGCTCAGATAACCTTATTGGTCATAGCATCTGGTCTGTCATTTAGACAGTTCAACAGAATAGACCGCAGGTAATGGACCTCCATATGACGATGGATACGTAGATATACTATTATTTTCAACACAATCTAACTGATTGGTAAAGTAATCATACGAATTGAATAATTTCCAACTGAGCGAAAAATTGCCCAGGCCGGGAGTCGAACCCGGATACTTGGCTTACAAGGCCAGTGCTTTACCTGCTAAGCTACCGGGGCGACAACCGGCTGGGATTTTTCGCTCAGATAACCTTATTGGTCATAGCATCTGGTCTGTCATTTAGACAGTTCAACAGAATAGACCGCAGGTAATGGACCTCCATATGACGATGGATACGTAGATATACTATTATTTTCAACACAATCTAACTGATTGGTAAAGTAATCATACGAATTGAATAATTTCCAACTGAGCGAAAAATTGCCCAGGCCGGGAGTCGAACCCGGATACTTGGCTTACAAGGCCAGTGCTTTACCTGTTAAGCTACCGGGGCGACAACCGGCTGGGATTTTTCGCTCAGATAACCTTATTGGTCATAGCATCTGGTCTGTCATTTAGACAGTTCAACAGAATAGACCGCAGGTAATGGACCTCCATATGACGATGGATACGTAGATATACTATTATTTTCAACACAATCTAACTGATTGGTAAAGTAATCATACGAATTGAATAATTTCCAACTGAGCGTCGCCCCGGTAGCTTAACAGGTAAAGCACTGGCCTTGTAAGCCAAGTATCCGGGTTCGACTCCCGGCCTGGACAATTTTTCGCTCAGTTGGAAATTATTGAATTCGTATGATTACTTTACCAATCAGTTAGATTGTGTTGAAAATAATAGTATATCTACGTATCCATCGTCATATGGAGGTCCATTACCTGCGGTCTATTCTGTTGAACTGTCTAAATGACAGACCAGATGCTATGACCAATAAGGTTATCTGAGCGAAAAATCCCAGCCGGTTGTCGCCCCGGTAGCTTAACAGGTAAAGCACTGGCCTTGTAAGCCAAGTATCCGGGTTCGACTCCCGGCCTGGGCAATTTTTCGCTCAGTTGGAAATTATTCAATTCGTATGATTACTTTACCAATCAGTTAGATTGTGTTGAAAATAATAGTATATCTACGTATCCATCGTCATATGGAGGTCCATTACCTGCGGTCTATTCTGTTGAACTGTCTAAATGACAGACCAGATGCTATGACCAATAAGGTTATCTGAGCGAAAAATCCCAGCCGGTTGTCGCCCCGGTAGCTTAACAGGTAAAGCACTGGCCTTGTAAGCCAAGTATCCGGGTTCGACTCCCGGCCTGGGCAATTTTTCGCTCAGTTGGAAATTATTCAATTCGTATGATTACTTTACCAATCAGTTAGATTGTGTTGAAAATAATAGTATAGTGCATAATTATACGCAATCATTTTATTGTGGTTAAATCGTACAAAAACAATTAACTGTTTTCTTTTAAACGTCAGGACATGTTCTCTGATGAAATAAAGCTTCTGACTGGTGGAAAGTGATAATGGAAAATAAATTTTTATTATCGAGAGAAAAGCTAAGCTAAGTTGCCTCCATTTTGAAGAAATTTCGTAAAAAGCATTGAAAATTTAAAATAAAATATAAAAATTTAAATAAATTGAAAAACAGCTAAAATGAGCACAACTACAAATAAATAGCTTACATTTAAAAAAATAATTATAAAAATTGGTTGAATAGAAAATTCAGGGTTGATGACTAAAAAACAGCCAGGTGTTTTAAATATATAGGTTATATGAATGTCTCGTTTTAACGGCTTGATTATGAAAAAGTGGCCCACAATTTTTGACACGACACTTTTTAGCTTGTCTGAAAAAAAAATAGATTGGAGGCTAAAAAAAAGGATAGGATACGCCAGGCGTGCGTATTTCTTAAAGTTGTGCACGAAGCATAAAATTTTAAAAACCACTCCGCAATAAAATTGTTACATTACACATGTTTTTTTTTTCTAACTATTGAAAAAAAAAATAGTTGTTGTTCTCGTTAGAAGATTGGGAAACCTAGAGTATATCTGAATCTTCTTATTGGTTGAATTCCGTAATAAAGTTGGTTTACTTTATTCGTTTTCTGATTGGACCATGCTTAATATCTGGAAATGAAATGTTTATTATTTTTATTTTATTCCTTTTCTGATTGGTCCAAGTTGAATGTCCAAAAACTGAATACTATTGCCACAATGACGAAAAGCGTAATAAGAACTTTTTTAAAAAATTAATAATTTAAACATAAACTTTGATAGAGATTTCAAACTAATTTCATTAAAAAGTGCATTTTTTTCTCTACGCAACGGTGTAAAAATTTAAAATGTACGATGTTAAGAAGTTGAAAAATTTGCAATTCCAAAAATTGTAAAACTGAAATTTCATTTAAAATTTGTTTGTGATGGGTCCAGGAATATTAATGGTTAATCCATGTCGTACGTAATATGAGGCTTCCAGAAGTCAGTCTGATTAACTCCATCCAATAAAAATGCGCATTTTAAACAGTTCAAGTTGTCTATCTTTAATCAACTGTTTTATTTATTTATTTTTTTAATCATTGGTTTTGGAATATTTATGTTCAATGCACGGCGTACGTAATATATGACTCGTTATGATCTTCCTAAAAACGATGTTTATTATTATTATTAATTTAAATATAGGATTTATTTATAAGTCTTTAAAATTTGAGTCTTTGAAAATATCATTTTCCAGATAGCCGTTGTAATTTGTTAAATTACATTTTTTTTTTTTTAAATACTGAAAAAAAGATGGAAGTGTTCATCAGCATAAGTCAGATCTTGCTGGTTTTTAGATGCGTTCGTAATTATGTAAATACGTAGCACCCATAGTTGTCGTTCAGTCCGTCCGTCCGTCTGTCCGCATATAACATCGCAAAAACTACCAGACCGAATCTTTTCAAATTTAAAATATATAATTATTACATAATTTTGTTGAATCATTTCAAATTTTATGAAAATCGGATGCATAGATCAATTACAGGGACAATCAAAACTATTCCGTTACATTACGATCAATGGGAAAAGAAGTTTCAAATGCATTTTACACGTTTGAAATTTAAAATACATAATTATTGCATAATTTTGTCGAGTTATTTCAAATTTTATGAAAATCGGATGCATAGATCAATTACAGAGACAATCAAAAGTGTTCCGTTACATTACGTTCAATGGGGAAAATGTTTCAAAAGCATTTTAATGGTGTTACACCCATTCGAACATAATAAAATTGATATGCATCTATAAAGTACGTATTATAATATACATTTTGCATAATCTGGGATGCAAAGAACATTTGATACTGATTTACAAGGCCACTGAAAAGTATTCCATTGCATAATGGTATAGGGAGAACATTGTTTATTGCGCATTTTAATTATAATTAACTATTTTCAATTTTACGAAATTGATATATGAGAGTGATATTTTTAAAACTTCGTTATCGTACGAATGCACATCATTTGCTACGCCTCACGTGAAATTTCCAACTTGTTTATTCAAAAACTCTTCCGAGAAGTTTGTTTTCATATGCATCATAATAAAGTAATGATGAGATTCCTTTGATATGCAAATCAAAATTTAGAAAGAAAAGTCAAACATGTGAATCGATCGCTCCAATTGTTTAATAAACTAAAACTAGATCTCACTTATTCTTAATAGTATTTTACAAGTTTAAATTAATTCTTACAGAAATTTTAATATTTCAATAAATAGACTATGAGGTTAAACACTTTATGTATAGATATATAGATGAGTTTTGAATTAAAAATTATCGTATTATAAATAAACTATTTTTTGTTAACCTTTTCGGCGCAGTGTGTCCGGACACACCTAATTTTAATTCCCAACTTGCAATTGGCACCAATAATAATTTAATAAAATCATGCTTTTAGAATAAAAGTTAAAATTCAGCTCTTGATTTCTTAAAAAGTCGTTTGTAAATTCCGGTGTCAGTGGATAATTTCTCATTTTATTAACACAATTTGTCCGTGGCGGAAAGGGTTAAATCATTCTTCAAATTTTACATTTATCTTTGTACCGTCAAAGTCGGTAATAAAGGAGTTATAAAAGTAATTGTTTTAACTGTTACATCACTGTTCGTGAAAAAAATATATTAAAAATAAACATACAATTATACTAATTAGTATTAATAATTGCTCTAATTATATTATTGTAAAATGGACATGTTACCATACAGTTATCATAAAATAGTTGGGTCTTACCTATGAATATACATTTCTGTTATTAGATATTTTTTATTATCAACATCACAATAGAACTCAAGTAAAAGCCTCTAAAAACAAGTAAATTTAATAAACAAAAACGGCATCCTGTAATGCATTTGACTACTTCCTTATAACTTAGAAAACTCGAATAACATTTGAATATTTACTGCAGTGTTTAAATTATTTATTTCATGCATAGTTTTCCTTTTAACATTGCAATGAGATACATGAAAAGTTTGATAAATATGGCACAGAGTACGAATTTATTGTAAGAAACAATTAAAAGTTTTTGTCTATTACTTTTCCTTTCCATAGCTCAGTAGCAATTTATAACAAAAAAAGAACAATCGTGCTTCAAACATAGATTATGAAGAACTTTCTAACGCATTTAAAATAATGTAAGAATACTTCGTAGTTTCATTGAACTATTTATTCCGTCGATCTCTCTTTCCATCTTTTTTTCGCAAATTCATAAAAAAAAGGAATAGAATACGCCAGGCGCAATATATTTTAACCCTTTTAGGTCTGATTTTTTTTCAATTTTTAGAAAAAAAATACTTTTATGTTAATAACATTAACACTGGTTGTCCAAATAGATTAATTAGTATTTAACTAATATTTCTTTGTATGAAAGATAACTAATGTTGTTGTTTTGCATACTATTCAATTAATCTTCATATGACAATAGACTAAAGAAGAATTTTGGGAGATGTTTAGAAAATATTGTATTACAATAAGATTTAACTGATATTCAGGGGTGCAAAAATCTAGGCGCCAGCAGGCAGTTTCTCAACACAAAATTTATTTCGTTTTTCTTCATCTAATATTTCGTGTAAAATTCCTGCTAGAATGCTATTAAATTTTGACCGAAATTTTTTTTTAAATTTTAGTGGTGAGAGACTATCCTCTGGCGCCTAGATTTTTGCACCCCTGCTTATATTATAAATTTTTAATACTTTTTTTAGCTTTATTACACATGATTCTTTCAGGAAAGTAACTTTTGTTTTAAATTTAAAGACTGAAATATATGTTTAAAATAAAAGAATTGCAAACATTAAAAAAAAAATTAAGCAAATAATAATAATAATTATTATTATTTATAAACGCCTAAACAAAAATGATGTCATATAGTAAATGCATAGACTTATATTAATTTTAATAAATGTAAATAGTAGCAAAAGTATTTGTTAAAACGAAATAATACTCATCAAAAGACATGTACTATTAATAGTACACCAGACCTGAAAGGGTTAAAGTTGAGCACGAGGCATTAAATTTTGAAAACCCTGCTTAAGAGAATCGTTACATTACACATGTGGGATTTTTTTTAATACGGAAAGAAGAAAAATTAAATTATTCATCAGCATAAGTCAGTTCTTCCTGGTTGCTTTATTCAAAAGCTCTTGTGAGGAGTTTCTTTTAATATGCATCATAATAAAATAAAGATTAGAATCCTTTGGTATGCAAATCAAAATATGGAAAGAAAAGTCAAAAATATGTATCGATCGTTCCATCTACTTCATAAACTAAAAATAGATCACACTTATTCTTTCTGGTATCTTCAAGTTTAAATTAATTTTACCACACATTTGATTTGCCAAAAAAAAGATTGTGACGTTTAATAATGTATCTATATAAATACAAACAAATTTTGAATTAAAAGTTACTGTATAATAACTAAAGTATTTTTTTTTTTTATCTTTCTTTAAATTATACATTTATCTATGTACAGACGAAGTCGCTATGAAAATAATTATAAAAGTAATTGTTAATTAAATGTTTTTTATTAACAACATAACAGCAGTACTTAAGTAAAAGCATCTAAAATACAAATAACTTTAATAAGCATAAACAAAATGCAGTAATACATTATATCATTTCCTTATGATTTGAAAAACTCGAATAACATTGCAATAATTACTGCAGTGTTTGAGTTATTTATTTCATGCATATTTCTCCTTTTAACAATGCAATTAGAAACATCAATATTTATCAGTTTGATAAATATTGCCCAGAGTGCGAATTTAAAGTAGGAAACAGTTAAAGGTTTTTTCTGTACTCTTTTTAGCGCTCAGCAGTAGTTTATATATATATATATATATATATATATATATATATAAAAACAATTGTATGTTAAACATAGATTATGAAGAATTTTCAGACACATTTAGGATAGTGTAACCATCACTTCGCAGAACTTTAACTGAACCGTTCGGAAACGCATAACTCATTTGAAAACTGAGTTTCCGCAATTTTCATATGCAACCGGAAAGCTATCTGAATTCTTTGAACAGCCCTGTAAATGATATATAGATTTGTAGGTATGAACTAAATGCAAGCGAAAATTTAGTTCATTTAAAAATACATATCAAGGTTGAAAATTCCCTTGAGGACTTTGTGCTAATAAGGAGAATGGTACGTAAACTGATTTGTGCAGGCTTGTATATAAGGTAAAGAATTTATATTCAGTGAGAAACAGCAAAAAATTCATTAAATACAGCGCATACCGACAATGTAAATTCACTTCCCGCAATTATTGCTCAAAGTAAATACAGTAAAACCCAGTTGTCCGAAAAGCATGGGACCAAAGCATTTTTGGTTAACCGGGGTGCATTTTCAGAAAGAATCACGTTTTGAGCACCAGCCTTGGCGAGTTGGGGAAAGCGAGAACGTTCAGCTAGCTTCATCGCCAAACACAAAATAAACTAAGTTCAAGTGTATCATAAAACATACGATTAATAGAATTATATTTATTACAAGCGAATCTTTACTACTGTTTTTAATTAACTTCTTCAATTTCTTCGACCATAGCGAGTTAAGGAAATAATATTTTTAAATTGAGAAAAAAAAACCTATGTTTAGACGTTCTGTGAAATTTAAAGCATTTTAATCTGAAAAAGCTCCTTGTTTTAAACTATGTTTTAATCGTAAACAACGGTGAATAAGATTTCCTCATATTATAGTCTTTGCTTAATAACATTTATGTAAAAACAAATGAACAACAAGCGCGATCTCTTAGCAGAAGGAAGGGTTGCTATTTGCTAGGCGTTTGACGTCACAAACAAGAAAGGCTGCGTAGCATTGACTACATCTCCGCACCAATCGTTGCTCTGGAGATAAGGTGCTCAAAACGTGATTCTTTCTGAAAATGCAACCGGGGTTTTATGGAAATTTTCGAATAACAGGCAGACTTATGGAGAAAAGTTGTTTGATGAGTAGCTGTGATCGTAATTTGGAACATCGTTGGAAAAAAAAATGATGTGGAAATGTATTCAGAGCAACTTAAAGGACAATTAAATTTAATTTTTAAGTTTAATTACAAGTCGCTATTACAGCAAGGCCATAACATATTGGTTAAGAGAGCGTCGCTGTACACGTAGCAGGAGTTCGCTATATAGACATGCGAAGAAAGAATTTTTTATGCCAAGGAGAGGGATGCACACTCAAAACAGAGCCGTGGAAAATAAATATAATCGGTAAATTTTGTAAGCAATGAATTAAAAGATGTGTGCACCAACAAAAGACTTGTATTTGGATGAGATAGTTTTCAGAGTGCCTGGAGAGATCGACTCCTTACCTCTAGTAGAGAAATGATACATGGAACAATTCAAGTCATAGCCAAAGTCTGACAAACAGAACGCAGGAAACAAAGGGAGGGGGGGGGGAAGCCGGGTCCCAAAAAAAGCAAAAACCCTTTAAGGGCACCATACAAAATAAATAAAATAGATTAGAGTATAAATAAGAGAAATAAGAGCACTAACAATGTTTTCAAAAGTATTTACATAGTTCAATTTACAAAATACAGACTAGGAGACGGCGAACGTTCAGGAAGGAAAACCCTATCAATGAGATAAAAACTAGGAAAAATTATCCGGGGTCGATGTTTTTCCCAGCAAAAGAAAAAATAAATAAATAAAAGAAACACCGTAAACTAAAATAAAATAATACCGGTCCTAAAGGTTTTAAAAAAAAAATTAAATTGACTCTATTTCATAAAGAACATGATTTTTAATACTATTTCTACCAGAAACACCTTTCAAAAGTTTGATTTTTACTTATTTTTCTTCTAATTTTTAAAGCTAATAAATAATAAAACAACTCTTCAAGGTATTAAAACTTCTTCGGAATTGCATGATCTAAAACTTATAAATAAAATAGTAATGATAAACTTAAATATGTTGAAAGGTGTCTTTTGACATCGATAAAAATAATGTTGACATGAAAAATTTTCACATGTAAAAAATATTTTAAGGAATATTAAGGTCTTTCGTTTTAAGCTGATTTTCGGATAAACGGGGCTCTACTGTATTGCGACCGATTTCTTTTTCTGTGTCCCTGTAAATCAATTATCAATGCCTTACTTTATAGTAAAGTAGGTTGGGGTAAGTGGAACACTTTTTGGAATACTTCATCTTTAAACCATTATACAAATAATTTGAAACAGTTTATTTTGAACTTATCAACTTATTTTACTGAAAGGGGTCCGGAACACATTTTTAAAATAATTTTTATTTATCGAGTTAAAATTTTGAATTTTTTTTGTGAAGATAACAATATTATTTTTCAACAAAATCACCTGATAAAACTTCTCAGAATTTTTTCTAAAGAAATTAAATTTTCAGATTATTAAAAAAGTGGAGTAATTTAACATTGTTATAACTCAAAATATTATTTATAGTATTTATTTATTTTTTTCATTTAAATAAACAGAAATATGAAAATTTTCATTTTCATTCAGCATTTTTTAAAACATTAATTTAAAAAAAATTTTAAAATTTAAAAAATAATCAACTTTTATTAAAAATAAATAAATAAACAAATAAAAAAGAATAAAAAAACTGATTTCCAAAAGTATTTTTTTTTTCAAATTTGCTGAATTAAAATTAAAGTAACGTAATCAAGAAAGATATAATCCTAGTTTAAATTAAAGAAATTATCATTAACGATTCTTGAGTTATAACAATTTAATGCCAAGAAATCGTAAAAAACCCATCATGAAGTAAGACGCATTTTTACAAGAGGTCATTTCATGACAACCATTGCTTGAAAGCTAAATTTTGAAGCGATTGGTATACGTACCACTTAAATTTCTCTGAATCCTTCATTATTTCCACCAGTCATTTTTTAATAAAATGTTTACCTTATTTAATTGGACCATTTTCGTGATTTAAGCACAGAACTTTTTCTGTTTTGGAAAACTGGTGGTTAAATATTAAAAAATAAGCAAAGTGCTCTCATCGCAACGGAATTAACTGTATTATTAAAAAATGGCTGCTGAAAGAATAATAACGCTTTGTAAATATATATATATATATATATATATACGAAGTATGATTGGTTATAGCTGTAATATTCAAGAAAAATACGAATGGACATACCATAACAGTTAAAAGAGATATGACGCCTAAATAATATCAGATATTGCTAAATTAAACTAGCAAATAAAACTTTTGTGCACAAATGTTTAAAGATAGAAAACCAACGATTATAAATGCACAAATAAAGTATGAGAAGGTAGCAACTAGCTATTTCGAATCTACTATCGAGATTCTTCATCGAGATTTTCTTCAGCCACCATCATCCATAAATGTCCTTCCATTCTTGATCTTGATTTTTGGGAAGCTTACCACATCATAAAAAATTCTCACTGCTTAGTCAATGACTTATTTAGTACTCCTTATTTTCCAAGTATTTGGAAATCTTTAATTTATTACTTTTTTTCACTCGCTTGTTAGTTTTTGTTTTGTTTGTTCTCCGATAAATGTCGCTACTTGTCCACCCAGTTGTTTTGGCTGGTTTCTTCTCATTGGTTGTTTTTCTTTAGGCAGGATTGTTCCCATAGCGGGTATATAAGCCTGTGTCTCTCTGTCTCTTTGCTCAGTTTTGCTATTTTTTAGCTCGCTGAGTTTTGTACTGATGAAGAATCTTGATAGTAGATTCTAAATAGCTATTTTCTACCTTCTCATACTTTATTTGTGCATTTATAATCGTTGGTTTTCTATCTTTAAATATTGCTAGTCTGTATAAATCCTTTTTTTGTCCTATACTTATTTATTTATAAAGAACTTTACTCGGTTCTGAAAATAAAAAGTAGTGTACATTTAAAATTAATTTGGCATTTCATAACACTAGATTTAGTGTAGAAGTAATCTTTTCTTTTTCCAGTGTAGCTAACACGAAACTCTTGTTCAACGTTTGAACTTGGCATTGTGCTAAGGTAGTTTATATCGTAAAGAACTCGTAAATTTCCAAAGCCGCGTTTGTCCGTGACGCGTTTTCCAGATAAGTTTTTTAATTAATTTTTTAAGAAATAAGCGTCGTAATGATAGATCTATTCAATGCAAACTAGTTGCGAACCCCATAGTATTTATCCAAGATTCGCACGCATAAAGAAGTAAAAAGTTAGACATTTTTTTATCAAAAATTTCGTTACGTAGTGGCCCCTATATCCGAAGTAAAGTACGTTTTGCATTAAATGAAACAAATGATACTTAAAAAAAAATCCTGGTACTAAAATAGATATTTTTATTTAGTTTTTGATTCATATGAGCCCCGATTTGTGTGATTAATTCCAATAAAAAAGTAGGTTTGCAACACTATAAAGTTTATTGTTTTTGAACTGCTACTAAGTATTGCATTACACAAATATTTTATTAAAAGTTGTTATCTACGTTTTAAAAGCCGATGGTATGCAGAGTACACTGCTCCAGTCATTATTTATGTCCAAATCGTCCCTTTTTAACCCTTTCCGGCACACTGTGCCCGGTCTGGGATACCTAATTTTAATTCCAAACTTGTAAACGGCACCAATAATATTTTAGTGAACTTTTGCTTTTTTAATAAAAGCTTAAATTAAGCAATTTAAAATATCTAAAAAATTCGTTTGTGAATTCCGGTGTCAGTCGATAATTTCTCATTTTACTACAGATTTTGCCCGTGCCGGAAAGGGTTAAGGGCTAATATCTCGGCTAATTACCGATGATTTTTTTCAAAAATCATTATCAACAATGCTTTTATACTTCTGCAAATATAGGTATTTCCATTGCTTCTCAACGCCTTTTCACAATGCTTAGAAATCGAAATTTTTGTGTAACAGAAAAATGTGCTTTTCTGAAAAACTATGTAATCTTGAGTAATCGATATAGTTTTTCCGAAAGAATTAAAGTAACATCTATAACCTCTAATATCTTCAAAATTTTAATTTCAGTAGATTCGGAAATAAATGGGAAGGGGGACCATATTTTTGCACTATATTTTTGACGATATCTCTGAAAATAAAATACCTAAAGTTAAAAGAAATATACGCTTGAATTCAGCGAATAAAAGCTGTTACAAGATTCCCCCAAGTGATATACAAAGGAAATATTTTTTTTCTTCAAGTAACTCAATTAGCTCCCTCCTAAATATATTTGTAAATGTTTAATGATCTTACATATGTGGGTCAATAGTCTTTATAACTTTCTCTAATTTGAGCTGTGCCCGTTTCTCAGTTTATGAGTGAAATGGCTGTAAGAGACGGACAGACAGACACGGGACTGATCGTATAATGGTACAGCTTCCACTTTATTACGGAACCCTAAAAATGAAACAAACAAGCGGATTTTTATATAAATATGAAAAAGAGTTTCTTGTTCCTTTTATTAATATGTGTTCATTTTAAGATAAGTTTTAGTATCTGTTTGGTATTTTCGTATTGTATTCAACAAAATCATCAACGGCTTATATATAACGCAAAAAAATACCATGCAATAATATTATTTTATCATAAAATGAACGAAAGCAGACAAATTTACATAATCAAAACTGTCACAAACATTCCTATTTTTTTCGCCAGTACTGCAATTAACTCAATAAATATTTTATGTAATTTAATTCGGGATGTACCGGTATTTTTACACTCTAAATGAAATTTTATTTTGCTTTATATCTTAATGTAAGAAGATGAGATTTTCCATCGTATACAAGTTAATATGTTTTATTCCTCAAGTAAAAATAAAATCAGAAACGTTATCGATCGTTCCAAATACTTATTTCATAAAATAAGAAGAAAAGTCTCTTAGGGGAACAAAATAAACCATCAAGTTCTTATTAGAATAATGAAAATTTAAATTAAAATTTCTTGATCTACCATTAAATATTCAGTGACATTTTATAAAGAATCTATAGAAAAACAAAGATGTTTTTAATTAGAAGTTGCGGTGTAATAACTGAAGCGTTTTCAGAAATCTTTTTATTATGTAAATCAAGGATATGCATATTTATTCTTAATTAATATAGTTTTTGGCGTATTTTTGGACATTATTTTTATTTAGTGCGACAGCTACAACATGCTACTATAAGTATCGATTTTTTTTAATCATACCGGGTGTCCCAAAAATGACTGATGGATTTTAAAATTTAATAACTTGCAAACGGTGACAGCTATTTAAAAATTTTTGCAGGAGTGTTATGTATAATGCCAGGAGTTTTTTTTTTTTTTTTTTTTTTTTTTTTTTTTTTTTTTTACCGTAATTTTATATTTTAGTTCAAATTTCAAACAATAGGTGGCGCTGACGGCGATTCAAGGTCAGGTCGACGCTTCACTCAGCACTGATCACCTGGCCTTCAATCGCCACCTATTGTTTGAAATTCGAACTAAAATAAAAAATTACGGTAAAAAAAAACTCCTGACATTATACATAACCCTCCTGCAAAATATTTTTAAATATCTGTCACCGTTTTCAAGTTATTGAATTTTAAATCCATCAGTCATTTTTGGGACACCCGGTATGAGATGTATATACTGCATACTTCTTTGGTATGACAGAAACTTAACTATTATCTGTAAATTATGTGAATATATATCTAGGTATCAAATTTGGAAATTTGTACATTTGATTATTTGTTTTTTTAAGTATAATTTTACTTTTCAAAAAATTTAACAAAATATAGACTACATATTTACAATATATGTTCAAATTTTCATATAGAAAAATGTTTTAATTATTGTTTGATCTTTATTGAAAATTATAAGAAATTAATTAATCCAGTAGGTCGATCATTCTTCCAAGCCAAAATATTATAAATGCAATTTTTACCTTCAAAAATATTCCTCTGCAAATCAAGCATTAGAGTACATAAATGTGCATTTTAAAAAGTGTCACAAATATTTCTAATTTTTGACGAGTACTGTAGCTAACTCAACAAGCATTCTATGTAATTTTGTTTAAAATGTACTGGTATTTTTACACACTAAATAAAATTTAATGTTATATTATATCTTAATGTAAAAAGATAGGATTTTTCTTCGTCTACAAATTAATATCTTATATTTCTCATCTAAAACGAAAATCAGAAACATTATCGATCATTGCAAATACTTATTTCATAAAATAAGAAGAAAACTCCCTTAGGTGATAAAAGTAACTATAGGGTTCTTATTAGAAAAATGCAAAATTTAAATTAAGTTTTCCCGAAATTTGATCTTCCATTAAATATCAGAGACATTTTATAAAGCATCTATAGAAAAACAAAGAAGTTTTTAATTAGAATTTGCGGTGTAATAGATGAAGCGTGTTTAGAAATCTTTTTATAATATAAATCAAGGCTATGCATATTTATTCTTAATCATTATACAATTTGGCGCATTTTAGGCGCTGTTTTGTCTATAGTTCGACAGCTGTATTATGTTTAGAAGAAAAAACATGGTGTTATAAGTATACCATAGGGATCTTATTAGAATAAATTTAAATTAAGTTTTCTCGAAACTTGATCTTCCATTAAATATTCAGTGACGAAAATTGTTTTAAATTATTGTTTAATTTTTGCTGAAAATTATAAGAAAATAATTAATTTAGTAGGTCGGTCGGTCGTCATTGCCAATATATAAAAAATGCAATTTTTACCCGCAAAAAAATTCCCCCGCAAATCATACATAAGAGTATATAAATGTGCATAACCAAATGTGTCACAAAAATTCCTATTTTTTGGCAAGTACTGTAATAAACTCAACAAATATTTTATGAATTTTTTTCGAAATTTCCTGGTATTTTTTGCACACTAAATAAAATTTAATTTTATATTACATTTTAATATAAGAAGATCAAATTTTTCTTCATATACAAAATTAATACCTTTCATTTTTTTTTTCTAAAAAGAAAATCAGAAACATCATCAATCGTTCCAAACACTCATTTTATAAAATAAGAAGTAAAGTCTCATAAGGGACAAAAGAAGCCATAGAGTCCTGATTAGAATAATGCAAAATTTAAATGAAGTTTTCTCGAAATTTGATCGCCCATTAAATTATTCAGTGAAGCTTTATAAAGAATCTATAGAAAAACAAAGAAGTTTTTAATTAGAAGTTGCGATGTAATAACTGAAGCGTTTTCAGAAATATTTCTATAATATAAATCAAGGCTATGCATATTTATTCTTAATTAATATACATTTTGGCGCACTTTTGGGCACTATTTTTATTTAGTTAGACAGCTATATTATATTTAGAAGAACAAACATGCTACTATAAATATCGATTTTTTTTAATCATATGAGTATGTATACTGCTTATTTCTTTGGTAAGACAAAAATTTATCTATTACATGCAAACTACGTGAATATATTTCTACGGGTCAAATTTGGTAAGTTGTACAATTAAATATTTGTTTTTTTGAATTATAAATTTACTTTTCAAAAAAATTAACAAAATATAGATTGAATATTTAAAATATATTGTCCAAAATGTTTTTTAGAATTTTTTTTTTTTAATTATTGTTTGATTTTTGTTGAAAACGATAAGAAATTAATTAATTTAGTAGGTCGGTGGTTCATCATGAACAATATATTAAAAAATGCGATTTTTACCTTCAAAAAAATTCTCCCGCAAATCAAACTTAAAAGTACATAAATGTACATAATAAAAATTGTCACAAAAAGCCCCATTTTTTGGCCAGTACTGTAATTAACTTAACAAGTATTTTATGTAATATTGTTTGAAATGTACTGGTATTTTTACTCACTAAATAAAATTTAATTTTATATTATATGAGAAGATAAGATTTTTCTTCTTATGCTAAATTAATATCTTTTATTTTTCGTCTAAACAGAAAATCAGAAACATTATCGATCGCTCCAAATACTTAATTCATAAAATAAGAAGAAAAGTCTCTTAGGGGACAAAGGAAACCATAGGGTTCTTATTAGAATAATGGAAATTTAAATTAAGTTTTCTTGAAGCTTGATCTTCCATTAAATATTCAGTGACATTTCATAAAATAATCTATAGAAAAACTAAGAAGTTCTTAATTAGAAGTTGCGGTGTAGTAACTCAAGCGTTTTTAGAAACCTTTTTATAATGAAAATCAAGGCTATGCATATTTATTTTTATTAATATATAATTTGGTGCATTTTTGTAAGCTATTTTTTCTCTAGCTCGACAACTGTATAATGTTTAGAAAAACAAACATATTGTTATAAATAACGATAGAAAATTAATTATTGTACGTAAACTACGTGAAGATATTTCTACGAATCATATTTGGAAAGTTGTACATTTATTTATTTAAATATATAAAATATGTTTTAACCCATTAAAGCCGAATGGTATAATACCATACCAGAAAAGTTTCAACCATTTTTTCTGTTTAAATTCCCGTTAATTTGAACCGAAACATTACTTTTGTTTGGTGGATTAAACTTCGTGATAAAGTAAAGAAAATTTGCTGCTTAATAAAACTGGTGTCAAATATAAGTTTTTCATTTAAAGATAAATATAATTCCGGTTTTAATGGGTTGATAGAGAATTTTTATCGGCTCTCTAAATTTTATATATATGGCTGTAAAATGCATCAGGTCTTGATGCCAGTTGCGAGCAATACCAAATTTGGTTCCCTTTTAAGTTATAATAAGCAATGGGAGAAATTTATTTTAACACCCTGTAGTAATTATCTTTATTGAGTTTACAGAAGACCATCTCACAAATAATTTATTAAAGTGTATGTTTTACAAAAATATGTTAATATTCTTTCAAAAACAAATAAAAATGTTTTGCAATCATTAAAACTATCTTAAAATGAATAACAGTAAGTGAATGTACATAATTAGAGATGTCACAAACATTTCAATTTTTTGGCCAGTACTTTAATTAGCTCAACTAATATTTTATGTAATTTTCTTCGAAATATACTGGTATTTTTTCACACTAAGTAAAATTTAATTTTATATTATATCATAGTGCAAGAAGATGAAACTTCGCAAATTAATATCTATATTTTATGTCATTATCAATATTTTAGGGGGAAGTTTGAACCAATAGATTTTCTACAATCTTGTGCGCAGTAGATGCAAATCAAAAACCAATTTCACATTACTTCAAAAATTAAAATTAAACACAAAAAAATAAATCAAATTACAATGTAGAATATTAAAATATTATTTTAAATAGAAGATATATTAAGTTCCCTATATTAAAAATATTATGCATTTATGTCTTTCAGACTGTGAAAAAAAAGGGGACAGTATACTTTTAAAATTTTTAAAAATCAATTTTTTTATTTTTACATTGTTAGATAGGTTTGTTGTATTCTGAATAAGTTGATAGCAATTTTTTAACTCTGTGATAATTATTTACTGAGATAGTATAGAAAATGTAGCCATCACCCCTTCATTTTCGAATTAACAACCCTGCGACAACTGTCATGGCGGCTTGTTTACATTTTAGTTTCGAGCTTTCACATTATCGTAACTTTGGAAATATTCTAAAATGCGCCAACTGTTATTGGTTAATTACCTTAAACAATAATAAGAAAGCCTTAAAATATTAACTTCAACATATACTTTCGCCAAATCTGTTTACTTTCATGGTTTTTCACAGCATTATTTTCTATTAAGTGCTTAAATTTTAAAAAATGAAGTGCTTAATTTTGTGCAATTAACACCAAAATTGATTCCCTCGTAAGTAAGAATAAGCAATAAAGGAAATGTATTTTAATACCCCGTAATAGAAAAAAGAAACCATAGGGTTCTTATGCAAATTTAAATTAAGTTTTCTCGAAACCTGATCTTCCATTAAATACTCAGAGACGCTTTATAAAGAATCTATAGAAAAACAAAGTTTTTAATTAGAAGTTGCGGCGTAGTAGCCGAAGCGTTTTTAGAGATCTTTTTATAATGTAAATCAACGCTATGCATACTTATTCTTAATTAATATACACTTTGGCTCATTTTTCGACGCTAATTTTTCTCTCGCTCGACAGCTGTGTTATATTTGGAAAATCAAACTTGCTGTTATATTGTATTGATTTCTTTTCTTCTTTTTCTTTTTTTTTCTTTTTTCTTTTTTTTATACAACTTACATATACTGCATATTTTAATGATAAGATAGAAAATTAAGTATTATATGTAAATTACGTGAAAATAGTTCTACGTATCAGATTTGGAAATTTGTATATGTAATAATTTATTATTTATAATTAAAAATTTACTTTAAAAAAAAATTAACATAATATAAACTGCATACTTAAAATATCTGTTCAAACTTTTATTTCGGAAATTTTTTAAATTATTGTTTGATCTTTATCGAAAACAAGGCAGAACCCGCCAAATTTTGACGAAAAAAAATGTTTAAGAAGGAACTATTGCATTGATTTATAGTAAACTTACAAAATTAGTTATAGTAAAAAATGCACCTTATATTGGTATGTCTAACTTTTAAACAAATCATATTTAACGTAAAAAAATACAATACTATTTCTATAACATTCAGTTGTAGAAATTGTCAAAATTAAACTTTAATTTTACACGTAAGCAGTAAAAAAATAAGAAATATCTGTTATTATGATACAGTTATCAATTAAGGTTCTTATACTAGTATTCCAAAATGAAAGTAACCAAAATTTATTCAACTTTGATCCAATCATATAATTTTATCCCCGTGAAATATAAACCTGGCATCATTTTCACCATATCAAAATTTACAAATGCACAATTCGTATCTGTATTCATATTTTCAACAAAAATTGGTATTTTAAAAGGATCATTTTGATTCAGAACTTGAAATCTCAGTGCTATTTGCTGAAAGAGATATTAAGCTATTGATATTCTTTTACATTTACGTGTAAGTCAAATTTTATATATGAAATCAAAATTCACCTGTTTTTACAACATAAGATATTTAAATTTCGATTTCCTCCCCCCCCCCTTTTAATGAGAAAAGGGCAACATAAAGTTGCAGTAATAATTTTTTCCTTTTGCTTTTAATAGAAATGGAGTACTCCTGTTGCCACGATTAGAAAAGTTATATTAAAAAATACAAAAAAAAATATTTCAAAAGTAAATTAAGCTATTATTTTTAAATAAATTGCATTTAAAAGAAATTTTTTTTCTCTATCAGTTAGTGTAAATTTTGAAAATGTGCGATGTTCAGAAATTAAAAAAAATTGTAGTAGCAAAACTTGCAATACCGAAACTTCATTTTAAATTTGAAAGTGTTGCCATTTGCAAAATGACGTATGCATTACGCACAGATACTTTTGGCCTTTAAAATATAGATTATAAGAAATTAATTAATTCTGTAGGTCGGATCGTTCTGCCAAACCAAGTTATTAAGAAATGCTAACCCAGCGAATTAGTCAAACGATAAGAACGAAACACCGAGTTTTAACTTTTTATTATACTGAAGACCAATTCTCTATTTTAACCCTTTATCTACCGACGGTATATATCAATACCATTTAAATTTATTATCATAAAATTCTTTTAATACTTCACTTAGTTGTAATACTGTTTAGAATGCGTTCCAGATAAATTCCTTTATTTTGTTCGAAAAGCATTATTGGTACGCAATAAAAAAATATTTTTAAAACGATCATTTCTCTTGCGATTGTGTCTTTTCAGCTTTCTTGACGCCGAGGGAGGGGGGATGGGGAATTTTCAATTCAGAAATACTTCTATATTTACATTGTAAGAACATCATATTTGTACATTTTATAATTCTACAAAATACTAAGAAACAATTTAAAATAAAAGATTTGAATGGGGGTTATAAATATTGCACAAAATCCCTGTAAATTCAAATTTAATTAATCCTACCAAATCCTTCAAATCTTCTAAAATCCTTCAACAATTAATTAAATGATTATGTAAATCTTTTAATTTGGTTCAAACAATTTACGTAAAGTGCTTTAGACTGTAAAATTTTCATGAATTCATAATTCGGTTGATAAAGGGTTAAAGCAACCAAACATAATAGAGTAAATTTTCTGATTTCAAAAGAGCCAGATGTCTCAGAAAAATAAAACAAAAACTAGTAAAACCTAATAATTAAATTCCTAGTCATGAGACCTAAATCATTTTCATAGATTAGTTATATACTGAGACATACATTTTAAATAAAATGCCGAGATACAAAAAACGATGCCCTATTTTTCATGGTAACGAATGCGTTTTAAGAGAAGTTATAATTGTTCAATATACTTCTTTTTATAAAATTCAGTTTCAAAAATAAATAAGTAAGTAAAATGTCTGTTCTTAATTAGCGAAAAACTGTTAATTTATTCTTAAAATAATCAGCATTTAAAATAATTGAAATGCTATTTTTTAATGTCTCCTCCAGGAGACACCAGACTATAGAAAAACGGAACATAGTTCTACAGGATTCTATAAAACTTTTATTTATGGAATTATAAACGACATTTTCGTAAGGTTTGTCAATGAGTACTTACTAGCAGAGTGACTTTTACGGCAATGCAGATATGCCGAATAGCCAATGAGAATGGCAAACGAATGGGAACTCTATTTTTAAATGCCGAAAAAAAAATTAAGCAAAGCTATTTCAAAAAAACTCGCGAATCTGACTTTTACAATCAAAGAAAAAAAAAAAGTAGAAGAAGCATTATAGAACGGATAATTTTAATTTAATTCATATCAGCATTGAGATTGAAATAAAAAAAGGAAAAGACCTTTAAACTAAATAATAATGCGTGAAATGTACTTTAAAATAGATTTTGAAAATCAAAATAAATATTAATATACGCATTTTAAACAGAAAATGAATTTAAGTAAAATGGATGACTGAGATATTTTTAAAATAGGAAGTAATTTAGGAAATTAAGGTTATAGAATCCTGCTAGTTAGGAGAATTTTATGGTGGTATTATACTGGGAGAACTTTCTGACATCGTTAAAATTCCTACCGAAGTTTAACAATTATTTATAGCGATGCATATTGGACTGTTTATTTAAGTATTTTTTTAAATTTCAAATAAATTATTTAAGCAAATGTAATAGTTAAATAAGATAATCTTGCATGTAAATATCAATCATATCTTAAGAAAATGCGAATTAAGGGCGCATAATTCATTTAGTTACAAGTAATTGCATTAATTCATCATAAGCTCAGGATTAGGTTAATTGAATTCTGTGCATCTGCAATCTTACTCAAAAAGTTGCTGCTTTGATGTATGGACTTTGAATCCAAAAGCTTGGAAGAAAATTACATTAAACACTATTTTCCTCTCGTTCTTTGCAGCAAATATTCAGAGAGATTCAGGAAAATAATTTGATAAAAATATTTGGATAAAACAAATAAAGTTAAAACATAGGAAAGCAGACACTGATTGGAAATATCGGATCAATTCGTTTCTTTAAGGGGATAATGGGATTTCAAAATAAAGAAATTGTAATACAAAATCAATTTTTTTTTTTAATTTTGACAAATTATGGAAATAGATGCTCAAATTTATAAGATTCAATTCTATTTTTATTTTTATTTTTTAATTTTGACGCTTCTTCGCTGAGATATAAGCTTATATATTTCTAAAAACTATACATGGGGGTATTGCAAAGTTTTAATTATAAGCGACTATTTCCATATTCTATTATCATCACTGTTTTTTAAAAATTACATTTTGTTGTATATTTCTCTTGCAAATGTTCTCAAAGCATATGTAAAAGATTTTTGTTTTTAAAAAAGAGACGTGAAGTGATATTGAAAAAACATTCGCCTGTAATTGAAGCTTTGCAATACTCACACGTATATTTATACAGAGGTTTTTTTTTCTTAAAATGCTGATTTCTGAAAAATGGAAGTTTTTTATATTTCTAAATTTTGCAACATACCATGCGTGTTATTAGTAATTTTTCATGTCTTTACTTCATGAATTGAGTTAAATAGAATGAAAAGTAGATTTTTTTTTTTTCGAAGTGTAATTTTAAAACTGGCATTTTTTTTCCACTGCAATTTGACATATGACAGATGATTTGCGCCCAATACGTTTTGCAATTTCATCAAGAATAGACTTACGCCAGAACAACGCTTCCAAAATGTACAAAATAGCATCCAGTTTACAGGGCTCCCAAATGGTCCGCGAACTGAACATCAATATTTTTTAACAGAAAATTCCATGATAGTTTTCTACAGAAATTGCGCTAAAATCAACCTCTAAAGGCAGATTCTCGGCAATTTGCAAGAAAAGTCTAAAAAGAAATTTCGCTAAGACATTTCTGATGTTCCGTTGGCTGACCATTTGGGAGCTTTGAGTTTATTGTGGGATATATTCGTTGATCGCATAATTTCACGTAATTCTCCTATAAAATGGTTCCCGCTGCCATGTGATCTCACACCACTGGCTCATTTTCTGTGGGAATATATGGATGGAGTTGCTGGTCTACGCCGAAAACTCACAGAGAGAGGTTGTCCATTTGTAAATGAACATTCATCAGTTTATTGATGAAGTACGACCCAGCAATTCGATGAAATGTAACTCCAGATTGCGCTTCATTCAAACCAATTGCGACGCTCATATGCCCTAAAATGCCTTGAAATTGGTCAAAATATTGATTTTCGGTTTTTAATATTAACTGAAAATTTCTTTAATTGTGAATATTTTGACACCTCATTTTTATCTATATGACAATTATATCCCGAGATATCTATTGTAATTTTTGTTAATAAATCCAGCGCAATCGCCCATACAAATAAAAACTTTAAAGTGACATGTTCATATTTTAATAATTTGCTTGTTCGATAAACACTAAGGCCTTTTTTGCTAATTTAGATAGAGCTTTGAATTTTTTTTACTTGTTCTCCAGAGAGTATTTACTAAGTTTGTGTATGGATTTAACATTCTAGTTTATAGTTATTTAAACAAATATTTAAATTAAGAGTTTGTTGAACTTCCTTCATTTTTGATAAACACGAGGGAAAAAAATTCCTATTAAATGTAAAATCCCATACATCTAAAAATCCATACACAATTTTATGTTGTATATTTTAATTAATGCAGAAAAAAATCGAAGCCAAAATTTTCATATTTATAAGAGTAATAGAGTTTTTGAAAAGTTATTTTTTTTAATTAAATTTTAGTAAAATAGCCTGTTTTACTGAGACACAAAAGTGCTGTAAAAAAGAATTTTATTTAATTTTTAGAATTACATATTGTGCCACTACATGCATTACAATATTGCTCAAAATTGAAGATATGGTTTCAAAAGTACTATGTCTCTTTAATAAAAACAATACTATGGCCATTAACATATATATTTTTTTCAATTTGTATATGTGTAACTAAGCACGCTTTTTAGTTTAATGTCTGACAAATATTTATCAAACATCGGCATGTAAAGCATGTCCTGGATTATTTGTGACTAACTTATATAATACCCTTAAAATAAAGAGTCATTTATTTAAAAAAAAGTGAGTTTTAAGTTATTAAATAAAAATTAATAGATTATACAGATACTATATGAATGCATTGGATATCGATATTTTTTAATAAAAAACTAGTAAATTGAAGAATATTTTTCTATAATAATATCACAAAGTAAAATATATATATATATATATATATATATTTTAATCTGTACAATTACATCATATTGCTTTTTATGCGGGTATCTGTATTGATTTCAATCTCAGGTAGAAAACCAAATTTGTATGGAGAAATAATATTATTGAAACATGTTGTTACTGCAGAAAATCATAAAATAATGTATTCAAAGATATTTTTTGAGCTCTATAATTTTTTCTGCAGTAAGGGAAAAAAAGATCTTCCGTATAAAATCAATTTTTGTTTTTTGCATTCAGAACATTTCTTTAAATCCACTATAAATATATAAAATGCAAATTTGTATATCATTTCGGGCATTTATAATTTTAAATTCATTCAAATCTACTAGAGGAACTTATACTATAACAGATGTAAATTTTTCATTTTTCATTTTTGGGTGAAAAAAGTCCGGGCCAGGATTTGAACCAGGGATGTATTGGCTGAAGCCGCCAATGTATCCCTGGTTCAAATCCTGGCCCGGACTTTTTTCACCCAAAAATGAAAAATTGAAAATTTATATATGTTATAATTAATTTACCGATTGAATAATCGTGTTTAAGATTATTCTAAGGAAATTATACTGTTACTTATATTAATTTTTGCCGATGTTTGACATTTCTCTGTAGAAAATCTTTCGTATTTGTTGTTTTTTCTGTAGCGGAAATTTAAGAATGAATTTTTTTATAGAAAATCGCATCTTCAATTACTGTAAGAAACGAAAAATCATATTTCTTTCTAATTGATTGTAATTATGGTTCTACAAATTATCATAGAACTTATTCGGCCCCTAATTATGTCCAGATGTTTAAACATATCGTTCTACCTACATTTTACAAAAAAAAAAAAAAAAAAAAAAAAACTGACGATTCTACGGAGATTCTAGCTGGAACGGCAGTGCAATTCATTGTTTTTTAATGAAAAATTCTTTAAAATTAGACATTTTTCCATCGTCCTACTTACACAGTTAAAAAAATAATAAATATAAAAAATACGATTTTACGAAGATTGTACCGGTAGTTGGAACGCCAGTGCAATTCCTTGTTTTTTTAACGTAAAATTCTCTAAATTGCAGAAATTTTTCAGGAATAAAATGAAAAGTTTTCTGGAATTTACGGAAATCATTCCTTTAAACAGTGAACTGTACTGACATTTCTATTGCCAGTACAATCTCCGTAATACCGTACATTTTATTTACAATGTAGCTTAGTTGTAGATCTACGGATGAAAGTTCATAAATACATGGTGAACCGGAACATGAAAGATTGCCCAATATTTAAAGTTCAAGTGAATCTATTTATGTGCCTTGCACAGTTAGATGAATAATATTTAAGGAGTTGTTTCAATGTTTAAAACATACCAATTCTACATTGTTTAGTTATGGAGATATATATATATATTCGAAATACTGAACAATGTTATAGTAAAAATAGAGAATAAATACTGTAGACAAGCCATACTCAACCTGTGACCTGCGGCCCATGTGTGGCCCGGCGACCTCTTATGTGCGTCCCGATCCTTAATCACCATTCATAAAATTAATTGAGATGTGCGTAAATGTTTTTAAAATAGTCATTGTTACTTCATATATTTCCACGGTAAGACAAAGTATATCCCGCTATTTATAAGTACTAATTTAAAATTATATTACAAAATAAGTGTATTTCCTTAGTAAAAAATTATTTTTTCATATAGTTCTACTTGTGCGAGAGTGTTGTTACATTTGAAAAATCTTCAACGCTAATGCAAAATAATTGCAAATTAATTAGATTTGTATTTTATATGCCTACATTAAAATAGGTTTTGAATTGAAAAAAAAAAAAAAAAAGATTTATTAAAGAAAAACTCTTTGCCTTTCTCTCTTTTTTATTCTTCTTGGAAATTTTTTATTACCATTATTATATTAGTACGTTTTATACTTATCAAATCGCTAATAATGCTTATTCGAATTACAGCAAAGAGTTTTACATCAATATTTCCAAATCAGCAATCTGCGACGCATATTACTACTTTATTTTTCAATAGAAATCTACTTCGAAGTATATCCTTTGGAATTAGTGGTTTTACATTTTTTACAATCATATCTCCCGCTAAAAATGTAAAATCCAAGTAATTACATAAGAATTTTTTATTTTGCTGTGTTATACTACATTTGTTAGGTTACTATTTTTCGGCAGTAACTTTTATTTTTAAAAAGTCAATATTTAATTTCAGAAAATGTCTTCTAAAAGTCCTTCTTCCTAATTTTACTTATCTTCTCATTTTCTAAGATTATATTTGTGATCACACAGGTCTTACAGGACATAAAAAAGAAAATCTGAGAATAGACTTGTTCGTAGTTAGGGTAGTATCTTTTATTTGAATAAATATTACTATTTATTATTTCAAAAAAAATTTATTCTAAAGCTACCACCTCGCCCTCCCCTTCCACACACATACATCTTTTCATAGCTGCCAACTTTTACTCATTTTTCCTACCGCAAAAATTTTATAGTAAATATTTTCTTATTTAATCGTCGAAATCTTATGATTAAATATACCATTAAAGACCTGTATGGGTGATTCTCAAAATAGGGGACAATTTATGTCTTTCGGCATACAAAAAAATTTGAGAGGTTTTCTGTAATGTTTTTATATTTAGATATGTTTGTCTTAATATTATTCATTATTTGCACTCAAGAATTACTCACTTTTTAGTTAAAAACACCTTAAAATAACAGAATAAATGTTCAAAATGTCATTAGCATGGATGTCCACAGCAGTTGTGCCTTGTATATACTAGCTTTTTAAAGAATTAATATCATGTTTATAAAATAAAACAAATGTTATTCTTTCTTTAAATTAATCAAGGAGAGGATTTTTCCAATAATTAAAAAAAAAATTATAGTATATAAAAAAAGAATTAAAGTTTGTCCTCCATATTCTATTTTCAAAACAAGGTAATACTATAACAGCTGGTTAATAATCAAAATTTTATTTTCACATATGACAATAGTTTGAAAATATAAAGTTTCTCCATCGCAACAAGTAGCCATTTTATCCCAGCCTGAAAATAGAAGCATGTATTGTATTTTAAGAATAGAAGTTGAATATTAGGGGCGTACATCAATTGTATGTCATTAGAATGGATAATAATTTTCATGTTTATTTTATAATTAAAATTTTTATTTTACTTATTTGCATAGGACTTTTGTGTTTTAAAAAGCCCCAGAAAGGACTATTGCATTGTGATTATATTATGGCTCATAATCTTATTTAAATTAAAATTTGTCATTAGCATGGACAAATATCAGTGTCATTAGCATGGTTTTTCTGTCCATGCTAAAGACTCCTATGTGCATAAATGTAACCATTGCTTATATTGTATCTTTTACAAAGTTTAATTTTACATATAAATTTAGGTATTACATTTATTATCCCTAAAATATGCATTAAATCTGTCAGAAAATCACTAAGATAGCTTCTTACATTGTTAGTGTCAGAATGTTGCTCATGTAAACAGAGTTTGCTCTTTGGTAATGTTTTTATTCTCCTTATATGTATATATGTAAAAATGGAAACCATTTGCTGAAAAGGAAGCTAATAAATATAGAAAAAAAATATTTAAACAGGAAGAAAATAAAAATTTCTTAATATATTTATTCCATGCAATTTGTTTTGTCATTAGCATGGCTCAAAAAATACTAATTATTTTTTTAAGTTAATTTTTAAATATTTAGCTCTGCTGACTACATGTAAAGTATACCTAATACTATATTAACAAAACCTATTTTTTTCAGAAATTTTACTAATAGTAATTTTTTTAAGATTTCACTTTTGAAATTGTCCCCTATTTTGAGAATCACCCGTATACAGTTATTCCAGCTCATGTTATGCTTCGGGGATGTGGAACATGCGTCCCAGGCTCCTCGATAAAATGCCCTAGAATCTCTTATGATTAAACAAATGGAAAATCTCTGTACAACAATTTTAGTGGTAACAAAAATGCGTAAACGTTGGCCGCTGAGCCTTTTTTTTCAATACGAATGTAATCCATGTATCACATACATCGACCACTGGATGAGAAATGTTTGATTTAAAATTGCAGAGGTGAAAACTAGCGTGGAGGTGGCAACACAAAATTTTTGTAGTATCCTTCAACTCAACTCTGAAATTATGTCATAAAGTAAACCGAAAAATACTACTAAATACTAGTGGTATCAATGAGCCCCACCATTTTCTGCCACTGAAATTGTTTCAAAGCACAGGTGTTTGTCACATGGCATTATGGGTTGCAGCCTTTTAACACTTTGCCACATCGTCAAAAAGTGTTTTTGACTTTAGTTAGTATGTTTTCTAACTGAAATATCTGTTTGAGAATTACAACTCCTTAATAAACTTGTATTGCCGTATAACCGAAATATATTATTTTAAAATAGCATGTTTCCTATTGGAGAAAGTCATTTTTGGTGCTTTTTAATTATCTTGAGATACGCTGCGGGAGATAATAGAGCATCCAGCACTAGGTACGTATGGAAAGTTTTTCATTTAAAAGTTTCAAAACACAATGTAATCCATACAAGTGTACCCCTCCGAAGGAAACATGAAGCTCAATAGTACTTTCGTTTATTCGAGGTCCGTCTGGAAGATTTGAAGATCGCAGAGAATTGTATTTTCAAGTAATTCCCAGTCATTGTCCGTAAGATTTCCTAGTAACTGAATAAACTCAAAAGTATAATTTATGTTTTATATAATGTGTTTTCCTAATTTACCCCTTGAGGGGCAGTGGGATATATTTTATCCCACAAATTTAAACGAGATTGTCACCGGAAACTTTTAGCGAAATGACATATTTTTAAATTTCGCGGCAAAATGTTAAAAAAAAATGCCGAACAGTTTTATAATTTAAAACAAAATTTTTCGATTTTTCCAGTGAGAATTTAATATGACAGAGACATTATTGCTTGCCTCTTAACCCTTTGCGGGGAAGGGCAAATTCATTGCTTAAGTATTGAAATTAATGACTGACACCGGAATTCGAAAACAACTTTATTTTTAAATATGAAAACGCTATTCTTCACACATTCAATAAACCGCAACTTTCTTTAACAAAATTCCGGTGCGAATGTTGCGTTTGGGAATTAAAATTAAGTGGTATATCTATTAAACCACCGCCCCGCAAGGAATTAACTTTCCCACTGCCGCGACGGAATATATCCGTTTACTAGGCTGCAGGTTTCACTACAGTTAAAATTGTATTTAAATTAATATAATTCTACAAATATAATCCAATTTTAAGAAATTAAGTTATGATTAATACTTTCAAGGCTTATAAGCATATACGTTACAAAAAATTATACCATGTCAGAAAATCCCTCTTTAATTAACATTTAAAATAATTAAGGAGAAAACAATATTACATTTTTGCCCTTTTGCTCGCTGGTCAGAGGGTGGGGTTAAAAACGAAATTGTTCTTAATAAATATATACAGCATTGCAATAACATAAATTGTTTTAAGATAGAAACGGTAGAGTAATATATTTTTAAATAAATGTTTTTTAGATTTTTGTAACATTTCTACTATATCAAACAACCACAATAAATACAGAAGTCATTTTTATGAAATGCCTCTATAAAGGCAAGTATCTTCAATATCTTAAGAGTTTTATCATATCTGCTCTATAGGCGTGCACCTTTGTGGACTTCGAACTCTGAAAGAAAAGCAAAATATTATGGAGAAACGGAATTCTTGAACCGTTGAATTCATCGAGATCATCTTGAAATACTCGTATGTTTTCAAAGGTATTTTTTAAGGTTACATATGCCATAAGTTTTTCTTTCGTAAAAACCGGATATATTCTTTTGATGTTTAAAGCGAAATATGAAGCTTAGATTAATCTTGGCAGATATTTATAATACATATATTTCTTCTAACTGAAATCCACGATTTTTTTTTTCATAAGAAAAGTTTCTTTTAAATATTAAAGAAACCGCTATAAATTACATATCATTAAAAATTTACATCTTTTTTTTTCAATTTTAAGATCGATTCACAATTTTCATGCAGAAAATTGATTATAATATTACTATTAATAAATAACTAATGTAATTTTTAACACAATCAAGAAAATCTTTCACTCAGAAAAAATAAGAGTTGCTTACTTACCTATTCATCGTTTATATAGAATTATATTACTTGCGGTTTATTCTGTTGAGTTGTCTAAATGACAGACAAGATGTTATTACAAATGGTTGTCAAACGAAATATGCTCGCTGGATGTCGGTCTAGTTAGTTTAAATGGTAAAGCATGTTCCTGTAAGCCAAGGATTTGAGTTCGATTCCCCACCTGGGTATTTTTCAATCAGTTGGAAATATTCAATTTGTTAATGTGGTATTGTTTTGTATACTAATAAGCACGTTAACACTAAAATAATTTATCAGGGCATCATCAAATTTAACTCATCCAAAATTTGACAGTTAACTCAAATTTAACAGTTAATGTATAATCGAAACTTGTAGTTTTAAAAAAGTGGAGATTTTTTTGTATTTTACAATTTTCTTTTGCAATATTAAATCTTCGGATATCAATTTAGCTCCCTGAATGCGCTTCTTTTTTTTTGTTCTGTAATTCTTTAAAAAAAAGGTCACAGATAAAATAAGTCTTATCGACAGACTTTTGAAAAAACAAACGAAATTCCATTTAACTGTTATAAACAGAACTGTACTGTACTATGCAGAATTGTAAAAATGTACTGAACTGCGTTTGCGCATGCGTACTGTTTTGTTTGTTTTTATTTTGGTTTTCTATTCTGGTCAATTATCTTTCTTCTTTGAAAATGGGAGCATGTGCGTTGAAAAGACTTCAAAGACATATTAAATAATATATTTATGTATTTGTAACACTTTTTAAATAATTACAGGTATATCTTAAACATTAAACTTTAAAATTTATATTATAAACAGATTAATTGATATTATAACCAGATTTTTTTTTTTATAAATTTGTAAACAAGGTCATGCTTTTCTACCTTGTGAGAGTCATGTTAAATATCCTCTAGCAACAATAGTAAAGTTTTTAATGTTTAATTTGCTATTATAACCAGATTAAATTTTGATATAATCAGATGATTTTTATGATTTTCCCAAATTTTCTAGTGCTCTTTTGACTCATCTTTCACAATTTCGCCACATACAAGTTCAGTCGTGTGTTGGTTCATAATTGTCTATTGCCTCCTTGGAATTAATGAAGTTGTAACGTTACACACACTTTGGGTGTCATTTGTAACGTTTGGTTGGTCGTGGTGGGGGTTAAATGCAGACATACTCAGTAATTAAGATAAAACAACACAGTTTATTAAAATGATAATGGCTCAAGGGAAGTGGAGCAAGTCTTGATTTTTACAATTGAGAACTCTCTTAAAAGACTAAACGCATACTCACAGGCTCCGGACTAGCTCAATCGTGGCACCTTCTATTACTCCTCAACTATCTTTTGGCTAAGCTGCTAGATAAAAGCTTAATTAGACAGCCCGTGGCTGTGTGTAATTCTTTATTCACTTTCAAATAATCAAAATGTAATTACTATGAAACTTCTTACCACGGCCAACTCTCAAGTCGAATACCGAAACTCCTTTACAACTCACTGGAGGCTCGCTGCTACTTTCAATCTGCTGGCACTTCGCTGACTAAAATCTCCAGAACACTCGGCTGGCTGACCGCCAGTGATTCACTCGCTGGCTACTGCCAGAGATACTTCGCTGAGTAATATCGCTAGACACGCTCACTCCTGGCTGGCTAATGCCAGAGACACTCACTCGCTGGCTAATGCCTGAGATCCCCACTCGCTGGCTTATGCCAGAGATCCTCACTCGCTGGCTAATGCCAGAGACACTCTCCACACACTCAAACTCCAAGCTTTTATATGCTGCAAACTGAGATACTTCATACTGAGATACATATTACTAATAACCGCGAGCTAACTGCAGAATCCGAAAGAGACACACACTCTAGAAAGTTAAAGTAAAAGAGAGGATAGATGTCGCTTTTACGCTTACACATGTTAAATTATTGACGTCACGATCTCAGAAATACTAGAGTGCCTTTATGACAAAGGTCACTCCCTCACAAAGTTATTGTTATCTAATAAACTATTATAACCAGATTAGGAGTTATAACCGGGTGATTTGTATAACGTTTCCAAATTTTCGAAAGCTATTTTGATTCGTCAGACAGAAGTTAGACTGTAGTAAATTTAATGTCATATATGGATATTAGGAGATGTAATGAAGCTCTTAATATCTAATAAATTGTTACAATCAGAAGACTTTTGTAATTTTTTCAAACTTTATCATGCTTTTCTGATTACACTAGTTTACACGGTTTTTATACCCCAGCTGAAAGTTGTTATTTCATTGTTTATTTAGATAGAGTTATCCAGAAAAAATAATAAAAAAATTCTGTCACGTCTGGTTTAAGAAATATTTATTTACTTAACTGGATTACATAATTTTTTTATTAATATTTTAAAAAATCAAAAATGGCTAATTTTTGCCTTCTTTTTATAGTTTTTGGATCAGTTTCTCTTATAATAGACAAACAGTAATCCCCTAGAATATTTTCATCCAAAAATCTCTGATGTCGTCCTTAAAAAAACTTTAAATCTTGGTGAAAACGTTCTCCATGTTCGTCACTCATACTTCCAAAGTTTTCAGGGGAAAAACTCACATGCGAATGCGGGAAATGAATTTTTAGCGTTATATTTACTCCCATATGTTGAAAAATATTTCAATTAATCAGCAACAATATATTTGTAATTTTCATTTTTTTTATTTCCCCAAAATTCTTCCACAACCATTTTGAATGACTACCAAGCGAATTTTTCATTAACAGATAAAAGGCTTTCAAACTGAGAGTCTTTCATAATTTTACGGATCTATGGGCCAACAAATTTATCTTCTTTCAGTTTTCCCACTGTAATGCATGAAAAGAGTTTTTGTAAATACCGGAAAGAATCACTGTTTTTGTCTAGCTACTTCCCAAAGTTTTTCACGAGTCCCAATTTGATGTGTAAAGGGGGTAGAGTAATGTTATTTGGATCTACCAATAGCTCGTGTTTGATGTTCGTTTTTTTCCGAAATATACTCGTTCCGAATTGGCCATTCTTTTCGTGAATAATGATGTTGTTTTGCTCGGCTGTCCAACAAACAAAGGAAACAAGAGTATTTTGTGTAATCATCCTGCAATCCCAAAAACAAACCGATGATTTTCAGGTCGCCGCACACTTTCCATTGCCTTCTTTATACTTTATTAAATTAATTAAAGTACACACCGTTTCATAACTCTCTTTACAATTCACTGCGTGTTCTATTGGTATAGACGGCTTCTTATTTCCATCATGTAATAGAATAGCTTTTACACTATATTTCGAAGAGTCTATGAATAAGCGCCACTGTGTTTTATCATAGTTTTAAATCGTTGTTTCAAAAAGTCCCGGGATATCAGTACAATAACAATATTCACCTTCTCTTTTGAAAAATTCTGTGTAAATTTTGCTTCTGTTTCTAGACAACGTAACTTTTCTGTTTGGTGTTAATAAATTCCATTGTTGTAGGCGAGAACCAAGAAGCTCTGCTTTAGATTTTGATAATTGTAAATCTCTTATAAGATCCTTTAATTCTGTAGGTTAATTAAATGTGGAGTATTTTTCTGAAGAGAGAACTCATCAGAAACACTAGAATTCGATTTGAATTCAACATCACTTTCATTGTCATCTCCTAGTATATTTACACTCGAATTACCAAACGAACTGGATGTGGTAGATCCTTCGAGTGTAAAATGGGCGTAGTAACAGACGGAACTTCGGTATATATAATGCTCGCGTTACTTTTTGTATTATATCCCACTGTCTTCGTAACACAAAAGTAACAATCATTTTTATGATTACTAGGTTCTCTCCATAGCCTTGGTGAACCAAATGGAAGGGGTACGTTTTCTCCTGATGACCACTGGAGTAAAACGATTAAACAGCTTTCGCAAGACACATGAGGCACCCACTTTTTATCTTGGTTTGCAAAGGAAATTCAAAATAATGACGATATACACTTTTTAACGAATCTACAATGGATCTTCTTTAAAAAATATATATATATATATAAACTGTCCACAAACAGAGAAAAACGATCAGAACTTTGTTTACACTTTCTATTCCACATTTTAATTGAATCCGAAACAAAGTATTTGTTGTTTAAAGTGAACGAAGTAACATTGAACTGTGATAATAACATTGGGTAGTTAAAAAAAGGAATTGACGGCAGAGAGAAAATCGTGATGTGATGGAACATTTCTGCTGACACTTTTAGGTGTAAGGAAGGTAGACTAATGCATTTACATACATTTCTTTCGGGGCATTAAAAAAAAGTTGAAATTTGTAAACTAGTGTTATTGACAGACATGTTTGCAACAGGCAAGTTCAGTCTCATCTAATTTGCTTGAAAATTGCGCCTGAATTTATTGGTCATTTTATAGTTTTTAAAATAGTTTTGAAGCATGATTTATATCTACATATGTATGCGTCGAATACAATTACGGATAATTAGTTATTTGTACATAGAAAAATGCAATAAACTGAGCGTTTGTTTGTGTTCGTATAATATTGCATCATTAACATTCCAAAATAAAATAAACTTCAGAAATAAATAAATGAATAAAATACGAATTTATTCGAAAAGCAATCGAACTATGGGATTAAATACTGAAATAATCAGAACCACAAAGCTTGTTCTATAACTCGCGAAATATTTCGAGATTTAGCTGTAAGCATGTGACTGAAACTGTAATGAAAATTCTAAAATATTTTTTGGTGATTTGTTATAATAAATTTAAAGAAATCGGCATTGAATGGAAGCAAATCTAATTTAATCAAATTGATAGGAAATATAACATATATATTATTATTTTTTTAATGTACCCAAGTGTGAATCATGAAGATCTATTTAAGTCAGAATTAAGACGCTGACTTAAATAGTTCAGCGTCTTATTTCTGAAGCTGAACTCTTCAGAATTAGTTTCGATTAGTTAATAATTCTGAACTAATTAGTAATTATAATTTGAGAATTCGTAACTAATTCTGAACTAAGAATTAGTTCAGAATTAGTTTTTCGCTCAAGCACATAAAATGAAGAAAATTTAGCCGGAGATGTGTCACAGAAATGTGATGTTAAAAATTCTCAACATACAATCTGTGACACTTTTTTGGCCACAGAAGGTTTTATGTGAAAAATGTTTCCTGTCTAATTGGTGTGAAGAACATTCTCATTGAGTTATAAAGATCATAAAATTAAAATTATAAAAAAACCCATAAATGTTTAAAACTTAACAGACAAATTTTAGATCGATCTTTAAGATGAAAGAGTTTTACTACAGTCTAAGGAATTATTTATAGATACATACAAATTAGATTTTGTTCTATACATAGTTTATAAGCTTAAACACTGTTTTTTTATTTAATTTTATTCAATTAAAACTTCTGGTTAATAATATGTTTGATTGGCTGGAAAGAAAGGGCGATGTTATTAGGTGTGTTTTATGATTGTATATAGTTATTTAAATAAAATGCAACATTCGAAATTTATAAAAAAGTTTAAGAAAATCCAAAATTATTTTTTAACATGTATTTTTGTGAAGGATTGTGAAAATCTATATTATAACAATTTAAAGAAATTATAATTTTTGCATATTGAAAAAAAAGCATGTGTTTCAGATACACTTTCTAAAATACAAAATATGCTTATTTGAATATTATTAATATAATCATCTGAAGAACACTAATTTACATCAAAATTTAAAATACGATTTAAATGAATGATAGAAAGTTTAAGATATGGTAACTTTCTAAATTACACAAAAACCATTAAATCTAATCAAAATGAGAAATTTAAGATATGTTTTGAGATAAACTTTACTATGTTAGATTGTCCAGTAAATATTTTTTAGGGAGAAAATTAAAATTAAACATAAGCAAAATAATAAAAAATGTAACAAATGTAAAGGGAAAAAAATCATATATAATGGAATGTAAAATTTAAAGCATTTCATTCGATGATGAAAATAAAAAAATTGCATATTTGTACGTGCGTAAAGAGCATATTTGATTTGTAAATAAATAGATAATAGCATAAGAAAATTAATGAGACAAAATTAGTTCTGAAAACATGAAATTATAATGGCAGTTTATAGCTAGGCTTAAACACACATATCAAGCAATAGCATAAAGATGGCACATCAAGAAACAATAATAAATTTAAATAATAATAAATTTACCGAATGTTCAATATAATTTTTCTAAACCAGGAATGGAAAAATTGGGCAGTCTGTCACCACTAAAATTTAAATGTTTTCTTCTATTAAAATTTAATCGTGTTTTAGCAAGAATCTTATAAAAAAAATATTAGACAAAAAATAACAACATAAATTTAGCGGTGAAAAACTGCCTTCTGGTGCCTAGGCTTTTGCACCCCGTTCTAAACGATAAAGAAAATTTACAAATTATAAATAAAAGCAATACATGCTGATGAAGACCTGAAGCATTAAAAGTCAGTTTTAAAATGACTTAACTGTTATCCATTTACTTAAGGCCCCACACTAGGCACAGAAAAATACCCGGATGATAATTTAAAGTCTATGGGGGCGTTCTTTTGAAATATCTCGCTCAAATTTCAATGGTTTTTTTTTCTTTGCACAAGATAGCTGAGGACAATCCACAACCGGCGTAGTTTTTACTTTTGAGATATTTGAAAAAAACTCCCCCATAGACTTTACATTATCATCCGGGTCTTTTTCTTTGCGTATTGTTGCTCCTTAATACTTTATTGCAGAGAAGCTGAGTAAAAATGATTCAGTGCATTTGACGTCTTAAAATTTATGAACTGGTCTTGTGTGTCATTGATGATGCTTATGCTAGAGGTCTGCACGGGCCGGAATTTCCAGGCCCGGGCCCGGCCCGGCCCGTAGGAAAATTATTTCGGCCCGGCCCGGGCCGTTTATATTTTTGTATTTTAGGCCCGCCCCGGCCCGTACAAAAATCAGCGAAAACAGGCCCGGCCCGTTTTGGCCCGTTATATTTTCTACAATTTCTAAAAAATTCAGATTTTTATCATATAACTAAGATTTCTTTAAAGAATAATGCATACATATCTATGGAATGATTTTACAGTATATTTTACAGCAAATGCACATTAACAACATTAATGATTACTTAGATTCGTAGCTTTCAACATTCGAATAAAGATTCATTAAAAAATTAATATGGCTTAGAATAAAAGAAAAAAGAAAGAAAGCTAAAAACATCGTTAATTTTGAAGCTGTTTAATAAAAGAAGATTTATAAATATATTTCTATATCATTTTATTATATATTTCAAATCCAAATTCATTCTTAAATTCAAAGAAGCTCCTTTCTGATACATTTCTAAATTCATTTTTTTTTCTCAGAAACGCATAAGATTAGCAGATATCTTTATTCAGAAACTATATAATCGAATGGCGTTATCCGTTTTTTGATACAAGCAATTTAAGAGCACTGCAAACAAATAAAATACTGTTATAATTAGCTTTTTGAATAGAATTTCCGGAAGCAATAGTAAAGGAAGGGAAAAAAACCTGCAATCATTTGAAAAACTGTTATAACTCAACAAGGTTATATAAGTATTTTATTTACCAAAAATGAAAAACGATATTCGATTCCAAATCCCTTCAATAGTTAGGCTTATCACCTTTATACTTTTACAATTTAAAATTAATCAGAAAATGTGTCAAACTTTCGCATTATCGAGAAATTAATTTAAAAATCATCAAGAAGTATATATCTGAAGACTAAGCTAACGTAAGTTCTTTATCGCTGTTAATAATTTTACAAATCATGTTTTCTGCCAATAATTAAGTCTAGTACCGGTCCGGAACAGTCTATATGTAGAAAAATAATGCAAGCGTGATCTCGGACCGGCATGAGTCAGCAAAAAAAATATTAAAACGGGTTACACATAATGTAATCCTCCGATGCCGATACACTGTGAATTTTTATATTGATGCTGTCAAACTAGTATGGCCACATTTATACTTATTCTCGTTAAGACCATTTTCGTTGAAAATAGCTCATGTTTTATCGTTTCTGCTTAAATTTTCACAACGGGCCGGCAGGCCCGAAATTTTTTTTTATCGGCCCGGCCCGTCTGGCCCGTTCAATTTTTTTGCCGGCCCGGCCCGTTGAAAAAACTATTCTAAATCTGCCGGCCCGACCCGGCCTGTTAGAAAATTCGAAACGATTCTGCCGGGCCGGGTACGGGCCACGGGCCAAGCCCGGTCCCGTGCAGACCTCTAGGCTCAATATTATAAAATCCAGTGTATTGAAAGTAAATTAATTAAAATTATAAAAATTCTAAAAATAATGAAAATTCTAATGATTATGAAAACTCTAATAAATTGTACGCGTTTATTATATTTGTATAAATTACCCAGGAGGTACACCAGAAAGCATTTTTGTACGTGCATATTGAGCCTCTTTAGTCCGAGTTGCATTGTAACCGGTGTAACATTGTAATGTTACACCAGTAATAGCGGTTAAAATACTCCTTAAAATTGGAGGAAGCAAGGTTACACCATAATATTGGAGGCAGCAAAACTGCCACCAATTTTATAGTGTAAGGTTACACAAATGTTTTACAGTGAAGTTATATCAATAAAAAGACATAACCTATGAATCGTTTATTTTGAAATTTATGGTATTGCTTCCATTGTAAATATTATTTTAAAAATGAACACAATAAATTAATTGCAAGAAATAACATGTATAACGAAAGTATTAATTTAAGTTATAATCCATTTGTTCACGATTGAGGAAAAGCTTCAGAAATAATCAAAATTATTGGATAAAATTAGTTACGTAGTCGAAATGTAGCATTTCATAATCCTTTTGACGAAATCTCTGCACATTTGGATTATGTTATAAAATCCGTCTATGCTATTTCGAGGAATTACACGAAAGCTTATACATCTCTTCAAACAACGCTATTAAAATTTGAAATATAATCGATACGCATGAATATGAATGTAATATTTGTATTCTTCCTCAGTCCTTAGAACAGTATTTCGAGGGACCACAAAAACTAGTTCAAAATTATTATGAAATAAGGTACCCTGGGGTAATAACGCCAGGCGGGGTAATAACGCCAAGTGCTTATATTTTGCATAATTATGAAATAATCAGGTAAATGACACCCATGTGCTCTGCGCAGAAGGGTTTTGAGTTATATAAATCGCAAAAAACAGCTTCAAGTTAATTTGTTTCATTTTTAGGTCTTATTGTTTTTACAAACAACTAAAATTAACGCTTGATCTAAAATTTGCGAGATACGTTTTGTATATGTGAAGACTATCTTTTTATCCGGAAATACTTTGTTAATTACATAAATTTGTAGTGCATTTCATGTACTTTTAAAATGTTGTTGAAGATTTTGGATATCTTCTTGAGATAATTTGTAATTTAAAATGTACTGCGCAATAACTATACCAGGGTAATAACGCCAATACTTGACATTAATACCCCGGTTGATTCCCTACAGTGGCCGATCTACATCCTAAATACTGATTCAAATAAACACAGTTAAAACTGTGCAATGTTTCTCATATTTCTATTCAAATGGTCCTTTTTAAGCAAAAAGAATCTCACAGTCTGATATTCATTTGCCTCATTCTCCCCTCCCACACCACACCTTTATACTTCTTACACTTTCACAAAAATTGAACATTTTCAGTAACTTAGAATGCAATTTGTCAATTTCTAATTTTGTAGAGTTTGTATTTTTAGAATTAGGCTATCTACATGCAATTATTCCATCTTATTTCATAGTTTTGTTTGCATGGCGTTATTACCCATATAGGTGGGTAATAACGCCAAATAGCATGGGTCAAGAAAAAACGCCATTACACTTTATGAATACATATCTGTTAAATTATTTTATTTCATATAGACAGTCAATGAGTTGCTGTATCAGATCCTATATTTGTTTGAAAAATACAATCTAAAACTAATCCGTGAAAATTGGTAGAACCTTAACGTGGCGTTATTACCCCAGGGTACCTTATATATCCAAAGTTGCAGAAGTGTCTATATCGATTCTTATGGTATGAACGCATTTATTAATAATAAAAAGGTCAAGAACTTATTTTAACAATTCTGGGAGGATTTTAATTAATTTAAAGGATGTTCTATAGTGCCTCCTACAGGTGAAATCAGCACTGAGAAGGTTATCCAATTGGCTTAACAACAGTAATAGTTTATATAAAAATGGTCATTATTATTTTTTTCAATTGTAGGATTTCAATTAAAGAATTTAATTTTCAATTATAGGATTATAATGCTTTTGGTTCAAAAGTCAAGTTACAAGTCAATGAGGTATTTTTTATGAGATTCACCATTTATTTTAAAATTCTTGGAAACATTACCGTTGTAAGCATCATTTTATACAATGCGAACACAATTAATTACTTGCAAAAAATAACGTCTATATGCCAGAATGGAACAAAGACAATAATATTTGTTAAAGTTATAATCTATCTTTTCACAATTGGTTGAGAAAGGGCCTTATAAAAAAATTAAATTCTTTGTCGAAAATTAATTATGTAGTCTAATTGTAACATTTAATAATCATCCTTTAGAAGTAATATCAGCATATTTGGATTTTGTTATAAAATCCGTCCATATTATTTAGAATCACATGAATTCTTATATTGATACTCAAACAAATGACCAGATAATACGAAATAATCGATAAATTTGAATATAAATAAATAAGTTTGTAATATTATGTTTATATCAAAAGAGAAATAGTTGAATTTAAAATATCATTCATTTATGATGAATTTTATCATTCTTTTTATTTTAAACATATTCACTTTTCTTTTCCGTAATTGCATAAATACAGTACTACGAGTATTGTTTTGTTTCATTTCGAATTATAATGCTTTTGCTTCAGAGTAAGGCTAGGTCAAACAGATAAGTATCGTTTAAATTATTTATCATTTATTTTTAAAATATTGGAATTATTTACATTATGATCATTATTTTATAAAAGGGGAATACAATAAATTAATTGCAAGGAATGGCTTATAAATGCTAGAACGCATTTCAAACAAAAATAATTAATTTAAATCATAATCCATTTGTTCAAATTTGATTGAGAAAAAACTTTATAAATAATTTAAATTCTTGGACTAAAAATAATTATGTAGTCGAAATGCAACATTTCATAATCCTTTTGTTTAAATCTTTGCACATTTGCATTATGTTATAACACCCGTCCATGCTATTTTGAGGGATTACAGGAAAGCTTACATTCTTTATCATGTAGAAACTCAAACAACAATAAAAGAAAATGTGAAAAAATCGATATAGATAAATATGAATTTACTTGTATTATCCAGTTTTCTTCCTAACAGAAATAGTTGATATAAAAAATAGCATTCAATGTTTTTTTTTCGATTATATAATTTTAATTATAAGCTTTAATCGTCAATTATAAGATTATAATTATTTTGGTTAAAAAATCATGTTACAAGTCAATAAGTCAGGTGCGGTTTATGAGATTTATCATTTACTTTTTAATTCTTGTAATCATTTCTCTTGTGCTTTTTTTTTTCTTTATAAATACGTTTTAAATGAGGGCACAATAAACTAAAGCAAGAAATAGCTTACATACGTTAGACTGCACTGAAAACAAAAGTATCCAATTAAGTAATAATCCATTTGTTCAAATTTGATTGTGGAAAAGCTTTGTAAATAATTTAAATTATTGGGCAAAAATTATTTATCCAGTCTAATTGTAGCATTTCATAATCCTTTTGACGAAATCTCTGTAGATTTGGATTATATTTTATAATCCGTCCATGAAATTTTGAGAGATTATGAAAGCTTACGTTTCTTATAATACAGGAACTCAAGCAATAATATAAAAAAATGTGAAGTATAAAAGATACATACGAATATGAATATACTATCTGTATTCGCCAGTTTACTTAATAACAGAAAAGGTTGATATCAAAAATGTCATCCAAGATTCCTTTTTTCACTTACAGTATTGTAATGCTTTTGGTTCAAAAGTCATGTTACAAGTCAACGAGGTAATTATTGTTTATGAGATTTATCATTTATTTTTAAATTCTTGGAATTTTCGTTGTGAGCATTATTTTAAAAAAGAAGAATACGATAAATTAACTGCAACAAATAACTTCTACATGCTAGAATGCATTGCAAATTAAAGCGTTAGTTAAAGTTATGATTTGTTTTATTATAATTGATTGAGAAAATGCTTTCTAAATAATTTAAATTCTTGAGCAAAAGTTAATAATACAGCTGAATTGTAACATTTAATAAAGTTTATTTTGATGAATTTCAGCACATTTGGATTATGTTATAAAATACATCCATACTTTTTTAATTACATGAAATCTTACACTTTCCATCATTTAGATACTGAAACAACAACACCAGAAAATGTGAAATAATCAATACATTTGAATATAAATAAATCTATTTGTAATATTCCATTTACTTCTAAACAAAAGTAGTTGATAGTAAAAATATCATTCTTTTCTAGTGAATTTTATTCTTTTTATTTTAAGCATATTCACTTTTCTTTTTCGCATTTGCATATAAATATAGTACTACGAGTATTGTTTACATTTCGAATTATAGTACTTTAGGATTCGAATTGCTGAGTTTAGTCATAAGTCAATGGGATAAATATTATTTAAAATATTTATCATTTATTTAAAAAATTTTGTAATTATTTTCGCTATAAGCATTATTCATAAAAAGGGAACATAAGAAATTAACTACAAGAAATAAATTGTTTATGCTGGAATGCATTGAAATGAAACAATTAAACGAAATTATCACCTAAGCTTTTGTTTTAGCTTTAAGAATACATTTTGGATTTGTCGATACCTATGAAATTGCGTCCCATGGGGACAAAACTGCAATGTTATAATCTGGTTTCTGTTGATTTCGTCAAATTTTTCGCACTTTTATTATTAAAAAATATTTCTACCCGTGTAAAAAAAATTCTAAATCTATGGAATTTTGAAATTAGTGCAGAGGATGCAAATCTGTTTTATTCAGATGCCTTTAAAAGATTGTGTTGAATTACGTACATATAGATATTTTTAGCTTAGAAAAAATATGCTGCCCGTGAGTCGCAAAGTGACCTCATTTTGCCAGTATATTTGAAAGGGTTAAAATTCATATTTTTTTAACCAATTACATCATAGATTAAAAGAAAGTTTCAACTTTAAGAGATGGTGTGTTTTCATCTCTCAAATTGCGCCCTTCGATCGGCATTGGCATGAGGGTTTTGGATTGGTTTGGTTTATTTTGTGTTGCCCGATTATCTACTCGAAGGATATAGACCCTCTAGAGTGTGACTTTAGTGAACCTTAGTGAAGGTAACTTAACACGTGTTTAGGCAAGGTTTTCCCAAGGCTAGAAGAAAAACACGAAAACATCGAACGTTTAGGCAGACGGACGCGATTGGGTTCGAACTCACCACCTCTCGTCTACCAGCTTCGAGAGCAGAATCTCTCAGCCACTGGTGAGGCCCGTTGACATAAGGGAGAAAAACTTTTTTCGGAAAAATGACGCTTTTTGAAATTTTTTTTTCAAAGGATGAACTGCAACATTTTTTTTCAAATTTGTTATAGCTTTTGAGACCTAAAAGTATGGTTTTTTGAAACATGTCTTTCAAGTTTAACTGTGCCAAGTGGTTTGGTGATTTGGATTTAAACAATATGATCAATAAAATAGAAATAAACTCGGAAAAATGTTTCTTCCCTCGTTTCGGTGTATAAATGTGTCTGTGTGCATGTGCAACTTTTTCTTTCTCCAAGCATCAAAGAATTGATTTTTTGATGTGTGTAAAAGTTGTGCTTCGTAATTAATATCTTTGAAACTAATAAAAAAATAAAAATCCTGATTTTCAGGTACATCAAGAGTGACTTCAACTAACTTCACAAGAAATATGTGCTTCATAAGTGCAGTAGATTTTGCTAGTCTTCCCAGACACACACACAAAGACAGACAGACAGAGATATTTGTCATTTTATTAGTATAGATAAACACAAACAATGAATTAATTCATTTAAAAAATCTTCTGTTTACTTCTATAGTGAACATTATTTAAATGTAAGTACAATACATGAGCTAGAACAAATAATATACATAATTGAATGCGTTGCAACAGAAAGCATTAATTAAGGCCGCTATTTATCCCTTTCAATTTCGCTGAGAAAATGAATTATAAGTGATATGAATGTTTGAGAGATTCATCATATGCTCGGATTTCAAGATTTCATAATCATGTTAGTATAATCTCTGGACATTTGGATTGCGCTGATAAATCCGTATGCGCCGTTTCGAGGAATATACGAAATAGTACATTTTTAGCATATAGATTAGACTAGCAGTTCCCGATCTTTATTGGTACGCGACCAACCTTCAAATATAAAAGTTTTTGGCAACCCACCTAATAAAAGGGTTTATATCAGTATTTAAATTGTATGACCTCTATAAACCATCGGATATTTTTCTGCGAAAAAGGCCAATTTTCGTACGTAGAACATATTATCAACAAAAACAAAAATTGGTAATCCCAGTATGCGTAAGTGAAATACTAATTAGAAACACACAAATATAATTTAAAATCGTTTAATTTTTACCAAAACATAATTTTATGTTTGTAACCAGTGAGATTTCTGGCATTGGTGTTTACAGATGATGACTTTTATATCAGGATAAAAACTAGATATTTTTTTAACAGTAATGTAGAAAAAGAATGTTCATGAAGGTATGTCGTGTAAAACCACATTAAGGAATTCAAAGCAGACTTAGATATTTATGGATGTTCTACTCATATATTCATGAAGAAAGAAATTAAGGATTTTCCTTGCTGTTCTAATTGTTATATTTTTTAAACAGTTGAAATAAATGATATATTTTTGCGATAAACCTTGATTGCTCCTTAACCCATCAATACACCCACCGCAACCCACCCTGGGTCGCGATTCATAGTTTGGGAATCACTGGATTAGACAATTATCCATCAACGTCTTAAAAATTAAAAAAATATTTAGAAAAATCTGCAGAGGATTATGCATAAGCGATGTTTGTTTTTTGTATCTTAATGTGTCTTAGGACTTAAAATTTCAAGCCGTATGATCTTTTTCAAGTATGCTACCAAAAACGTTTTTGGAGTCAAAAAAATCCTTAAGCGATTTTTCTTAATGCGCAAATTATGATAAAAAATGCATAAAACAGTCTCAGCGTATGGTGATTAAAAATCCTTTAAAGCTGTTCTCAACTGCAATGCTCAACAAGCGCAAAAATGTTTTTCCCATTTACAAAACCATTTTTATAAAGGAAAGATTTAAAATTGGATCACCTGACTATGGAATCGAATTAAAATTGAACTTCATTTTTTCCATTTTATGATAATTAAATTACTTCTCGTGTGTTAAACGAAATTGATTACATGATAGCGTTTGTTTTTCTCCCTTCATTGACTGGTTTTTAAGCTTTCGTTAAGAAATGCGATTCAAAACAACAACTTTGACGGCTTGTTCTGAAAGATCTATTTCGTTTAAAACAAACATAAAAGTGAGTGCAATTAGATAGTTTTTGAAAAACAACACCTGATAGTTTCATGCTTTTATGAACAAAAAAAATTAAAAATATGACATAAAATTACCCTTTTTGATTTAAGAACAGCCTGAAAATAATTTATATCAAAACATGTTATTATTATTATTATTATTATTATTATTATTATTATATTATTATTATTATTATTATTATTATTATTATATTATTATTATTATTATTATTATTATTACTGTGCACAAGATTTCTTGAATTATTTACATTTCAATGAAATTATTTTCAACGATTGTATATTTTATTCAGTTTCCCATAAACACAAATTATCACAACGGCATATTATCTGCAAATTTTATTTTACGTTATTTTTCCAGTGTAATATTTCAATCACTTTTGCTATTAAAGAAATCACTAGAAATCTTACATGTGAAAAAGTGCAGTAATAGAAGATAAACCCATTTGCATGTTACCAACATACCAAAAACTATCTCATGAAGGAATCGGAAAACCTCGAGGAAAAATCCAAAAACAGAAATTGAAACATACTGCGGAATAAACTAAAAGTAAATAGAAATTGTTAAATCGTGAGTATTGCATCTACCATCACTGGAATCTGTAAATCTCTCTTTTACATTATTTGTTGCGACTTCTTTTTTTTAAATGTTCTAGGTTCTGTGTTTTGCATTTGAACTATACATCTGTGTCTTTTCTTATCGTTACCCAATAGTTAATGCTTACACCATTAACTTTCGAAATATAATTTCAAATGCAAAAAAAAAAATATTTCAATTGCTGTTCATCATCATATGAAATTCGATTAAGCTCAAAATTACTATTTTGTAAAATGTTGCGAAATTTAAATAGTCGAATACTGTCTTGTGCTGCATAAGCCATATTTATACATGTTTTCTGTATATTCTAACAAATAAAACATTGCTATACGATTAAATTTTACCAAAATATGATGCTTTGAATTTTATAAAATTTTCAGAATTTTCCTAAAAACACAGTTATTTTCTTTCTGATATTTAAAATTTCGTAAACATTTTGTTAACTCATTGTCATTCTCTTTAGATCACAGAACTCAATTCTAAAAAGAGAAATATAAAAATGGATTATGCAGTCTGACCTCTATTTAACGAAGTCGCTAAATTCTGAAAAAAAGTTCGTTATATGGAAGATTTGTTGAATAGAGATTCACTTTTAAAATATTTTAAACAACATAAAACATGGATTAAATTCATAAACACTAAATATTATTAGAAAAAGTATTTATTATTATTAATAGTATTATTTGTATAAATAACATCGATTTGCTTTATATTTTTTACTCACCAAAAAGAAATATGCAAGGAAAACAGGAATAAATTCGGTGTCCTCTTTACCCAAATTCACTATCATTATCATCAACGTCATTATTTTCTCCAGATATTATTTTTGTTGCAATTTCGTATCTTCTCTTAAATTTTTCAAACCACCCACTGCTTCATCGAAATCCGTCGTATCCCAGTGCTTTCGCAAGTTTAAGAGCTTTCTCAATTATGAAAGGCCCAGAGATCGGAACATTTTTATCTCGCCACTTCAAAATTGCCTCATCCGCATCTTCATAGACACAAATTTTTAAACGTTTTGAGCAAGAATTTGATAAATCATAATTTTGCAACCGATGACGATTTTTTATTATGGTTGATAAGCTATTTGCAGGAATACGAAATTGGAAATCAAAATCCTTTTTTTCACTCCTTTATCCACCTGTTCAAGAATAAAAAATTTTCTTTTCTATTTAAGTACTTTCACTTTCACATTTTCAAGCTTTTAGAATCGAAATTACTAGTATGACAAATCGAAAAATCTAGAATACAGGAGACTCTAATTCAAGTACACAGGACTGCTACATTGAATGTGAAAAGGGGATACTGAAACTCCACATTTCTTGGATAATTGAATAACGATTTTACTGCAGTCGGTAAGCTAAGTAGTGATAAAGCCAATTCAAGCTCACTGATCATAATAAAATGAGCTAAAAGAAAGATTAAATTGAACATGTTCTAAAATATTTTGAGAAATAAGGAGGAAAAAAAGGTCACAAGAAAAAGTTCGTTGAATAGAGAATGCACTTCGCTATTTGGGGGTTATTTTACTACGAAATTCGCAAAATGTACGTGGTTCCAAGAAAAAATTCGCAAAATAGAGTTTTGACTGTATAAAATAATTAGACAATCCACATTTTATTATATCGAAAAAAATTTAAAAATTAAGACCACTAAAATTATATAGAAAAAATAATTTTAAATATAAAAACATATAGATTGGTAGCTGCCTTACCAAGATAAAACAATTCAAGGTACCTAACTTCGATAGAAAGTTAGTGTTCCAAAATGATAAAGATAACGTAAACTCTTCTGTTACATTTGACAGAAGTTTGTTAATTAATATAGAAACTCTAACCTCAGTTCTTTTATTACTGGGAATCTTCAGGGTTTCCGGACATTGATGACGATTAGATTATAGCTTTAGGTTTATTCCTGTAAAACATTTTCTGAAATTACAAATCTTTTGGCGTGCAAATAAGGTAGAATTCATTAATATGTCAGAAAACATTTTGTAGATTTCGGAAATTTTGTGCTCATATCTTCTCTAAAATCTGTTTGAAAATTTAAACGGGTGGTGTCCATAAAAATGACACCTAATTTTAATAAATCTGGCATCCAGACAATTTAGGTAAAATTTTATTTAATAAAGATCGAGAAAAATTTTATTTTCTAACAAATTCGTTTATAAATTCTAGTGTTTGTTCCATTTGTTTATTTTACTAACAAAAATGCTCTGTGGCGCAAAGGGTTAGAATTAAAAGCAATAAAAATTGCCAAACGTACGCTGCCGTTTTTTCCGATATACTTTTACATATATTATAGAACAGCCTAATTTTGAATCGCATTTTTATTTTCGAAATACAGTCGAGTCTCTATATAACGAAACCCACCATTCCAGTAAAAAATTCGTTATATAGAGAAATTCGATGTATAGAAAATTATGTTAAAAATCTATTTAATGCGTAAAATTTGAACAAGTATTATTTTTGATCTTTTGAATTAAGAATTTGAAGTGTTTAAAAGTAAATATTAACCTGACATTTTATTTCTTAAATATTTAAACTGTTTCAAAAAAGAGAACAGACATTTATTTGAAAGCTTAATGACAATCAAATAAGGAAGACTTGCATTAATTGCAGACGAAAAAATCTGTAATTTTTTTTTTTTTTAATTGTTACGCTCTCAAAAAAATGTTCAAATTTTATCAAGGAATGAAAAATTGTAGTTAACATTTTCCTCCATTTGAAGGCCTCTCTTATGTGCCTCTCATTGATTCTTCTCTTACATGTGTATCAATCCAATTGACACTGTTTTGAGAAAGATGTGGAAAGGTGTGTGGGAGGTGGGATGAATTCGTTGGATTTAAAGAACATTGAGCGAAGTAATTAAAAAAAAAAACCAGTACTGACTATAAATCAAAAATAAGTGATGGAAAATTGATTCCATATGATATCGAAGCTTTTTAAAACTGTTTTTTATGACCAATTTATGAAAAAATTCGTTATATGGAGATAGATATTTCGCTATATAGAGACTGTTTTTGATGTAATCATGCGAAAAGGGGACCGTTCCTACAAAAAATTCGTTATATAGAGAAATTCGATGTATGGAGTTTCGTTGTAGAGAGACTCGACTGTATTATAAATACTGTTCTTTCAATGACATTAAATGAGCATAAAACTGATACATACCATATATTTTATTGGTGACAACAATCTTAATAATCTAGATACTAATGACATCATTTTTAAAATTTAAGACATTGATGGAATGAATGATTTTAAAAACATTCAGATTTCTCAAATAATTAAAAACATTGCAATCAAACTCAAGAAAAAATCGTTTTGCATGCTATTTGTATTATGAAATTTCATTTCAGAATTTATTAAGTTTGTAAATAGCCACTGAATCTTACCCTAGTGAAGTATTTTTTTAAGAATTCGTCTAAATATAGATTAAAATTACCCCACCATAATCTTTCTTAAAGAACGCTTAAGAATTATATTTTACATCAAATGCATTTTTCTGCAACGAAATCACATTAAACTGCTACAAATCGTTATTATAAAATGCGATCTGACTTATTCTTTTAAGAGTTTCTGAAATTACAAAAGTTTTGATATGCAAACAATGTAAAATTCACTAAAATGTCAGAGAGCATTTTATCACATTTTGAAAATTGTAATCATCCTTCTGAATAAATTGTGTTAAAAGATTTCTCAAGTATTTTTTACTATGATTTGCGTTATATTTCAATTTATGTTTTAGAAGAAGAAAAATCATTATAAAGTCGATGCAATATTATGATATTCGTATGAAAGGAGTAGAATTCATACATTAAATCGATTACTATGATTTTAATATCTTAGACACTAATTACACTAATAAAAGTTAGACACTGAAGAAAAGAAGATTTATAAAACTTCCAAATTTAACAAATGTTTAAATATATAACAATCAAACCATGGAATTTTTCTATTTGATACTATTATTAAAAAATTTCATCTCAAAATGAATTAAATATGTAAATTGGCCTTGATTCTAGAACTAAAAAAATAACGTTCTAAGAACTTATATATATATATCCAATTTATCCTCGCCTTAATGTTTTTTAAAAGAATTATAATTTACAACAAATGCATTTTTCTGGAACGAAGCCAGAATAAATTACTACAGAACATCATTCTAATGCAACATCAGAGCTATTTCCCTAAAAGTTATTTCTCAAAATAAACATAATTTGATATGCAGATAAAATAAAATTAATTAATATGTCAGTGAATATTTTGTCAATTTCTGAAATTTTTAAACACTTTTCAGACTTGCGTTCATTTATTGAAAGACATAAAATGATTAATTTTGCCAGTTATTCCTTACTGCGAATTACGGTATATTTTCAGTTATATTCAAGAGGGAAAATTAAAAATCATCTCTCCTAAATTATTACATTCGGATGGAAGGAGTCGAAAACATCTATGATTTAAATATGTAAATTGGCACTGATTCTAGGACTAAAAAATTAATTTTTTAAGTACTTGTATAAACATTCAAATTTATTGTCACATTAATATTTTTTAAAGAAATATAATTATATTAAATTGGTTTTTTCTTTGAAAGAAATCAGAATAAATTACAGAATGCTACATCAGACCTATTTCTTAAAAAGATTCTTCTTATATTATAGACATGTTAATATGCCAATAAGATAAAACTCATTATAACGTCAGAGAATGGTTTGTTACTTCCTGAAATTTGTAATCACCTTTCTGAACAATAAGTTCTGATTTAAAAACGACTAAAATATTAATACTTACAAACGTTCTTTACTGTGAATTGCGTATAATTTTAGTTGTATTGAAGAAGAAGAAAAATAATAAATAAAGTACGTACAATATTATTTTATTGAAATGAAAGGAGTAAAAATCCTATCTTTAATTACACTAGTAAAAGTTAAACACTAAAGAACTAGTCGTTGGGGGCCATCGTAACACTTACCCATCATAGATATGCATAATATAAAATATGAAAATAAAACATGTGTAAACTATTTATAAAATGCATTGCAATTCCAAAACAAAACTTAAACATGCATTTTAATACTTTCAATATACATAGCTCTATATATATGCTCTATAATGAATTGCTGATGAACCCGTCAAATTATACAAAACGCCAAAATACTCAAGTAAGTACCAGATTGCGTAAAAGAAACATCCTTATAGCTCCAAAAATAATAATCATATTAACTAAAAATTTACTGCGTCGAATTAAGCGTCTCATTTCCAATTAAAATATATCTTTGTATTGAAATTTGAATGAAATACAGGGTCATGAAAAATCGAAGAATGTGAAAAACAGGATTACAGATATCTCGGCAACTAATAATCCGATCAACTTCGTTTTTTATACAAAATTTGTGTTATTTTATTGCCTTTTATGTCCACCCCTTAAAATAAAAAAAAATCGAAAGTTTTTATATATTATTTATCAGAACGAAATTTTCGAGAGTCCGAAAAACATAGTTCCGGATAATCGAGGTTACTGATTTTAAATAGCCTTTGTTTCATTCTTACATTCTAAGTACATACAAAATTTCAAGTCTCTATCTCAATTTGTTCGGGAGATAGAGCGTTTAAATACGCACAGACAGACACACATACAGACAGACACAAACACAGACAGACAGACATATACACAGACGGACGGACTGCATATTTTTTTCTTAAAATATGTCTTTAGGAATCTCCAGTATCTGAAATGTGTAAATCCGTCAAAAAAATTTTCGATTTTCAAAACGATTGCAAGACTTACCCTATACTACGTATGATGGCTAAGTAAAAAATTTTTCGATTTTCAAAACGATTGCAAGACTTACCCTATACTACGTATGATGGGTAAGTAATAAAAGATTAAAAGAAAAATTAAATTTATCTGAAGTTGAAATATATAAGCATTAATAAAAACAAATTATCTTTTTGCGTTCTATTATTACAAAATTTCATCTCAGAAAGAATTAAATATGTAAATTAGCACTGATGCTAGGATTAGAAAATTAACTTTCTGAAACACTTGAATAAATATTAAAATTTATCTTCGACTTAATGTTTTTTTTTCTTCTTCTAAGAATAATAACTAACGTCAAATAATTTTTCTGGGATGAAATCAGAATAAATTACTACATATGATTATTACAAAGCAACATCAGACTTATTTCTTTAAATGATGTTTTTTTTTAAGTTATCAATATCGTCATATGCAGATACGTTAAAACTCATTAAAATGTTAGTGAACAGTTTGCACTTTCCAAAATTTGTAATCAGCTTTCTGAACAATTAGTGTTGGTGAACATTACCCGTTAACTGGTTTTCCCAAACGCCGTTCGCGCAAGACGAATTTGCTTATTGCATCATTTAAAGCTTTTTTTACACCACTATCATTTTTAAGAAAATTTTCGTACTATTGAAAGTCAGAAATATTTAGAATAAATTTTACGAATATTTTATTTAAAAAATAGTGGTGTGAATCCGCTATTTTCAATTTATTGAACGGAAAAGAATTACCCAGTTAAGGTGTTAAAAGAAGCAATAAGATTAATTTTGTCAAAGGCTCTTTATTGTAAATAGTGGTATATTTTCAGTTGCATTTAAGAAGAAAAAAATAATAAATAAAGTACTTCCAATATTATTATATTCGAATGGGAGGATTAGAAATCATATGTTTAATCGATAACTATGATCTTTATATCTTATACACCAACTACGCTGGTAAAAGTTAGATATTCAAGAATAAAAGATTTATAAAAACTCTCACATTTATTAAGAGTTTAAATACATAGACATCAAACAAAATAAATTTATTTGTACTTTATTATCACAAAATTTTATCTCAGAATGAAATAAATACATAAATTAGCCCTCATTATTGGACTAGAAAATTAACTTTCTAAGAACTTGTATACCGTAATTTCGCACGTATCCACCGAACCTATGATAACTCGATTTTCTACCAGAAATTATTTTAAATAAATTTTGATTTGTTTCTGCTTAGTACTATGATTTATGATTTAGTATTTACATGATCTTATTATCATAGCCACTAATTAATCTAGTAAATGTTAGACACTGAAGAATAAAATATTTCAAAAACTTCTAAATTTATCAAGTATTTAAATACCTCGGTATGAAACAAAATAAATTATCTATTTGAGTTTTATTATTACAAAACTTCATCTTAGAATGAATTAAATATCTAAATCGGATTAACTTTGTAAGAACTTGTATAAATATTTAAATTTATCTTCCCCTTAATGTTGTATCTTTATTTATTTATTTTTTAAGAAGTATAATTTGCGTCATTATTAGAATGCATCATCAGACCTATTTCTTGAAATGACATTTCTTAAATTATAAATATTTTGATATGCAAATAAGATAAAACTCATGAAAATTGCGGTGAATTGTTTGTTACTTTTTGAAATTTGCAATCACCTTTCTGAAAAATCTTTGTTCGTTCATTAAAAGCAAGAAAAAGATAAATTTTGTCAAACGTTCTTTACTGTGAATTGCCGTATATTTTCAGTAAATATTTAAGAAGAAGAAACATCATAAGTAAAGTCTTTCCAATATTGTTATATTCGAATGAAAATAGTAGAAATCATATCTATTATTGATCACTATGATCTTAATATCTTAGCCACCAATAACCGTAATTTCCGGCGTATAATCCGCGGATCAAACAATTCTTTTTGGACCCAGAACTTTTATTTAGTGTTTGAAGACAAATATTTACGACGATATAAGTAGTAACATTTCTTTTTGAAAAATTTCTGGGTCGGAAAATGATTGTTCGATCCTCGGATTATACACTGGAAATTACAGTACACTACTAAAATTCAGACACTGAAGAATAGAAGATTTAAAACCTTCTAAATTTACCAAGTGCTTAAATATATGGGCATCAAATCAAAGAAATTATTTATTTGCATTCCGTCATTACAAAATATCTTCTTTGAAAGAATTAAATATTTAAATTGGTACTGATTTCGGACTACAAAATTATGTTTTTAAGAACTTGTGTAAATATTCTTCATCATCACCTTAATAATTTTTACTGAATTATAATTTACATCAAATGCATTTTTCTGGAATAAAATCAGAATAAATTTCTACATATGATTAATAGAATGCAACACCAGACCTATTTTTTAAAATGATGTGTCTTAAAATATAAATATTTTGATATGCCGATAAGATAAAACTCATTAAAATGTCAGTGAAGAGTTTGCCACTTTCTGAAATTTGTAATTACCTTTCTGAACAGTTGGGTTCATTCATTAAGAGCAACAATAATAATAATATTATCTGATAATCTTTACTGTGAATTGGGTTTATTTTAAGTTATATTTAAGAAAAAGAAAAATAATAAATACAGTACATACAATATTATTATATTGAAATGAAAGGAGTAGAATTCATGTATTTTATTGATGACTATGATCTTAATACCTTAGCCACCAATTACCCTAATAAAAGTTAACCACTGAAGAATAAAAGATTTAAAAAACTTCTAAATTTATCAAATGCTTAAATATATAGTTATCAAACCAAAATAATTATCTGATTGTATTCTATTATTACAAAATTTCATCTCAGAATGAATTAAATATGTAAAATGGCATTGATTCTAGGACTAGAAAGTAAACTTTCTGAGATCTTGTATAAATATTTAAATTCATCCTCACCTTAATGCTTTTTTAAAATTGTAACTTACGTTAAAGGCATTTTTCTGGAATGAAATCAAAGTAAATTATTACGGATCATTATTATAATGATTAGAATGTAATATCAGACCTATTTTTTGAAATGATGTTACTTAAATTACAAATATTTTGATAAGATAAAACTCATTAAGATGTCAGTGAACAGTTTGTCCCTTTCTGAAACACTGTAATCACCTTTCAGAACAGTTTAAGTTGATTCATTAAAAGCAACAAAATGACTAATTTTGTCAAACGTTCTTTACTGTGTATTGCGGTATATTTTCAGTTCTATTTAATAAAAAAAACATAAATGAAGTCTCTCGAATATTGTTACATTTGAATTAAAGGAGTTGAAAACATATGTTTAATCGACAACCGTAATCTATATACTCTAGTTTCTAGTTACACCACTAAAAATTAGAGATTGGAGAATAAAATATTAAGAATACTCTTGCATTTATCAAGCGTGTACAAATGTTGTTGTTTTAGTCCCTAAATCAATTGTAAGTATGAAAACAAATTATCAATTTGCATACTTTTATTTATATTAAAATTTCATCTTTGAATGTGACAACCTTCTCAGTCGTGATCTCTCTTAGAGGGGTTACTAAATAACAGCCTTTAAATTAATTTAAATGTTTCTTTAATTATTAAAGCTACTTCTAGACATTTTTATTAAATGTGTGCATTTCATAAGAATCAATATATAGACTGATACATCTTTGGAGATGTCGCACAGTAATTTTAAACCGGTTTTTGTGTCCTTCGTAATATTTATCTCAAGACTGCTGCGGTTAAACGAAAAGTGGGAATTGATTTAAGGTCTAGAAAATTATCTTTCAAAGAACTTGCCTAAATATTCAAATTTATTCCGCCTTATTCTTTTTTGAAGAACCTTAAAGAATTATAATTTACATCAAATGTATTTTTCTAGACTGAATTGCAACAGATTAAGATGCTAGGCATTGTTAGTAGAATATAACATCATTCTTAAATTAAAACACTTTTGATATGCAAATAAGGCACAGATATACAAAAGAACAAATTGACAGTTTACTAACAAGGAAGGTCTCCATACGGGCATACTCCGAAAAATCTGAAAAAATTACAGAATGTTCTTCTCATGAGGATATATATGTTTATAAAAAAAATTTCGGCGGAAACTCTGAACCCTGTCCGTAAAAAAATAATGAAAATTTCGTTATTTGGCGATTTATCATCGGTTGGCGATGAAAAGCAAATTCAAAAAATGTTTTCATGTCAAATGCATTTTAAAGGAAAAAAGTTTAATGTTTAGCGTGTTTAGATAAATTAAATATGTTTTCTTTTGTCAGATTTAGTTTGTTTTAAGTATAATTTCGTTATATTGATATTTATATGTATTTATATTCAAACTAGCGGACCCGACAGACGTTGTCCTGTCACCGACAGACGTTGTCCTTCTTGGCACCGACTCCAGAAAATCAAATAAATGTACGTAAATATGGTAATACGCAGAATAAACACTAAGCTCTTAATTTAATTTCTTATTACAATTATGTAAGGAAATTATTTTTTACTCTTCATTAGTTTTTGAAGTCGGTTCAATTTTTGATAGAAAAGTTTATTTTTCTCTTTTTAGTTAAAAGTTAACGATTGTCTGAAGTCGGTTAATCAAAATTATAATACAGGAAATATTATTGTGAAGCAGACACGTTTGTCAGCAGTGGGGTTCGAACACGCGATCTCTTTCTTCAAGAAGCTGAGCTTAAATCTAGCGTCTTAGACCGCTCCGTCAATCCGTCCGCACTCCATTCACCGAACTTATTCAACACTTTTAATTAGCGAAAAATCACTAACTATTAGTTTTTGCCTAATTACAAAAAAAGTACTGAATCAAATTCGATGAAATGTGAATCTAAACCATTCTCAAATCCACTGGAACACACACGCAAAATTTCATTAAAATGGGTCCAGTCGTTAGGAGGAGTTCAGTGACAGACACACGCACAGAGGATTTTTATGTATAAAGATAAGCATTGAAAATTAGAGATTTTTACGCCAAAGACATCGCCAAATTAAGAAAATGTGAATTATCTCAGGAACTACTGGATTTAAACGAATTTGCTTGGTACCATTCGATTCAGAATGAGAGAATGCACTAAAATATGTTATCAGTTGAAAAACAACTACAAAAGCTTATTTTTAAGGAATTTTTTAAAAGTTCGTTCTTTTTTCTATTCATCTTTGGGGTGGAATTTTCGAAAATCCTTTCTTAGCGACAATCGATGTATATTTTTACCGAAATTTTCAAGATTTTTGGTTCGGTAGATTTTTTTGTGCTGTGATTAATACGAAATCCTGACTTTCTTTAATATATATAGCACTTTTATGTAGCGAAAAATCACTAACTATTAGTTTTTGCCTAATTACTAAAAAATTACTGAATCAATTTCGACGAAATGTGACAGAAGATTTTTATAGATAAAGATATATATATAAAAATGGACCGAGCTTGTTTGAACTTTGTGGCTAGATCAGGAAAATATCGATCGCTAAAATATGTTAGCCCCCTCCAAAGTTTAATCCTGGGCGCGTCAATGTGTATGAGATAGTTTAAAGGGTCTCAAAACTCTCAAAATTGAGGAAAACGGGGAAAAAATCATTTTAAAATATGTATGATTTCTAGAAAAGCTAATTTTTAAGGAATTTTTTAAAAGTTCGTTCTTTTTTCTACTCATCTTAGGGGTGGAATTTTCAAAAATCCCTTTTTAGCGGAACTCGATGTTATAAGAAGTATTTTTACCCCAATTTTCAAGATTTTTGGATCGGTAGATTTTTTTGTGCTATGATTAATACGAAATCCTGACATTCTTTAATATATATAGCACTTTTAATTAGCGAAAAATCACTAACTATTAGTTTTTGCCTAATTACTAAAAAAAGTACTGAATCAATTTCGACGAAATGTGAATCTAAACCATTCTCGAATCTACTGGAACGCACTCACAAAATTTCATCAAAATCGGTCCAGTCGTTTAGGAGGAGTTCAATTACATACACACGCACAGAAGATTTTTATATATAAAGATTTAACCATCAAAATTTGAGATTTAAAACGAAATTTAAATTAATAAAAATTGCTGCAAGTTCAATGTCTAGTTGAGCATTGTCAATTCGATTTTGTTGCTATGGAAACCTGGCTTTTATTTTTCAATACGCTTAAATGTATAAAAGTAATTTTATTGAATAAGAATTTTTTATATATGAAAATATTTTTTTCAGAGGTAAATTAAATAACTACAGCAAAAAATAATATATATACATGCAATTTAATATATATATATGTATATAATATATTAAACTCGCTCATTGTTTATGTTTAAATTCATTTACACGGATTCCAAAAATCCAAAAGGTTTCAGTTGCATTAAAATCGTTTGCTTTTGGCGGAGAAATGTGCTCCTCGCCAAATCGTGTGACACTTTCGTCTTTTCAAGCCAAATATTCGAAAGTATTTTACTTTTTTACATGTTTTCTAATTTAATTCCGCCGCTAATTTTCACTGATCCTTTATTACATACTTGAGTAGTTTAATTAGTATTTTTTTCAAAAAAATCTGAGTATGCCCAGTATGGAGACCTTCCTTGTAAGTTTGTAATAACTTTTCTGAATATTTTCTGTTGATTAACATTAAAATCAACAAAAAATTATTTTTATCAAACGTTCCTACTAAGATTTGTGGTATATATCTGTTAATAGAAATTTAAAAAATATATTATAAATAAAGTTTCTTCAGTATTATTATTTTCACATAAAAAAGGTAGAAATCATATCTTTAATCGATGACTATTATATATTCATGTACAAAATTATGATCACAAACTTAAAACCAATGAAAACTGAGAAACTATTCTCTGAATTGTCACGAAATTTGTCACAAAGTTTATTACAATGGATAAATGAGTATGGCATCATAACAATATGGAATAAATTATAATTGTAAATTAAGAAACAAGGTATACAAGAAAAAGTGTTTATCTTGAATCAGTGGTAAGTCATTTATCTTGGAAAAAGTCTGTCTAATATGGAGGTTGCCCAGCGTGCAATCCTATGTAAACCTCACAACGAGCTCGCATACTGTTTATGAGGATATCAATAAATGTTTGTAGCAACAAAACACATTCTTTTATAAGTGGGTTTTTAAACTCCTGGCGGTCTTAAGAGTGGGTTAAGTTATGCAATGACACATTTTAGACCACCCCAAACACATTCAATATGTTTCAGGTTCGGAGATCTCGAGTGCCAATTCATATGACAAATATCCTCTTCTTCAAGAAAATCATGAAAAATGTTAGCTCTGTGTGGCTTTACATCATCGTCTATAAATGTGAAATCTGGGCCTATAACACACCCAAAAAATCTCACACAGGCTTCAAGGACCTTAAGCCTAGAGCGATGTGCGTTGACAGTACCCTTATCGAAGGCTAGCAGTTGTGTATGACTGCCCAACTTTATCCTACTTCAAACAATGTAGGAGGGATGATGGCGAGTTCCTTGTTCTCTGCAAACGAAGATTCCATAAGAAATGTCTTTGACTTCACTAATAGCCGGGCTCTCCTTTTGGATTCATTGAAAGGTACAACAACAGGTGTTAGTGATTTGGTCCTTGAGGCCTATGTGAGTTTGTTCCGGGATCTCGTAAGCCCGTACATTAAGTTTATTAACGACTAGCTGATCCGCCCGGCGTTGCCCGGGTCCGTATTAACAATATTAAACGAACTTGAAATTTGTATGATTTTATCATTAACTCGTTACATGCGGAAATGCATTGTCTGAAATACGTAGCCACTGACTGTGTGAAAAATCGGTTTTAAAAACAACTAATATCAAGCTCTAAAAATACTCAAAATGAGCAATGAAAAACGCGGGAGGGAATATGTATCCAACGATTGCATGGTTTTTGTGTAAAAAAGTTGATATTTACCCGTAAAAATCACTGTTAAGTCACGTAACTAATTATTATTTTCACATACAAATCCCAAGTGAAATATTTTGAATTTCAAACTAATTATATCACTCCTAAATCCGACTATACCATGAATGAAATCGATACACGATGGTAGCTAAAAGGTTGGTATATAGTACTATAATTTCAGAGCTATTTAACAAAAGTAAGTGTTATTTTTAATCAAATCTTGCGTATAGGTTCACTCTGTGTATAAATTCCTAACCTTAAACTTTTATACAGTAACCAGAAACTGTCTGTAACCTAACAGCGACTTAACAGTACCCTACCGTAAATTAAATAAAACAGAAATGTAACCTAGCCTAAATGTATTCACTTTATTGTAACATATCCTTATTCTAACCATAACATAAATGCAATTTAACTTTAACCTAACTTTAACCTAAATAATATAATTGAAAAAAACCATTTTAAAAAATTACTATTTCTTCGTAAAATATGCTTCAGCTGTAATTCGTTTCTTTCAATTCGTTTTATTAATACAAAATTCCTTCCTCGTGCTTTTGTTTGAGACATTAAAATTTCAGCGATAAATGGTTTAATATTGCAAACCACGGAGTAAGACACTTCTTACTCCGTGTTGCAAACCTTTTTTCGCTTTACTTCGCCTCCACCTATCTTTTTCTCCATGGTGTACAGCAGCTGTGATTTAAAAAAAATCCTCATTTAAACTGACAGTTTGCCAGTCTATGAATTTTAAAGGTCTGTCGCAGCTTTTTTAATTATTTCTGCGAAAATTTTATGCAACCAATAAACCACAAGAAAATGAAATGGAAAAAAGGCGAAAAAAGGCGATTTTTTATGAGAGTGAGCTTTGGAATTTAATTAATTACTCAGTTAATAAATAGAATTTTGAAATTCTGAGCTTCAGGTGCATCAGGAGAGACAGTGGGCTACTTTCAAAAAAATTTTGAGCTTCGTACGTGCTGTAGATTTTGCTAGCCATCGCAGACACACAGACAGAGCGTTTTGTTCTTTTATTAGTATAGATAATGCGAACCCACGCAGACCTCTTCTTGTTGATTATTTTCTTGAAGAAGAGGATATTCGTTGCATGGATTGGTCCTAGGGATCTCTGGAACTCAATCTTATTGTAAATATTTTTGATGGTCTAGGAATAACCATTGTACAGCGTAATTCCCTCTTCCAGGTCCCGCGAGAAGTTAAAAACCGGCCTTTTGGAAGAAGAGCCTTTGTTGTCACAAACATTTATTGACACACTAATACACGCTGTTCACATTCCATGTTAGACAGACTTTTCCCGAGATAAATGCTTTCTAATTTTTGTCTGAAATTTTTTTTATATACCCTGTTTTTTTAATTCCCAATTAAGATATTTTCCGTATTGTTATGTTGCTAGATATTTTCTTCCTTTATAATGTACGTCTGTGCCAATTTTCCTGACACTACAGTGAATTGTTCATACGTTTTCCCAGATTTTATGTTTGTGGCCTTAATTTTGGGCAGAATTGTATCTTAACTACTAATAGTTTAAGAGCCGAACGTACAAAACCCTAAGTCATCGTGAACAAGAAAAAATCCTTTATATTATGGAAGAGTAGTAATAGGGGAATCTAATGATCTATGTCTGGCGAAGTGAAGTGGTGCATAAGCCAACAAGTTGGAAATTGCACGTGAAGCGTAGCAAATGAGGTGCGTTCATACTATAAGTTTTAAAATATTCAGATCTTGCTGGTATAGTAGAGCGTACTTTGGATACAGTATAGTGGTCGAAATCTTTGTGTTTCTGTAAATATGCAGGGAGTAATTTTTATTATACTTCATTAACATATACCTTATTCCTAAAATATGAAGTAGTTTAATATAATTAAAACACGCCCAAACAATGCTTCCCTGTATAACATTATTTAGTGGAATACATTTGCGTGACCCTGTAATTTAATAATAAATATTCTTTGCATCCCAGCTTGTACAAAATGTATATTTTAGTACATACTTCATAGATTCATGTCAATTATATTATGTTCAAATGAGTGTAACACCATTAAAATGTATTTGAAACATTTTTTCTCATTGATCGTAATGTAACGGAATACTTTTCATTGTCCCTGTACCTGATCTATGCATCTGATTTTCATAACATTTGAAATGGCTCGGCAAAATTATGTAACAAATATACGTTTTAAATTTCTAACGATTAAAATGCATTTGAAACTTTTTTTCCCATTGACCGTAATGTAACAGAATACTTTTGATTGTCCCTATAACTGATCTATGCATCCGATTTTCATAACATTTGAAATGACTTGACAAAATAATGTAATAATTATACGTTTTAAATTTCAAACGATTAAAATGCATTTGAAACTTTTTCCCCCATTGACCGTAATGTAACGGAATCCTTTTGATTGTCCCTGTAATTGATCTATCCATCCGATTTTCATAAAATTTTAAATAACTCGACAAAATTATGTAATAATTATATATTTTAAATTTCAAACGATTCGGTTGGATAGTTTTTGCATTGTTATATGCGGACAGACAGACGGACAGACAGACAGACAGACAGACGGACAGACAGACGGACTGAGCGACAAAAATAGGTGCTACGTATTTACATAATTACGAACGCACCTAAAAATGAATACCACTAGTTGTTGACTCGTAGTTTTAGCATTGTGTTTTCCTACACTTGTCTTTCTTGTTTTCCTACTTTTGATTGTACGGCAAGCACAATACTGACCTACGACGGACTACTCGTCCATAATATAAATGATTTTTTTTTTCTTGTGCTCGATGACTTAGGGTTTTGTGCGGTCGGCTCTTGGACTATAACTACACTAGTAAAATTTCGACATTAAAAAAAGAAATATTTTAAAATTTTTACATTTATCAAGTGTCTAAATGTATAAGCATCAAACCAAAGAAATTATCTATTTGCATTCCATTATTACAAAATTATATCTCAGAGTGAATTAAATATGTAAATTGGCACTGATTTTAGGACTAGAAAATTAACTTTCTAAAAACTTCAATAAATATTTTAATTTATTCTCGTCTTAACGTATTTTTAAGGAAATATAATTCACATCAAATGCATTTTTGTGGAATGAAATCAGAATAAATTACTTCCAGATCATTATTAGAATACAACATCAGTATTAGAATACAACTTTTTATTTAAAAGATGTTTCTTAAATTATAAGTCTCTTGATATGCAAATAAGATAAAGTTTATTAATATGTCAGTGAATATTTTGTCACTTTCCGAAATTTTTAATCACCTTTCTGAACAATTTTTGTTCATTATCATTAAAAGCTACAAGAAGATTAATTTTGTCAAAGGTCTTCACTATGAATTGTGACATAATTCCATTTTTATTTTGGAAGTAAAAAAATCATACATAAAGTCGCTCCAATATTATTACTTTTGCTTTAACTCCTAGAAGGACGATGGTATAAAATATATCCCACTTAATTTTAATTGGAAAATGCCATATTAACACCAGAATTTTGAAATAAATTTTTTAATTTTACGAAGTACGTGAAGAAAAACTTTTATATGTTTTAAAATATAAGGTGGTCTGGTGTAATAACGCCAGGCGGGGTAGTAACGCCAAGTGCTAATATTTTGCATAATTATGAAATAATCTGGTAAATGACACCCATGTGCTCTGCGCAGAAGGGTTTTGAGTCATATAAATCTCAAAAAACAGTTTCAAGTTAATTTGTTTCATTTTTAGGTCTTATTGTTTTTACAAACAACTAAAATTAACGCTTTAACTAAAATTTGCGAGATACGTTTTGTGATGTGAAGACTATTTTTTTTATCCGAAAATACTTTGTTAATTACATAAATTTGGAGCACATTTCATGGACTTTCAAAATGTTGTTGAAGATTTTGCATATCTTCTCGAGATAATTTGTAATTTAAAATATACAGCGCAATAACTATAACGGGGTAATAACGCCAATCCTTGGCATAAAGACCCCGGTTGATTCCCTACAGTGGCCGAGCTACATCCTCCATACTGATTCAAATAAACACAGTTAAAACTGTGCAATGGCTCTAATAATTCTATTTAAGCGGTCTTTTTTAAGCAAAAAGAAGCTCACGGTATGATATTCTTTTGCCTCACCCCCCCCCACACACACACACACCACACCTTTATTTTTCTTACACATTCACAAAAAATTGAACATTTTCAACAGCTTAGAATGCAATTTGTCAATTTCTAAGTTTATAGAGTTCGTATTTATAGAATTGGACAATCTACATGCAATTATTCCATCTTATTTCATAGTTTTGTTTGCATGGCGTTATTACCCATATAGGTGGGTAATAACGCCAAATAGCATTGTCAAGGAATCACGCCATTACATTTTATGAATACATATCTGTTAAATTATTTTTTTTTATATAGATAGTCAATGAGTTGCTGTATCAAATCTTATATTTGTTTGAAAAATACAATCTAAAACTGAGCCGTGAAAACTGGTAGAACCTTAACGTGGCGTTATTACCCCAGGGTACCTTATATATATATATATATATATATATATATATTAATTCTGGAGCACCTCAATCAATTTAGTATTTTTAGAATGGCAGTGCTTTGCCCCTAAAAGGGTTAAAGTAGTAGATAACATAGCTTTAGTCAAAGATATGATCTTAATATTCTAGCCACTAATTATACCTATAACAGTTAGACATTGAAAAATAAAAAATTGGTAAAAGATTTGAAATTTTTCTACTTTTAGCGAGTGTATAAAGATATAGGCATCAAACCAAAAAAATTATTGATTTGCATACTGTTATTATTAAATTTCATTTCAGAATGTATTAAATATGCATGTATTCTAGGACTAGAAAATTAACTTTCGAAGAATTTGTAAAAATATTCAAATTTATCAGCACTTTTGACGTTTTATAAAGACTTATAATGAATTATGATTTACATTGAATGCATTATACTGGAACGGATACGAATATGACATCAGGATAATTCCTTAAAAATAATTTCTCAAATTATAAATATTTTGATATGCAAAGATGATAAATTTTGTTTAGATGTCAGAAACAAAATTGGAGATTTTGTATATTAGTGCTCATTTTTCTGTATAATTTGTATTAAGAGGCGCTTCCACTTATTTGGTATAAAATTCATGCCTTTTTTTTTTTTTTTTTTTTTTTTTTTTTTTTTTTTTTTTTTTGGTTACAAAGAAAATAAATATCAGTTTTTGCCTAATCGATTTATACACTGTTACAAAAATTCTGAAATTCACGAACATTTTTTTCCTGAATTTCACAGAAAAGGTCCTTTTTCACAACAAAAGGGCATTTTCCGTTACAAATCACAAAATTCCACCATATAGCCTGAAAATAACGAAACGGATGGAAATAAAAACAAAAAACGGAGACACTCCGTTTTGTGTGTGTGTGTGTGGGGGGGGGGGGCTCCATAGCCCAGTGGTCAAGGCACCACAAAGCCAATCCCCCGCGAGCGCGCTTATGGGATCGGGTCCTACTGGCACCATAAAATAGAGAAAACATAAAAAAATCCCTCTTAAATTACATTTTTTCTTTTTCTTTTTCTCTTATTTCTTATTAAAAAAGCTTTTAGTTTATTAGCCAATAAATAAATAAATAAATAGTGTACGACAATTTCAAAAAATTGTCTTATTTTTATTTATTTATTTATTTATTTATTTATTTATTTATTTATTTATTTATTTTTGTAAAAGAATTGTTAATAAAAACTTTTTCATTCATTCATTCATTCAAAAAAACAGTGGTTTTAAACAGTGATTTTTTTTTTTTATTTGAGCTTTTTAAAAAATTAAAATTGATCTTAAAAAATAATAAGTATTATGCACCAGTCTTAAATAAAATAAAATAAACCGTTTAAAAATATTCGAAGGAATATATTTGAAAGGAAATCTTTAAAAAGCACAAGATTTTTCCTCTAACTCATAAAAGACATACTTTGTACATTCCAGCATCAGCAGCTTTGGCTCAGTTTTGTAAGGATTTGTTCTGCAATCTAAAGGACCCGAGTTCGATCCTCAGGACGGCGTGAACTAGCTTTTACAAAATAATAATTAAGTAAAATAACATAGCAGCTTAAAATCACTCAGTAATTTCAAATTCTTTGACGATTTATCGATTCATTAATTTTAAAAATTATTATTATTAAAAATCAAACTTTGTAACGCAAAGTTACTGATTCTTCAAACGGAGTTTTCCCTTCTTGTATTTCCCACAACGGAAAATCAACTAACGGAACGGTAAAAGTTCGGCTACTTTATTGCCGGTAGTTTCACCGTGAATTCACAGATTTATTTTTATCAGTGTATTTATATACATTTCGGATAGCTATTTAAATTTTTTTGAGCAAAAAATTGAATGATACATTTTGAGTGTTGGACGATAGCTGCAGCTGTTAATGCGTTGATTGCCACGGTGTTGACTGACACATAACCTTCCATTTAGATCGCGTCAATCACCGGTGACTGACAGTCTAAAATATGTTAGTATATAAATTTCAAATAAATTTTCAGTAATTAGTTAAAACCATATAAATATTTTAGATTTATATCATATTTGAGACTGTCAACCACGGGTGATTGACGTGACCAAAATAAAAAAAATTCAATGTCAGTCACCGGTGACTGACATGACACTTATGGGTCCACAAAAGTCGCTGAAAATGATTCATATGATAAAGTAAAATCTATGGGAGCTTCTTTTCATCTATCTCGCTCAAATTTTAATATTTTTACATGATTTCTTTGCATAGGATAGCTGAGGACGATGTACAACCATGCTAGTTTTTAGTTTTTCGATTTTGCTTGTATATTTTTTATATTATGATAGTTTCGATTTTTAAAACCGGTTTGGACCGGTTTTGAAAGTTAAAGTAATTTAAAAAAAAATCTGAATCCAAAATTGTAAAAGTAAAAACAAGCCCGGTTGTGGATCGTCCTCGGCTATCCTATACAAAAAAAATCACTTAAAAATATTAAAATTTGAGCAAGATATTTGAAACTAACGCTCCAATATACTTAACATTATCATCCAGGTCTTTTTCTGTGACTAATCTTGCTCCTTAAGGATATTGTTTTTTTGCCGGTCAGAAGCAAATGCGAAAAAAATTGGTTGTCAAACTATGAAAGAGATTAAATTTACTGTTAGACCGGGAGGTGACATCACAGACAATCATCTCATCAAGTTCATGGATGAAATACTAGGATTCATTAAATCTCGATGTGCATATTAAAACGCAATTGGTCAAATTATAGAGCATCTTGCTATATCTCAGCAGCCGTTATAAGTTGGAGCATGATCTTCCACACTATAAATCTACTAAAGAAAACTATTAAACGCGTATTTCATCAATTTTACATCTTACTCAGAAACTATTTTAAGTAGAAAAATAAAACAAAAAACTATTAAAAAAGTAATTAAACACACGTTTTATTGATTTTAAAATTTTTACTTATTTTGGATCCGTCATGTGACATATCATCTTAAAGCCTATGGACAACTCTTTCAGATTATGGATTTCCTCCTCAATAATTCCTCCCTCCGCCAGCCGGGCGAGCACAATTTAATATCTCTTTTGAAATAACAGTGTTTTTATCATTTTAATTGTTTTTTTTTTTTTTTTTTTTTTTACGGAGTCATCCGATATATATCATTTATAATATTGGAAGTTTTAAAGAGAGAGAGGAATACGAATGTTTTCCGGAGGGTTCGTTAGTTGGAAACTTGGGGTACACTTTTTAAATTTTAGCCGACATCCCTCATGTTACATATCATTGGCAAACTGTGTGAACACTATTTCATGTTACATACTTGTCTCCCTTACACCCACTTTTTCCGTGCAAGGTTGTGCATTTTTCGAAATTTAGCAGAAACGTTACATATGATATATCGTTGGTAAGGAATGTGACCACTTACTTATATTATGCACTTCCCTTGCCCCTCCCCTTATTCACTTCCCCTTGTCCCCCCCCCTTTTGTGGGTACGTTTAACGTATTCCAGCAACAGGTCTTCTAATAATGGGAAAATTACGGAACTGATCTGAAATTACGTAGAAAAAAATCCATAAAAATATTGATCCCATTCACCATTCTTTTAGTTCATATTTTATCTCCAAGGTGTGCTTTTAATTTTTTTTTGGGGGGGGGCTATACTGCTGTTAATTGCTGTTAATTCTAATTTTTCATACTTGCAAAAACTCCTTTATTTTTCATATTTGTAAAATTGTCCGTAAAACTTCCTTATCTTTTTATACATATATCGAGCTCCCCGGTAATCATCCCCCCTTCTCTCTCTTTAAAACTTACATATATTATAAATAATATTTAACGGGGGACTCTGTAAAAGCTCCATTATCTTTTTGTACTTATTTGTCCCTTTTCTACTGTTTTCAATTTGGTAATGCCGTCATGTGAGATTTCCACTATTACGACTGGCTTATACCTTCCCTTTGATTTTCCTTTTTTTTATTCCATCTCTTTCTAGTTTCTATGTATTTACTGAAATCGATTTCATAAGCATATAAAATTAATGATTTTTATAAGAGATTGCAGAACTTCTCGATTATAGATTCCCGGAAGTAATCGATGACTGTAGTGATTGTATTTTTTACGATGATAAATTTTTGCGAATCGTCCATCCCTGGACGTATCCCAGTTGCAACTTGAAAGTAGTAAAGTAGCAAGTAGAAATTTGAATTTCACAATAAACATACCTTTAAAAAATGTATTAAACATTTATTTCATCTATTTCAGAAGTTCCTTTCTCCCGTTGAAAAGGAAAATATGAAACTTTTAGATCATTCCATCATATCTCAGCAGCAGTTTTAGATAGAGGCATGAATTTGAGGATAATTAATCCATTAAAACAAACGTAAACATGTAAGATTTTCTATTTTAGAAATTGCCACCTAAGAGAGTTTAATGGGGTAGTCGCACTTTTAGGACATTGCGCCATATCTCTAGCAGTTTTAGGTCGAAGAACGAAATTCAAGATAGCAAATTTATTAAAAAACAGTTAAACATGCAGATTTCAGAGACATTTTGTCTATTGTGTTTTCAACATAGGTTTTGAACCGGATAGTGTACGTTTATACGAATACGGCAACAATTATTGCTGTTTCATTAGGTACTAAGGTTGTTTTCTTTTTCTTTATTAGATGCATTTTGTTTGATTCAAGATTCTTTGAAAGAACTCGACCAGCGTAGCGGGCGAAGGCTGTTAGCAACACATAAAACTAATTCATTAATAGAAGTGATAATTCTGTATCCTTATGTAAACATTAACTACGTTTTTTGGACATTTTCGTTTTCGTTTCCGATAAAAGGATGATTATCGAAATTTGGTTATAATTTCGGTTTCGATCCATCCTTACATATAAGTAAGGAAATCATGCTTGGTTTTCTTTTCTTCTTCTTTTTCTTCTATTTGGAAAATAGTTGTTGTCCTTGGTAGAGAGCTGGGAAATCTGAATCTTTTTTTGGTTGAATTCCGAAATTTATACGTTTTTTGATTGGTCCATGTTTAATGTCCAAAAGTGGAATACTTCTGTTGCCACAATGAAAAAAACCCCTTAAAAATGATAATTCAAAAACATATTGTGATAAAGATTTCAAGCAAATTTCATTTAAAAGTGCATTTTTTATCTCTATGCAACGGTGTAAATATTTAAAATGTGCAATGTTTAGAAGTTTAAAAATTTGAAGTTCCGAAGACTGTAAAATTGTAATTTCACTTAAAATTTGTTTACGATGGATCCAGGAACATTAATGTTTAATCCATGTAGTATGTAATATGAGGCGTTCAGAAGTCAGTCTGATTAACTCCATCAAATAAAAATGCATTATGTATAAAGTACTGTTTTTTTTTTTTTATCATTGTTCTAGGAATATTAACAGTTAATGCATGGGGTACGTAATATATGACTCGTTATGATAATCCTAAAAATTATGTTTATTATTATTTTTAATTAAAACGTAGAATTTATTTATAAAAGTCTTTTAAATTTTAGTGTTTAAAAATATCATTTTCTAATTATTTGTTGAAATTTGTTAAATTACAAATTTTTTTTTATTATTATAATTCTTATTAGTGCTTTTATTTTTACTTTTGACAGTGAAATGTTGCACGATTGAACATATTTTCCCTTGCAACGTATCTTATAATATTTTTAATTTAGTTTTTATTGAAAAATAAATACATTCCTTTTTTTAAATTTTTTACATGTATTTTATAAAACGTCCTATCAAAAGCAAAATGTAGCTTTTCTTCAAAAAATTGCACTGTTTATGATAAAATTTTAAGCTTTTAATTTTGTTGGTAACTTCTTTTTAATGTTTAAGCTTGTAAATTAATTCTCTTTTCGTCGAAGATATGTTTACGCCAAAGCCTCAGCTTAAATATGTTTCAACAGCTAAGAAAAAAGTTATTCCGCTTTTCGCTATGAAAAATAAAACAGACAAAAAGAAAAAAATGGCAGAACATAACATGCTATAAACCCCTTAATCTTAAATATTTTTAAAGGGAAATTAACAGCTAAGCAGCGTATTTTAAAATTCTGTTATATTTAACAATATTTTTATTTCTGTTTCAATTAAGAGATTATTTGCTGATTCTTTTAATAATTAGCTTGTTTTGCTTATATTTTTATTTAAAGTATCGAGGAAAGATAATTCGAATAAATTAGTTATGAATCTTTTTAGTTTCATATTTTTCTCTTCAGAAAATATATATTTTTTATTTGTTAAAGACGAGGAAACAAGTTTAATTATAATTTTAAAACATATTTACTCAAAAATTATAGGGAAAATAATTTTTTTCTTGTACAGCATTTAATGTAATACCAAAATTAAAGACTCTCGTTGCAGACGTAAAAAAATAATTTAAAAAATGTACCTTTTTTTTTTGGATAATTGCCTCAGCTCAGAATATTTTCAAGAAAAATATACTACAAAGTGTAATTTTTAAAAATAGTGGCGCGAATGGAATATAAAAATAACCAGCTGTATTTGAAATTTTACGAAGAAAACTACCCTACACTAAACTACTTGCACAATTAATTAATAATTCTGTATATTTACATAAATATTAATTGCAATTTTGGGGGGAATTTTCATTCCCGTTTCCGATAATAAGAAGATTAACGAAATTCGATTTTGATTTCGGTTTCGATCAATCCTTATGCATAAGCAAGAAAATCATGTTTAGTTTTCTTTCTTTTTTTTCTTCACAAACTAATAGTGCACGATTGAACTTTTTTTTTTCTTTTGGCAGAATTTCTTACAATATTTTAAATTTCTTTTTTATTGAAAGATAAATGTACTGCTTTTTTTGTACAAATTTCTTATAAAACGTTCTATCAAAAACGAAATACCGCGTTTCTTCAAAAAATTGCATTAATTATCATAAAATTTTAAGCTTTTAATTTTGTTGGTAACTTCTTTTTTTATGTTTAAGCATGTAAATTAATTCTCTTTTCTATCTCGAAGATATGTTTACGCCAAAGCCTCAGCTTAAATATGTTTCAACAGCTAAGAAAAAAGTTATTCTGATTTTTGCAATGAAATATAAAAGAAAAGAAACAGAAAAAAAAATGGCAGAAAGTAACATGCTGTAAAATCCTTTAATCTTAAATATATTAAAATTGAAATTAACAGCTAAGCGTGTTTTAAAATTCTGTTATGTTTAACAGTATTTTTTTTTCAATTAAGAGATTATTCACTGAATCTTTTAATAATTATCTTCTTTTGCTTTTATTTTTATTAAAAACAACGAGGAAAGATAATTCGAATGAATTATGAATTTTTTTATATGATCTTTTTCTCTTCAGAATACATATATTTTTAATTTGCTAAAGACTCTTTAAAAACAAGTTTAATTATAATTTTAAAGCATAGTTACTCAAAACTGATAGAAAATTTTCTTTTTTGAACGTAAACATTTATTGTAATACCGAAATTACAGACTTTCGTTTCTGACATAGGAAACTAATTAAAAATACAATATATTATTCTGAATAACTGCCTTAGAATGCTGCAATGGTTCCTTTTTATTTGCTTTTAACACTTTTTAACATACTTGAAAAATGTTTTTAACCACGAATTGAAAATATGGGAAAACACCAATTTTTAAAAATATTTATTTAGATAAAATATTTCTAATAATTTATCTAAACATTCTGGCATTAAATAATATGAAATTACATTTAAAAAAAACTATCGGTGTTAAAAATCTTTAAATAACGGATCAAGAAAACTCTCCTTGCCTATACGACGCAGTGAAGCGGTTAAATTCGGTTTGTATGTCTGTCCGTCTAATCGCACTCGATTTCTCGTAAATATAGTCTGATTTCTGCATAATTTTTAAATGTTATTAAAGTTTAGCATACAATATTCGTATTGAGATGAAGTGTATAAGAATTACAGTTCGTTTAACAATGAGAATAAAAGTATTCCATTATATTTTAATCTATGTATAAAAATCGTTTAAAGCTCTCAAATCTAAAGAAGAAACTTAATGACATAATTTTTAATTCATTTTTGTTCGTAATCGCATGAAATTGGCAGATGTTATTCAGCAATATAGCCAAAAAACGCCTTTCTTTTCTTTCTCTCTTTTTTTCTTTTTCTTTTTGTAAGCACATTAGAAATTTTCTGTTAAAGTTGGCGTTTCAACCAAATTTCCCGACAAAAGCAAAAAACCAGACAACGAAGGAAGAAAAACGTCTTCTCACGTGAACAAGGCAGCTTATAACTCGATAGGCAATTTATTTCTCAAAATATTAAAAAATCATTTTAATTCTAAATCACATCCATAATCAGGTCAGCTAGGTTTATGCTTTTACGTTTAAAAATTCGTACAGCATTGGGGCAGAAATTTTTGCTTTTCTTGAGCAGTTGAACTTTAGAACTGCCTTAACCTCTTTAGACCTCGGGGTTTACTTATATACTATTAAAAAAATTCATTTATGGATTTATATTAATAAACTGATAACAAAGAAAGATTGAATAGAGAAGAAAAATAAAATTAATTTATTGTGCCTAAAATTTGATGATACATGGGGACAAAAAAGTCTCAAATACTGATAATGTCTCAGGATTTTTTTTTATTTTCTTTTATTTATTTATTTATTTATTATTATTATTATTATTATTTTACATTGAAAAACATTGAAAAACATAAAATAAAAATATATTTAATTATTCATTATTACATAATGATGACATTTTTCAATACATCTGCAATATGGTGCAGCAGTAAAGAATACTCAGTTTCACTATCCACTACTGAAGCTGAATTTATTGCTGTATCTGAATCATGTAAAAAGGATGTACGGTTCGCAAAATTATTGTGTGAAATTGGTGATACCTAGAAAAGACAATTTGAAATCATGGAGACAATCAAGATTGTATAGTCCTAATTGAAAACGAACGAATCAGTCAAATATCCTAACACATGGATGTTTGCTACTGTTTAATACGCAAGCTCTATAAAAATGTTACGTATGATATAAAATATTGGGAATGTCGTATAATGACTGCAGATACATTTATAAAGCCACTGGGCAAAATTAAATTTAATAAAATGTATGATAAAATTATTTTTAATGCAACAACTTGTTGAACTATGCGTTCTCATGCAACTTGCTTTTAAATGGTTATTTGAATTTTATCCTTTGGCAACTAACTATCTTTAAATTCTGTTTTATTGTGATTTATATTTTTGACATGTAATAAGTTGGTTGTTTATTTTGGATCGTATTTGTATTAAATACATTTTATCCTATTCAAACTCCGTTTGTTTCTCTATTTTGCTACACATTTAAGAACCATGTTTAACAATTTAGTTTAAACATTAATAGCATTATTTTATTCTTAGAATCATCATTTTATATTTAATAAAAATATGTAATGGATGTATTTTTAAAGCCATAATTGATGTACTTCTATCTAAGTATTCAAGTACTTTTATGTAAATACTCAAATATCTTTATATCAAATAATGATAATAATAATAAAAAGATGAAAACACATAATTCTCCCATATTTGTAATCTTTTCTTTATGCTGCATCATAAAACATATTTACATAATTACATTACTGTTTAAGTATCTTTCATCACATTCTCTTCAGAATATTGATTTCAAACAGGCGCCACATTGTCGAAAGAGAACAATTTCTATCTATCTTTCTCTTTTTTTTTACATTTTGTTAACGGATATTTTAGTGGAATAAATACAAAATCGGGACAGAAAATGATGTCACTTTATCAACAGTTGGTCTAATATTTTATCTAATTCAGGAATTCGAACTTTCGCTCCTTTAGTCGATACTCCAAAAGAGTTTTGTTTAATGTAATTTTACAAAGATCACAGAATTAAGTTGTGGATATAAAATTTTGATATAAAATGGATTTTTTGGAGAATTATTGTGGGAATCTTTAATATTTTTTTTCCTTTAAGAGAACATATTTATTTTTACCACGCTTTTATTAACTTCACCTGTATGTTTGTGAGTTTGTGAGTTTCTAACTCTCCTCATTTTATGTATGTTCAACGATTACTCCAAAACCGTGCAACCGATTAACTTGGTTTTGGTGTTAAATGAAAGACGATGCTCTCGGATTGGTACCACTTCAGTTTCATCGAAATTGGTTCAGTGCTTTTTAAGTAATTAGACAAAAACTAATAAAATTAGTGATTTTTCGCTAATTAAAAGTGTTGAATACGTTCACTGAATGGAGTGTAGACAGCATGGCCGAGCGGTCTAAGGCGCCGACTTGAAGCTCTGTTTTTCGAAAGAGATTGTGTGTTCGAACCCCACTCCTGACATTGTTTACATCTATGTAAAATTAAAAAGAAAAATTCCGTATTACAATTTTTATTTTTAACCGGCTTCAGAAAAGGAAGAGGAAGTTAACAATTCGACGCGTATGTATTTTTTTTTCTATGTATGTTCACCAATTACTCTGAAACTATCCAACCGATTAATTTGGTTTTTGTATTAAATATAAATGTAGTTTAAAAAAAAACTAAAAACCACGCTTTTAAAGTAATCAAACTAAAAAATAAAAAATAAATATAGTTTAAAAAAACTAAAAAACACGCTTTTTAAGTATATCAAACTAAAAAGTGAAAAATAATTCGTACTATACGAAAATAGATGAAAAATACTATATTACTGTAAAATCATTGTTATTATAAAAATCAATTAATAAGCAATAAATAAAATTATCGTGAAAAAAAAGCGTGGGGTGTTCCATCTACCATGCCAGAGAATTATATGTTTTTTAATTGGTAAAGACTCTTTAAAAACAAGTTTAATTATAATTTTAAAACATATTTACTCAAAACTGATCGGGAATTTTTATGTAAACATTTATTGTAATACCAAAATTACAAACTTTCGTTTCAGATATAAGAAGCGATTTAAGAATATAATATATTATTTTGCATAACTGCCTTAGAATGCTGCATTGGTTCATTTTCATTTGCTTTTAACACATTTTAACATATTTGGAAAAAAAATGTTTTCAACCAATTACTTAATTCGTGATTTTTTTTTTTTTTTTTTTTTTTTTTTTTTTTTTTTTTTTTTTTTAAACAATAAATTGAAAATACGGGAAAACATCCTTTTTAAAAATATTTGTTTAGATAAAATATTTCTAATATTTTATCTAAACCTTATAGCATTAAATAATATGAAATTACATTGAAAAAAATTAGCGGTGTTAAAGATCTTTAAATGACGAATCAAGCAAACTCTCCTTGCTTGTATGACGTAAGCCCAAATCAGTTAAGCGGTTAAATTCGGTTTGTCTGTCTGTTCATCTAACCGCTCGCGATTTCTTGTAAAGTCTGATTTCCGTATAATTTTTAAATGCTGTTAAAGTTTGGCATACAATATTCGATATTGAAATGAAGTTTATAACAATTATAGTTCGTTTAACAATGAGCATAAAAGTATTCCATTATATTACAGTCTATGGATAAAAATCTTTTAAGGCCTTAAGTCTAAAGGGCAAAATTAATGACATAATTTTCAATTCAATTTCGTTCGTCATCGCATGAAACTGGCAGATGTTATTCAGCACTGTAGCCAAAAACCCTTTTCTTCTCTCTCTCTTTTCTTTCTTTCTTCCTTTTTTTTTTTTTTTTTTTTTTTGTAAGCAAAATAGAAAATTTCTGTTAAAGTTGGCGTTTCAACCGAATTTCCCGACAAAAGCAGAAAAACAGTCGACGAAGGGAGAAAAATCTTGCCACGTGAACAAGGCAGCTTATAACTCGATAGGCAATTTATTTCTCAAAATATTAAAAAAATCATTTGAATTCTAAATCACCTCCATAATCAGGTCTGCTAGTTTTATGCTTTTACATTTAAAAATTCGTACGGGATTGTGTCAGAAATTTTCGTTTTTCTTGAGCAGTTGAACTTTAGAACTGCCTTAACTTCTTTAGACCTCGGGGTTTATTTCAATAATATTTAAAAATTTTTCAGTTATGGATTTATATTAACAGACTGATAACAAAGAAAGATTGAACATAGAAAAAAAAATAAATAAATTTATTGTGCCTAAAATTTGATTATACATGGGGACTAAAAAAGTACATTTTTTGACAATGTCTCAGGATTTTTTTTTTACTTTCTTTTATTTATTTATTTATTTATTATTTATTATTTATATTATTATTATCATCATTATTATTATTTTATTATTATTATTGCACTGAAAAACATTGAAAAACATAAAATAAAAATATATTTAGTAGTTATTCTTTATTACTTAATGATGACATTTTTTAATTCATCTGCAATATGGTCTAGCAGTGAAGAACACTCAGTTTTACTATCCTCTACTGAAGCTGAATTTATTGCTGTGTCTGAAGCATGTAAAAAGGATGTACGGTTCGCACAATTATTGTGTGAAACTGATGATACTCAGAAAAGACAATTTACGAATCATGGAGACAATCAAGAATATATAGATCTAATTAAAATGAACGAATCAGTCAAAGATCCTAACACATGGATGCTTGCTACTGTTTAATACGCAAGCTCTATAAAGATGTTGCGTTTGATATAAAGTACTGGGAATCTCGTAAAATGACTGACGATACATTTACAAAGCCACTGGGCAAAATTAAATTTAATAAAATGTGTGATTGAATTATTTTTAATGCGACAACTTGTTGGACTATATGTTCTCATGCATCCTGCCTTTAAATGTATATTTGAATTTCATAGTTTTGCAACTGTCTTTAAATTCTGTTTTACTGTGACTTATATTTTTGACATGTAATAAGTAGCTTGTTTATTTTGGATCGTATTTGTATTAAATATATTTTTTTCCTAATCAAACTCCGCTTGTTCCTCTGCTTTGCTACACATTTAAAAAGTGTGTTTAACAATTTAGTTTAAACATTAATAGCATCATTTTATTCTTAGCATCATCATTTTATATTTAATAAAAATCTGCAACAGTATTTTTTAAATCCATAATTGATGTACCTCTATGTAAATACTCATTTGCCAAGACAAATAAATATCTTTATATGAAAAAATAATAATAATAACAAAAAGATAAAAACAGATAATTCTCCCATATTTGTAATTTTTTCTTCAAACTGCATCATAAAACACATTTACTCAATTGCATTATAGTTTAAGTATCGCTCATCACATTCTCTGAAGAATATTGATTTCAATCTGGTGCCGCACAGTCGAAAGAAGACAATTTCTTTTTTTTTCTTTTTTTTAAATATTTTTTTACATTTTGTTAACAGATATTTTAGTGGAAGAAAGACAAAATCGGGACAGAAAATGATGTCATTAGATTAGCAATGGATCTAATATTTTATCTGATTCTGGAACTCGGACATTCTCTCCTTGAATCGATACCCCAGAAGGTATTAAAACAGTTTTGGTTAAAGTTATTTTACAAAGATACAAAGATCGTAGAATTATGGAAATAAAACTTTGATTTAAAATTGAATATTTCTGAGTACTACTGTGGGGAATCTTCAATATTTTTTAATTTTTTTTTTAAATTTTGAATCGAAAAACTATTTTTATTTAATTTCACAAATGTAGATAGTTTAAATGTATACCTATAATTTAAGAAGAAGTTCTGTATTGTATACAGTTATTCTTAAAAATTCAACAATTGAATTTAACCACTTAAAAAAAATTTCAAATAATGTCTATTTATTTTATATCCTTTACAGAATTTTTAATCGTTATTCACCGTTTTTCAAAAGCGTTTTTGCCTAATTGAATCCGAAAAATTGCTCGGATTAAATAAAGAAAAAATTACACAAAAGTTTTACTGGTGATAATAAGAAATCATGACTGGAATATAGATGCCCGTACATGTTACGGGCAAATCATGATCGGCAAAAAACATGGTGCCCATATGACGTACGAGCCAATCAAGACAGGGGAGTGTTTAATTCTACGAAGACAGAAGAAAAAATCCAAACATTTTTTAATGTTATTATTCAGTTCATTAATAGCATTATTTTACTCTTAGTATAATCATTTTATATTTCATAAAGATCTGTAATAGTTTTTTTTATTCATATTTGGTGTACTTCTAACAAGGAAGGTCTCCATACTGGGCATACTCAGAATTTTATGAAAAAAATACTAATTAAAGTACTTATGTAGGTAATAAAGGATCAGTCAAAATTAGCGGCGGAATCACATCAGAAAAAATGTAAAAAAAAATAAAATATTTTCGAATATTTGGCGTAAAAAGACGAAAGAGTCACTCGATTTGGCGAGCGGCCTTTTTTTCGCCAAAAGCAAACGATTGTAATGCAACTCAAAACTCTTGGATATTTAGAATGCGTGTAAATGGTATTTAATGAATTTAAACATAAACAATGAGAGATTTTAATATATTATATACATCTATATACATATTGTATTACATATATATGTTACTTGTTGAAGTAATTATTTAATTAAACACTGGAAAAAATATTTTTATAGATAAAAAAATAACATCGAGAAAAAATATCTTCATAAATTTAAGCGTATACAAAAATAAAAGATAGATGTTTCCATAGCAACAAAATCTAATCTACTATTCTCAATAGGACTTTGAGCTTGAAACAAATTTAATTAATTTAAATTATGAATTTCGTTTTAAATCTTAAATTTTGATGATTAAATTTAAATATAAATGCATATAAATATCGATATAACAAAATTATACTTAAAACAAACTAAAGTTTACAAAAGTTATTAACATTAAATTTCTCAAAACAAGTTCAACATAAAACCTGTTTTTTTTTTGTTTTTTTTTTGTTTTTTTTTTCTTGGAGTGTATTTGACATAAAGTATTTTTTGAAATTACATTCCTTCGCCAACGGGCGATAAATCGCATATTAACGAAATTTTCAATTTTTTTACGGTTACTGAATAGAGTTTCAGCCGAGATTTTTATATAAGGTACCCTGGGGTAATAACGCCAGGCGGGGTAATAACGCCAAGTGCTTATATTTTGCATAATTATGAAATAATCAGGTAAATGACACCCATGTGCTCTGCGCAGAAGGGTTTTGAATCATATAAATCGCAAAAAACAGCTTCAAGTTAATTTGTTTCATTTTTAGGTCTTATTATTTTTACAAACAACTAAAATTAACGCTTGATCTAAAATTTGCGAGATACGTTTTGTGATGTGAAGACTATCTTTTTATCCGGAAATACTTTGTTAATTACATAAATTTGTAGTGCATTTCATGTACTTTTAAAATATTGTTGAAGATTTTGGATATCTTCTCGAGATAATTTGTAATTTAAAATGCACTGCGCAATAACTATACCGGGGTAATAACACCAATCATTTACATTAATACACCGGTTGATTCCCTACAGTGGCCGAGCTACATCCTAAATACTGATTCAAATAAACACAGTTAAAACTGTGCAATGTTTTTTATATTTCTATTTAAGCTGTCCTTTTTAAGCAAAAAGAAGCTCACTGTCTGATATTCTTTTGCCTCATCCCCCCCCCCCTCCCAAACCACACCTTTATTTTTCTTACACTTTCACAAAAAATTGAACATTTTCAATAGCTTAGAATGCAATTTGACACTTTCTAAGTTTGTAGAGTTTGTATTTTTAGAATTGGGCAATCTACATGCAATTATTCCATCTTATTTCATAGTTTTGTTTGCATGGCGTTATTACCCATATAGGTGGGTAATAACGCCAAATAGCATTGGTCAAGAAAAAACGCCATTACATTTTATGAATACATATCTGTTAAATTATTTTATTTTATATAGATAGTCAATGCGTTGCTGTATCAGATCCTATATTTGTTTGAAAAATACAATCTAAAACTAAGCCGTGAAAATTGGTAGAACCTTAACGTGGCGTTATTACCCCAGGGTACCTTATATATATAAATGTATATATCTACACGAGAAGAACATTCTGTAACTTTTTCAGATTTTTCGGGGTATGCCCGTATGGAGACCTTCCTTGTCAGTAAATTCTCATATGCTACGAAAAATGTCTATATATGAATAATTTTATTACATAAAAAAGATGAAAACAGATAATTCTCCCATAGTTTAATGTTTTTTCTTTAAACTGCGTCATAAATTACATTTTCACAATTACATCACAGTTTAAGTGTAGCTCATCCTATTCTGTGAAGAATATCGATTTCAATCTGACGCCTCATAGTTGAAGGAGGAAAATTTCTATCTTTCTTTTTCTTATTTTAGATTTTGTTAACACATATTTTAGTTGAAGAAATACAAAATCCGAACAGAAAATGATGTCCCTTTATCAGCAGTTAGTATAATATTTTATCTGATTCTGGAACTCGAACATCCACTCCTTCAATCGATACCCCAGAAGGTCCGGGACACATTTAAAAATAAATTTTAATTATTGAATTAAAAGTTTGAAATTCCTTGTGATTGTTAACAGCATCATTTATAAACAAAACCACAAAATGAAACTTCTCCTACTTTTTTAATTTAAAATTAAAAATTTATTAAAATGTACTAATTTAAAATCGTTATAGTTGTAATTTAGTTATAGTTTATTAGTAGTAGAATTTCAATTTGTTTTTATTTAAATATAAAAATGAATAATGTAAGCTTTAATTTTGAATAGGTATTTTTGAAAATAATAATTAAAATTTTAAAATATTAAAAGAAAAATGATGTAACTTTTTAAAAAAATCACGTTTTCAAAAGAATTTTTTTTTAAATTTCCTGTATCTAAATTAAAGTAAAGCCATTGAAAAAGATAAGTTCCGAGTTTGAACCATTTATTTTAAACTGTCCTTGACTTATAAAATTTAAATAGAAGAAATGATTAAAAAACCCATAATGGAAAAAACATGTATCCACAAAAAGTCATTTCCATGACAACGATTGCTTGAAAGCCAGATTTTGAAAACAAATCAAAACGAAAAAATTAATATTTAATGTTCAATTATGATAAAAACATCATTTTAACAAAAATAAATAAATAAATAATAAAATAATAAAACCTTTTTTTTTTTCAACATTTTGTACCCCGGATCCCCGAGAATAGTGTATGTTCAATGTAAATTACAAAGATACAAAAATCATAGAGTTAAGTTGTGAACATAAAATTTTGATGCAAAATGGAATATTTTTTAGAACTACCGTGGGAATCTTTAATAGTTTTTTTTATTTTTTTTCCTTAAAAGAAAAAAATTGCATCCGAGAATGATTTTTATTTAGTTTCATAAAAGTAAATAGTTACATGTATATCCAAAATTCAACGCGAAATTTTGTGACGCATACAGGTCTTTTTAAATTATTCAAGCATTGAATTTAACATTCAATGGTTTTATAACAAATTTCCACTTCTCAAATATAAACTTATTCAATTTTTCGAACAATCAGTTCTCGAAATCTAGTTTCATTGCTAATTATTTCTCGCTCTGTACATGGTTTGTACCAATGCCGTTATTTTCATGTGAAATACCAGCATTTCTCGATAGAAAAATAAATATAGTTAAAGGCGCAAAATTTCGACTTACATAATCAAAAGTTTTCAAAAAAAAAAAAAAAAAAAAAAAAAAAAAAAAAAAAGAAAAGAAAAAAAAATTACTCGTACCAAACAGTTTTCTAGTCATGAAAATCTAAGACTCGTATGAAGCCTGTTATATAAAGTTTCGAATCAAATGCAAAGTATATATTAGGAAAAAAAACCTGATATAAAAGTTAGATATTAAATTCTTTGTCTAAATGTTTTAAAAGAAACTGTATTTCAAAAAACTTTTTCTTAAATTTAAAGTAAAACTTATTAGGTTTTCTCTTTTGTAGATTCATTGTTCAACACATATTTCGCACAAAATAGTTAGATTACTATTATATTTTATTATAATTCTTAATAGTTATGTTATATGGTCTCCGGATCACTCTTTTTCTACTATTTTTATTATCTACCTACTAGTTATAAAAACCATGTTATTTATACTAATAAAAGAACAAAACGCCCTGTCTCTGTGTGTGTGTGGATGTGTGTGCACGCGCGCGATGGTTCCCGAAATCTACCGCACGTACGAGGCTCAATTTTTTTTTATGAGAGTAATCAAAATTATATCATGATGTACCTGATATTCAGAATTTCAAAATTCATATTATTAGCGGAGTAATTAATTAAAACTCGGAACTCACTCTCATAAAAAATACCTGTTTTTCCGCTTTTTTTTCCTTCGCTTACTTTCGGCTGGTTGGTTTATAAAATGTCACTCATCAAGAATATGTTTCTTTCTTTCCACTTACTTTCGGTTGGTTGGTTGTATAAAACTTTCACTGTAGGAGACACTAAAAACAACCCTTTAAATTAATTTGGATGCTTCTAGAATTGTTAAAATTGTATTTAGACCTTTTTAATAAATGCATACATACCATAATCATCTTTATATGTGCGGATACATCTTTTGAGTTGCTTTATGGTAATTTTAAACTGGTTTTTGTGGCCCTTCGTAAAATTTGTCTGAGGTCTGAGAAGGTTACGAAAACTGGTAATATTCAAGGCAAGCTTCCCGGTAAAAACTAGAATTTTTTTTTAAACGTGCATAGTTTTATGGAGCCTAAAAATTCTATGATTTTATGAATGAATCTAAGTTTTTAAATCGTATTTGTCATTCAAGTTGAATCGTAACATGGAAGTAATTTAATAGTATAATAATATTAATCTTAAATATAAATAAGTGAAACAGGCTGAACTGTTTTATTAAAATCTGTTACTTATGATGCTGGTTTTTTTATCCATTTCATCTTTAGTAAATGTTGAAAAATAGTCTTGTTACCCCAACTTATCGCTGGATTGCCATTCAAGTAATTTTAAGAAAATAAATGTGATTATATTTGAAGTATTTACCCAATTGCAAACGAATATCTCTGTCATTTTTCTTAAGTCTAAAAGCTCATTTTCTTCTTAAATTCACTTATTATAAAAAAAAATGCTAAACTTATCAAAGTTTTGAAGTTATACAGTTCATTGAATAATCCCACAGACACAATTTCTACATGTGAGAATACGGTAATATTTCATTTTTATTTCATAAATAAAATTATTTGAAAGCTGTCCTTTTTAGCACTTTCCAACATAGTTGAAAAATGTTCATGTATTCGGTTTGTCTGTCCATCTGTCCACGCTCTAAGCCCCGTAAATAAACTCGGATTTTCATGCAATTAATAAAGTTTATTTAGAGTCACCAAAACATGTTTGGTATTGCATATGAATTATGTACAATTAATGATTCATTTACAGGGACACTCAAAAGAATTCGATTACATTATGGTATATGGTGAAAAATCGTTTGGAGAGTATTTTAATGACATTACGCTATTTCAAATATATTGAAACTGGTATAAATCACAGAAATTACTGTGATCACTTTAACAAAGAGCATTCATAGCATTTTTTAATAGTTTACAGGGTCACACAAAAGGAATCGGTTACAGTATTGTCTTCGCGTAATAATTGCTGGAGAATATATTTTAAAACTTGATATGTGTTGGAAAGAAATAGACTTACTCTATTAAATGAGTAAAAAAAAAAATCATTAAATTAATTCCTTGTCATCATTTATACTTAGAGAACAATAATAATAATATTAAGATTAATGCTATTAAATAAACAGCAGTGATCGTTTCTCTGGGAAAAGGTTGGAATTTTAATTAACTTTCTTAAAAGAAAATAGAAATGATTTTGCGTTGTGATCTTTTTGAAGAACCTTTCCTTATGAGAATGTAGCATCTAATCCATTATTATTAGAAGAGAAAATGAACTAAGCAATAAATTTAAAATAATAAATCCTAAATGTAAAACAAGAAATCAACACATTATCTTTCTAAATAAAATAATTCTTCTACACTAGTAAACAATAAAAGAGAAAATTTATTTACAACTATTTACAAAACTTTACATTAAATGAACAAAATCCATTATGGTGAAAAGATCACCCAAAAAAATTACAATTTAAATTTCTCTAGAATAACGTTGTTAAGAAAAAAAAAATAATAATAATGATATTTTTCAGAATTCCCATATTGCAGCTGACTTTAAATTTGAAACATTTTTTTGGGGAATATTATAGTAAAATATTTACTTGCCAAACAGTTGACTTTTATCGCTGTCGTCGTCGGACCTCGGAGCATTTTTTTGGGCGTTCAGCTAGAGGAATAATCCATAAGCTCCTTTGGGCACCAAGCACATGGAGAATTTTTTTCAACTGTCATCCGGCATCAGCATCGGAGAGCAGAGAGGCAGGCAGGAGGAAAAGCCTCCCTTTGTCAGCTGAGGGTGTACACACGTTGAAAGATTTTTAGCCAACTGACCCCTCGAAGAAAAAATCTTTTCTTCCCCGATCTGTGGGAGTGACCAAGTTTTTTTTAAAAAACTATAATTGGAGAACAGAATAAGCTGGGTTTTCGATTATTGGGCGATGGGCGTCCTCGCCTTCTTTAAAAGAGACATTGACGTAAGAGAAACTTTCTCATGTCCAGAAAGCTGTAGTAAATTTATTTTATGGCCCATTATAAATATTCTTGACGTTAAAAGTCAGTGTACAATGGTGGTGTCTTGGGTTCTCAGGCCTTAAAATTTTATTACTACGTGTGTTTCTTTAGACCACCCAGATGGGTAAAAATTGTTCCTTTGATTTTATTACCCTTTTGATTTATGCGTGATGGATATTTCCATCAATATGCACTTTTAAATTTAATCAGTTTTTTGTACATATTTTAAATGCACCATATTTTCAGGCTTTTTTTTTTCAATACAAAAACCACATCATAAAGATTTTGTTTCTTTCTGTATTATAAACTGCTGTGTTATTTCTTTTCTTTCTTTCTTTCTTTTTTTTACATTTAACTTTTTCGTTAAAAACTTTACATTTAGATGTTCGTCTTAAAAACAGTTTTCCTTTTTACTAAAAAATACATGCTTAGTTCCATTTATTATAGAGTGTCTACTGATCTCAAAATTAAATATTAAAAACTTTAATTACAAAAATTCACCTTAAAACCAGTTTATCAATTTTCACAAAAATACACATCTAGTTGCAGAATTTATATACTTGAGCTCAAAGTTTACTTTTATTCTCACCTTGTATCTTCTTTACCACGTAGTATTCCTATTGTCCCTAGAGCTCAATATCAACAAAATTTTCACTTTTTCATCACGGAGGCGTCTTCAGTTTTAAATGATGGCATTTTTTTCTGAAAAGGAGATTAACTACAAGGGCCAGACAATCTCAAGCTGACCTCTCAATGCTGAAATGAGACGTAATATTTTAATTTTGTTAAGCGGTACAGTTTTATAACATTATTCTGAATGTGTTAGAAAATGCTCCAGAATCTATGCTCTACACAGTATTTTTTCTTTCTTGTTTAATGATAATTATGGATAGATATGCAACGTCCAAATCTTAATTATTAAATCTATCATGAAATATTGAGCATCCAACAATATAATGTATTTGCACACATCTTATTCAGTGAAAATAAACTGAACTAATATTTTACTTTATAAAAACTACTGGCTTTACATGATAAGATATTCTCTTTATGTATTCTGCACATGTGAATTCCATAATGCCAATAACTGTTCAAAAATGAAAAATAAATCATAACAGAAGAAGATACAAAAACTACAGAAAGTCATATTTGGAACATTGCAAAGACACATTTGGAATATTTACAGCCATTTCTTCCATAATTGTCAAAAATAAGATATAAAAATAGTTTAAACTGTCTGTATATATTCTTCAATTGTATTTCTTCAAATAGTTTTTCTAATTTATCTATGGAGTCTAAAAATTTTACTCCGTTATGTTATAAATATGCAATTTGGCGATTATCTATTTCGTGGAAATAATATTATTAATTTGGAAGTAATTTAGACGCGTATTAGGATTAATATATCATATAAAAAATTGCGAGCTAAATTTTTGCTGTTTTATTATAACTCTAGTAGACGCTGAAAATGTAGCCCTCTCCCCCCCCCCCCCCAAAAAAAAAAGAAACAGAAAAAAATATATACATATAATGTTATAAATTTCGGTCATACATAATCGAGTTTTGTTTTACTTTTATTTGTTGCAGTGTACAGATTGTTTTTATATGCATGTCTGACAGGTTAAAAATTCCAGAAAATGCTAAGAGTTAAGTTTAGATAAGATTTAGTAATTTTTACAAAAATCCTTATTTTATTATAAAAATGATATCAAAATAACTAAAAACGGCATTTAACAAATTTTTGTAATAGATGGCCGTCTATAAACTTCGCTATTCAGCAATTAATTGTTGGTAAGAGAATTTTCCGTGTGTTTATATAAATGTGTGTAACCAGAAACTCGTGAAAAAATCAATTTTTATGAAAAATATTTCTTAAAAATTTCATTTAGTCATACTAGTACTGTAGAGTTTTCTATTATTTAAATAGTTTCATTCGAACGTGCTAAAAGTTCTATTAAGATGTAGCCTATAAACAAACAAATTAAGTCATTTCTTTGGCTTAGTGCGCATGTGCCATGAGAATTTTTTTAAAGACAGTTTCGAATATTGTACTGTGTTTGCATAAAAAAACGTCCTTCACAGTAAATTATTGAATATAGAAATGAAATTCTGTTAACCGAAATTGAGATCTTCAAAAGAAAAAAATATGTTTGGTGTATTTAAATGCTGAAATTTTTCATTTCGAAATTGTACTTTTATGCAAGGCGACTTTTATCGCAATGATACCTAATATTTAGAACTCGTATTATGGAGTTATAGTATATGGAATATATTCCAAAAACCATAGGCTTAACAACGCGTGTGGAAGTAAGTTTATATCAACATAAAGATACAGAAATTCACCACATAGGTGTAAATTGAAAGTAAGGGATACTTCAAACAGATTTCATGTTTTAAAATTAATTTCTTGTTTTGATTTGAGATTGGGCACTGTAAAAAAACCGTTAATATAAACAAATTCTTCCGTAAATTTTCACGGAACAGTGTTATTTTTTTTTTCGAAAAGACAGTATAACTTAGGTTATTGACATTTTGAGATTATAAATGCAGTAAGTTTTCCGTAAATTTTCTGGAAACAGCATTCTAAATAAAAAATCTCGTGGCGCCATCTATATCTAAAATAGAAAAATATTATTGCTATAATATTTTTTTTTATTTCATTCTGTTTTAATAATAGAAAGCTAACATATTTTTACAATGTTAAAAAAAATAAAAATTATAAAATTTTATTAATCCTTTTTAAGTTTCAGATAGCTAAAAAGAAAAGTTAATTTATTTTCATCATGATTTTAAAATAATGTTTTATTCATTTATAGCATATTTTTTAAAAAGTGCGTTGGATATTTTAAAATGGAAAAAAAATCTGCTTGCGAACAAGTTGAAAAAAAAATGTTACACTTCACATTTCTTTATAATTTTAAAAACATGTTCGACTTGTTATTAATAATATTATTATTTTTAAAAATTTCTAAAAGGTATTTTAATATGAATAAATCTATACTTAATTTTAATAATAATATTATTATTTTAATATTAGTCCATTCACTTTAATAGATTCGCACATAAAACTTAAAACAAGTCCGAAAAATAATAATAAAATTATTATAAAAGTGACGTTATCAAACTTATAATCTTATAATAAGGAATAAAGGAAATTAATTTTAATACATCTAGTAACCATGTACACCATCTTTATTTGAGTTTAGGGAAGATCATCTTACAAATAATTTGAAAAAGTGTGTGTAGAGGGGGGGGGGATGCTAGTACTCTTGGAAAAATAAATATATATATATATATATATATAATAAATAAAATTACAATTGAATTATAAAAATCAAAAGAAGCAATTATTACTTATGATATATTTTTTCATGCATGTAATATTTTTAAACACAAAAATTTTTCTTGTACAAAGTATGAAAATAAAAATCTAAATATTAAAAAAATATGAAAACTTTAGAATTGTATATTCAACTGAGAAATACAATTATATCTAAGAAAATAGCTCCCTTTTTAGCATAGCATTACTTCATAAAAAGCATCTGGAATAGGTAACAATATTTGAATAAGCTGCTGGTGTTCCCGTGGTGTAGAGGTAGAGCATTACTCTGGAAGATGAGCGTTCCCTGGTTCGAATCCTGCCTAAGGTAAATGTTGTTTCATTAGTGTTGTTTAAATTAAATAGAGATACTAAAATTCATACAGGTGTAAGTTTCTCGTTGAAAAGTAATGTGGTTACTTTTTTCCCTCCCTCAAAGAAAAATTTTAAATTTGATAATATGAAAAAATACGAAATACTTTTGTGAAAAAACGAAATATTTTCTGGAATTTACGCGAAAATTTTTCGTTAAAAAACGGAAATAGTTCTGACGTTTAGATTACCAGTAGAACTTCCGTTTTGTAACGGAAACTTTTTTTTACACTGTATAGAATTATAATCTAGTAGAAGACACATCTATAAACAAACTTATTACTTTTAATGTAATAAAAAGGCACAGCAATTCATGCACAAATGCAATGAATAAAATTAAAAGTTCTGATTCTGTATTACTTTGGAAAAACGGAAAAGGTAAGTTAGACATTTCTAATTCAAAAAAGTCATTTTTGAATTTATTCAGCACAGCAATTTTTCAGTTAAAGAATATTAAACTTTCGTTGTAATTCATCATGAAAAAGTACACACAAAATTTTAGTTACAAATAAGATTAAAGAATATGATAAATAACATTAACTCTCGGAAATAAATTACAAAAAATATTTGCAATCGAAAAATTACTTATGAAATAAGAAAGTGTTTCAAATTAAATATTATGCAAAAAAGAAAAAAAAAATTCGAGTCTTTATATTATGGGGGTAAAACCTTTCATAATTGTGGGTAGATTTTTATTTTTTTGTTTGTTATTATTTGGAGTGGTAAGGAAATCTATATGTAAAACCAATATAGATGTGTATGTTATATTATTACTTTTCCTTATCGATATTTTCTTTTTTTCCTTTTAATTATGCTTAATTACCTGGATATTAACTAATTTCCAAATCTTTAATAAACTTTTATACCAAAAATTTAACCAACTTCAAAAACTACTACAAAGTGAAAAATAATTCTTTTACATAATAGTAATAAAAAATTAAATTAAGAGCATAGTATTTACCATGCGTATTATTATATTTATGTACATTAATTTGATTTTTTGGAGTCGGTGCCAGCCAAGCCTTTATTCTTTTAGGCTTTGTATTGGATACTTAATTTAATTTTTTTAATTGGCTTGGCTGGCACCGACTCCAAAAAATCAAATTAATGTACATAAATATAATAATTACGCATGGTAAATACTATGTTCTTAATTTAATTTTTTATTACTATTATGTAAAAAAATTATTTTTCACTTTGTAGTAGTTTTTGAAGTCGGTTCAATTTTTGGTATAAAAGTTTATTTTTATCTCTTTAGTTAAAAGTTAACGATTTTTTGAAGACAGTTAATAAAAATTATAATACGGAAAAAAATGTTGTAAATTATCCATGGATGTAAATTTTGTCAGGAGTGGGGTTCGAACGCAAGCTCTCTTTCCAGCACCAGAGCTCAAATCTGGCTCCTTAAACAGCTGGGTCATCCTGACTGCGCTCCAATATCCGAGCATATTCAAAGTCCATGTTATTTTTAATTTGCGAAAAATAAGCAATTTTATCAAAATTTGCTTAATTACAAAAAAAGTACTGAACCAAATTTCAATGAAATGGAAGTGGTACCAATTCGAGAGTAGCCTCTTTTATTTAATAAAAAAACCAAATTAATCGGTTGGATAGTTTCAGAGTAATCGGTGAACATACATAGAAAAAAATACATACGCGTCGAATTGATAACTTTCTCTTCTTTTTCTAAAGCCGTCTAATAAAAAAATTGTAATACGGAAAAAAAAAATTGCAAATTTTACATGAATGTAAGTTATGTCGGAAGTGGGGAATGAACCCACGCTCTCTTTCGAGAAACCAAGCTTCAATCTGACGCCTTAGACCGCTCGGTCATGCTGTCTACACTCCATTCAAGGAACGTGATCAACACTTTGATTAGCGAAAAATCACTAATTTTATTAGTTTTTGCCTAATTACTAAAAAAGTACTGAACCAATTTCGATGAAACGGAAGTGGTACCAATTCGACAGCATCGTCTTTCATTTAAAACAAAAATAACAGAAATCGGTTGAATAGTTCGGGAGTAATCGGTGAACATACATAAAAAATATACATAAGCGTTGAATTGATAACTTCCTCTCCTTTTTGGAAGTCGGTTAAAAAACTACTTACGCGTCGAATTGAGAAATTCCTCTTCCTTTTCTGAAGCCTGTTAATAATAAAAATTGTAATACGAAATAAAAATTTTGTAAATTTTACATGGATGCAAATTATGTCAGGAGTGGGATTCGAACCCACGCTCTCTTTCGAGAAACAGAACTTCAGTCTGGCGTCTTAGATCGCGCGGCCATGCTGTCCACACTGCACTCAGCGAACGTATTCAAGACTTTTAATTAGCGAAAAATCACTAATTTTATTCGTTTTTGCCTAATTACTAAAAAAGTACTGAACCAATTTCGATGAAACGGAAGTGGTACCAATTCGAGAGCACCGTCTTTCATTTAAAACAAAAATAACAGAAATTGGTTGAATAGTTTCGGATTAATCGGTGAACATACATTAAAAAAAATGCATACGCGTTGAATTTATAACCTCCTCTCCTTTTTGGAAGTCGGTTAAAAATATCTATCAGTAATCCTATTAATTACTCCTTAAATTAATTATTATCAGTTTATTCCTAAATTGTACCATTATTTTTGACTAATTTCTATTTTTTAGTGTGGAGTCGAATGTTTTTAAAAAAGCCATTTTTTTGTACTCATTTTATTCCGAGATCTTTCGCACGCATGAACATTTTTTACTCCTAATGATATTAGGCTCTTTTTGACAGAATTTCTTGCAGAATGACTCTCATTGGACCTTCATACGTGTCGTTAATGTTCCTTATTGACCAGAACGCGCGCAACGTTATGAATTGTGTTAATGTGAGATTTTCAAAAAAGAGCTGCAATCAGCGAAATGACTAATTTTGTTACATTTTTCAACCTGCCGACATCTATGCTCAGTGATAGTTTGTTGATGTCTACAGCTTTTCATTTTATTTTTTTCTAACGCCAACTACGATTCCTATCATTAAGACCTGATCTTTATAATGAATGACGGGAACGATTTTAGATGACGTGTTGTTAGAAAAAAGTATAAAAGTTAAAAATGACTAATTATTTTTTCATGGAGAAATTCCTTGTTAAATTCATTCCGCTGGTTGTATGTGTCCACTTCAAAATCTGCATTAACCCGTTCGCGACGGCGTGCGCATCTAAGGACGGAGCTGGGAAATCCGATTTCATCTTCAGGACCGAAGGATTTTGTGAAGCTAAGCCTAACTCGTGTAATGTGTTCTTTCATCCCTTTGCAACGGGAGCCTTTTACAAAATTTTTAGTGTTTTGTCACCGGTTTTTAAAAACAGAAATGTATGCCTTATTAAATCAAGAAAATGCCCCGATTAAATAAGGCAAATTTTACAGTAAAATCTTACTGGTGGGGATAAACACGAATTTTTAAACCTTTTTCCGGCAAATATACGTGTTCCCCATCCCCAAGGGGTTAAAAAATGTAAACAATTTATTTTTCCATGTAACCTTTTCAAATTTACATGCATGGAGTAAGTTGTCATTATGTATATTCACACAAAAAATGAGTTATTGTCTCCGATAATTTTATATAAAAATGACATTTCTAATACAGGGGTCCCGCAAATATTGGGACAAACTTTAAGAGGAAGTAGGAAACATCAAAAGGATTCAGAATTGCATGGTAATGTATGGTTGGAAATGTTTTACTGGTTAGTGACGACACAAAATACAAGAAGAAAGGTCACAAAAAGGAAGAGGAAATGTGTTTATTATTCTTAAAACTGCTGAAATGGAGGACAATGCTGCGAGTTTAGGAAATTGTTGCAAGAACCGTGGCAGCTGTTAAGGAAGTTCCAGACATTCCCCGTATTTTTGAGGACATGAGATCCTCCATGCGCCGAAGATTCGTTTCCATGTATCACGACCCGGAATCGTAATTTCGAAAACCGACTTTGATGACTATCGTTGTCTCTTTAATGTACTTTATTCTTATTTTTTTTTTGCTGCACTAAGGATAATAAAGACTTTTTTCCATCTTATTCATGTCCTTTATTTCTTCTGTTTTGTTGGATTACTACCGCGCCAGGAAAGGGTTTCCAACCATGGGTTGCTATGTAAATCTGAAACCATGTGATGTCTCCTAACTTCCCTTAAAGTTTGTTCCAATATTTAAAGGACACCCTGTATATGTAATATATATTTTAACAAATTGTTTAGCTCGCAAAATAGTACAATATGATTACAGATCACTTATGCAACTTTAATATAGCAACAAACGAAATATTATCCTAACTTAAAAATACTTTTGTTAAATCAGCAATAGGTTTGATTCTAAAAACTTTTTAACACATTCCTTAAATAAAATAAGCGTTTTAATGAAGCTCATCGCAATTATGTCTATAAGAAGCGCCTATAGCCATCTTTCAATCCGTCCGTCTGTCCGTATGTAACAACGCAAAAACTACCCAACCGAATGCTTTGAAATTTTAAGTACATAATTATTGCGAAATTTTGTAGAATCATTTCAAATTTTATGAAGATCGGATGAATAGTTTAATTACAGGGACGTTCAAATTTTTCCATTACATTACAACCAAAGGGGAATAATATTTCAAGTGCATTTCAATTTTGTTACAGTCTTTTAAAACGAATGGAATTGGCATGCATTATCTAAGTGTACTAAAATATACACTTCGTTAAAATACGCGGTGCAAAAAAAAAATGTTTATTATTCATTTACAGGGCCACACAAAATAATGGTATGGTTTGAAACTTTATTTTCGTCATATTTTAATCCAGTTAAATTATTTCACTTGTAATAAAATTTATATATGTTGCTGAGGTTCAATATGAGTAACATCCTATATCATAGAAAGTGCATAGCATTTACAGGGGAACACAAAAGATTCCGGATATTTTACGTCAACTGAAATACTGCATATTAAAGATGATAGCTAGAGGTGCATTTTTAGTTGTTATCTGAGTTTTTAACAATTCTTTTTGCATATTGCGTTGCGCATATAAATGCTGTAGATCATATACAGGGTAACACAACAAAAACTTAACTGATTACAGAATATGAACAAAAGTAGCTTAAAAGCGGTTTTTAAATAAGTTATGTATTTATACGCTGAGCTGCATTTAGTAAAGCAACATATGTTTATAGAATGTAGAAAAGTGATATGCACGCAAAGAATTAAATACATGGCTGTTTATGAAAGATAATCTCTAGAATGTGATTTCACTAGATTTAAGTGTGTTTTAATCTTAATAAATTTTAGCTAAATTGTGTCATAAACCTATGTGTATAGATAGTAGACTAAATACACGGCTGTACAAAAGAATTAAAATATGCTACCATCTATTGTGTATAAATTACAAAAAGTCAAAATTCAACCTATTAGGCGTTTTAACACTTTAGAACATAGCTGAAAATGTTTAAGAATTCGGTTTGTCTGTCCATACTCTAACTTGCATTAGTACAGTTCAATTGCTCTGTAATTGATGTATGTCTGTAATTGATATATTATCGTAAAACATTTTGTATTCATGCAATTTTACATAAGAATTTAACAACTATTGCATAAAAATCTGAATATTTATAAAAATATTTAAAGTACGAACGTACCACATTTGCCACATTTGACGTGCAATTTCAATTTGTTATATTTTATGTTCCTAAAACATGCATGTCCAATATATTGATATGCATTAGCTAAAACAAAAGAAAAGATACATTTTCTTTCAAATGTATGTGGAATACGGAAGCTTGCAATACTAATATTTTAGACAATAGCATTTAATAAGCATAAGCTATTTTTATAAGGAAACGTTCAATCTAATACTGCATACGTAGGATTTCTTAATCACGAATTCGACGTGTAACGAAATGTGAATAACAAAATTTATGCTTTAAAATTCCGAGCAACGCTTCGAAAGGTGATAGCTTAATAAAACTAAGTATAAAGTAAATTTAAATGTAGCCTTAAAATACGATATCTTAGATTGAGAAGAAGTATATGAGTGGACCCTGAATGAATGATAACTATAAAGAAAGCGTCCTATGATGAATACGCTTAAAAATGTGTAAATATTCATGAAATACTTATGTATGCGGATCACGCTTTCAGATGAAGTATAGTTTTAAAACAACAAAAAGTTTTTTATCAAAGAAATATTTCTAAATCTGAGAATTTATGTAGTTCTTTAGGTATTTTTTTAAAGGTGCATTACTATTCTACAGGACTGCCATTTTGATCTTTATTTTCATTCAGAACATTAATGTTTATACATGAAATAAATACTTGTATTATACATTTTACTTAAAAGGAAACATTTAGCGATAATAACAAGTTAAAATTCTTCTTTCGAAATTTCTGGTATGAATTTGAAATTTCGGGTTAAAATTACAATCCAAATTGTCAACCATCCTTAGTTGTTACGCCTCAAGTGATTGAATGGATTTTGAGTGTTTTCGTACGAAAAACATTGTACAGTACAGGTCAGGACGTCAAAATAATATCTATTTTTATATTAATTCTAATGAATATGGGATGGCGTTGCGTAGGGGCGAGATTTTTTATTCTGCAGAAATTGAATATTTCTTTATAAAGTTTCCGGTACAATATTCTTTTATGTCCTAGAAGTGTATGAATCCTGTTATACTATTGTAAACTGTCGTATTAATCGCTTTAGCGATAAATTTGAAAGTGTTTTTAAGTGTGTCGGTATTGTGCTAAATTACATATTTTAGAGACCTTCAAAAAAGAAATCTGTGGTTTTCTTTAATTCAACAATGGTGAAAATTATACAGTCTTAAGGAGGATTGATGTTGAAAATTCAAGTATTTTATAAGTTTAACTATGAGTTGAGTTTTTTAAGCAAAATTGAAAAAACATCTCTTTTCATTCGTTCAGCATATAGCATATGTACGCAATTCTCTCTACAATCACTAATAAGGAGAGGGTCCGAGGCTTGTGTCACCGAATTGGATGAACGTTTGGGTATCGATAGAGTATAGTTAGTATATAAATATATGACAGCCATAAAGCACAATACCCAGGGGGTCTTGAGAAAATAAGCCTTAATCTCATGCTGTAGTTTATAATCGGTTAAATTTCCACTATCAGCAAGCGACTCCATGGCCTGTTTGGTAGCGCGCTGCTTTCGAGTTTTTTCTACCTGAAATCTAATCTCGCGCAGACTTTTTTTTTTTTTTTTTTTTTTTTTTTTTTTTTTTTTTCCAAAACGAAAATTTATTATTGATAGTTTTCGAACCACAATTGAAAGCATATGCATACAAGAAAAATTTGAATTAAATTTACTTTTTTGTAAGATATAAATGCATTTTTAACTGCGAAATTTTGAATGTTTAAATATTTTAAGTAGAAAAAAAGGTAGTTTAATTCATGTCTATCGACCACAATTTTTTTGTTGTTATTTAAAATTGTTTACAGTTATTTCTATGAATAATTTACTAATTATTACAGAGAAATAAATTAAATTCGTGATATAAATGAGTGAATAATAATATTTTAATTTGTTTCATTAAGGAAATATAACTAAACTGTATTATGAAAAAATATTAAACAAGAAAATATTCCGAAAAAAATAATATATAGACGCTTATTTTAACTAAAAATCCAAAATCCAAGATTTAAAAAAATCATATTAAAATATAAAAATCATATTTCAAATAAACCTGGAAATGTTTCAAGTATTTGCACGGAGAGAAAATTAATAACATATTTGTTCACGTATTTTAATTTATTTCTCTGTAAAAAACAGTAGCAAATGATAGAAAAACTAAATAATTTATATAACAACAAAAAATTTCAATTATATATAAATATGCTTACTTTAAAAAATATATGTATGCATACATTTAAATATGCGAAATTTCGAAGTTAAAAATGCATTTATATCTCACAAAAGAGTAAATTTAATTTATATTTTTCGTAAATTTCAATTATCATGCATATTTTTTGAATTGTGGTTCAAAAATAATCAATGAAAATTTTCGTTCCGAAAAAAGAAATACGAGCGGGGTAGATTCCAGGTTGAAAAAACTCGAATCTAGCACGCTACCGAACAGGCCACGATGGGGAATGCTGTGAGTGGAAATTTATCCTATTATAAACTACAGCATGAAATTTAAGGCTTATTTTCTCAAGACTCCCGGGGTATTGCGCTTTATGGCTGTCACGTATTTATATACTAACTATACTCTATCGATACACAAACGTTCATCAAATTCGGTGACAAAAGCCTCGGACCCTCTCCTTGCAAATAAAATCGAGTGAAACTTTGCTTTTAAGGAAGATTTTAAGATAGGTTTGTCCTCATATTCTCATTGTTTATAAATATCTTTCGACGCTTAATGAAGTTTGACACTATGGTGTTTTATAATGATTTAATTACATTTTCAATAATATGAAAAGCCACTATCTAATATTCGATATTCTAATTCAGCTACTGTTGGGGCGCTAGAAAAATAAATAAATAAATCTCTTATATCATCATTTTAAACATTTTTACGTGTAAGAAAGTAAGTATTCATTTCTGTAATCATTTCAACAAATTAGTTATATTGGCATAGTTTTTTAACAGTTTTCGGCTCAGGTGTCCTACTTCGGACTCGACTGATTTTAACTCCAAATTTACAAACGACACCGACAATATTATTATTATTATTATTATTATTATTATTATTATTATTATTATTATTTTATTTTTTATTTTTTATTTTTTTTTATTTATTTTATTTTATTTTATTTTATTTTATTTTTATTTTTTTTTTTTTGCTTTTAGAATGAAAGTCCAAAGTATATTTTCTAACAAAATCGTCAGTAAATCCCGGTATTAGTCAAATGTTTAACATTACGAACAGAATTTGTCTGTGCCGGAAAAAGTTAATAAATACTCGTTATTTTCATGTATAAAGTATGGGATCATAAAAAAAAGAATAATTGATTTCCAATCATTTTATTTCGATGTTAAGGGTCTCAGAACCCTTGAATCTGGAAAAAAAGAAAGATAAAAGATCATTTCCAACATTTAATATATTAAAATTTATATGATTTTAAACACAACTTTTATTGAGATGAAACCTATAAGTTTGTTCTTTCATTTCATGTATTTAAAAAATTGAAAGATGCAGGATTAGTGTTTATAGGCAAAGTTTCGAACTGTCAGTCATTTGTCGAGCAGAAAATTGGTACAATAGCTAGATAAGATTGCAAAATAAAATTTGCATACAGAATGAATTTTTTATGGCTAATTATATTTCAAACTGTAATCGTTATCCTGAACCTAAAATAAGTTGTATTAAAAGCTTTTTTATGTTTTAAATACAAAATTGTATTTTGCTAATAGAAAATATTGAAAATTGAAACATTATAATCACCTTAAAAACATTTTTTGAGATATTTAGATATATTCTAGAGATATTTTCGCGACATATAGTTTTAGAGATATCCTGTACATTATACCGCAAAAATGTAATTTGGGAAAAAATGATTTCAAAGAATCGGAAATGCCAGACGTTTCAGTTATTGAATGGGCATTGAAACATAACTTCTGTTCTGATAGGAATTTTATGACAACAATTACTTCAAAATGCTCAGAAAAGATAAACGTTTAACATTTAAATAGTTTTTAATTCCTAAAATTCTGAAGCTTTAAGAGTCCTTAGACTTCTTTTAATATTATAATATTTTTTTAAAAATTAGAATATTTTAAACGAGAACGTAGAAATTATATTAAAATGGTATATTGAAAATTTTATTATTATATATACAACAAATTTGAAAAAATCATTATCGATTTTTTTTTCTTTCAGGGGGAAAAAGTATCGTATTACAATGCAGCAGTTAGTAGCTTTAAAACACTAGAAGATATGATAATTAAACTTCAAACGGACTAACTAAGCTTTTTATGCGATGCTATCATTCGAAGTGAAGAAAATTCGAACGCTTTTAATCACTCTCAACGAATGCATTGTTAGTCAATTTCCAAAATAAGTTTTTTGTTTCTTTTTCTTTTTTTTATTTGAATTTGACAATTTATGCACCTACTGTTCTGGCGCACGCACTGATATTTCGAAGTATCTGACATTTAAATCTACAAACCTATCCTTACACTCTAATTATAAGCTCCGTCAACCTAATTGTTACCATTTCATCATTATTAAACCTATCAACTAAAATTTTGGTTGTAAAACTGGTGGGAATTCCTATATCTTTGGGAACTTGAACTCTAAGAAATGTTATTTGAGATATTTGCTATTTCCTCTCTGTGTGTTATTTTTCTAGTTTAAAATTTGTAATTTTTCGTTCTAACGAGACTCAGTACAACAATAATTTCAAACTTTATCGCTTACAGATTGTGTAATTTTTCTATTTAATCATTTCAATAGATAAATCTACATCGATTGTCGCATCTTTGATTGAGCATTAACTCTTTAAATTTCCATCGTAGAATATGTTACATTTTAACAGAATTCACCAACAGGAAAATCTATGAAAATTATTCGTAAGGGACCAGGATAAAATTTATTTTCAGGCAGGAATTTCAGTATTAAACGGCTTTGTTTTTGCAGGTTTAATCTAGTTTTATAATTCTTAGTCTATATGCATATGAACAAGCAGCGTAAAACATTTAAATGTAATAAAAATACATTTCTCGGAAAAAATTTTTACAATTAATTTTAATATGTAAAAGAATTTATACCAATAAAGTTTAATAGGAATAACTTTATACATTTTTTCTGGCATATCAAATACTGTCTATGCGCAAAATATTATCAAATTCGTGAAATAAGTTGTCATTAGCGACAATTTTAAATTTCTAGCTAAATGACGAAGAGGATAAACCATTTATGAATAATACTAAAATTCTGCAAGTATAAAGCTATGACAAGTTTTAAATTTCAGTGTATACAGTTACAAAATTAAATTAGTTTACATTTAAAAAGGCATATTATACCTTTTTAAAAAAAATTCATTTCGTTTTTTAAGTTAATTTTTTGCACATTAAAGGCTTTATTCTCCTTAACAATATCTAAATTTTACAACAATAAAGTTTCTGTAGATCTAGATTTCAAATTTGCTGCTTAACCCCTTCGCGATGGGAGCATTTAACAAAGCGTTTAAAATTTGTCACCGGTTTTTAAAAACAGAAATTTGTGATTTATTGAATCGAGAAAATGCTCCGATTAAATAAGGCAAATTGTACAGTAAAATTTTACTGGTGGGGATAAACAAGGATTCTTAAGCCTTTTTGCGGCACGTATACGTGTCGCTCATCCCCAAGGGGTTAGGTAGTAGTGTTTATACTTTCTACATACTGCACTTAAACGACACAATGATGTCTGTCAAATACAATGCTTGCTAACCATTTATTGGCTACGCTTATCAACGAATTAGTGAAAAAAAAGCTGCTTATACGTGCCCATGACCAATACTGATCATCGCACTGCGAAACAGGAGAAGACCATCATGGCCCCACTAAACCATTCACAAATTGGAATACTGACGTCGTGACGCTGTCACAGAGCACCCACTCAATCATTCAAGAAAATGGTCGGAATATGCTCAATCGAAGGCAAAGGTACCGTTGAAACATCGAATTCTAATTAAGAAGATCCCATAAGCAGTGGTGTAGTCGTAAAAAAACCAAAACAAAGAAAAAAACAGAGGATACACGCTATAAGCAGAGGGTATATACTCCGAGGCAGAAGGCATACCCTAGAATAGATATACTACAGCATTTCTTGAGAAAAATACGGTGTTCCTTAGAAAAAGCCAGAAGATGTACGGCGTATACCCTCTACTACGTCCCTGCTAATAGGAATAGACTGTGAACGGAGACTGTCGAGATTACCTCCACTCCCGGCTGCTATGCCGCTGGCCGGACCTGAGGTTTTTTTATGAACAAGCTATCTCTGCGATTCAAGCTAGCGGACAAAGGTCAGCAAAAGGTACAATAAAATAAGTTAGCTTGGTGATAATTTAATCACCAAGCCCCAACGGATCTACTCACACAAGAGATGCGTAATGCATTCCTAGACAGGGTGAAGTAGTTCGAACTAAATCAAAAATTTATTCTAAAAATCTAATAAGTTATATCCTTTTCACGTTTCCCTTTTTGATTTCAGTGCAGGCGCTTTGATGCCATGGAAATAACTTAATTTATCTAATTATACCGTAATGTATCATCTTTTCAGTTTTATATGCTTCTCAGATGTCTTGAGGACGCTAAGGAAAGAATTTCATTTCGCATTCATTTCATGATTAAGTTATCAAAGCAACATTTTCATTTCGATGGCAGCCTTGTTTGAACTTCAGGTATCACAAATCATTAATTTCATTTTCTCAAACTAATTTTTTTAAAAATTCTCTGTTCAATTCAAAGAACAGACATGGAATAAATTTTAAATGTATTTCATTTCGATTGTTTCTTATTAACACTATTAACGAAATTACTCAAATTTTCCTTTATCAGAATGACAAAAATAAAGGTTGTTTGAAAAATAATAAGTGGAAAATTCACAGTTAGGGTACGAAAAACTCATCGAGAATAACTAAAAATGATTTCAAGTAATAACAAAGATAAAATAGTTTATCAGGAAAATTCATTACGCAAATAGTTATTGATAATCTGAATATGTAAAGTTAATAACTAGAGTGCGACTTCTCCTTTATATGACATAAGCTTGTGCAATATTAGAAGACTATACCACATTTTGGGCCCTTTAATCTATTTTTCAAAACTCCGCCAAATCTATTTCCACATAATGTAGATATTTCCGAATTTTTACTAATACTATTTCCACATGGAAATATCTAATTTCTTGAGAGAAAAGTTCAACAATTTAATAAGACAAATGTTATTGATAACCAAAAATTTATGGATTTTGCATCTATATTTTCAACTTAAAATAGTATCGAATTGCGTTACTTACGAATCCATTTCTTTTCTTACATTTCATTTTCATTTTATTTTTCATATTTTTCTTTATATTTTTCTATTTCATTACATTTCTACATCCGATTCTCTTTTTTACCCATGCTTTTCAACACTGTTCATGACAAACTTGATTTTCATATAAAATTGTGATCTTCTAGATAAATTTTTAATTATTTTACAAAATTATGACATTATGAATCTAAATCGAAAATTTATTCTAAAAATCTATTTTGTTCTATCCTGTTCGTTTTTTTTTTTTACTATTAGGTAGCTTTCATTACAAAAAGTAAAAAGCTACCTATTGCAGCCGTCCGGAGGAAAGCACTTCCAAAAAATTTTGGTATATTTTCACCGATCATGACCCCCAGACCCCAAAACCACCCTCCGTTCAAATGTTGACATATATATATATATATATATATATATAACCATATATATATATATATATATACGAGTATATATATATATATATATGATTTTTGTCATGCGATAACTAACGTATTTATGAACCGATTTGAACGAAACTTGGTATGTAAATAGTACATACAAATATCTCGACCGAGTTCGTTGGCTAGCATCATCCGCCATCTTGTTTCAAAATGGCGGCCATTTAAAATTTTTAAAAAAAATTAAAATTTGGAATTAAATACGAAAAAAGTAAAAATTGAAAAATATTTTTATTTTATGTGTTAGATCTTAAAACACCAATTCCAGAACACTTTTCATTTTGTCTATATTTTAAAAAATGACTGAGTTATAGCACTTTGAATTTTTCTTATGGCTGACATTTTGAAACGATCTGATTTTTGTCATGCTATAACTAACGAATTTATAAACCGATTTGGATGAAACTTGGTATGTACATAATACATACAAATATCTCGACCGAGTTCGTTGGCCAGCACCATCCGCCATCTTGTTTAAAAATGGCGGCCATTTAAAATTTTTTAAAAAATTTAAAATTTAAAATTAAATGCGAAAAAAATAAAAATTGAAAAATATTTTTATTTTATGTGTTAGATCCTAAAACATTGATTCTAGAACACTTTTTACTTTGTCTATATCTTAAAAAAGGATTGAGTTATAGCACTTTGAATTTTTCTTATGGCTGATATTTTGAAACGATCTGATTTTGTCACGTGATAACACTCGTGTTTATAAATCGATTTGGATGTAATTTGGTGTATACATAGTACTTAATAAGGCCTGGACCGAGTTCGTTAACCAGTTTCATCCGCCATCTTGTTTAAAAATTGCGGCCATTTAAATAAAAAAAAAATAAAATTAGGTACAAAAAAAGTGAGAAATTGAAAAAGATTTTTCTTTTATGCATTTGACCTTGATACAAAGATTCCAAAGCACTTTTTGTTTCGTCTGTATCTTAAAAAATATCTGAGTTATAGTACTTTTAATTTCTAGTGTTGCTTACATTTTGAAATGATCTGGTTTTCGTCACGTGATAACACGCGTATTTATACACTGATTTGGATGAAACTTGGTGCGTATATAGAACATACTAATGCCTGGACCGAATTTGTTGGCCAGTTCCAACCGCCGTCTTGTTTCAAAATGGCATAATATTTCTTTTTTTATTTAAATTTTAAAATTAGGTGCAAAAAAGTAAGAAATGGAAAAAGATTTTTCTTTTGTGTTTTGACCTTGATACAAAGATTCCAGAGCATTTTTTGTTTCATCCATATCTTGAAAAATGGCCGAGTTTTAGCACTTTCAATTTCCAGTGAGATTGACATTTTGAAACGGTCTGAAATTTGTCATGCGTTAATACACATATTTATAGACTGATTTCAATATAACTCCGTGTGTTCATGGTATATACTAATGTCTTCACCGAGTTCACGAGCCAACTTTATCCGCTATCTTGTTGCAAAATGGCGGCCATATAAATTTATCAAAAATCTTTTAAATGTATAATGATGTATAAACAAAAAATTAGAAATTGAAAAAAGGTTCTTTCTAAACTATTTATCTTAATAATGAATTCCGGAGTATTTTTTGCTTTGTCTTTACCTTGAAAAACGCTTGGGATATAACAGTTTCAATTTCCAATGTGGGTAACATTTTTTTGAAAGTCAATTTGCCCGCGACAGCACTCGTATGTATTAATCGATTTCGATGTGAGTGTGCAGGTTCACATGAATTAAGATTTCGATCAAGCTCAATGGGTTTTTTTTTTATCCATCATGCTGCTTTAAAATGGATATCGTGGAATTTGGCGACCCTATAAATCGCTTAAAATAAAACCAGGTTGAATAAAAGATGACTAATTTCTAAAAATTCCTATTAATATTCAGTATTGACAAAAACTAGTATTCAATTTTACATAATCGTGTTCCACTATTTGATTTATATAACTGAATTTAAAATAAATAAATAAGTATATGAAAGCTACCTCTTCCTCCCGGCATTGCCGGAAGGACTTTTTTTGATTTCGCTACAGCGCTTTGATATAAAGGAAAAAATTTAATTTATCCAATTATACCATAATTTATCATCTTTCAGTTTTACAGTCTTTTCAGATGTCTTGATGACGCTAAGGAAAGAAAAACTTTTCGCATTCATTCCATGATTAAGTTTTCAAAGCAATATTTCCATTTCGATGGCAATATTCTTTAAACTTCAGATATCATAAATCATTAATTTCCTTTACTCCAACAAAATCTCTTTTAAAATGTCCTTTTCTATTCAAAGAACATACATGGAATAAATATTAAATGTATTTCATTTCGATTTTAACTTATTAACAATATTAACAAAATTACTCAAACTTTTCCTTTATGTGATTAACGAAAACAGATATTTTTTGGAAACTGTTTTGGGAATATTATAAAAGTTGTTTTGGGGTGATTTATAAAAGAAAACAAACAATTTACATAAAAGTAAAAAAAAAAAAAAAAGTACGAAAAAATAGATAAAAGAAAGTTGAAAACATGGGGTATACAGAAATAAATCAGTTTTCTTCTCCCCAAAATCCTCATTAAACTGTCTAATACACTAAGTGCATCTAGCCCACTTTTCTGCCATGTTCGAGAACTTTCTACGATTTCCTAATGCTAGCAGGAGGGGGACTTTCTGTCAGCAAATATTCCCAAGTGTTTCACCAACTTGACTGATCGTTTAATTTGGTGACCTAAATAATTAGCCAAATGTTACGCCAATGCGACTATATCTCTAATATTTCACCTAATTCACAAAAATGACGGTATAAATTTAATCGAAAGTTTAATTACATTTCTACAACCTATTCTCTTCATCACCCGTACTTTCCTACTCTGATCATGAAAAATTTAATTTTTATACGAAATTGTGATCTTCTAGTTAAATTTTAATTATTTTGCAAAATTATGATGGTATGAATCTAAATAGAAAATGTAATCTAAAAATCCAGTCTGTATTATCCTTTTCGTGTTTCCCTTTTTAATTTCAGTGCAGCGCATTGATGCAGTGGAATAAATTTATCTAATTATACCGTAATGTATCATCTTTTCAGTTTTACATGCTTCTCAGATGTCTTCATGATGCTATGGAAAGAAATTCATTTCGCATTCATTTCATGACTAAGTTATCAAAATAACATTTCCGCCACGATAACAGCATTCTTTGATCTTCAGATATCATAAATCATTAATTTCCTTTTCTCAAACTAAAACTTTTCAAAAATTATCTGTTCGATTCAAAGTACAGACATGGAATAAATTTTAAATGTATTTCATTTCGATTATAGCTTATTAACACTATTAAGAAAATTACTGAGACTTTTCCTTTACAAGAATAACCAAAATAAAGAGTGCTGGGAAATTGTTTAGTGAAAAATTCACAGTTAGAGAATGAAAAAATCATCTGTAACAATTAAAAAAGATTTCGAATAATAGCAAAGAAAAAATCGAGTTTATCAGGAAAATGTATTACGTAAATAGTTAATGATAATCTGAATACAGTCGGGTCTCTATATAACGAAATCCATCGTCCCAGTAAAAAATTCGTTATATAGAGAAATTCGATGTATAGAAAATGATGTTAAAAATCGTATTTAATGTGTAAATTTTGAACAAATACTATTTTTGATGTTTTTAATTAAGAATTTGAAGTGTTTAAAAGTAAATATTAACCTACATTTTATTTCTTAATTACTTAAGCAGTTTCAAAAAAGAGAGCAGACATTTGAAAGCTTAATGAAAATCAAATAAGTAAGATTTGCATTAATTTCGGACGAAGAAATCTGTAATTTTTTTGTTGTTTTAATTTTAAAATTGTTACGCTCCCACCCCCCTCCCCCCTCCAAAAAAATGCTCAAATTTCAACAAGAAATGAAAAACTGTAGTTAACATTTTCCTCCATTTGAAGGCCTCTCTTATGTGCCTCTCATTGGTTCCTCTCTTATATGTGTAACAATCTAATTGACTCTGTTTCGAGAAGGATGTTGAAAGGTGTGTGGGAGGGGCAATGAATTCGTTGGATTTAAAGAACAAGGAGAGAAGTGATAAATTAAAAAAAAAACTCAGCACTGAACGATAACTCAAAAATAAGTGATGTAAAATTGATTCCATATGATTTCGAACCCTTTTTAAAACTGAATAAATTAAAACCAATTTATGAAAAAATTAAAACCAATTTATGAAAAAATTCGTTATATGGAGATAGATATTTCGTTATATAGAGACTGTTTTTAATGTAATCATGCGAAAACGGGACCATTCCTACAAAAAATTTGTTATATTGAGGAATTCGATGTATGCAGTTTCGTTTTAGAGAGACTCGGCTGTATGTAAGGTTGATTTTAAGGATGATTGATTGTTTGAAATTTCTTATTCTAAGGTTAATAAATTTCTTCTTCTTAGACTAATATAACTTGTTTTTTTTTCTTTTTGTGATAAATAATCATTTTAACTCTAAATTGTAAAAATTGTAGTATGAAAATTCAGTCTTGATATCTGTTAACGTTTTATCGTTCTATTCCGTCGTACAGATTTAACTCTTCAGTCTTCAATGGCAGATTCCCATTCGGCCCGTTTTTTTAAACACCACTATTTTTTAAAAAGAAAATCTGGATAAATTTCATAGAAATTTTGCAAGGAGGACATTTTAAGGTAATCGTTGTCTAAACCTACTACGATTCTTTTTTCTTTGATAGTACTGGCTTTCAGAAAATGGATCACTGAAAACACTGCAATAAATTTTCAAGAGTGTTTTTATTTTTATTTATTTTATTTTTTTTTATTTAGTAAAAAAAATATATCACAGATAAGATCGGGCCTCTCTGTTAAGGGAACTAATACAGATATTGGTATCTAACTATAAAATTGTTATAATCAAGGGAAAAGCGTTAGATTCTGAACTACACAGTAAAAAAATGTAAATGTACGGTACTTTACCGTGAATTATCTAGTAAATTTATGGAATACACTTTTTTTTTTTACATAAACGTTTAACTTCCGTAATTTTTGTGTTTTACGGGCAAAAACCGTTGATGTAATGGCCAAGTCCGTTGTTATATGGCGCTCCGTTTTTTACGGACATTGTTTAGAATCTCTGCTTCAGCTTTATTACAGTGCAACAAAATACATGAAAAAGTGATCGCTGTAAAAATTGCTGTATCACTCTGTATCGAATTGACTTTTACCTATAAAATTGAAACGTATAATTTAAAAGGATTTAATTTATCAATTAATTTTTTTTTTCATTTAAAAAATATATAATGTTTTTTAATTTTTTTAAAGGTAATACAATTTTTACGAATGAATAATTCTTGCATCTTTCGTGCGCACTATTTTTCACATTTGAATGGCTAAAACAAACCAAGGTTTTTTTACAGTGTAGAGATATAATGTGTTTTCAAAATGACCTACAATGAAAAAAAAACATATAGATCCAGAGAAAAATTATTTCTTGGAAAAATTCGAAATATCGAGATTTTTTTAATACAAAAGTAGTCGTGAATTCTAAACTTTAAATTTGAGGAACATAATAATAGGTCATGTTGTGCCTATATATGTTTAATACATTCAGTGAAAATTTTGTGAAATTCTAGGCAATCATTTTTGAGAAATCGCGCGAGCAACGATGAAAATCAATGTTTTAAGAAAATTGAATTTAAAGTTTAAACCACCCATTGACCATATAGGAAAAGCTCAAAATATTTTAGGCATAACTCCTCTTCTAATGCGAATTTTTGTACGCGGTTTATTTTTAAATGTTTCTAAAGATTATATTTAATTATAAGCTACTTTTTGAAAAACCTACTTTTGGATTCTTTAAAGTGAAAAAGATTCTTTCCGCTTAAGCCTATTTTACTGTCGATGGTTTTTAAAAATGTAGGATAGATTAGATGGTACAGATAATGAAACTGGCCAGTCAGTTGGCACATCAGCAAATGGGTGTTGCTAAATCATCGCAAAACTTACTGCAATGTGACATTAGTAATCGTGTAGGCATTCATTTCTTATTCAGAACTGCCAAGTCTCCCGCTTTTAGGATACTGGTACAGTAGACTCCCTCAAATCCGCACAGCTTGGGACCAGAGGTTTTGCGGATTTTAGAATTTTGCGGATTCCTGGTCATTGCTTTGTTTACATTTTTAAAAAAATAATTTGAATGTAATTAATAATGAAATCAAAAGTATAAAGAATGCATACAATATACTAAAATATTAAAAAAAAGTAGTAAACTAAAATAATAAAAATTTAGATATTTTTTAAATGATTAAAATACTAAAAGGAAAGGTAAAGTTAATAATCAATAATGTACAATTAAATATTCATTATAAAAGTGGAAATGTGTTTTTCCTAAATTATTCAATGAAAATTACTAATTCACATCAGGATCATGAAATAATGAAACTTTATTTCAGGTTTAGCCTGACTTAATAACTAAAAAAGTTTGATTAATACATAAATATATTTGGTAAGATTGTGATTACCAATGATATTAGCAATATCTTTATTTTATCAGAAATAAATTATTCTTTCTTCACGAAAAGACACGAATTCAATAACCTTAACAAAAATTATAAATTAAAAAATGTATGAAATTGATATAAAACTGAAAAAATCAATTTTTGCACCTACATCTGAACTAAATGTTTCATTGTTTACGTAAAATATGTGCGGCTTTTAGAGAGTTGTGGATTTTAGGAATGCGGATTTGAGGGAGTCTATTGTATTTTAAAACAGATAATGTTTTAGTATTTAATTTGAACACTTGGGAGAATTTAAAGAACACCATTTTCTGTAAAATAATAGTGGTCTGGGAAAAAGCTGAAGACTTTGCAAATCTGCTTATTGCATTGCGCTGTTTGGTATTGCTATAGAAACATCGTTCACTGGTGATCCAGCTAAGAGATATTTTCGTTAACTCCACCATTTAATCCAGCATATACAATATGCATATCAAATCTCCTGGGCAGAAACCTGTAAAAATCAGACACTGTTTTTCGGGAGCAAATTCATATACATTTAATGTTTTAATGCCCTTAATGCTAATCTAGGAATCAAGCGATTTGAACGAGAATACAATTTTCGTCGAGCATGCGCTTGTCTTTGACAATTCGACCAATCATTTCTTGTTTTTACAACACTAAAAAGAATGGAAGTACCAAATAATGGGTCCTTATTTCATCGTCTGAAGTACAAAATACTGTATATTAATCACTACTATTAATATTATAGCATGAATAGAATAGAATAGAATATTAAAACACTGTTACCAGTAATAAATAAGCAAAACATTTTATCTAGTATTTTTCTAATTTATGTTTTAGTGATAATAATAATAAAAAAAATTAATCATGCTCAAATTTGCTCTTTACGGCAGCAAATTCAATTATATAATTCAAATGTTACTGATTTAAATACGTTCGATTTTAACTATGCTTTTAATGTAACGAAAAATGACGCATAAAAATTAGTAAGCATTTAATATGTAAGAATTAAATTTTGCAGTCTCATTTTTTATTAAATTCTTGATATGCTAAAATTATACAAAATGATACACACTGTTGCATTCTCGGTGAGAATAACCGTGACATACATACCGGGATCTAACACATTTATTTGTGATTAGAATATGTATAGAATTTAATAATAAATACAATATTCAATTTCAGGTCTTTTTGTTACTAACTTACAAATATTTCATTCTTTTAATGTAAAAGTTATTTCATTTTATATTCGAAATCCTTTTAATTTAATATGTATGTACTAATTGTTGTACTATTAAACAAGCAAATATTGTTAATGAGTTTAAGCGTTTTGCGATTATAGAAAATAATTTTCCCAAAATCGCCAAATTGTATTTTTTTTTTTTTTTTTTGAAACACATTAAGTTACTTAGAGAATTCCTATTAAAAAGCCTTTTCTTTTAACTTCAGTACGGGATAATTATTTGAAACAGACATTTTTTAAATAACGAAAGATTTTGTATTAATATATTTTTTATTCAAATAAAATTTAACAAACATAACATTACATAAAAAAAACAAAATCTGTTTAGTATAATTTCTAAATAAGAAAGTTAAATACTTAAAATATATAAATATCTAAGTTAAAATTTTCGTTTGGAATTACGAACTGTGAAGTCATTCTTATAAATTCAGATTTTTATAATAAAATTTGAATGTCTTAACATAAATATATTTCACATGAATAGCTTTTTAAAGAAATGACATATGTTTCAAAAACGGAAACAAAATTGATGAGCCCGCACCTGACTCTATTATAATATCAGTACTACACTCCCTCCATCCCCTTGGCTACAAGAAAATCGTTTTCAGGCGCCACTGTTACCCGATGAATTGTTTAAGAAAGGACAGTTTCAAAAGAATATAGCATAATCAATGTCTTTTTCTTTCTTTCTTTCTTTTTTCAAAAAACATAAACAGGGTATAGATTTTGAATACTATATTTTTTCAAAAATGAAAATGGATTTCTGTAGAAAATAATAGAATAAAATAAACAAATTTTACCTTAAAGTGTAAATTAAAATCTTTTAAATGATTAAATGATAATAAGCATTTAAAAAACTTTATAAATACACATACACGTTTATTTAGTAATTTATTTATTTTAAAAAATCAGTTTAAAAAATTTTATACAATTTTTTTTTTCGGTGACGTGTCCGTTTACTTATGGTTATGATAAATTCTTATGTTCGGAAGAGTGTGACATCATTAAAATGCACTTTTTTTTTTTTAATTAGCCGTAATGTAACAGAATACTTTGAATTGACCCTGTAATTGGACTATTTATCTAACTTTCATGAAATTTGAAATGATTAGACATAAACAAATAATAATTATATATTTTAAATTTCAAACAATTCGGTTAGGTAATTTTTGCTCTGTTTATACACGGATAGACGGGCGGACTGTATGGCAACTATTGGTGTTACATATTTACAGAATTAAAAACACTCCTAAAAAAATGAAGATAAGATGCTTTGAAAAAGTGGGTTTAAAAAAATATTTAGGAAAACAAGTTGGAAATTGCACTTGAAGTATATCAAATGAGGTGCGTTCGTACGATAACGAAGTTTTAAAAATATCACTCCCATCTATCAATTTGATAAAATTGTAAATAGTTAATTACAATTAAAATGCGCACCAAACAATGTTCTCCCTATATCATTATGTAATGGAATACTTTTGTGTGGCCTTGTAAATCAATAACAAATGTTCTTTGCACCACAGTTTATGCTAAATGTATATTATAATACGTACTTTATAGATGCACAGAAATTTTATTATGTTCGAATGAGTGTAACACCATTAAAATGCACTTGAAACATTTTTCACAATTGACCAACAAACGATTAAAATGCATTTGAAACTTTTTTCCCCAATTGAACGTAATGTAATGGAATACTTTTGATTGTCCCTGTAATTGATCTATGCATCCGATTTTCATAAAATTTGAAATGACTCGACAAAGTTATGTAATAATTATATATTTTAAATTTCAAACGATTTGGTTGGGTAGTTTTTGCGTTATTATATGAGGACGGACGGACAGACGGACAGACTGAACGACAACTATAGGTACTACGTATTTACATAAATACGATCGCACCGGAAAATGCTCCTAAAAAAAAGAAGATAAGATGCTTTCAGAAAAAGTGCGAACAAAAAAAACTTTAGGAAAAAATGAAGGTCGATGAGGATGAGTGCATTGGATGTCTGGAATTGTACCAGGAGAAAACATCGACAGGCGACTGGATTTCATGTACACTGTAAAAAAAATCTGTAAAGTTATAAAATTTTTCTAGGAAACTTGGATTCCTAGAGCTTTTTATGTAACGACAACCACAGAAATTTATGTAACAGATACAGATTTGCACAGAAAATCAAAAAATATATAAGGTTATAAGAATTTTTAAGGAAATTTTTAAGGGAATTTTTAAGGGATTCCAAGAACTTTTCATGTAACTGCAACCCAGGTTATAAATAAAATTTTAGTAACATAACTGTAATTTTAGTGGACGCGTTTGTAAAGTTACAGATTTCTGTAATTAAAAAAAAAAAAAAAACTTTTGTAGGTTTCATTTTTTTTTTTTTTTTTTTTTTTTTTTTTTTTTTTTTTTGTACAGTGTACAGATAAAATGTTAGTAACCATACAGATTTCGGAAACATTACATTAGAGAATTTTTTTTTTTTTTTTTTTATCGTGTATTAGTTGCGGCGAGAGATTGTAAAAAAGCTGCAAGCTGCATGGTTTAAAACAAAAAGTGCATCAATTGTGGACGACGATAACTTCTATTAGTGAATTAAAAATATCAAAACTGTTGAAATGAAAATGAATCAATTTCAAGTTAAACGTACCTTTAAGTAGATTAAAGTTATTTTGTAATCTTAGCAAGGTTTGATTTTTCGATAATCTTCTTCTTAAATTAAAATTCTTTAATTTTTGTTAAAATTTTTCCTTTTTTTTATTTTTTAAACATTTGGTTGTAATGCTCACGATTAATACAAGGATATTTATTCACAAAAATATTTGAATAATGTGATTTACGTGTAATTATTATTGTTAACAATTTAATTGTAATTATTATTAACAATAATAATATATATTATTACCAACGCTGTAAGGAGAGATTGCGCAAAACAGTATTTGTTTTTAGTTTTATTACTGCTGTTATATTAAATATAACATAGCTACAAAATAACAATGAAAATGCATAAAAGATAAAAGAAATCAAAGTTCATAATGGATAGTTTACAAAAAATTAATATTTAAATTCATTATTATTTTTATTTTGAAATGTGCGCAGACTTTTCTAGCTTTGCCTTATATAATTATTGTCAAATCGCCATGTTACCCAGTGTATCCACTTTCAACGGGAGCCAAAAGCTAATTTCTAAACCATTAGTCATAGACATATAGTTCCAGTTGCAAAAATATTTTTAAAAAGGTAAAGAAATATTTTATAAACGATTTAGGTAAAAAAAAAAAAAAATACGAGAATTTTGAAAGAGAATTTTGGAACATACGTCTTAAATAATTTGAACCAATCTAGAAGTTAATTAATTGGTATTAACACAACCGTAAAATTTATACTGTGGTAGTCCCTTCATACAAATCGTTTAAAAATACATGTTTACTTTTTTTAAAACATTTTTGTAATTGGAACTATATGTCTCTGACAAGTAGTTTAGGAATTAGCCATTAGACAGCGTTGGAAAGGGACGACCTTTATTATACTTTAAGCACTTAGTGTATGTTTCCTTCTTAGCTTAGTTCAATCCTTCCGTTTTCAGTTACAAAAATGTGGTTTAAGTCATGAAATTTAAAGTTTCATAACTCGGTCAATTTTAATGCTAGATGAATGAGACCTTTTTTATATTGCTTGTTAGGGTGATGGAAAATGTTTATTAAATATCACTTATAGGACTGTATAAAAATATAATTTTCGTAATTTTTCAATAAATTTCATTTTAGCTAATGTTTATTGGACACAAAACAACGCAACCTTCTTATATCAAAGTTTAACTATATCATTTTATTTCCTTCGTGAAACGGAAAATTTATAATCTTAACTGGATTTAAAGACTTGCCGAAGACTTTTTCAGAATTTTAAATGGAGATTAGTGCTCTGCCACATTCAGAAGATTTAAGTAAAAAAAATAAAAAATTAAGAGCAGCCTTGCTTTGTTCCAGTTTAAAAATCGAAGACGTGAGATAAATACCGAATCTAGTAACAACTCAAACAGCAAAAGTTTTTTTTTTCTTTTTTTTCCGAAAAAAAAAATACTGCAAAAAGTAAACTTAAAAATCCTTTAGTAACTTTTGTACTACTGTGGACTGTACAATCTACACTGTAAAAAAAAGGTCGATCTACTAAAAAAATTTTAGTGATCCTTAGAATTACAAAAATTTTTTTTTGTAATCTTACTCTGTTACATGGAATCTGTAAGAATTACTAGAAAAAACTAGCAACGAATAGAATTGATAGTTTTATATTTTTAATAGCTATTATTAAAACTCACTTGGTGTGGCCGTGATAGCATAATGGTCATAGCACCGAACTCCAGGCTGAAAGGTCCTGGGTTCGATGCTGGACGCCACCAAATATGCACCGAATGTATACAATGTAAGTACTCGTTAAATAAAGGTATAATGAAAATCCTGTCGTAGCAGGTAGAAATGTTTGGTGCGGCCATCTATTGCTGCTTTGCCGAAAATCTTCCGCTTCAGAAGTCTGTCCCCCCTGGATACAGCTCGAAGGAAGCTCCTGCCCTTCGGGCACACGTAACGGTTACTAAAAATAATTTTGGAGATATTACTAAAATTTGCTTGGTGGATCATACTAAAAAGTTTTAAGTTTGTTATACAAAAAATTCTTTTGTTAAGTTTACAAAAGAAATGTTTGTTTCACTTGCAAAAAAAAAGTTTGTAATAGTTACTAAAAAATTCTGTGGAACACAAATTTACTAAAAAATTTTTAATAATCTCTTGATTTTTTTTTTTTTTTAACACTGTAAATGCATGACATAATCTAATCTACATGATTTCAGAATATGTATAAACATGATTTGTTTAAACATTTAAACTACAAGAATTTTACTTCTATCAGTGTATACGAAAATTCAAAATGTTAACGAAAATTACGCGTACTATACAGAGTGTCCATAAAAGTTTATCCCGAGTATACATTTCAATAGTATGAACTGTAAACGTTGTTAAGTTCTGATTTCAAGATAACAACTAAAGATTGGCTCAAACAGTTTTAGATAAGCGAGTTTTGTTTTGTTATTGACTCGCTTTCAGTGCCACATATACGCAAAATTGTTTCGCCAGGCCCTGATTACCGAATAGGCACGAGAAGCAGGTGCCTTCCTTAGAAAATTTTGACGAGGCCTAAAATTGAGAAAACAGGGGGTCCCAAATTTTACGTTGAGTTAATTCCATTTTAAGATGTTTATATCTTTTTAAATTATCAATCTTACAATATGTATTACGAGGTGTTTCATAAAAATAGCTTTCACAACAAATTATTTTTTCATGTAATAGATCAAATTCAACCACCTGATCACAATTACACAGTTTGTTCGTTATTTTAGAAGTATATTTATTTTATATACCACGTTTAACACTGAATTTGGCTTGTATGACCAACATAAAATACTAATAATTTGCTACAAAAATTGAGAGAAGTATTTCAAAATATTGATATTTTATGTTGTGCATACACTTTGAAATCAAATTTTTAATTAAACGTACATTTTCATACTAATACTACGCAAAATACTTTTTGAATGTTTTTCTCGATTCTATCCCATTCTTGTATAAGGGGAACATAAAAAAAATACATATGAATTGAACTGAGCCACTCTTTGGAATAATATTCGTAAGCATTCGTGAATTTCCGGATATGTTGAATTTAGAAAAATCTTCTCGAATGAAGGGGGTCCTGAAATGACACTGTGCTTCCCATAGCTTCAGAGGTTTATCTGGCCCTGGGTTTTGCCTTAACGTAAAACGTTATTGCTGGGCTGAGGACACTTTGGAGTTTTATAAAAGACCGTGATTACTGTATCGCCTCTACCTAATAATTTGTCAGAATTGAGATACAAAACTGAAGAAGCTATTCCTTCTATCCCTTCAGTCTTGTTAACTCCTTGAGGAGCGGTGGATTATGTTATATCCCACCTACGATTAATAAATTTCTCATCAGAAAAAAATTTATTAAATTTTTCTTTTCTAACTTTGGCGAGAAAAGTTTTGATATTGCTTTTCCTTAATTTAATATTAATTTTTTTCCAAATTTCAGGTGGGAGTTCAGAACTACACAAATGCAATTGCTTGCCCTCAAAGGGTTAACTGAAATTTGGGAAGAATTGGACTCTAGGTAGGTTGCGAGTTGTATAGCTAAAGGTGCACATATCGAACATTTGTAAGAAAAGCTACGTTAGTTTACCTTAACCCTTTGGGGACGAGTGACCACATAGGTGCCGCTAAAAAGCTTAAGAATCCTTGTTTATCCCCACCAGTAAAATTTTACTACAGAATGTGCCTTATTGAATCGGAGCATTTTCTTTTTTTAATAAGACACATTTCTAATTTTAAAAACCGGTGACAAAACATTAAAAATTTCGTAATAGGCTCCCGTCGCGAAGGGTTAAATTTGATTTATGATTTGCTATAAGAATTCTGAATCAAACTCTTATATCTATCGAAACTGGGATATTCCTTTATGGACACCGTGTATTAAAGGAAAATGAGCAAATTATTGCACAATTCGAACGAAAAAAGTTTATGATAAACAATATTTTTTTACGTAAGAAAACACCCGATTTTTACATTGACCCCACCAGTGGTCCAGAGGTTCTGATCTCCAAACTGGTAGACGGTACGTGCAGGGTTCGAACCCAATCGCGACCGTCGGTCTAATCGTTCGAAGTTTTCCTTGGTTTTCTTGCGTAAATACGGATTAGGTTCCCTTAGAAAGACCCCGACGGAGGGCACTCATCCCATCAGGGCTTATATCCCTAGAGTAAATAATTGGCCGGCATAAATACAAACAAACCGATTTCCACATTATGTATATGTAAACAAACTGTAGAATAAAAGTTGAGGAAGTAGATTTTTTTTAATTGCACAGCAAAATCGTTTGTTGGCAGAATATCACAAAATGCGAAAATCGCAGTCATTACATTTCTTGATAAATGTTATATAATGCAATTTATTTTTTATATTCTGATAAAATATACTTTCAGAAGTATTTTCAAGAGATATTGCATTTCTAATGACATACAAAAGCAAATAAAAGACTGTACATTTCTGATTGACATTTTCCTGGCATGTGATACTGTGATGTTAGCAAAGTAAAGGCTCTTTTACTATATTGTACAAATATCTTTTTCTATTTTTTTATAATTTCAAATTAATATTTATATTTTATAAAATATATGAAGAAGGTAACAGATTCTTCATTTTACAAATAATTTTCCATTGTTAAAATATGATTGTCACTGAAAATAAATGTCATTTTCCTGACCTGCTTATTTTAGTTCTTTATCAGGCATAAATATGGCACTGCAGAGTAATTTTTCTTATTTTGGACATAGTTCAAGTCCGCAGTATTAAAATCATAGTTGTCAGCAAAACCATTTAGATATTTCTTTGAAAATAATGTGTTTAAAAACTTTGTAAAAATTGAGTAAACTTTTATTATGTTTTTTCCTGGCTTACATAAATTAAGAAATAAAATTGAACATTGCATTGAGTTTGAGCTACTATATCGAAAACTTGTTTCTTTGAACAAAATTAAAATGTTAGACCTGAAAAAATAAAAAAAAAAATGTATAAAATGTTTTAGAATGAAATTTTCATTATTCTTCTATAGATATGCTAAGAAATAACATATAATTACACAAAGGTTAACTTATTGTATAAACTTTTCAAAATTTAACAATTTTATATAAAAAATCCTTTATTCTCAAATACAAAAGAAATTTACCTTTTGAAATTTTGCATTATTTAAATGGATAATTTTAAAATTTCAGATAATCAAAATTTCACATTTTGTTGTATTTACCCTAGTACTGATAATGATTTCCTATGTTAAATATTTCTTAATATATCATAAAAAATCTAGTTCTTTCTTAAATCTAAGCGACCTTTGTTTTATTTTTTTTTTAACTTTTTCTAAATATCTTACGCTTTTACTAAATGAAAGTGAAAAAAACTATTTATACCTTAGAATTAGGCACATAACTTTTTTTCAAAAAACTTCCTTATAAATCACAGTTGAATTGTCTCTATTATCCCTTTTCTGAAGCGTAAAATTTATTACTTTCAACTGGATTTAAAGACTTACCAGCGACATTAACTTCAAAATTCCAGTTTAAAGTTAATGTCTTATAAAAAGTTTAGAGAAGCATCAGACTTTTTTTCAATATTTAAAATCAATTCGCGAGATAAACAAAAGATGTAATATCTCGCGATTTCTTTATTATTATTTTTTTTTCATAAATAGTTTGTAAACTATTTACTACAAACTACTTTTGTTTGTAAAAACAGCATACTTTTTATCTGTTTTGATTATGTACCTTTTCTTATTTGATGTATAATTTAATAGAAGTTGATACTCATTTATTTATACAGGGTGTCCGAAAAGTCTGGAAACGGTCGAATAACTCGAGAAATACATAAGAGATTGAAAAGCGAAAATATTCGTGTTAAATATTTTTAAATAAGCTACACAGTGATACCAAATTTGACCTTTGCAACCGACCCCCTTGGGGTCAGAGAGGGTCCAACATTGAAATATTAAATTATAACCCCCATTTTTTATTGCAGATTCGGATTCTACGGACAAAAATACGTAACTTTTGTATTTGATGTTTATTTCGAATCCTCGTTTATGACGGTGTAATTGAGCATATTAAATCGATACATATTTCGCTTTTCCCATCCAGGTTTTGCCTGATTGGCCAGAATTTTTGACGTCAAATTCCTCGTCTTTTGCAGGAATAGCGTTTCTTGAAAATCACCCGTGGCGATTATTTCGATAATGCTACGCTGTTAAAAATTTGATCCATTTGCTGTAGCGTCACGCCACAGCTTTTATAGAATATCTCTTTTATGACCAATGAGAATGCTCTATAACACAGTAAAGTAACCGTTTTCTATAAAAGCGGTGGAGTGACGCTGTAGCAAATGAGTTAAATTTTTTACAGTGTCTAGGGATTTTTTAATTTTTTCTCTACAAAAATTCATTGAAATATATTAATTTAGTTTTCTATTTGGATTTTTATTTTATCCAGTAAATAATTTCTAAATACGTCTGATGTGCGTGTATGTTTTTTTTTTATATTTGCTGTAGCGTCACTCCACCGCTTTTATAGAAAACGGTTACTTTACTGTGTTATAGAGCATTCTCATTGGTCATAAAAGAGATATTCTATAAAAGCTGTGGATTGACGCTACAGCAAATGGATCAAATTTTTAACAGCGTCGCATTATCGAAATAATCGCCACGGGTAATTTTCAAGAAACGCTATTCCTGCAAAAGACGAGGAATTTGACGTCAAAAATTCTGGCCAATCAGGCAAAACCTGGTTGGGAAAAGCGAAATATGTATCGATTTAATATGCTCAATTACACCGTCATAAACGAGGATTCGAAATAAACATCAAATACAAAAGTTACGCATTTTTGTCCGTAGAATCTGAATCTGCAATAACAAATGGGGGTTATAATTTAAGATTTCAAAATTGGACCCCCTCTGACCCCCAAGGTGTCGGTTGTGAAGGTCAAACTTGGTATCACTGAGTAGTTTATTTAAAAATATTTAACACGTATATTTTCGTCTTTCAATCTCATATGTATTTATTGAGTTATTCGACCGTTTCCAGACGTTTCGGACACCCTGTATATGAATGTATGTTAATAATTAATGTGCGTAATATACATATTTTTTAATAACTTGTTTTTCAAAGTGAATGTAAAGTAAGTGAAATATATCCCAGTAAAGGACCCCATACCAATATCTCATTTCCAATTTTGATCAATTATTACAAGGTTATATATCATTGCCACAGCAACATACGTAATTGATTGAATTTGCCATTTATTTCTCGTCACTTCAGTTGTTTAAAGGTTGCATAGCTTTTGACATGTACAGTATATTCCTACCACTAAAATTTATTAGAAAATTGTAGTTAAAACAATCGCCGACATCTGACGATTTACAACAATGAAACAAATAAAAAAATTCTATTAAATTTTAGTGATGAGAAAAATTTGTATAAGTTGGCAGTTTACACAAACATTAACTTACTCTATAAGCTCATCAAAATTTAACAAATTTACATCGAATATCCTTTATTCTCTAATAGAAAAAAATTTACCTTTAGAAATTCTGTATTGTTTTCAATTGATAATTTCAATATTTCAGGTAATCAAAATTTCACATTTTGTTACATTCACCCTGTTATTGATCACCCTGACAGTGAAATTCTACGTTAAATGTTTTTAATATATCATAAAAATTTAGTTCTTTCTTAAATCAAAGAAACTTCTATTTTATAAAAAAAATCTCTTTTTTATTACTTTACGCTTTTACTAAATTAAAGTGAAAAAAAATATTTATACCTTAGAATTTGGCACATAACTTTTTTTTTTCAAAAAACTTCCTTTAAACCAGAGTTGAAGTGTCTCTATTATTCCTTTTATGAAGCGTAAAATTTATTACGCCTTCAACTGGATTTAAAGACTTACCAACGACTTTTTCGAAATTTCAGTTTAAAGTTAATGTCCTTCCATATTGAGAATCTGCAAATAAAAAGTTTAAGAGTAGCATCAGACTTTTCTTCTATCTTTAAAATCAATGACGCGGGATAGACAAAAAGAACAGGCAATATCTCGGGATCCTCTCTTTTTTATTATTATTTCATGAATAGTTTATGAACTGTTAATTTCAGAGCATACATTTTTAGCTGTTTTGATTATATATATTTATTTCTGATTTAATGTGTAATTAAGAAAATTTATGTTCATGTATTTATATATGAATGTATGTGAATAATTAATCTGATTAATAGTCTAATATATATATAGCCAGCAACGTTAAAAATGACTGCCCAATTCTAGAATCGACCAGCCAATTCGCGAAGTGGCCAGATGCAATTGGCCAATTCGCGAACTGGCCAGATGCGATTGGCCAATTCGCGAAGTATATATAAGCACTCGGCTTAATCCTTTCTAACATAGTTAAAAGTGTCTATGAATTCAAATAGTCTAGACGTCAGCCTGTCCGTGATCTATTTCAAGTAAAGTTTCCGGTTAACTTGTAATTGTCATTGTATTTGGTTTATCAATTAATTTCGATATTGAAAGGGAATTGTGTACTATTTTTGGTTAATTTATTTGGGTACACAAAAATATTTCGTTTCAATATTATCAATGGGAATCTTTTTTATTGTACATTTTAATGTTACATTAGCTTAATTACAAAAAATTACCTATTATTAGGGGAGAGTGGGGATACTTGAGCCACCCCTATTATATCTACAGTTGGTTAATTTTTCTTTCTAAAACTGCCAATATGATAACATATTTATAGTTCTGAACATGTAAAAAAGAAATCACACATCTTGGTACCATTTTGAAAATATAGTGATTAATAGTTGTCTTTTCCCTATCTGAAGTAAATATTTGGATGCATGGCTTTTTTGTTTTTTTGTAATCAAAGTTTTGTTTAAAGTTGCAACTATATACATACATTCAATAAGCATAATTTCAATTATATTTTGAGTCTAAAATAGTTCTAATAGCTGTAGGCTTTATTTAGTAAAACTCTGGGAAACAAAAATAGTGATAGTGGGGTTACTTGAGCCAATGAGAGTGGGGATACTTGAGCCATGTCTCAACCATCCCCATTAGAAATTAAACATGGGTGAAACAAAGAAAAAATAAAATTCCATCCTTATATTCACTAATAGATATTTTTCTGGATAAAAGGGAGACTAATTTTTCATTTTATTTTTTTTTCTTAAAAAAATAACGACCTAAAAATGTTTAAAAATGTATATTTTTTAAATGAAAATATCTATTTTATTTTTCATTTTGACTAACAAAATAGCCTGTCTAGATAAATGTAAACATAGTTTTCAATTTAGTTTTCATTAAATTAAAATAACTTTTTAAAACGGTTTTACAGGCTATAATCTCTATTACTTTAACTAGTTAGGTCCAACATATTAAAATATTTATTTTTTAATATAACATATTAAGATTAATATTTTATATTGAAATCGTAACCTCTGTTGCTGTAATTTTTTTTTAACTAAGAAAATTGAAGAAAAATTGGTAAAAAGAGCGCACAAAAAACAAGAAAAGCAACAAAAATCCCAGTTCAAACTTACCTGCATGGAGCCAAAGAGGAAGACAAAATCTTTTCCTGTGAAATCAAAAAAGTGTTTGAAATAGTAGAATGATACATCTGGCTTAAATTCCGACAGCTACTAAATTAAAAGCATGAGTTCGACAATATCATTAGAGGAAAATTCTGTCAATGATGGTGATGATGTGAAAAGAAAACCTTCTATTGATGGTTGGTCACTAATAAAATATGCCAGAAAGAAAACTGTAAAAATATTTGTTGGATAAGTGCTTAATATTTTGAAAATGAAATTTGCCCGAAGGATTGCAGATTCCAAATTTAAATGGCTCTGAACTGAGGTTGTTTTACCGTCGTAATAACTCAAGTTGAAATTATCCTCCGACAACCAGTTTTAAGAACAAAAAATAATCGTATTACTAGCTTTGTTTTCTCAATTGGTTTTGAAGGACTTTACGTTTCATAATTTATCATTCTGTGAAATGTTTGTGCAAAAATAAAGCGAAAAAAATTACTTTTGTAGGTATTTTTCCTTAGTGGCTCAAGTATCCCTTCACTATGGCTCATGTATCCCCGCCATGGGGATACTTGAGCCACGATGTAAAACAAAAAATAAACATTATTATACATAGAAAATAGTTCAAAATTAATTGAAAGTGGTTTATAGTTGAAGAAAAAATATCAAATTTTCATTTTCAATATTTTATTTTGTTCTAAAAAAATAAAAAAAATTTAAAAAAATTAAAATTCAAAAAATGGCTCAAGTATCCCCATCTTCCCCTACATTAACTTAATTACAAAAAATTACCTATTATTACATTAGCTTAATTACTACATTAGCTTAATTACCTATGCATCATAGTTCGAATGTTGGCCAAGGCTTCCCGGGCACTTCGTGAATTGGCCGGCCAAAACCCGAAATACGCTATTCATTTCATGCATTTCGGGTTTTGGCCAGGAAGCTTGGTCAGTTCGGGTATTGGCCAGGCTCCGGGTATTGGCTGCAACATGTATATATATATATATTTAATGATGCATTTTTCAAAGTAAATGTAAAGTATATACCAATAAAAGACCACATACCAATAACTGATTTCTTGTTTTGACCAATTAAAGCAAGTTTATACATACGTGATTGATTGTAACTTTAATTTATTTCCCATCACTTCAGTTATTTGAAAGCTGCATAGCTGCCAACACGTACGGTTTTTCTTACCACTAAAATTTAATAGAAAAGTTTACTTAAAACTTACGCCTATATCTGATGATTATTAAGGATGAAACAAGACAAAGAAATTTATTAAATTTTAGTGGTGAGAAAAAACCATATAAATTGGCAGCTTACACAAAGATTAACTTATTCTGCAAGTTAATTAAAATTTAACAATTTTACATCAAGAATCCTTTATTATCTAATATAAAACAAATTTATCTCTAAAATTTTGTATTATTTACAATGGATAATTTCAATATCTCAGGTAATCAAAATTTCAAATTTTGTTATATTCACACTGCTACTGATTACCCTGACAGTGAACTTCTACATTAAATATTTTTAATATATCATAGAAATCTAGTTCTTTCTTAAATATAAGCTATCTTTATTTTTTATAAATATCTTTATATTGTGATTATTTTACGCTTTTATTAAATTAAAGTGAAAAAAACTATTTATACCTCACATAACATTTTTTCAAAAAACTTCTTTAAATCAGAGTTGAAGTGTCTCTTTACTATCCCTTTTCTGAAGCGTAAAATTTATTACCTTCAACTGGATTTAAAGACTTACCGGCGACTTCTTCGGAATTTCAGTTTGAAGTTAATGCCCTTCCATATTGAGAATCTGTAAATAAAACATTTAAAAGTAGCGTTTTTTTCGGGATTTTCTCTTTTTTTATTATTATTTCATGAATAGTTTATAATCTATTAATTTCACAGCATACATTTTAACAGCATACAGTGTTAGCTGCTTTGATTATATACATTTACTTCTGATTTGATGTGTAATTTAAGGAAATTGATGTTCATGTATTTATATATGAATGTATGTGAATAATTAATCTGTATAATATATACAGTGAAACCTCCAAATAAAGGACACTCCGAATAAGGGACACCTCTATTTAAGGGACAAAAGTTCCGGCCCCATAGCAGTCCCTTATTTGGAAATTTCACTGTAATAAAAATTCCGAATAAGGGACACCTCTATAGGTCCCATAGGTGTCCCTTATTCGGAGGTTTCACTGTATATATACATTTAATGATGTATTTTTCAAAGTATCTGTAAAATATATACCAGTAAAGGACCACATACCAATAATTGATTTCTTGTTTTGACCAATTAAAACAAGTTTATACATACGTGATTGATTGTAACTGTCATTTATTTCCCATCACTTCAGTTATTTGAAAACTGCATAGCTGCCAACACGTACGGTTTTTTCTTACCACTAAAATGTACCACTAGAAAAGTTTACTAAAAAAACAATTGCCGGAAGCTGACGATTTTCAACAAGACAAAAAATTCTATTAAATTTTAGTGGTGAGAAAAATCATTATAAGTTGGCAGATTGCACAAAGATTAACTTATTCTATAAGTTCATCAAAATTTAACAATTTTGCATCGAAAATCTTTTATTCTCTAATAGAAAACAAATTTGTTTCTTGAAATTTTGTACCGGTTTCAATGGATAATTTTAATGTTTCAGATAATCAAAATCTCACATTTTGTTATCTTCACCATTCACTGATCACCCCGACAGTGAACTTCTAAGTTAAATGTTTTTTAATACATAATAAAAATCTAGTTCTTTCTTAAATCTAAACTATGTTGTTTTTATATTTAAAAAATCTTTTTTTTTTTTCATTATTTTATGCTTTTGCTAAATCAAAGCGGAAAAATAACTATTTATATCTTAGAAATTGGCACATAACTTTTCTTCAAAGAACTTCCTTAAATCAGAGTTGAAGTGTCTCTCTATTATCTCTTTTCTGAAGCGTATAATTTATTACATTCAACTGGACTTAAAGACTTACCAGCTACTTCTTCGGAATTTCAGTTTAAAGTTAATGTCCTTCCATATTGATAATCTGTAAATAAAAATTTTAAGAGTAGCATCATCCTTTTCTTCAATCTTTAAAATCAATGAGACGGGATAAAAAAAAAATGTATCTTGGGATCTACTATCTTTTATTAGTATTTCATGAATTAGTTTGTAAACTATTTATTTCAAACTACTTTTCTTTTCAGAAACAGCATACTTTTTATCTGTTTTGATTATATATATTTTTTTTATTTGATGTGTAATTTAATAAACATTGATGTTCATTTATTTATTAATGAATGTATGTGAATAATTAATGTGTGTTATATATATATATATATATACGATGCGCTTTTCAAAGTGAATGTAGAATAAATGAAATATATACCAGTAAAGGACCGCATAGAGATAACTGATTTCCTGTTTTGATCAATTAGAACAAAAATATGCATTAAAATATTTAATTGCTATAGAGGACGTTAAATACTAATAAAAACCTTAAAAGATCTTAATATTTTTTTTTTACATGTTTCGATTGAATTTACTCAATCATCATCAGAAAAAGAAAATACAAATAAACACAAAGATGCAAAATGACAAAAAACTATTACAAATAAAATTTTAAAAAATTTTAAAAATAAAAATCACGCGCGTTATATTTTAATTATGTATCACGTTGCTTAATTTTTAAATTATTTAACAATTCAATTCAAATATTTGGGATTTGAAATGACAAGGAATCATTGCAGACCATTGAGCTTCTGACGTAAATTTCAATACTCTCTCTAATAAAAAGTTGCAAATAAAAATCTGACCTATAAATTGATCTACTTTCATTAAACAAAATATCTATGTTTTCTATTTGATTTAGCCTAGATAATGCGGTTTTACCTCTATTAAACATCTATTTAATAGATTAATCTTTTTAATATTATCTATTATCTGATTAAATATTATTATATTTAAGATTATCTATTTAATAGAGGTAAAACCGCATTATCTAGGCTAAATCAAATAGAAAACATAGATATTTTGTTTAATGAAAGTGATTAATTTATAGGTCAGATTTTTATTTGCAACTTTTTATTAGAGAGAGTATTGAAATTTACGTCAGAAGCTCAATGGTCTGCAATGTTTCCTTGTCATTTCAAATCCCAAATATTTGGATTGAATTGTTAAATAATTTAAAAACTAAGCAACGTGATACATAATTAAAATATATCGCGCGTGATTTTTATTTTTAAAAAAATTTTTAATTTTATTTATAATAGTTTTTTGTCATTTTCCATCTTTGTGTTTATTTGTATTTTCTTTTTCTGATGATGATTGAGTAAATTCAATCGAAACATGTAAAAATTATTAAGATATTTTAAGGTTTTTATTAGTATTTAACGTCCTTTATAGCAATTAAATATTTTAATGCATATTTTTGAAATGTTAATGGACGTATATGAAAACTTCTATTTATAATTAATGTCAATTAGAACAAGCTTATATATCACTGCTACAGCAACATACGTGATGGACAGAAACTGTCAATTATTTTCTCATCACTTCAGTTGTTAGAGAGCTGCATAGCTGCCAACAGTTACGGTTTTTACCTATAACGAAAATTGGAAAATTTTACATAAAACATTATAGATTTTTTACAATATCAATTAATTAATTATTATAAATGAATTAATTACTGAAAAGTTTACTACAGTATGTTGGGATTTTAATCCTTTATGTTCATAATTATGAATTTGTGAAACTTTCGTTTTCCAAAGCATTTTTCGTGAACATTTGAAGCTTTAGAAGATTGAACATTAGAAGATTTACACAATAATTTGATAAATTTTAGAAGAATTTTGCTAAATAAAATTAATTAAATTTGAATATATAGGGATTCTGAACAATATTTATAACTCCAATCAATTTTTTTTATTTTTTGTAATTTATAAAATAAAGAAATGTACAAATATAATACTCTTACAATTGAAATATAGAAATATTTCCAAACTTAAACAACTTCTCTCCCCCCCCCCCTCTATTCTTTCAATGCCAAAATAGTTAAAAAGATGAAAATGCAAAATAAATCATCCTTTTAGAAATATTTTTGTTTTTTGCAACCAATAATGTTTTTACAACAAAATAATGTAAAATAAGTATAGTTCATTCTAAATTGTATTACTACAATCAATGTACCAAATGAATCTTAGAACAAGTTATTTTAATGGTGATTTAAAATGCCATTGGGGACTAAAGAATTAATGAAATTATGAATAATTTATTGCAGAATAAGTTTTGAATATTTAGATTTTGAGTTGATATACAAAAATATACATATTATTATACTTGTGTTTTTTAAACATATTTCCTATATATATATATATATATATAAATATTTTGTAACAAATTTAATACAACTGCAAAAAATCTGAAGACAATATCGAATTATTCACAACTTATTCTCTAAATGACTTATACAGTTGCAGCACAATCATTGATTATCCAAAATGTATGAATTTACATTTAGTATTGAAGTGGAATACAAGTTAACTTAATGGGCCGACACAAACAAATATGTAGAAGTTTAATTGACTACAAAAAACATGCATAAATTGAAAATCATTAAGTATCATTTTCAATATGAAAAAAAAAAGGATTGATTGATAAATTAAAATGAATCCAATAAATTTATAAATTTTTACAATTATGAACAAATAGTATTTAACAAAACTTCTACATATTAGCCACTGGCAGAGAAAATAATAAAAAATATTGATACATGTGTATTTAGAAAAAACGTACTTAAAACTTAAGCTTGTTGATTTTATTTAATATATTAAAAAAATAAAGATAATTGTGAATCAGAAATAATCAAAAAACAAACAATTAAAATACAGAAATACATTTATTATAATAAATAAATTACATTAAATTATTATACATGGTTATATTAATATAATTTTTTTCACAATTTTTTTTTTTTGTAGAAATATGATACAATAATATAATGAACTGTTCCAATCGATTTGCTGTAGTTTGTTCCACACACAGGATTTATCAACATTGAATACCTTAAAGAAAAAGTTAAATGCATTAAACTTAGCTGCTGTAATATAACGATACTTTGATAAAAAATATTCAAATATATTTTCAATACAAAGTAATTTATAGGAAGTTTTATAAAATCATCTAAAAGCTAAGATAAAAAAAAAAAAAAAAAAAAAAAAAAAAAAAAAAAAAGCCATTTACAGGGTTGGTGATTTTTGACATGTTTCAATTTATAATGGGTTTAAATTATGATGTCAAAATGCTCGTGAAAAAACCCATAAAAAACCCAAAATACTTCACTGATTTGAAAAATTTCACCTTGATCCAGACAAAATATGTACAATATGAGCTTTAAAATGTCACTCACTGTTTTGCTTAAAAGGCAACTAAAATAATAGAAGAGATGTTACAAGTTGAAATTACAACCCAAAATACTAAGAAGTTTAAAATAAAACATATTTTTAACTATAGTAACATACCATTATTTTCAACACAATCTACCTGATTGGTAAAGTAATCATACGAAATAGTAACATATTTCTTATTCTTTTAGTCACTTTTTTAAGAAAGACTGAGTTAAGTTTATATTGTATATTTTCTGTTCACATTAAATGTCACACATAACAATATTACACATAATTTTTAAAATTTACTATTTAATGTACATAAATAATTAGTATATATACATAGCATATTATTTTTAAGGGCAACTTTTTAAAAGAGTAACTTTTATTTATTTATTTTGGGGGGGAGGGTAGAACTGTGCTTTTCTAAAAAGGATACACTAAGCTCATATGAACAGAACATTTTTTTTCTCTTATTTAAAATCTTTTTAATTTCACTATTACTTTTAAAAGCTTAAGGTTTTTTTTTGGGGGGGGGGAGGGGGGTAAGAAATTAAATTTAGAAAAGTGCAGATATTTTTAATGTAGATATATAAATATCAACATTGAATACCTTAAAGAAAACATTAAATGCACTAAACTTAGCTATAATATAACAATACTTTGATAAAAGACATTGAGATAAATTTTCAATACAAAAGTAAAGTGTGTGTGTGTATATATATATATATATAACAAGATAATATGCATCAATTTTACTGTAATCTAGACGATAAACATTCCATTAACATTGAAATCGGATTATTAATGTTATTATAATGTTGTGTTTTGTAATGCTAAACATTTACAAAACAAGAAGTCGTTCAAAAAAAAAAAAAAAAAAAAAAAAAAGTAAAATCTTCATAAAATATGCTTTGTTTCAACATATAAAAGTATTTTTTTATTATAAAACTAAATGAAATTGGCTCGATCTTCTAAAAAAAAATTAACCTATGCCTCATACTGAAAATCTGCATAATAGAAAGAATTAAAGCATGAAACAATACCTGCATCCCGACCATCAAGGACAAGGGTTGACTGGGGTACAAATTGATTTAGCTCACATTTAGCTTCAAAGAGAATTTGTGGTTACTTGCCAGTGCTGATTATTCTGATATATTTTATGAAAGTTAAGAATCCCCTAACTTTAGTGTCATAGGAAGGAACCCAAATGGCGAAATGGTATCATTAGATGCAATAGCTTTTTGTCTGAGCTTCCTTTAAAATTTTCTCTTCTAGTAATGATTTTGCTATCAAGTCCATCTAGCTGACTATCAATTAACCCTTTCAGGGACAAGACATTTCTGCTCCAAAATTGTTTACACAACCAATTCTCACAAATCACAAACAAATTTATCTGCTAATAATAAAAGACTCCTTATCACGTTTGTTATGAGATCAAAATTGTACTAAAAAATTACTGGTGCTACTTGGCATTTTGAGCAGCAAAATTAATTGATTGCAGACTGCAAACAGAGCCCATGAAAGATTTACAAAACGGACCATTTTCTAATGCTTCATACACTCAGACTCATAAATCATTTGGCTATAAATAAATGTGCTGAACAGGTATGTGCCACAGCATGTTGAGTTGTAAAATTGATCCGAACTATTTAATTGCACAAATTAATTTTCATCTGATTGAAAATTCGAAAATATTTTTTTTCAGTTAATATATTTTTTATAATTATTAAAATATCATAATTTTAAATAAAATATTACATAAAATCATTGGCTTACTTAATGTTTACTTATTGTTATTAAAATTTGTTTAGTGTGTTAGTTTTTCATGCTTGTCATATCAAAACCCACCCTGGCAGATTACTTAAACCACAACCCTAGGCTCATTGCATTCCATTGGATAGTACATTCTTGCGAAAAAGAACTGCATAGAATCAAATTGGATAAAATATGTAAGTTTTTAAACTAAATTTATGAAAAATACAAACTTTTTTGGCAATTATTTCACCTAATTAGTATGTTTTAAAAATTTTACAATGAATAATAAAATAATTGTTGCATATTATTATGTTAGTGTAATCTAATTATCTTATCTTATGTTAGTGTATCTAAGTTGTTTTAACAGGCTACAGAACCGACATTCCTTTTTATTTCTTTTATGCCCCTGACGGCTCTTTTAAAAGGTCTAAGTTTGTATGTATGTGATCACCATGTTCTATTGAGTTTTGTCAGACCTTCAAAGTTGAAGGCATTCCAACCATGTGTAAATCTGTTTAGGGATAGTTACTGATCCACATTTTGTTGCAAATAGATGTCAATGTGTGCTTCTTTCAACATAACTGGTTTCAAAATCCAAGTACTTGGGAATAAAAACAGCAATTAAATAAATTTTGATTAAAATGTTGAGAAATCTCAAATGAAAATCAAATTTTGAATTACTTAAAAGGCGCAAATGCCAACTTAGTAAAAAAGATTCCATGCCGGGAATCGAACCCGGGCCATCAGTATAGTGCACTGACGTTCTACCGACTAAACCACATGGAACGACACCCAACAAGGAACTTTTTGCTATTACATGTTGGCAACGCTACAAACGAAGCACAAGATGGAATACAATCCACGAGCCACTGATCTGGGACAGTCACGAAACTCAAATTAATCCGGCATCGATTGAATCAATCAATGTTTGATCGTTGAATCATCGATATTCATTCGATGCTGGATTATAATTTGAGTTTCGTGATTGCCCCAGATCGGTGGCTCGCGGATTGTATTCCATCTTGTGCTGCGTTTGTAGCCTTGCCAACATGTAATAGCGAAAAGTTCCTTGTTGGGTGTCTTCCATGTGGTTTAGTCGGTAGAACATCAGTGTGCTATACTGATGGCCCGGGTTCGATTCCCGACATGAAACCTTTTTCACTAAGTTGGCATTTGCGCCTTTTAAGCAATTCAAAATTTGATTTTCATTTGAAATATATTCAAGGTGAATTTTCTCTCTGAAAAAATTTCCACGCATTAATGTTGAGAAATTATCAATCATTATTTTAAATTTAATCAAGAGTATTTTATTAATCATATATAGGGATTTATATTTTAACCTTTTATAATGTGAGGTAGTTTTTATTCCATTTAAATTTAATCAAAATTTATACCAGAATTTTTGAACAAATTATACTTTTATAACATCAGTGAACAAAGCTGTAAAATTGCTTTTTTTTTTTATTATTGACAAATATTATTAAAAAATTCTGGTGTGAATTTAACATTACAAAGCACAATTTTCTAGATCTCAAAAAGTTAATAAACTTTTGGAAGATACACCAGTAGAACTCCATTTTAATTTCGATCCACCACATTTATATTATTAATTTAAAAAAAAAAAAAAAATCTAGATCTTTTCCACTTTCATTCATGCATATACATTTGTATGCATAGATAGCTAGAAAACATTTTTAGTTGTCAATAAAAGACATCTGCTTTTTTGAATCATACACAAAAATTATGTATAAATTTAATTTATAAATTTAGATGGTTTATTTATAACAATCAATAGAAAGAAATCATATCTTAGCATGTTAACAAAAAGTCACATTTTAAATTATTAAAAAATACATTACAAAAGACCTTACCCAACAAATTTTCTTATCCTAGTAGAAAGTAAACTGTTCTAGTAATAACTTAAAAATTACACATCTAAATATTTCTTAATAAATTTTTAGATATTAATTAATAGTCAAATAGATAAGTATAAATAGCATTAACCATTTAACATATTTTAGCTTAAGTTCTCTATTAGCACTTTAATTTTAAAATTCAATACTTGATATATATATATATATATATATATATATATATAAAAGCTTTAAAAGGATGGACTTATGCCTGCTTTCTTATGTCCTCTATTCCTAAAATGTGCAAGATATTTATAGTCAAACACAATTTTCTTAACAAATCTTGATCTAAATTCTATATAAAACAACTTATTCAAACTATAGATTTAAATCAAATGAAAAAAAATTAATTCATTAAAATCAAGCTAATAATTATTTAAACTAGCAAATCATGTAATTAAATAGAAATACAATGTATCTTTGGCAAAATTTCAAATATGTAACTATGAGAATTGAAAGTATTATACCAGATTTCTTGTTATGAAAACATCAGAATGGCAGGCATCAGATATATCAAAAAGCAGGACATCAAAAAACTTCAATTAAACCCTGAAAAGAAACAGATGAACAATTAAAAGCAAGTACATGAACAGACTGATAAGGGGCTGGTATATATAATATATGTTATCACTTTAGGGAAGAGGGGGGGGGGGTAACCTGGCACAAGATGTCTTAAAGTATCTCTAGAGAGAATGGTAATCTGTCTTTTCATATCATTATCATGCTTGATCCAAACCAAAAATCTCTCTTTTTATTTGTGACTAGTTATTTGCTTCAAAATTTCAACATAGTTTGTAATCTGTTCTTATCAAAATACAAAGTAATTAAAACTTTTAAATGACTATAAAATTATCTTATCTAAATCAGAAATGTGGTGGAATACTTCCAACATTTGGCATTCCTATTTTTATGTCATATGGTTATGCATCAGGGTTGCTAATCATAGAGCGATGAAATTCCCTGATTTTTCTATGTGCATTTCACGAAAATACTAATCTAGCAGTGTAGTGCTTAGTGGAGATGCTGTGAGTTAAACAAATATTGCATCACTCTACACTCAAATTTCCTAAATACTGATGACAAGTAAAAAATTTTTTTATATTCTCCTCTCCTCCCCTCCCCCCACACAGGCACACTAAAATTCAAAAAATGCTCTGAAAACTATAAATGGAATTACTTTAATAATTTATAATCATTATAAGCTTCCAACAAATTATTAAAACTTGCTATACAATACTGAGCTACCATTTACTTCTCTGTATCAGAAAATCACTAATGCCCAGATAAACTGTATTTTCAATAGGAGGCAAAACAAGAAAAGAAGCAGATACTTCAGTGATGAGATGCAGTCTTGCGAAAGTTGTTTATTGTAACATGAAAATAGAAAACAATGTTGGGAAATGTTAAAAAAAAAAATCCTGCCTACTACCCCTCCCAGGCCTGTAGCTAAGGGGGCGCTATGGGCGGCTCAACCCCCCCTAAAATATTTTGAGCTTCCCCCCCCCCCCTGGAAAAGATTCCAAGGTCACTAAATGAATTTCTGTTCCTAAAATTCAAATGAAATTCTGTTCAAAATTCTAATTTAGTTTTGAGACTTTTTCACAGTTTTGCAGTTACTAAATTGTATCTAAAAATAGTATTTTAACATTTACACATCCTATTTGTACATTTGAAGCTAACAGATGTTTAATTTTGCACCAGTTATACACTCAAAATTTTCATCATCCTATACTTTTCTTAGCATAAGATGAAGTTTTTACAACAGTTTAATAAGAAAGATAGTACTTATACAATGTAAATATGCATTAATTTAACTTTCTGCGTTAGAGAGAGAGAAAAAAATATATATGAGCCCCCCCCCCCCATGGTTCACTTCTAGCTACAGGCCTGCCCCCCCCCCCCCCGGGTAGGTGTAAGAAGGTTGTTATTGTTGAATGCATTATGTAACAAAAGGCAAAAGCACAATTAAATTGTTTAAAATAGTATATATTTCTTTTAAATAGTATATGATATAAAATTATTCATACATAATTATATTTTACTTGCTTCTTTTCATTTGAATCAATGAAGTATGCAAATAATAAATGCATAATTATATCTGTGTATCACATTGAACAAATGAAAAAACACCAGCAAAAATAAAGGTAATTTTAGACATCGATAATGATACCATTAAGAAAGGAGGGGGGGGGGAGTTGACAGGATGATTACATGATACCAGAGGTCATTTAAGAATTACATAAGCAGTAAAGGGAAGAGGGGGTCCAGTGTCAGCTTATTTTTGCAGATAAGTGGGGGGAGGGGGGGACACGAGAATTCTTATATAAGCATTAGGCTTTGAATAAACTATAAGTTAATAAAAATCAAAAGATCATTACTTGAATGACTGTTCTGCAAATGTTGAATTACTTCAGAAAAAAGATATGGAGCATAAATAAGAGTTGAAAATGAACATTCTAGATTGTCACTACATTGAAAACATAATAATAGACAATATGCAGAAACATTGATTCAAAGATCAAGACAACCAGAATAGAAATGCAAATGCTGAACACATATTGCTATGACTCTGGTTTAAATTTTTAGGTATGTACCTAAATAAATTAAAAACTTGTATTTTTAGTTTTTTTTTTCTTTTTCGTTTAAAGATTATAAATAATAATGCATTAAAAACTATTTTGTATTCTATGAGCTGTTTAATTTAATAAGTGACAACCTATTAAACTGATTTTGTTATTGTTCGATACCACAACCCCTATATACAGGGGTGGGGAATTTTTCCATATTCTAGCCATCTATCCATATTCTAGCCATCCTATCCATATTCTAGCCATCTTCTATTTACCAGCCAAGGAATTATTTCACCAGCCCGCAAGATGCAACACACACGCTGTTGAAAATAGTTATGACAAAATCGCACGCGATTACAGACAAAATTACTATTAATAAAATGCACTTTCATAATTCTTTTTTCTATAATATTAGGAATTATACATAACAGAGGTAAGATTAATATTAGATAGAACATAATGCCATATTTACACTGTAAAAATTTGGAAAGTTAAAATATCTAGATTAAAAAATGTTTCTGATAATGTGCCTATTGCCCACAGTTTTTCAAAAACTAAAAATGCACTGGCCTTGTGAGAAAATCCACTCGCCAATGGCGAGCAAAATGATGTATTTCCCCACCCCTGCCTATATATATATATTTATTTATATAAATTTGCTGGATTAATAACATAAATTTATAGCTAATTTTGTATGACAAACAATTTTGATGCTAATATGTCATAAAATCTTACATAAGCAATTGGGAGGGGTCTATCGTTTGCTTATTTTTTTCATACAAGGGGCAGAGAGGAAAGGAGTAACGCTTAAAATTAGTAATAAAATGTGTAATTACAATTAGTAGCCATTTTTCTCTTTAATTTTACAAAGCAATAAAAATGGAAAAACAAGGGTAGGATTAAAGATCAATGTAAATCAGAAAAAAGGACTTGGTATGGCCATTTTATAAATTAGCACATACTGACATACTTGCAATTCTGACTATAAACTACTAACAACTCCACCAATGTGTTATTCTAGTATTAATGTCTTCATTATTGAGAAATTGGGTTAACCCAATTTTTCATAATGAATCATAATTAAAATTTCAATTTTCCATTTTAATATATAGATTTATTAAACTTAAATTCAGTTAAACATTATTAAAACTACTTAGAAAATACTTAATAATGTGTAGCTTACAATTAAAATGTTTCATGGTATAAAATCCAATAATGTTAAAAAAAAAAAAAAAAAAAAAAAAAAAAAAAAAAGCTGGTTAAAACTAATGAAAGCCACCATACTGGCTTTTTAATTTTAGCCAGCTTTTTTGCAACCCTGGTTTAAAATCAAAATGTGAAGTTGAATAAGAGAGTATTCAAAGATTGGGTGCTAGTTATAGCATTTTAATAACAAAATTTTTTTCTTTGCATTATCTGATGAATCTAATGACCAAAAAGGTTTACTTCAAATTGTCATTCAAAAAACAAACCCAAGAAGAATTTTTAAAATTATTATTGGAATAACCATGGAAAAGAATATTATATTTATCAAACTGCATCCAAATGTTCATTATTAGTTATCAAAAGATTGTTTAAAAATATTTTCAGAGTGTCAATGTTTTTCTGTGTAGAGTAGTTTATTTTTTGGACATAAAACTGCTTGCTTATACAGTTTAAATTAAAATATTATTTTTTTTTTCAATTTTCTACGTAAATTCACTAAAATTATTTAATTTAAATTATTTTAAATGAAGTTACACTAATTAAATCCAACATTGTCTAATTTTATCAATAAATATGCATGCGTATATGTAATAAGAAAGGATATTTTTAAAAGAGTCTGGTTTAAAAAAAAAAAAAAAAAAAAAAAAAAAAACAGGTTTTTTGCCAACTTTGAATAAAAACAAACTTGATATATTTTCTGCTTGTTTAATAAACAGTACAGGGTAGATGTAGATCAAAAGATTGTTTATAAAGACTTTTATATTGTCAATGTTTCACTGTGTAGAACATATTATTCTTCGAGCATAAGAGTGTTTAAATTAAAATTCGATTTTTTTTTTCAATTTTCTATATTAATTCACTGTAATTATTTAATCTAAATTGGTTTTAAATGAAGTTACACAACTTATAATCCAATAGTGTACATTTTTATCAATAAATATGATTGCACTTGTAATTAGTTAACAAAACAGAGGGGGGGGGGGGGGAACCTGGTTTAAACAAAAAAAGAAATTAGTTTCTTGCCAACCCTGCTGTAGATAAATAGTTTAAAATACTAGGGCAATATCAGGCGATAACTGCTATCAAATTATTGAAACAGTAAAAGGTAAAAAAAAGTAAATAATAATAAATTATGGAATATTAGTGTATAGTTTCATCTCACTATTTTTAAGAATTAAACTTCCACAGACTACTTGATAATTTATAATAATAAATATTACAAATCTTAAAGAAATGTACTGTGAAAGGAATATTTTCAGCACTTAATAAAATAATTTAAAAAAGAAATGTAGGAATGATGTCTGAGGCCACAAATCTGCAGATTTTATAATCATTCGCATTTGCAACAATTATTATAATTATCAGAAGATAAAAATTTTAATAATTTTAGATGGATAGTTTTACAAAATGTAAGGCAATTTCACTATCAAATTATTGAGACAATAGGGTACCTAAAGGGTAATAATATTAATAATTTTTGGAATATTATCGTCTCACTTTTTTTTATCAATTAACCTTTCATAGAAAATTTTATACACCATTTATAGTTAATATTACATATGTAAAATAAATTATACTGCAAGTTGAATATTTTAAATACCAAATACAATAATTTCAAAATAAAACACAGAACTGATGTTTGAGACCACTAAATCTGCAGATTTAGTAAGTTGCTTTATGGTTACTTCATAACTTTTTTTTTTTTTTTTTTTTTTTTTTTTTTTTTTTTTGTGGGGGGGGGGGGGTGAATAGAAAAATATTTAAAATACAAAATAGACTATAAATAGTTTGTGTAACTTAATTGTTTTTATTTAAATGGGGACGGATTACACCTTATGAGCCTCTCTTACACTGTGCCCTGAAAGAATATTTTCTGCTTCATGACTGGTTTGATCGTCAGATCATAAGATATGCAAGACAGAGTTATATACATTAAAAACAAATAAATAAAATATTGAAATTTTACTAACCACATAAAATAATTTATAATCAGCTATTCATACAAGTTTTGGGATTATTACATTTTGGTAAATGTAATTTAAAAATTAAATTTGATCATTTAAGATTTCTGTTAAGTCAAAATATTTTTTGCTCTATAAACATTAAAATAAAATTGAATTTTTAGCAATGTCTACATGAAATGTCCATAACTAGAAAATAACTTATTAAGAATCCCAATAATGGACATCCTCCCCCCCCCCCCCTTCTCTTAACACCTTAAAAATAAATGAAAATTTGTAAATTGCTATTGGTAAATAAAATTCAAACATTTCCATTGTTACTCAAGCAAAAACATGTTCAAATTTTGCAAGAAAATAAATATACAAATTTACTAAAGTCAGCCCTTAGAATTTTCTTTAAGATTTTCACTAACAAACAGTGGAGCTTTGAAACATTATTTTCTGCTTTCTGACTGGTTTGACTAAAAGTTTCAACAATAACCCAAATATATAAAACGTGCAAGAGAGAGTTATAAAAACATATTTAAAGCTAAATATTTAATAGTTATTTTTTTATGTTCCAAAAGCATCAAGAACTGCCCATTACACTGGCAGCTGGCACATCGACCACGTATAATTTTTTATTATGCTCTTATACTAAGCATGTGTTTTAGTTTCTAATTTAAATTAAGTGTGAAAACATTTATAATAATCCTAAGTTAACAATTTTAAAAAATCAGATTATATATATATATATATTTAAGAGTAGATGTACCAGTAATGGAGACACTTAAGGAATTTATTTTCAAACAGCTATACATATTTCTTTTTTCCGATATTAAATTAATCAATCCACAATATTTAACAACTCCTATAGTTTCATTTCCCAACATATGAATCAAAATTTAATTTTAAATAACAGATAGAGTAAATGTGCCAGTTGTGGACCCCTTTAAGAAATTTCATAAAAAATATTTTTTTTTTTAATATTAATTATTATTATTTTCTTCTAGTTTTTTTTTTACATTATATTAATTATTCAACAATATTTAACAAATTCCATAGTTACATTTCCCAATATGGCATAGTTTATAGCCTGCAGTTATAGAAAAACAAATTCTATAAAAATTTATTATCAGAAATTCTCGCTTGTAGAGAGTAAAATAATGAATTTCCCCATCCCTGAGTATGGCAAAACACATCGCAGATTCTTAAGCTATAAGGATGACATTCAAGAAATTTTCACAGAATTTTAAACGATATATAGAACAATATACGAGGCAATCTAAATTAGATTTTTAAACATTTAATAATATAAAAATAAATCGCGTAAAATACATATAAAAGCATAAATGAACTTACTTTTTTCACGCACATGCCGGAACCGGGAGACGAGAACACAATTCATCCTTGCCCGCCAAAGCCAAACAAGCACTGATATGTTGCCATTCGTGAATCTAGATTAAGAGAAACGGATAGTTTAGCGAACAAGGTACAAATCCATCTCGTTGGTTTTAGCGCTGTTCCCGAGGCGAGATTGACCAATCACAAGGCTGCATGGGATGTTATTTTATGCTTCATTCACCGTATTCAAGTGCAACTGCTAAAAGAGGATTTTTTTACTGCTGGTCGTTTGATATCTTTGTAGATTAATGGTGCTTCTTCAATTTTCTAGAGAAATGGTAAAGTGAATGTCAAATATACATTCAACGCATCATTATTTTACAGAAATTTTTAACAGTGCATATTGAGAATCTGTAAATAAAAAGTTTAAGAGCAGCATCAGATTTTTCTTCAATCTTTAAATTTATGAAACATGATAAACAAAAGATGTAACATTTCGGGATCTTCTTTTTCAAATTATTATTTCCATATTCTAAATAGCTTATAAAACAGCATACTTTTTTAGCTGTTTTGATTAAATACATGTTTTTTATTTGATGTGTAATTTAATAAAAATTGATGTTATTTATTTATATATGAATGTATGTGAATAATATATGTGTGTAATGTATATACTTTTAAAATGATACGTTTTTCAAAGTGAATGTAAAATAATTGAAATATATACGAGTAAAGGATCACATACCAATAACTGATTGCCTGTTTTGATCAATTAAAACAAACTTATATATAACTGCTACAGCAAACTACGTTGGATTGAAACTGTCATTTTTCCCCATCACTTTAATTGTTTGAAATCTGCATAGCTGCCATCATGTACGGTTTTTTTTTACCACTAAAATTTAAAATAAAAGTTTACTTAAAACAATCACCGACATCGGATGATTTCGTACAATGAAACAAGATAAAAAAATTCTATTAAATTTTAGAGGTGAGAAAAATCCGTATGCGTTGGCAGATTATACAAAGAATAATCTATTCCATAAGTCATCAAAATTTAACAATTTTATATCGAAAACCTTTAATTCTCTAATAGAAAATAAATTTACCTCTAGAAATTCTGTATTGTTTTCAATGGATAATTTCAATATCTCAGATAACCAAAATCACACATTTTGTTACATTCACACAGTTACTGATAACATTGGCAGTGAACTTCTACGTTAAATGTTTTTTTAATATATCATAAATAATCATTCTTTCTTAAATCAAAGCAACCTCTATTTTAGAAAAAAAAAATATTATTTTACTATTTTACTAAATCAAAGTGGAAAAAACTATTTATACCTTAGAATTTGGCACATAACTTTTTTTTTTTTTTTCAAAAAACTTCCTTTAAATCAGAGTTGAAATGTCTCTATTTTTCCCTTTCTGAAGCGTAAAATTTATTACGCCTTCAATTGGATTTAAAGACTTACCAGCGACTTCTTGGGAATTTCAGTTTAAAATGTTAATGTCCTTCCATACTGAGAATCTATAAATAGAACGTTTAAGAGTAGCATCAGACTTTCTTCAATCTTTAAAATAAACGACGCGGGATAAAAAAAAAAAATATCTCGGGATTTTCTCTTTTTTAGGATTTTTTCATAAATAGCTTGTAAATTATTTGTTACATAATATTTATTTGTATATTAATAGTATAGCAATTCAGAAAGTAGTATTTTTATTAATTCTATGGCAAAATCGAGTATTACAGATATTTTCAAACGTGAAATGTTACTGAATATATCATAAAAAATTTAGCTTTCCTACTCACACATAAGCGACCTTTATTTTAATTTGGAAAAAAAATATATTTTTTTTTTTTTTCGCTTTTACTAAATCAAAGTGGAAAAAACTAATTATAATTTATAATTTAATACGTAACTTTTTTTTTTTCAAAAAAAAAAAAAAAAAAAAAAAAAAAAAAAAACTTTCTTTAAGTCTCAGTTGAAGTGTCTCTCATTATCCCTTTTCTGAAGCGTAAAATTTATTACCTTCAACTGGATTTAAAGATTTTCCAGCGACTTTTTCGGAATTCCAGTTTAAAGTTAATGCCTTTCCATATTTAGAATCTGTAAATAAAAAGCTTAGGAGTAGCATCAGCCTTTTTTTCAATATTTAAAATCAATGGCGTGATATAAACAAAAGACATAACATTTCGGGGTCTTCTTTCTCATATTATTATTTCATAAATATATTGTAAAAAAGCATACTTTTTTAATTGTTTAGATTATAAACATATATTTTTATTTGATGTGTCATTTAATAAAAATTTATGTTCATTTATTTATATATGAATGTATGTGAATAATTAATGTGTGTAATACATATATATTTTAAGTTTATTTATTATATTAGCTTATATTTTTAGCTTAGTTAATAGTTTAGCTTATATTATTCAAGCTTATATATCGCTGCCACAGCAACATACGTAATGGGTTGAAACTGTCATTTATTTCCCGTCACTTCAATTGTTTGAAAGCTGCATAGCTGCTAACACGTACGGTTTTTTCCTGCCACTAAAATTTAATAAAACATTTTACTTAAAACAGTTGCAGAAATCTGACGATTTCCAACGATGGAAGAAAACAAAAATTTCTATTAAATTTTAGTGGTGAGGAAAAATCCGTATAAGTTGGAAGCTTACACAAAGATTAACTTAGTCTATTAGCTCATCAAAATTTAAAAATTTTACATTGGAAATTCTTCATTCTCCAATAGAAAATAAATTTACTTCTAGAAATTTTATATTGTTTTCAATGGATAATTTCAACATCTCAGATAATCAAAATTTCACATTTTGTTATATACACCATGTCACTGATCACCCTGACATTGAACTTCCACGTTAAGTGTTTTTTAATATATCATAAAAATCTAGCACTTTCTTAACCACTTAATTGTCGCGCCCGAGACATTCACGGACTGCAAGCTTCACGGCGTTTATTCAGAATTCTTTGATTCCCACCAGTTTTATAAAATGGTGCAATTGGTTTTATTCTGGTATCATTTTACTTCTTATTAAATAAGAAGATTTTCTTTTTGAAAAAAAGTGGTGGCAATAATGAATTTAAATTTTTTAACCGTAATTTAATGTGTCCATTAAGGGGTTAAATTAAAGCAACCTCTATTTTATTATTAAAAAAAATCTTTTATTTTTATCATTTTACGTTTTTAGTAAATCAAAGTGGAAAAAACTATGCATACCTTAGAATTTGGCACATAACTTTTTTTCAGAAAAAAAAAAACTTCCTTAAATAACAGTTGAAGTGTCTCTATTATCCCTTTTCTGAAGCGTAAAATTTACTACTTTCAACCGGATTTAAAGACTTAATTACCAGCGACTTCTTCGGAATTTCAGTTTAAAGTTAAAATCTTTCCATATTGAGAATCTGCAAATAAAAAGATTAACAGTAGCATCAGACTTTTCTTGAAACTTTAAAATCAATGACGCAGAATAAACAAAAAATGTATCTCCTGATCTTCTCTTTTTTATTATTATTTCATAAATAGTTTGTAAATTATTTATTACAAAATATTCATTTTTATACTAATAGTATAGCAATTCAGAAAGTAGCATTTTTATTAATTCTATGGCAAAATCGAGTTTTACAGATATTTTTCAAACGTTAAATGTTACTGAATATAACATAAAAAATCTAATTCCTATTGAGATATAAGCGACCTTTATTTTATTTTTGTTTTTGTTTTTGTTTTATTACGTTTTTACTAAATTAAAGTGGACAAAACTATTTATACCTTAGAATTTGGCCTTTTTTTAAAGAAAACTTCCTTGAATCAGAGTTGAAGTGCCTCAAATTATCCCTTTTCTAAAGCGTAAAATTTCTTACCTTCATCTGGATTTAAAGACTTAGCAGCGATTTCTTCGGAATTTCAGTTTTAAAAAGTTAACGCCCTTCCATATTGAGAATCTGTAAATAAAAAGTTTCAGCGTAGTATCAGCTTTTATACAATTTTTAAAATCAATGGCGTTATATAAACAAAAAATGTATCCCGGGATCTTCTCTTTATTATTATTATTATTTCATGAATTTAGTTTGTAAACCATTTATTACAAACTATTTGCTAGTAAAAACACCACACATTTTTAGCTGTTTTGATCATATACATTTATTTCTGATTTGATATTATATTTGAATTAAATTCAAAACTATGTGAATTATTTAAAAAATACTTATTTACTACACGATTATACTTTCTGAATTATTAACTAAAATAATACATATTTGTTTAGTTATATATGAAATTTTATGCTGTCAGTTGCCGATGACTGACGCGGCCTAAATGGAAAATTCAGTGTCATTCACTGTGGCACTTAACGTGTTAAAGAAAATGTACAAAGTATTGCACACTTTAATAACGAAACTTATTAGATAAACAGCATTTTTATATAAGAAAGTTCTTTATTTCTTCAGTATGCATGCGTACAATTTAGAAATCGAGAAAATAGCATTTTTATCAATTCTATGGCAAAATCGAGTGTTACTGATATTCTTCTAACCTTAAATGTTACTTAGTACATCATAAAATATCTAGTTCTTTCTCAAATCTAAACGACCTTATTTTATAAAAATATATATATATTATTTTACGCTTTTACTAAATCAAAGTGGAAAAAACTATTTATATCTTAGAATTTGGCACATAACTTTTTTTTTTCAAAAAGCTTCCTTTAAATCACAGTTGAAGTGTCTTTATTATCCCTTTTCTGAAGCGTAAAATTTATTACTTTAAACTGGATTTAAAGACTTACCAGTGACTTCTTCGGAATTTCAGTTTAAAGTTAATTCCTTTCCATATTGAGAATTTGTAAATAAAAAGTTTTAGAGTGTTGAAAAGACTTTTCTTCAATCTTTAAAATCAATGACGCGAGAAAAAAAACAAAGAAATAACATTTCTGAATCTTCTTTTATTATTATTATTATTATTTCATAAACAAGTTTGTAAACTAATTATTACAAACTGTTTGTTAGTAAATACAAGATACTTTTTTAGCTGTTTTGATAATATACATTTATTTCTGATTTGCTATTTTATTTAATAAAAAAGATGATAAGTTATTTATATATGAGTATTAGCTTTCTAAATATGATTCGATAAAGAATTTTTTCGCTTCAGAATAAACATAGACTTAACATGCATTATCTAGTTTTTTTGTTCATCACTGACAAATATTTGTATGAGTTTTAAGCTTTGTATTGAAGATTTGTATTCTATAATCGGATTGAAAGCTATTAAAATTCTTTTATTCTCTTCGACTTTATGGTTCTGAATTTTGGATTTTTAGAATTAGGAGAAGTCAAATTCAAAAAGTGTGAAAGAGTTTTAAAATTAGTCGCTAAAATGTGAATTTGTCTGACAACTTTGAAATCTCGTTTTGATTTAATTTATTCAAGAAAACAATCTCAATCTTCTCATTAAATAATTTTTTCTTTTTTACTTACCTATCATACGTAGTATAAATAAGTTCTGCAATCGTTTTGAAAATCGGAAAAATTTTTTTGACGGATTTACACGTTTCAGATACTGGAGTTTCCGAAAAACATATTTTTAGAAAAAAAAAATGCTGTTCGTCTGTCTGTCTGTAAACGCTCTATCTCACGAACAAATAGAGATAAAGACTTAAAATTTTGTACGTACTTATAACGTAACAATGGAACGAAGCCTATTTAATATCAGTAACCTCGATTATCCGGTACTATATTTTTCGGACACTCGAAAAATTCGTTCTCGTGAAAGGTACATAATTTTTTTTCGATTTTTTTATTTTAAGGAGTGAACGTAAAAGGTAATAAAATAACAAAAGTTTTTCATAAAGAACGATATCGATCGGATTATTAGTTGCCAAGATATTTGTAATCCGATTTTCCGCATTCTTCGATTTTTCATGACCCTGTATTTCATTCAAATTTCAATTCAGAGATATATTTTAATTAGATATAATTCTTAATTCTACGCAGTAAACTATTAGTTAATATGATTAGTTATTTTGGAGTTATAAGGATGTTTTTACGCAATTCGGTGTTACTTGTGTACTTTGGCGTTTTATATAATTTGCCGAAATTGGCTCATCAGCGGTTCATTAATAGAGCATTACTACATATATTAAAACTATTTAAATATTTAAATGTACGTTTAAATTTTGTTTCGGAATTGCAGTGCATTTTATTAATAGTTTACACATGTTTTATTTTTATATATTATATTATGCATATCTACTATGGGTAAGTATTACATTGGCCCCCAATGAATAGTTTTTGTATCATTTATCATTTATATTTTTCATATTAGGTGTGCCGGATCTCTTCCAGATATTTTTAGTGTTCCGTCAACCAAAAAAGTTAAGAAACACTGTTTTACAGAAATTCTACAGACATTTCTACTGAACTACAGATCTTTCTATAGATTTCAGTTAAACTAGCTTATAGAATAAAAGGGCCATGATTCTATGGAATTTTTTAACATTTTATTTCGATTATTTTTTTTTTATACATTTCTATAAAATATTTTTTTAAGGGAGTATTCTTTCCTTATACAATGGAATTTTATATAAAATTTAACTAGCAGTACCTTTGAATCAAAGTTAAAGTATACTTTCTTAAAACCTTCTTGATCGTCAAATTCATTGCTTGAAAGTGGATTTAAAAGCTTACCAAGACATCTTTGGAATAATAATTAAAGATTAAAGCAATCAGAAAGTCACATTCAGAAGTTATAAAAAGATAGTTTAAGAGAAACATGAGCTTAGCTCCCATTGATTCTTAAAACCAATGATGAGAGATTAATACAAGTGATAAAATTTCAAACAGTAGAATTTTTTAAAATTATTTCAGGGGAAAAATATTTAAAGGTTACTACAATAAAAATATTTATTAACTTTTTGATCTTCTCTGAATGAATGCAATAAAGAATCTAAGCTATATGTAATTAAAATTTATATTAAGATGAAAATTGCTTATTTTTTAAACAATTAGAATTTTTTTCTATATTTGTAAGCTAGAGAGTCAAAATGTTAAAGGAAACGTTGCAATATTAAAAGGTAAATAATTATTTAATCCAGATGCTACAGTTATCACGTAATTTTACTAAACATTCTTCGACAAAGAATTTTTCGTATCAGAAAAAGTATCGAGTTATATATAGTATGTATTATGTATGTGTATTATATATTATTATCTTTGATTAAGTGATAAATTACATACACTGTCGACAAAAAGTTTGAGACCTCATTAAGGAGAACGAGAAAAAAAGTAAAACTCAAAAAATTATTGATATTTTCGGACAAAAGTTTTATTTCGCAAAATATACACTCTGAGAAATGAAATTAATCGAAAGATAGAGATAAATTATGAATTATTCCGTTTAAGAAGCATTCGTTACATATAAAAATAGTCCTTCCGGCAGTGCCGGGAGAAAGAGGTAGCTTTCATATACTTATATATATATTTATTTATTTTAGATTAAGTTATATTATTCAAAAATACTAAGCTCAAATTAGTAGAACCTGATTATGAGCTGGGTCGAAATCTTAATTCAGGTGCACATGCACACTCATATTGAAATCGATTAATATGTATATGCGGTAACTCAGCCATTTTTTAAGATACAGACGAAACAAAAATGCTCTGGAATCTTTGTATCAAACTCAAATGCATAAAAGAAAAATCTTTTTCAATTTCTCACTTTCTTGTACCTAATTTTAAATTTTAAAATTTATAAATTTTTTTAAATGGCCGCCATTTTGAAATAAAATGGCGGATGGAACTGAGTATCGAACTCGATTCAGGCCTTACTATATACTATGTACACATCAAGTTACATCCAAATCGATTCATAAATACGCGTGTTATCACGTGACAAAAATCAGATCGTCTCAAAATGTCAGCCATAATAAAAATTCAAAGTGCTATAACTCAATCATTTTTTAAGATATAGACAAAATAAAAAGTGTTCTGGAATCGTTGTTTGAGGTTCTAACACGTAACAGAAAAATATTTTTCAACTTTTAATTTTTTTGCATTTAATTTTAAATTTTAAATTTTTTAAAAATTTTAAAATTACCGCCATTTTGAAACAAAATGGCGGATGATGCTGGCCATCGAACTCGGTTGAGACATTTGTATGTACTATGTACATACCAAGTTTCATTCAAGTCCGTTCATAAATACGCGTGTTATTACGTGACAAAAATCAGATCGTTTCAAAATGTCAGCCATAAGAAAAATTCAAAGTGCTATAACTCAATCATTTTTTAAGATATAGACAAAATAAAAAGTGTTCTGGAATTGTTGTTTTACGTTCTAACACGTAAAAGAAAAATATTTTTTCAACTTTTAATTTTTCGCATCGAATTTTAAACTTTAAATTTTTTCAAAAATTTAAAATGGTCGCCATTTTGAAACAAAATGGCGGATGATGCTGGCCAACGAACTAGGTCGAGACATTTGTATGTACTATGTACATACCGAGTTTCATTCTAATCGGTTCATAAATACGTTAGTTATCGCATGACAAAAATCAGATATATATATATATATATATATATATATATATATATATATATATATATATATATATATACAGGGGTTGGACAAAAATATGGAAACACCTTTTAAAATGCATGTTTGAAAAGAAAGATTGATTTTAATGAACTATGTAGATGGCGCTGGCGTTTTCGCCTACTGACGCCACCTATACAACTTCGTAAAATCGCTGCACCGTTCAGTCGTTGTTGGAACACTGTTATGTGAGGTTGTCATTGCATTATGTCAGAGTTAACAGACTTCGAACATGGCCAAATTGTTGGCGCGCGTATGATGGGTGCTTCCGTAAGCAAGGCAGCCGAAGTTTTAGTGTTTTAAGAGGTACTGTGTTGAAGATTTATTCCGCATACTTCAAATGCAGAAAAACATTATCCGCTAAATCACAGCGCGGACGAAATTGTGTGCTGAGTTATCGTGACAGACAATCATTAAGGAGGATTATCGCGAAAAATAAAAAGACCACAGCTGCAAAAGTTACTGCTGAAACGAATGTCGTGTTACCAAACCCTGCGAATACCAAAACAATTAGAAGGGAGCTTCATAAACAGGGAATTGCTGGCCATGCTGCAATTGAAAAGCCTTTCATCAGTGATGCTAATGCATGTAACAGGAAAAAGTGGTGTTTAAGTCATAAAGCCTGGACTATAGAGCAGTGGAAGAGCGTAATATGGTCTGATGAGTCTTCTTTCACATTGTTTCCCACTTCTGGCCGAGTTTACATCTGGAGAACGCCATCTTAAGCCTATAATACAGACTGCTTGTTGCCAAGAGTGAAACATGGCGGGGGTTCAGTTGTGGTTTGGGCAGCCATATCGTGGTTCTCTTCTGGCTCCGTGATAACTCTGTCAGGGCGTATTACTGCTCAGACTTATGTGAACATTTTGGCCGATCAAGTCCATCCAGTGGTACAAACTTTGTTCCCCAATGGTGATGGTCTCTTCCAAGACGAAAATGCCCCCGTTCACACAGATCACATTGTCCAGGACTGGTTTTCTGAGTACGAAGATGAATTGTCGCATCTCCCCTGGCCACCACAGTCGCCAGACCCGAATATTATCGAACCTTTGTGGTCTACTTTGGAGCGGAAAGTGCGTTCTCGCTATCCACCGCCAACATCGTTATCTAAACTTGCCACCGTTTTGCAGGAAGAATGGTACAATATTCCCTTGGCAAACATACAGAAACTGTATTTAACCATTCCGAGAAGACTGCAAGCTGTTTTGAATAACAACGGGTACCTTACACCATATTAGGCAAGGAAACGTGTTTTTTTAAAGGTGTTTCCGTATTTTTGTCCAACCCCTGTATATATATATGTGACATTTTAAAGTTAGGAACCAGAAACATCATCGCCAGGGTCCCCGTTCTTTGCACAGAAGTCATGGCCAGCGAGGGAAAAAATAAAAAATAAATAAATGTAGAATATCCAATAAATCACTCATTGGTGGCTGTAAGTTTATTTATTCAACTGTAGTCATTATAGAGGGAAAAACTCCTTTTTGCAAACGATCTTTTACCGAAATATCCAAAAAATATTCCATCATTTACTTCAACCAGCCGTACTCATCGACGAAAGAACTCCAGAATCTCTCCCCCTTCTCATCTCGAGACTTCCACCTTTTAAAACTAAAAATAAAATTCTAGAACTTTCTGTAATCTCAAACCATCATCCTTTTATGTAAACAGAATTCTTGTCCAGAAAGTCCTTCCGGCAATGCCGGGAGGAAGAGGTAGCTTTCATATACTTATTTATTTATTTATTTATTTTAAATGAAATTACATTATTCAAATATACGAAGCTCAAATTAGTGGAACCCGATTTTATAAGATTGAATACTAGTTTTTTTTTGAAGACTGAATATTAATAGAAAGTTTTAGAAATTAGTCATCTTTTATTCAGCCTGATTTTATTTTAAGCGATTTGGAGAGTCGCCAAATTCCATGATATCATGAAGTGTATGCCATTTTAAAGCAACATGATGGATAAAACAAACCAATGAGCTTGATCGAAATCTTAATTCATGTGCACATGCACACTCATATTGAAATCGATTAATGTATACGAGTGCTGTCGCGGGCAAATTCATTTTTTTTAAATGTCACCTACATTAGAAATTCAAACTGCTATATCTCAGGCGTTTTTTAAGGTAGAGACAAAGCAAAAAATACTCCGGAATTCATTATTAAAATAAATACTTTAAAAATAACCTCTTTTAAATTTTTAATTTTTTGTTATACATTTAAAAGATTTTTAACAAACTTAAATGGCTGCCATTTTGAAACAAGAGGACGGATGAAGTTGGTCAATAAACGCGGTCAAGACATTGGTATGTACTATGTGCACACGGAGTTATACCCAAATCAGTTTATAAATATGCGCATTGTGTGACAAATTTCAGTCCGTTTCAAAATGTCAACCACACTGGAAATTGAAAGCGCTATAACTCAGCCATTTTTCAAGATATAGATGAAACAAAAAATGCTCTGGAATCTTTGCATCAAGGTCAAACACACAAAAGAAAAATATTTTTCAATTTCTTACTTTTTTGCACCTAATTTTAAAATTTTAAAATTAAATTTTTTTTTAATATTTCGCCATTTTGAAACAAGATGGCGGATGGAACTGGCCAACAAACTCGGTCCAGACATTGGTATGTACTATGTACGCACCAAGTTAATCGAAATCGGTTTATAAATACGCGTGTTATCACGTGACGAAAATCAGATCATTTCAAAATGTGAGCAACACTAGAAATTAAAAGTGCTATAACTCAGCCATTTTTTAAGATACAGACGAAACAAGAAATGCTCTGGAATCTTTGTATCAAGGACAAATGCATAAGAGAAAAATCTTTTTCAATTTCGCACTTTCTTGTACCTATTTTTAAATTTTAATTAAAAAAAAATTAAATGGCCGCCATTTTGAAACAAGATGGCGGATGGAACTGGGTAACGAACTCGATTCAAGTCTCAGTATATACTATGTACACACCAAGTTACGTCCAAATCGATTCATAAATACGCATGTTATCACGTGACAAATATCAGATCATTTCAAAATGTCAGCCATAAAAAAAATTCAAAGTGCTATAACTGAATGATTTTTTAAGATATAGACAAAATAAAAAGTGTTCTAGAATCATCGTTTTAAGTTCTAACCCATAAAAGAAAAATATTTTTCAACTTTTAATTTTTTCGCATTTAATTTTAAATTAATTTTTTTTTTAATTTAAGATGTCCGCCATTTTGAAACAAAATCTCGGATGATGATGGCCAACGAACTCGATTGAGGCATTTGTATGTACTATGTACATACTAAGTTTCCTTCAAATCGGTTCATAAGTACGTTAGTTACAGCATGACAAAAATCAGATATATATATATATATATATATATATACATATATATATATATATATATATATATATATATATATATATATATATATATGTGTGTGTGTGTGTGTGTGTGTTTATATATATGTATAAATATGTCAACATTTGAACGGAGGGTGGTTTTAGGGTGCAGGGGCCATGATCGGTGAAAATATACCAAAATTTTCGGGAAGTGTTTTCCTCCGGACGGCTGTAATCGGTAGCTTTTTACTTTTTGTAATGAAAACTACCTAAAATGCGATAACTCAGCCATTTTTTAAGATACAGACGAAACAAAAAATGCTCTGGAATCTTTGTATCAAGGTCAAATGCTTAAAAGAAAAATCCTTTTCAATTTCTCACTTTCTTGTACCTAATTTTAAATTTTTAAATTTTTAAAAAATTTAAAATGGCCGCCATTTTGAAACAAAATGGCGGATGATGCTGGCCAACGAACTCGGTCCAGACATTTGTATGTGCTATGTACATACCAAGTTTCATTCAAATCGGTTCATAAATACGCGTGTTATCACTTGACAAAAATCAGATCGTTTCAAAATGTCAGCCATAAGAAAAATTCAAAGTTCTATAACTTAATCATTTTTTAATATATAGACAAAATAAAAAGTGTTCTGGAATCGTTGTTTTAAGGTCTAACACGTAAAAGAAAAATATTTTTCAACTTTTAATTTTTTCGCATTGAATTTAAAATTTAAAATTTTTTAAAAAACTTAAAATGGCCGCCATTTTGAAACAAAATAGCGGATGATGTTGGCCAACGAACTCGGTCGAGACATTTGTATGTACTATGTACATACCAAGTTTCATTCAAATCGGTTCATAAATAAGTTAGTTATCGCATGACAAAAATCATATATATATATATATATATATATATATATATATATATATATATGGTTATATATATATATATATATATACACTATATTGCCATTGATTATGGGTCACTTGCGATTTTAGACATTTTAATAAATATCTAGAAAAATACATGAGGAATCATCTCGAAACTCTTAGTGTATAAATATAATAGTATAAGTCATACATCTCCGTGAAGATTTTTTCCCGAAACTCCAAAGGGGGCCGTCAACAAATTAAAAAAGAATGAATATCTTTTGAATAACCCTGTCAAAACTAATGTAGCAAAAGAGCTCAAACTCTAGATTGTAATTGAATGCCTTATTATAATAAGCCTTGTTCATTTTTATGCAAATAGCATGCATACTCGCAGAGTAATTAAGGTTTTTATAAAAGTGATCCCAAATTTTTCCAAGTTTTTTCCTTATAATTTTCAGAGTTCTTAATATAAAATATTATTTTTTTCAGAAAATATGACAAACAACATTGCACACAGTACCCTGTAATCAGAATTAAAAAATAATGAACATTGTATAAAAAGTAATTTGGTTTACTAAATAATTTTTTACTGCGCATGCGTCAACGATATCAAAATTTCCTTTGCATATTATGTTAGCTAAATATGTAGAGCAACTTTTGTGAAAGTCACAAAATCATAACTTGAAAATTCTGACAATAATCGTCAATTGAATGTCGAAAATCCGTTATTCTCAAAATGAAGCAAAAACAAGAGGGGTTGTATCCATATATTCATTGATTAGTGTCAATATAGAATACACAATATGGGATGTACTACTGCATTTGGATAAAATCCCTCATTTTTTTGCTTCATTTTGGAAACAACGGATTTTGTCCTTTTTCTATAGACGATTACTTTCAGAATTTTCGAGCTATGATTTTGAGACTTTTACAAAAGTTGCTCTATACATTTAGCTAACATAATATGCAAATGAAATTTTGATATCTTTGACGCATGCGCAGAAAAAATTATATAGTAAACCTACTCATTTTTCTTACAATTTTTATTATTTTTTAATTCTGATTACAGGGTACTGTGTGCAATGTTGTTTGTCATATTTTCTGAAAAAAATATTATTTTATATTAAGATCTCTGAAAATTATAATGGAAAAACTTGGAAAAATTTGGGACCATTTTTATAAAAACCTTAATTACTCTGCGAGTGTGCATACTATTTGCATAAAAATGAACACAGTGTATTACAATAAGGCATTCAATCATAATCTAGAGTTTGAGCGCTTTTGCTACATTAGTTTTGACAGGGTTATTCAAAAGATATTCACTTTTTTTAATTTGTTGACGGTCCCCTATGGCGTTTCGGTAAAAAATCTTCACGGAAATGTATGACGTATACTATTATATTTATACACTAAGAGTTTCGAGTTGATTCCTTATGTATTTTTCTAGATATTCAGTAAAATGTCTAAAATCGCGAGTGTCCCATAATCAATGGAAATATAGTGTATGTCAACATTTGAACGGAGGGTGGTTTTGGGGTCTGGGGGTCATGATCGGTGAAAATATACCAAAATTTTCTAGAAGTGCTTTCCTCCGGACGGCTGCAATAGGTAGCTTTTTACTTTTTGTAATGAAAGTTACCTAATACGAGACTATTTTACACAGACGATAAATTTATTATTATTTTTTTTAATATTATTTAACCAATTTATAATCGACTCATAATTTCTTAGGCAGACGATTTTTATAAATGATTAATTTTAAGAGAAAAAGAAAAGAAATGAATTTATTAATGCACACATCAAAGGTTGACGGCGGAAAAATAAATAAATAGATAAAATAAAATAATGATATTTTTTGAAAAGGTATGGTTTGGAATAAATTTAACAAGATTTTCTTAAAAAGGGTTGATAAAAACATAGAAGAAATCAGTTTTATTTGGAATATTAAGAAATAAAGTTTTAATTAAGAATATTTTTAATTTAGAGCCATCTTTTTAAATTAGCATACTGGAATAATGTTTTTTAAGGCAAATTAAGAATTTATATCGTCTGCATACAGATTAACAGATTAGATCTAGAAACAAGATTTTAATTTAATAATTTGAAGTAAATACGGAACATTATTATAAGAAAATTAAGGTAGTATAAAGGTTAGTTTTGGCGAAAAAATTTTAAATTTGTAATATTATCCCCCTCCCCGAAAATTTGTATGAAATTGATAGTTAAATAAAACTACAAGTTCAGACAACAGAAATATAATAATTTAGAAAAGTCAAATTTTGGAATAAAACTGTCAAACCCAGGAAGCCAAGAGATGGAAGAAAAGAAAATTAACGCAATATAAAAAATATTAGCGATTAAAATAAAATAGTTAAGAGGAAATTAATCTGAATTAAATTTAGGTAGGAGCATTTCCCTGAAAGAGATACAATACTATTACAATATCACTTACTATTTGTAAGTGCATAGGAGATAATACATACAATAACAGTAAATAAGTTATAAATATAAATAAGCAATAGATAGAAAATATAATAAAAACAATAACAATTCGTTCTCATGGAAATTTAAATAATTACAATAACTTAATGCATAGGTTATTTTAAATAAAGTTCTTCAAATGAAAAAAGTCTTTCCATTGTGTATAAAAGTCTTTTCCAATGTTCACTGAATACAGTCTCTTTAATCTTTGTTTTTTATGTTATGTTGGATCCAACATCTTTTAACAATCAATAAATTTTTTCTTTCAATAATATATCAATTTTTTTAATAATAAATAGCATCACTCTCAATATCAATAATAAATAATATAGAAAAATTTAAATAATAACAATAACAACAATAATAAGTGATAGTATAATAAGACTCCATATCCTAATATTTCTCAATAAGAGTATAATTAATACTAAACTTCATTATAGAAATCATAATGATAATAATAATAAAACAAGAGTATAATCTAAAGAAAATATCACAATTTGTTTATTATTGATAGGGAAAATATTGGTTGAGGATAAAAATAATTACATAGCAACTAAATAATTTTCTTATCTTCTAATAGCATAAGAAAGTATTTTTTGCTAGCCAAAAGTATAAATAAAAAAAATCATAATAATTCCAAAATCCAAATAAATTAAATCTAACTATTTAGAAAATGGACTCTCAACCAGTATTTCCTTACAATAATTCCTCTCTGATACTCTTTTACAAAATTGTCAAATTTGGTTATAAGTTTTCAAATGCCAAATGTAGAATAATGTTTTATCTACACATGGTTTATAAACTTTAATAATAAAAACAAATAGGAATAAAAGTTGTCATTCTTAATTGAGAAATGGAAATAAAAATAGTGTGCTTTTTTGAAAAACTTTTAATATCTGTAGTTTTCACAATCACTGAAAATCACATATTATGTTATAGGTTTGAGTAGAATCATCAGATTTTATAACTGTTATAACATAAATATCTGCTGAATAAGTAGAATAATACTAATGTCAATAAATGAGTAAATATAGTTAGACTTAAATAAACTTAAAATTAATTTATCAACATCAATTTGAAAGCCTTTACAATCAAAGTGCACACCTTATGCCTGCATAAGGAGCCCAATTTAATCTCAAAAACTCCCCAAAACAAGTAATATTCTTGTTGCGCATCAAGAACATACCTGCTAATTTTGAAAATTATGGTGATAAAATATTTAAAGAATAAGAATTAAAATTTAATCTACTGTCTTGACTTTAGTTTGATCTAGTGATTGTGATTGTATTTGAGGTTTTGTTTGTTTTTTGGGTTGCTCATGAAACAGTTTAAAATCTTCTGGTGAAAAATAGTGTCTTAATTTAGAAACATGCAAAATAACGGAATTCTGTCCTGTCTCATTATTAAATTTATCTATTTCATAAGTTACATCAGAAAGTTTATTTATAATTTTGTATGGTCCAGAGAAAGTAGGTTCTAATTTTCGAGTGTTAGGGTATTTAAATTCTTCATAAATTACAGAGTCTTGTATTTTTAAAGGGCATTCGACAAAATTTCGATCATAGAGCCTTTTACTTTTAAGGTGAAATTCCTGAGTTCGCGCTTTCGCAATTTTGAGGGCTTTGTCTACTGGAGTTGTATACATTTTAACTGCCTCACACAAAACCATTACCTTCCATTTTAAAAATCTGAATCAAAATTATCGTGAAAATTATAACTATATTTAGCTGCTAACTTTAACCAGAAATTTTATCTAATAAAAAAGAAATTGTAAATATCATAGATATACCTTAAATTGGGATCAACTTTTAATTATATTAATTTATAGATCATAAACAGATTCAAAAATTTTAATTATAGGTAATTTCTTACTTAAATAACAAAATTTACTGAAAAAATTAATCATATTTATCAGTCAAAATTCTAGCAACAGCCTTGCACAGTTCCATCTTTCTTACTGAATTTAAATAAATTATAAGAATCCGGGAACCAAAGCTCACTGTAACCAGAAATTCTAACACATAAAAGGGAAAACATAAATGTTAACTTAATTTTCAGCTCAAATGTCTACTTGTAGGAACATTATCATGAAAATACTGCATTCTGAGAATAGTTCTTGATAACAAACAAATATCAATAAATTAGAAAATATACTTTTTTGAAATAAACTTGAGCGTCTAAATTCTTTTATACTTCATTATTATTACTAACTTATCTTTAAACGTGCATAAAAATATCATAATAATCTTAATAAGTAACAGTAAATATCTTAAGAACATCATACTCCTCAATTATATCCTTAAGAATAAAAATATTTCAATCTTCAACACATAATAATGATAATAAAAATACCCATAAATAGGTAAGTAAGTAATATTCACAGATAAATAATCAAATAAATAAACCGACAAACAGAGAATAATTAATTTAAATAAATACATAATAAATATTTTTTCTCAATCATAAAAAGAATAAAAATAATAATCAAGACATTTAATAAATTAACTTACAATTTTTTGAAAAATCTTCAATAAAATTCAATCGTCTTTAAATTCCTCATCAAATACTTCTTGCATACTCATCACTTTGAAATCATTAATTTTCAAAAATTTTCACTATGACTATGAATACTGAATCAAAATTTATGCACACAGATCAACATCAAGCGTCAGGAAATCCACATCAGACTCGAAGCGACTAGCAATTATTTCAGATTAATATCTTCTTCAGCATAGATTTGAAAATCTCAATCAAGAAAATCTCCTTTTCTGCAGTCATTCAAGAAATCATGGCTTCAGGAAATTCAAGCCGACTCAAAGCACTTTACAGAAACAATTCCTCTGTTTTTGTCACTCCAGAAATCATGAGACTATGGCAGTTTTTGTTCAAGAACACATCCAATAATGACGGGCAAATTATTCAGCGATCCACAGTTTTTATTATCACTTCGTTCCATAGCAAGTTTTTTTTAAAAACCAAAAAAGGCAGCGCAGGCATAAAGCATCCTGTCGACTCTAGAAAAGACTGTGACATTTTAAATTTAGGAGCCAGAAACATCATCGCCAGGGTCCCCGTTCTTTGCACAGAAGTCATGGCCAGCGAGGGAAAAAATAAAAAATAAATAAATGTAGAATATCCAATAAATCACTCATTGGTGGCTGTAAGTTTATTTATTCATCTGTAGTCATTATAGAGGGAAAAACTCCTTTTTGCAAACGATCTTTTAACGAAATGTCCAAAAAATATTCCATCATTTGCTTCAACCAGCCGTACTCATCGACGAAAGAACTCCAGAATCTCTCCCCCTTCTCATCTCGAGACTTCCACCTTTTAAAACTAAAAAGAAAATTCTAGAACTTTCTGTAATCTCAAACCATCATCCTTTTATGTAAACAGAATTCTTGTCCAGATACGAGACTATTTTAGACAGACGATAAATTTATTTTTTAAAAAATATATTATTTAACCAATTTATAATCGACTCATAATTTCTTAGGCAGACGATTTTTAAAAATGATTAATTTTAAGAGAAAAAGAAAAGAAATGAATTTATTAATGCACACATCAAAGGTTGACGGCGGAAAAATAAATAAATAGATAAAATAAAATAATGATATTTTTTGAAAAGGTATGGTTTTGGAATAAATTTAATAAGATTTTCTTAAAAAGGGTTGATAAAAACATAGAAGAAATCAGTTTTATTTTGAATATTAAGAAATAAAATTTTAATTAAGAATATTTTTAATTTAGAGCCATCTTTTTTAAATTTACGCATACTGGAATAATGTTTTTTAAGGCAAATTAAAAATTTATATCGTCTGCATACAGATTAACAGATTAGATCTAGAAACAAGATTTTAATTTAATAATTTGAAGTAAGTACGGAACATTATTATAAGAAAATAAAGGTAGTATAAAGGTTAGTTTTGGCGAAAAAATTTTAAATTTGTAATATATATATATATATATATATATATATATATATATATGGTTATATATATATATATATATATATATATATATATATGTCAACATTTAAACAGAGGGTGGTTTTGGGGTCTGGGGGTCATGATCGGTGAAAATATACCAAAATTTCCGGAAGTGCTTTCCTCCGGACGGCTGCAATAGGTAGCTTTTTACATTTTGTAATGAAAGCTACCTAATAGCTTAATGTGATTTTTCATTGAAAAATCCTCCTTTGCATTTTTTAATTGTTTATATAAGTATCGGCACACAAGCATTAATGTATATATATATATATATATATATATATATATTTTACGGCATGTTGTTCCAGTTTTTAATTAAATCCTTCCACATGTCTATATGGGATGAGGCTCTTCGATCACGAACGTTTCTATGGAGATCTTCTTTAAAATTTAGATATGATTGAGATCGGCGCTCAGAGGACGCCACTCCATGTTTTTTAATACACATTTTGCTTAATTTTTATTCTAAATAACCTCTTCTCAATTTTGAACTATGTTTAAGCCCTGATGGAATGGCATTTGTCTTGAGAATAGTTTTATATTGTTCTTTTTTCAGAAATCCTGGTATTCATACCAAATTTACAGTTCCATATCCAGAGAAAACAACTTCAGATCATAACACACCCACTCCTGTGCTTCTCAGATGGCACCACTAAAGTTGGTTGGTTGGTTGGTTGATTTTTGACGTCCGATTATCTGCGCTAGGGATATAGGACCAGGGGGGGGGTGCCCTTCGTGGGGGTCTTTCTAAGGGAACATAACCCGTATTTACGCAAGGTTCGAAGAAAACCACGAAAACTCCGAACGGTTAGGCCGACAGCCGCGATTGGGTTCGAACCCAGCACCTGCCGTCTACCAGTTGAGAGGTCCCAACCTCTCGGCCACTGGTGGGGCCCCACTAAAGTTGGCATCATCATCTTTTCTATGGTAGAACGTCGAACAAAAATTCAAATTTTTGTTCCAAATATTTTGAACTTGGATTTGTCATCGAAAGAACATTTTAAAAATCTTTTCCTGTTCGATCTCGATAGATAAGGCTCTACTGGATTCATTTCTTCTAATTCTGCACTTTTAATAGTGGTCTTTAAATGGCAACGGGGTCAAAGAAATTAGCGTCTCTCAAACGTGTTTTTAGTGATATGAGTGATACAGATTTTGATGGAGATTTGTGTACTTTATCGCAAATTCTGGTACTGTCAGGCCTCTAATTCCCCTTGCTGGTAATAACAAGAAATTATTCTTGCCAGAAAATGTTATAGTCGGCCGTTCTGAACATGTTCTATCCTGGTTACTGCCTGTTTCCTTGCATCGAACCGCTGTGCGGTGAACATATGTCTTCAATAATTTTAATAAACAACAATCATACGTTCAGACTTGCCTTGATTATGTAGAAAAATGATGGCAAACTGTGTTTCAATGTCGATTTCATGTTTTTCCCCATTTTTAAGACATTTTGACCGAAGTAACCTAAAAATCAAATTTAAGAAGTAAATGTGTGAAGAACTTCAACAAAATAGTGTACCTTAATACAAAACACACACAAAAAACTAAAACGATAGTTAAATAAGAGACCAATAAAAGTAAAACAAAAGTTTAAGTGAACACATAGGGAGCATTTACTGATGTTCGGAAACAATGCATTTATCTATCCATTTCATGAATAAACAAAATTCCTTAATTTTTGGATATTCCACAAGGACTTTAGAAGTTTTTTACTTTCATTCATTTGTCCTTAAACTAGCAGCCCTTGGCGAGCAGTTTTGTCTCCCTTAAATGTGTATTACGCATTAAGTCATATTCCTTTCATTCATAATTTATTTTAATTGCTCAATTTTTTGCCAAATTAGAAGATTCTGCTAGAGAAAAAACATATATGTCATATACGTACCACATTGGCGCGAATGCAGCAAAATGGCAATTATATGCCTCACATAGTAGCCCAGCTAATGTTGTTTATTTATTAATAAACTGTTTATTTTTAAAAAAAATGATTTAAATTGTTTTTTTCTATAATCATTAACTAAACTTTTTTTATTTATTATTATTTCATTTTTAAAAAATAATAGAAAATAGTTAAAAAAATATATGCAACTGATATTTGAAAATGAAGTTTTCGCCAAATTAACTCAGAAAAAGAATATGCTTATGTGGTGCGTATATGACATCTGCGCCGAGAAATCAAGAACTCGGTATTTTTATGTTTACCTGGCTAGTGCGATAAATAGCCAAATATTATCCTCGTGGCAATGCTTCGTATTTCATTGATTTTATTTAAAATACAGTAATATAATTCTTTTACTTATTTCATTTATAATACATAACTTTAGTTCGAAACTGAAACATTTAAAATTCATGACTTTTATTCAATTTTTTTTAATATAAAGAACAGAAAAAAACAAAAACAATGATATTTTAAAGCTCCGTAAGTGCAGCGAAGGACCAAAACGTAAACAAACCTAATTTACTATGGCCTAAATCCTGCAAAAGGACTTTTGCACAATAACCAATAAGATACGTTTCATTTGGGCGTTGCCATTAAACAATAAATAAATAATCGCGATTTCTGTGCCACATACTATCGCGTAATATATATATAGATGTTCCGTAAATTAATTTTTTATTTCATAATTTTTCATTTTTGGAAGTTTAATTTATTTTGAGGGGGGGGGGGGTAGCTAAATTTAACGTAGTATGAGTTGTGTATAAGTTGTATGGACATATACAGAGAATAAGGACAGAGAGGTGTACACTGAGGTGTAGAGATTATTTCTGTTATACTACAATGCGTGAATAGAAAATGCTGAAAGTTGACAAACATTTTTCAATCGAAATAAATTTTAATGTAACTTAGCAGTATGTGATGGATACATATGTTACGGCCAAAACCCGGAGCCTGGCCAACTCCCAAACTGGGCAAGCTCTTTTGGCCAAAACCCGAAATAGATTACATTAAAATGAATTTTGTCATTTCTTTTATTTGTATCAACATTGTCCTTAATTTTTTCCTAAGTTCATTTTTTTATTTCATAATTTTTCACCTCTTGTGTTCATTTGGCACTTGTACACTTTGGCTTCTAAGCAGTTTTCATTACTGCTTGGAAGCCAAAGGACATAAGTGCCGAATGATGACCAACATTGATTATAAATTTATAAACAATACTAGTTATAAATTCAAAACCAATTGCATTCCACTGTGTTTCAAACAATTATTGGAATAAGAATTCAAAGATCACCATGAAATAAGCAAAGATTTCTTATTTCAGTTCTTTCAATTGCATTTAATATTTAACCTCTTACCCAAATTTTATTCGATTAACACTACTTTTTTAAAAGAATTTTCCTTGAAGTAGACAATTTCAAAAAATTTCTGATTAAATAAGGAAAATTTTATTTTCCTTTATTACTGGTGGCAAAAACAAATTTTGGAAGGAAAGATGATGTCTCCACAGCGGAGGCATCGGAATGGCAAGGGTTAACTTTGAACTCAATTTACTCGAAATCTAAATTTTGTCAATTGTAACTTTTGGCTTCTGGGGTTCTCATATGATGTATGAAAATTGAGAAAGGCGTAGGTTCACTTTTGATACAAATGTACTCAATCCGATAAAAGTTCATCAGTTTACTCATTTTTGGGTACTTAATTTTTTTTCAGTGTAGCTAAATTTAACGTACTATGTGTTGAGTATAAATTGTATGGACATACACGGAAAATAAGGACAGAGAGATGTACACAGAGGTGTAGAGTTTAATTCTGTTATGCAACAATGTGTGAATAGAAAATGCTGAAAGTAACAAACATTTTTCAGCCGAAATAAATTTTAATGTAACTTAGAAGTATGTGATGGATATACAGGGTGTCCCTGAAAAATTGGGACAAACTTTAAAGGGAGATGAGGGGACATCACAAGAGTTCAGATTTGTATAGCAACCCATGGTCGGAAACGTTTTCTTGGCGTGGTAGTGATGACACAAAACGCAAGAAGGACAGGACACGAATAAGAAGAGAAAATATCTTTATTATCCTTAGTACAGAAGAAAAGTGAGAAAAAAGAACTTTAAAAAAACACCGATCTTTATCAAAGTAGGTGTTTGCAATTACGACCCCGAGCCTTGATGCATGTAGGCGCATCTTCAGTGTATGGAAGATCTAATGTACTCTAGAAAACACCAGAAATGTCCTGAACTTCCCCAGCCGCTTCAATGATCAGTACAACTAGTTCCTCAGAACTTTCCAGTGTTATCCCGGTATTTTTGCAGCACTAAGAATGATAAACATGTTTTCTCTCCCTGCTCGTGTAATTTCTTTCATGTGCTTTGTGTCGTCACTATTGTGCCAGGAAAGTGTTTCCAAACCATGAATTGTTAGGTAAATCCGAATCCTCGTGATAACCTCTATCTCCCCTTAAAGTCTGTCTCATTATTTCTGGGATACCCTGTATATATAAAAATAAACATATACAGATAAGTCATAGAAATCTTTATGTATTTCCGCAAGTAAGCAATATCACTCGTAAGCAGGTACAATTAGAGTTTTTATGAATTCCTCAGTAAACAACATCAAATGAAGGTAACATGTTTAAAATAAATAAATAAATAAATAAATAAATAAAACAGAAGCAACAATGATTATCTCGAGTTGGAAGTCGTCAGTTTTGTGTCACAGTGTCAAAATCAATCTGAAAATCAGAAAAGAAAAACATAAATTTGACAACAAACATGCAGATAAGAAGTGCCATGCATGATCAATACTAGGAACTAACTCTTCCATTCACTTAAAGAAAACTTTTCTTCCTGAGAAGCAGTTTAGACCTCACTTCATTCCAGTACGATAATTACTTGATTTTATGTTGAATTTTAAACTGTGTCCATGAATTTTCGGACTGAATTTTATGCATGAAACAACTGTTGATTTATTGGCAAGAAAAAAAAAATCGCTAGAGATAAAAAATCAAAGTTTCAGTCTTGTCGTATGCTAGAATCCTATTTTTTTATTGCTATTTGTTTTTTCAATTTATAAAATTTTGGATTTTTAAATGAATGTATTTAAAAATTGATTATTCAGTTCAAGAAAATTTCGTGGTTGAGATAAGCTCCTTAAACAATCCCACTTTTATGAAACTGTTTTCAATGAATTATTTTTATATAAGCCTGCTTTTAATGAACATTAAGTGGAGTTTTAAGTGAACATTAAGTTGAATATTAAGTGGAGGAACATGCTATGACACATTTTATGGTTTTATTTTATGGACGAAAGCGTTATGAAGTATGATGTCATATGGTAAAACTAAACTGAAATAGTAATAACATTCTTCTTTGTACTAAAAATATGAGACAGCATCATTTAATATTAATTTATTTATTTTTATTTAACATATAGCTGCTAACATCTTCCGCTTTATTGGCCCGGAAAAATTTTATAGAAAATTTTACCATTTGAAATCGCCGTAATATTCCGATTAAATAAGGCAAAAACTTTTATTAAATTTTTCAGGGCCAAAAAATCGGAATAGTTGACAGCTACGTATTTAATAATTTAAATAGTGAAAATAATTTCAAATAATAATTAAATACATAAGTTAATAAATTAAATATTTTATACATCTATCTGGTCTGAATTATTTTTCGCATTTATAATTACTGGGTAAAGTACATGCGATTTCGAAATATTGATAGCACACAAGAAGAAAAATATGAAAATTTATCGAATTGCAACACTGTTATAACCGAAGTGATTTAAAATGGAAAAAACGGGACAAATGATTGGGTAATGGTAAATTTATATCCACCTCAATTTCTGCCCAAAACAAAGAATTTCTAAAAAAGAATTGTAACATCTCCGCATCAGTAAAACTTTTACACCCATATTTACCAACGCGGGTTAACTCTTGAGTCCGTGTTAAATGCTGGGCATGAAGGACTCATGAAATAGCCTTTCGAAGAAGAAAACCGTTCCGTGAAATAAATTTGAAGTAGGTGGTGCCTATGTAGAACGGTTCCTTAGTTCGTGTGTTGTTTACATTATTTTGTTCATGTTTGCTACTTTCCGGAGGGAAATATAAACAAATTAACTAATAATTTTATTAACATAAGACTTCTAGTTAATATGAAATAATATTTTCTCAATTCTGATATTCGTGACCTATGTCTGTTGCCATTTAGTTCCAAAATCATGATTCAGCATTAATACATTACGTGAGAAGTCCTTCTCTGTATGTATGTTCATGACCAGCATTCAACACGGACTCTAGAGTTAACCCTTTGCGGCGCCGTGGTTTCATAGATATACCACTTAATTTTAATTCTCAAACGCCATATCAGCACCGGAATTTTGTTCAAAAAATTACGGTTTATTGAATGCGTGAAATATGGCGTTTTATTATTTAAAAATAAAGTTGTTTTAAAATTCTGGTGTCAGTCAGTAATTTCAACTCTTAAGCAATGAATTTGTCTTGCGCCGCAAAGGGCTAACCCGCGTTAGTGAATGTGGATGCTGGTGCACAATTACACCTACATGAGTTTATAATTTTTGTTTCGTGAGCCTTATTAATTCGGAAAATCTAACAGTCCTTTAGGAACAGTTAGGTTACTTCATCGTAACACAGAGATAACCAATCAGTATTAACAAAAAAAAAATTACTGTTAATAAATAAATGTTTTCGTTATTTTTTCTGGTATGTACTTTAAGTATCTTTTTCATTAAAAAAAATAATAAGTGCCTTTATTTTGTAATTGTAAAAGCTAATGCCCTCCGTGTTTCTCGGAAACTTCAAAAAATGGTCCAAAATTCGAGAAAACTCTAAAAATAATTTTAAAAATAAAAAATAAAGAAAAATATAAAAATTGCTGCACAAAGTACGAACAAACTTCACTGAGAAGAGAAATGAATTTATTATATGAGGTTGAAATTTTAAAAACATTTTCATTTACTTATGTCAAAAAATCCCAACAAATCGGGAAAAACAATTAGATATTAAAAATATCATATCACAAAAATCACTATATCTATATTAAAAAGGCCAAACGTATCTGTGCGTAACGCATACGTCATTTTGCAAATGGCAACACTTTCCCCAGTAATTTCGGTTTTCAATTTTCGCTATTGCAAATTTTCCATTTCTAAACATCGTACATTTTACATTTTTATACCGTCATATAGAGGAAAAAATCTACTTTTAAGTGCAATTAGTTTCAAAGCTGTATCTCTATTAATTTTTTTGATATTATTTTTTTTATAATTTTTAGTACAAATTTTGTAGTATTGGTAACAGAAAAAATCCATTTTCTCTTAAAACTGAAAGAAAAATAGAAATTAAAATACGTACACTATTTTAAAAATATCGTCTGTCATGAAATCCAGTCAATTCCGGTTTTATTTCCTTTACTAATTTGAATATTTGAGTTTTATAGTATTTTTTTAATTTTAGCTTAAAATAATATTTGTTTGAGAGTTAGCTGACCATATTATAAGATGCGCTTTTTACTTTAACTAATTTTTTTGATTTATTATAAATCAATGAAACAGGTCTTTTTTAAAGATTCATCGAATTTCGACGGGTTCCACCTTCCTGGGATAAAACATTAATACTGAATTTCTTCTACGAATGTCGATGAATGTCTTCCAAATAAAAAGGAAAAAAATTCTTAAAATCACATATAAAATTAACAAAAAATTTGAAAATTGCTTAACGAAACCAAAGAAATTTTATTCAAAAAATTACATTACATCAAAAAATCGAACGCCTAAAAAAATAGGAGATCAGTTAGAAACGCGATAATCGATTTACAATGGCAGAAACATCAGTAGTTACAAACGGCAAATTAGCTATGTTAGTTTTTTTTTTCTTTTTTAAAATTCAACTCCTATTACAAATATTCAAAAAACGTCTAAGGAAAAAGGAAAAAAAAACTCCAGAAAAAATAGCGGTTAAATATACCGGGTGTCCTGAAAAGGACTGAACGATTTTAAAAATCAATAACTTGCAAACTTTTACAGATATTTAAAAAATTCTTGCACGAGAGTCATCTAAAAGGTCAAAAGTTTTTTACCTGAGATTCTGGATTTTAGTTCGAATTACAAACAATAGATGGCGCTGAGAGCGCTAGGTGCTATGTTGAGATGGATATTGACGTCACTTGGTATTGAAGCAAAATAAGGAGCTTAAGGCTGTGGAGTGGGTCTCGTTTGACAATGCAATCTTGCTCTTAGGGCCCGGTTTTGAACTTTTGTTTATTTGTTTTTATTGAACAACATACATTTGACCTGTGTACTCGACATGAAGCCCAATTTTGGACTCAGTCGGTATGATTTCAATGAAATGTGTTGTTGTCATGGAAATAATAAATCCTTTTATATAATAGCAGCGAGTGAAACTTGGCATGAATTTAACGAGCAGCATACGTGTTTTGCAGACGATTTTAAATTTAAGAAAGCTGTATTTTCTCGGATTAAATTACTTTTTATCATCTAATTTAAAGAATATTTTGCGCATCATATTTTAAAACAAAATGAAACGATTTAGTAGTTTTTTTTTTGTTGTTGTTGTTAAAAAATAATCAATTTTGCTATTTAAAAAAAATTGTTATATTCTAAGAAATGCTAGTTCTTTTAAAAAAGTTCTTTAGTAGAGTTTTATGTATGTTGTAAAAAATTGCGGAAATGGTTTATTCTTTAGAACAAAGAATATTTATAGTATAAACATTGAAAACGTGGTGCAATAGCTGTTGCACTCTTTGAAAAAAATACCTAAATACAAAATTTATTACGATTATGTATATTAAATTCATGGTAATAGGGAGATAATACTACTTCCATCTTAAATGAGCCATAATCATTATGACAACATAGAATCATCACCTATCATTGGATACCATTGAATTAGTCACGCCTGATAGGTTTTAATAGAATGAAGAAAACATTTATTAATATCCTTTTAAGCTTTGATTAGCTTTTCATAAAACTTTAAATAAGTAACGAAAATTCTGCAACTAGTATATATATTAAAATTCAAAGCATTCTGTTAGGTAGTTTTTGCGTTATTATGTGCGGACAGATAAAAGAACATTCCAGATGACGAATATAGGTGCTACATATATAATTATCCTCACAGAACATAATGTAATGGTATAGTTTTGAGTGTCTGTGTAAATGAATCATGAATTATACATAGTTTGTTTACAATACCCAACACGGCATAATAAATCTCATTAACATATGTCACTTACAGACCAATTCAATTATTTCAACACAAGTTAGAGTTTGGAAAGACAGACAGACGGCTAACTAAATAGAAATCATAAACACTTTCAACTATGTTGTAAAGCGTTAAAAACACTTGTTAAGTTGAAATTTGACATTTAGCAATTTATTTAAATAGACGGAAGCATATTTGAACTCTTTTGTATAGCCCTGTAGTTTATCTACTATCTTTAAATTACGCGCCATCATTTAGCTAAAATCTATTTAAAACCGAAATATGCTTTAAACTAATGAAATCACACTTCCAGAGATTACCATCCAGAGCCGGCTATTAATTCAATTTTTGAGTGTCACTGTATATCATTTCATTTCTATTCTTTAAACATATCGTAATATACTTAAAGCTGTTTGTTCAACGTAAAAAATGCATAAACAAATCACCTTTAATATATTTACTTACATACTTAGTAAGGAGTGCGAATTCTTTTGTGTAGCCCTGTATATGATCTGCACCAATTATATACACAGCGTAACATGCAAAAATTTAGTGAAACTTAAAAAAAAATCATATCAAAACTAAAAACTTCAAGCAATTATCGTTAGCGTACAGCATTTTTGATGCAGCATAGTTTCCGAAATCTTTTGTATGTCCCTGTAAATACTTCATATTTTCTATTACACAGTAAATAACTCGTAGTAAACCTAAGCAACTTATAACAATTTTATTATATGTGTAACAAAATTAAAATATGTCGCAAAGTATGTTCCCTTCTGTACCGTTATGTTACATAATTATTTTGTGTGGCCCTGTAAATGAATAATAGCTATTCTTTGTGCAGCATATTCTACATCATTTGTATTTTAATTTAATTCGTAAATGCATATTATGTACGGATGGGTGTAATATCATCAAAAAGCACTTGAAACTTTTTCCCCCGTCAGCCATAGTGTAATGGAATACTTTTAACTGTCCCTGTATTGGAAATACACATCCGATTTTCATAAAATTTAAAATAACTGGACAAACTTCTTCAACAAATATATATTTAAAATTTCAAACGATTCGACAGAGTAATTTTTGCACTATTATATGCGGACAGACAGACGGACGGACGGACGAGAGACGAGTATAGGTGATACGCGTTTATATAATTACTAACGAATCTAAAAAACAGTTAAATTTAAAAGCACACGCCGAAATCAAAAACGCATTTCCAGCAATTATTACTTAAAGACAGTACAGTAACCGATTTCTTGTTGTGTGCTCCTGTAAATGAACGTTAAATGCTATAAATACCAAATACCCTATTCTATAATAATCATCTTATACTGAAATTCAGTGATTTATATCAGTTTTAATACATTTGAAATAGTGTATTTCATTAATATATACTGCAAGCAATTCCCCCCACCCCATGGACTATGATTTAATGCAATCTTTTGGATGTACCTGTAAATGAACTGTTAATCCCACATACATAATATACAATACAGAACATGACTAGATGACATAAAAAAAGGTTTAAAAGATACCCAGATAAATAAATAGATAAATAAGATATCCTGTTCTCATAAGTACTTACATTCTTGGAATGTAAAAAAAAAAAAAAAAAAAAAAAAAAAAAAAAAAAAAAAAATAATAATAATAATAATAATAATAATAATAAAATAAAAAATAAAAAATAAAAGTCGGTAATTCGAACGTTGTTGTTTCACGCATTTCGATTTCAAAGGAGTCGTACCCATGAAAACAATATTTTTCTCTATTATTACGCTGACGCCAGCAAAATCAAAATTATATGGATTGCATTCAAAATCGGACGGTAAAAGCAAAAGTTCATTTTCGAATAACATCCACTCCACAGCCTTAATCTCCTTATTTTGCTTCAGTGCCAAGTGACGTCAATATCCGTCTCAACACAGCACCTAGCGCTCTCAGCGCCATCTATTGTTTGTAATTCGAACTAAAATACAGAATCGCAGGAAAAAAACTTTTGACCTTTTAAATGACTCTCGTGCAAGAATTTTTTAAATATCTGTAAAAGTTTGCAAGTTATTGATTTTTAAAATCGTTCAGTCCTTTTCAGGACACCCGGTATATATATATAATAAAAAATTACACAGAGGTAAATACCATAATTTGCTAAAAGTTGGAAACACTAAATTTCTCCACTACTCACAGTATACCCCCTCCTCCCTCCCCCCCCCCAAAAAAAAACCCCGCTGAAAATCGCATTAAATATAAAAATTAAAAACTATTAATGGATAAAATTTAGTATAATAGGCCAAAATTTGAAACAAATTCATATTAGGCTACAAAAAATTATAGTATATTTCCTTTTATAAATGTCAATAAATTGCAATGAAACCCAAAAAATTCTATCAAAATTGGAGAAGAAAATTTATTATATTAGCTCAAAAGTTTAAAACCGAATTCTGGTTCCGACTATCAAAAAATCGACACGAATTAAAAAAAAAGTTAAAAATTTCACGTGAGACGTAGCAAATGAGGTGCGATCGTACTATAGCGAAGATCTTGGTCTAATAGCATACAGTACTTCGGATACAGCAAAGTAGGCGAAATCTTTTGCGTGTCCATGTAAATACCATATTATTTTTATTATGCAGAAAGTAACTTATAGTAAACCTTAGCAATGTATATCAATTTCGTAAAATATGAAATAATTTAATATTATTAAAACGCGTTTCGAAACAACGTTTCCCCCTATTCTATTATGTAATGGAATACTTTTGTGTGGTTCTGTAAATTTATAACAAATATTCTTTGCATCACAGATTGTACAAAATGTACATTTTAGTACATACTACATGTATACATATCAGTTTTATCATGTTTGAAAGAGTGTAGCATCATTAAAATGTCTTGAAACTATTTTTTGCCATTGGCCGTAAAGTAACGGAATACTTTTAATTTCCCTGTAATTAAACTGTACATTCGATTTTTAAAAATTGAAAATGACTCGACAAAATTATCCAACAATTATATATTTTCACTTTCAAATGATTATCAATCGGGGATGATAAATGATTAATTGGAATGATCATTTCAAATGATGAATCGGTGATGTTAATTGATCAATCGGTTGGATAGTTTTTGCTCTGTTAAATGCCGAACAGACGGACAGACGAACTGAACGACGACTATGGGTACTACATATTTACATAAATGTGAATGCACCTAACAGTAGATAATTACATAAAAGTAGCTGGAGTAAAACTTTAACATAATGTATGAAATGTTGCGAACGAAATATTTATGAAACATAAAAAAGTTGAAAATTGCACGTCAACTGAAAAATATTCTTTCTTAAATTGGTACATTTTTCTCAGTCATTAATTCCTGGATATTATTAAAAGAACCCTTGTCACAATTACATGTGAATTTCAGTTAAAATGATTTAGAGCTCTTACTTCAAAGATCACATCTTTACATATCAACTGGTTTTATCTGTTATCCAAAAAACACATTAAAATTGTAAAACTAATTACTTTTAATTACCAAAGCTTAAGGCATTAACTTAAAAAAAGCAAAACGATTAAAGTAAGGAAAACAAAGTAAAATTTATAAAAATTAAGTTCACGAAGATTTTGCAATTTCTTTTGTTATCTCAAGGTCTTAAAGAGCTTAAGGTCTTAACTGGAAGAGTATATGCTTTTTATTCTGTTTGCATATTTCTATCTCTTAATAAAGTGACTAATATTTTATTTTCATTAGTTACTTAAAGAGGCTTACCGTGGATTTATCTTGAAAACGTTCACTGAATATTTCGTTTGATTTTCATTTGTCAGAAAAAAAACTGCAAAGGGAGAAAAAACTAATATACAGGCTAAAAACTAGGGGAAAACACTAATATACTGGCTGTCTATAAAAAAAATCAGAGTTAAAATGATACATTTTTGCAGTTTAATTTTGACAATTTGCAACACACCATACATCAAATTGAAAGTAAACTAATCCAGTTTTTCTTACATTTGTCCAATATACAGGGTGAATCATAAATATCGAAACAATAGGCTATCTCCTTAAATATTGGTCCTAGACCCATACTTCCAATTGCAAAAATTCATAAAAAAAGATGAAGTTTCAGATAAGATAAGTTGCAACTCCATGGGGGGTCTATTTGAAAAAATACGAAAATTAAATTTTTATACGGCCCCCGCATGACAAAATTCCCAATTAGGAAATTATTCCTTATCCATTCTTAAAATGAACAAAAAAAATTTCATCTAAATATCTAAAAATCTGACAGAGATATTAAAATCTGAATTTCTGCAAAATTCGTGACTTACACCACTTTACCATGCCTAGAAACAAAGAATTCCTCGCTAATTTTCAAACCAAGTAAGGGGTCATCTATATATTGTCTATTTTTAAATATCGATTTAAGACAGTGCCTCTCATTTAGACATAACAAAGCAGTGCATTGAATTAAATCTAAACTTTTTTCAAAATATGTTGGTAGTCTGCACTTGAGGTCTGCATGGATCGAAATATCTTTATCCGGTCCCAAACCGACCCATAGAGGGGAAAAGTTCGGCCCGGCCTGAAAAAATGTTAAAATCATAACCCGGACCGGTCTGGAAAATAGTTTCAATCATAGCCCGGTTCAGCAGCAAATTTCTACATAGTTTTTACTTTCTTCTATCTTTACAAGAAGAAAGTATTGGATTCATGAAAATTTTCGACTTCCGGTTTTCGACGGATTTATACGTTTTAGAAGGTCCTGAACACGTTTTGACTATTTTTAGAAAATGTCTGTCTGTGAGTCTGTCCGTCTGTCTGTGAGTCTGTGTGTCTGTCTGTGAGTCTGTCTGTCTGTATGTGACAAAAAATTTGTGGGCGCTCTATCTCAAGAACTAATGCTCGAAATTTAATAAAATTTTATATTCAGTTAGACCTTGATATGAATTAGTGCCTATTGGTTTTTGGTGAAAATTGGCCTGCAAGTGGCGCTGCTATACTACGTTTTTTATGATTTTCAAGATTGCTGTATCTCAAGAACTAATGCACAGAATTTCACCAAACTTCAGATTCTGTGAGACCTTGATATATATAGACGCTGATTAAGTTTTGGTGTAAATTGGCCAGCAGGTGGCGCTGCTATGCCACATTTTTCATGATTTTCATGATAGCTATATCTCAAGAACTAATGCACAGAATTTCCCCAAACTTCAGATTCCGTGATACCTTGAGATACATAGCCACTGATAAGGTTTTGGTGTGAACTGCCCTATAGGTGGCATTGCTATGCTACATTTTGCACGATTTTTGCGATAGCTGTAGCTCAAGAACTAATGCAGAGAACTTCATCAAATTTTAGTTTCTTTTAAACTAGAATATATAACATAATTAGACGCTGATTACATTTTGGTATTAACCTTGCAACAGGTGGTGCAGCTATGCTGCATTTTGCATGATTTTTCCGATAGCTATATCTCAACAATCAACGCACAGAATTTCATCAAACTTCAGATTTTGTTACAAAATAACATATAATTACACGATGATTACGTTTTGTTATAAATCCTTCAACTGATGATGCTGCTGTGCTATATTTTACACGGTTTTTTTTAAACTAGCTATATCTCAAGAACTAATGCACAGAATTTTATCAAACTTCAGATTCTTTTACACCATAACATAATTAGACGCTTTTTTACGTTTTGGCATAAATTTCCAAGATATGGTGTTGCTGTGCTATGTTTTGCAAATCTTTTGTTATAACTATATCTCAAGAACTAATGAACGAAATTCCATCAAATTTCAGATTCTGTTAGGTCTTGACATCGATAGATGCTTATTAGGTTTTAGCATAAATTACCCAACATGAGGCACTACTAAGCTCATTTTCTCAGAATATTAATTAAATTTTGCGTTCTAGGCTTTTCGGATACCAGAATCTCAGTGGGCTAGGTCAAATGTTCGAGGAAATTCGATAGTGGATAACTTTAGGGTCACCACGTTTTTTTTTTTTTTTTTTTTTTTTTTTTTTTTTTTAATTAAAATGTACTTATGAGATAGAAGAAAGTTTCGGGATTGACACATCCAACTAGTTTACTTCGGTGTGGGAAAAAATTGTTTTGTAAGGAAGATTTCTGACCAAATTTTTTTTAAAGCTTTTAGTTTTTTATATTTATACTTTTTATTATTAAAGAAGTGCAAAAGGCTATAATATTTATATTTTATCAATGAATCTCTATTTATGTATAAATGTATCACTTATATCTTAACATCGTTAATCTCCAACGCATCCCATGCGTTGGAGACTTTGAAAAATGCTATACAGTAAAACCTTTTATGACGGAATCACATAGAAAAGAAAAAATACGTTATAGAAGGATGCTCTCCCCAGAAGGTATAATTAGAGATTAATCTTTTCCTCGGGTATCATTGTATTTAATTTGCATGGATCAACATATTTTCCGTTTAAGACAGAATTCCGTCATACGCAGACTTTTTTTCACTGGTTTTATTGTATTTAATTTTTCAGCCTTTAAATATACTATTCTTTAAAAAAAGAATTTTATTTATTTATTTATTTAATTATTTTCTAAAAAAAAAAAAAAAAAAAAAAAAAAAAAAGATTTTAAAATTTATGTGTTTTTTGAAAAAAATTTCGATTGAGCCGAATTTTATTTATTTTAAGCACGTATTAAGTTTAATACGGGTTTTGTCGTGACCGGGATTGAAAATTTCGTCCAATGTACACCTAGAAAGAAGATACAGTCTCCTTCTTTATGAAAAGTACGTTAGGTCCGGCCTGGCATGTCTTCAGAAAAAAGGAACTACTCGGTCCTGGCTTGTCCTGGGCCCGGGATACAGAAAAAATACAGATTTTTTAACAGCCTCTCCAGGACGATAAAAAGCCTGAAGTTGTGAGAGCTAAATTTATAAAAAAGACTTAATCTGCATCTTAGAAAAAGCATTCTTTTAAGTAAATGACAGACATTTAAACAGTACACTTCGTTTTTCTGCATAATGAATCCCCCCCCCCCCCCCATTAATTCTTGTTTTTAAATAATTAGATGGTACGAATTATTAAAGAAAAAAGAACTTGAAACACATCTTTTTGGGGTTTTTTTTACATTAGTTTTCTTTCGGCAAATTTGAAAAAATATTTACTTTTGAAAATATGATTTTTTTAAAGTTATATTACTTTTTCAATAAATATTTTTAATATTTTTAAAATTAATATTAAAAAACAAAACTCTGGAACAAAACTAAAATCAGAATTTCATCTTTAATTAAATGGAAAGAAACTGAAATCCGATAAATAATGTTACGAGTTATTACGATATTTAATTATCCCATTTTAATTAAACCAGTACTAACAACATGAAATTTTTATAAATTATATGAGAAATGTTAGAATGTGATTTTCTTAGCAAACTATAACACTAACCATCACAAAAAAAGAAAACAAAAATCTAAATTCGAACACAAAAAAATAGATTTTTGCGCTTTTCCGAGAACTGTTAATGTAACTTCGTTTTTTGAATTGCGCACATTTCAATTTGTGTCTAATCCCTTAAAACCGGATGAATATTTTAAACGGCTATAACTTAGCGAGTTTTAAAGATAAGAAGATGCAACTTTTTGTGTCTTATTCAGGACTGATTAAGGAAATTTTTTCTAATTGGAAATTTTATTCTACGGGGGCCGTATAAAAATTCAATTTTCGTATTTTTTCTACTAGACCCCCCATGAAGTCGCAACTTATCTTATCAAAAATTTCACCTTTTTTTATGAATTTTTGCAATTGGAAGTATGGGTCTATGGGCAATATTTAAGGAGATAGCCTATTGTTTCGATATTTATGACTCACCCTGTATGTACTTTCAATTTTATTGCACATGTTTAACCGTAAGTCCAATTCTGACCATACTTCAGTAAACACGTCTGGAGTAATGGAGCATAGAGCTTTTTTAATTCTCTCCCATACAGCTCTGGGAAATCATTGGGTAGTGGCTGAACATAGACAAGATTTCTTATAATGCACGAAGAAAAAATAGCATGGGTCTAAGGTCCTTTAACTTCTTCTTGACTAAAGCCTTTTATAACATTTTAAATCTCTATCACTGGTTTTTCAAAAAAATTTTTGCCTAACTGAATCTCGAAAATGCTTTGATTAAAAAAGTCAAAAGAAAAAAAAAATACCGGTAAGAAAAATTAACTAGGACTTCCCTCAGAGGGATTAGTCTGAGCGATATTGCTCAGAATACACATTTAATAACTTGCGATAAGTAAAGAAAATAAGATGTTACCTTTAATTGGTCATTCATTGTGATAAAATATGATGAAAATAAGCATATTGAATCATAGAATTACAAAATCTTGTTGCATATACTATTTTTATATAAGAAAAGCAAACCATGCATGGATATAAAGTTGGAAATATGCAAAATGTTAAAAGTAATACAGAAAATAAAACACCAAATTTTCCTATATTGGAAATATAACTCTTTGAAATGATGTCATGAGCATAAGCAGAAACTTCGTACCGATTTGAGAAACTATAAATAACATAAACTATTATGTTTTAAGAGAATGGAGTGTATTTTATATGGTGTGAAATCCGTCCGAACAGTTTATAATGTTGAATATCTGTTTTCCACGGATGCAATGAGGTTGTCGATAAGAGTTAAGGAATCCTTTTTTTTTAAATTTGTCCTAAACGAGCACTTGCATCTTATAAGCTACTGTGATGCCAAAGCTATAGTTTCTGACCCTAACAGTATCCTAGAAATTGCAATATTCTCAATAAATTGGGTTTAAAACTTTTTCTAGAAAAAAAAATGTTTAATTTGTGAAATTAAATTGTCGAACGTTTTAGAAATAGTTCATAACGAGAATATTATATCTTAAAAATTGCCAAAAAAAAAAAAAAAAAAAAAAAAAAAAAAATTAGTCACATCAACATCAAAGAATTCTCAATTTTAGAACTTTTTTTACTCGTGCATTGATGGTGATTATTGTTCCTACGTAAAATATAGTATATTTTGCAGCAAAGATGGTTACCAACATTTTTTGCCCAAATTATTTTTTAAATCGGCTAGGTACTCCCAATGATAACGAAAAACACACAAACGTTAATGCTTTATAGCATAGAAATACAGAATCAACAGCTATTTATCTCCCATTATATACACATAAATATCTAATTAGTGCTAGCAGATGCATTTTTAAATATACATAGATCAATATAATGCTTCATTTTTCTTTTATTAGTATTTCTTAGTATTCATTTTTCATTTATTTGTATTATTCAGTAAAAAACTCACTTACTTAAGCCCGAATTACGTCAAACTTTTTATAAAAGCGCCTAAGTTCATATAACAGCGAAGTATTGTGAAGAGTATTAAATACAAGGTAGTAAGACACTTAGCCAAACGCAGGTAATAAATCGCCAAATATTGTTCTTTTCGCCCTTTCTCGAAATGCATTTTTTCCGTACATTTAAAAAACACGATTTTGAGTCATCTTATTTAAAATTCAAATAAATAAATAAGAAGAAGCAATAATAGTATAAGTCAAAACATTTTATATCAGCACCAAGGAATTGTATCGTAGTTACACATGTGGAAAAAAGCTGCTTTTGGCCAAAAACCGTTGTCTTCACTAAATTTGAATCCGATTAAAAAGGTACCGTGATTAATTAAAATGTTAGAGGCAGAGTTGCCAAGTCTCCAGCATTTTGGATACCGGTATTTTAATACAGAAAATATCTTATTAAATTGGAACATTCTGCGGATTTAAAAAATAACTTTTCCTATAAGAAAATTCTGCTGTGCAATAAGCGGGGGCTTGGCATCTCTGTATAGGAATATTTCGTAATCTACTTTTTAACCTTAAAAAAAGCAACGGCCATTTTTCGGGTACAAAAAGTATTGTACCCGAAGCTAATTGTTCCATTTTGCATACAAGGTAACTGATTGTAATATTGATACATCTATGGTGATAAATTTCCAATAATTTTTCAAATCCCATTTATTTCATTAAAGATATAAATCTTTTGTTCATTTAGTTTAAAATAAATGATTTTTAACTAATTTCATAATACTTTTGAAAATCACTTTTCATTGGCCATTTTTTTAAAGCATTTAGAAAATGGTTGTTGTTTTCAGTCAAATTTGGATTTTGTTCTGTCCGCATTTTATTTTATTATTATCATTATTTATAAATGGTGGAGAAATATTCATACTTAATCCATAACGTACATAATATATGGCTCTATTATTACATAAGTCACCTTTCTATTATCATAAAAATTATGTTTTTACTGATTTTTATTAACTCAATAGGAAAAATTTTGTGCTTTGAGCAATAGATGCCCGCATTTCATTTATTTATTTATTTTAACAAAATTCTTTGTATTTAGAAGAATTCTTATTTAAATAGGAAATCCAAATGTCGCTATTAATAAAGAAGAAAGTTACAAAAAAAAGTTACAAAACGAGTAGACGCATACTATCAAATATGGAAAAACGACGAATCCAAAAGAGACGTCGTATGAAATATCATCTTTTAAAGCAAAAAAGAACGAGGTCTGATTATCGAGCATACAAAATGTGCACTACATTAAAAAAAAAAAAAAATACTGCAAATATTGATTTTTTTTTTCCGTTGTGTAGTTTTGGCTTCGAAAGGTGCGCTATGTTGCAAAAAGTTATAAGCGACTATGAAAACACACTTGGTAAACGTTCATGCTCAGTTTTACAAATAAATATGGCACATATATGCCCTATACACACCGAGGTACCTAATTGGTGCCAAAATGGCGTTCAGTTGCCTAACATACTGTTATCATATAAATGTGGGTCGGCATTGAAGTCTAGGGATAATGAATAATTACTCACAATCCTTTGTTAAGACGAACACATTTAATAAAAAAAACGCACACACACAATAAAAAAGAAGATACAGTAACTACAAGATTGCATACTCATAACACGCGGCTTCTGCATGTCGCTCGGAACAGAAAAACATTTTTAAGAACATAAAAAGGATTACATCCTCACATTAACACAGCTCTCCCATCGGAGCCGAAAAACCAACTGCCCGCTTTTTTCGTTACGTCACGTGACGTTCTTCTCTCCCCGACCGTTGCCAGATACATAAGAGTATAAATTGAAACAATGAAAAATAAGTTACAGTTATATAGTTAAATTACGTACAACAATGATAAAGAAATGAATGATAATAAAGAAATAATAATGACATTTCCCACATAAATGTTATAATAAATTGTTTGTTCTAAAAATATTATCATTAATTGATTGTAATTTCTTTCTTTCTTTCTTTCTTTTTTATAACAGAAAATGTTTTGTTTATTCCTTTTTTTTTCATTTTGAAATAAATAAATAACGTGTTATTATAGCATGCTATATGTATCTGGTAACACTAGCCAACGAAAAACATATTTTTGTCAGTTTCCTGGTTCTAGATAGTCAATTTTTACTAATTTTGGGTTGAAAAAAACGAATATGTAAAAGAAATTTTTTTATTAGCTCTTTTTTCAAGATACAATACAGCCCACTGGATAAAGACACACAATATCCCACTCATCGATTGCAGAAGCAAATTGAAGAAGAAAAAAAATCCTATGTAATAAATACAATTCAATAGGCATGTTTCATTAAACAATGTTCATTTTTCAAAGAGCAGTGATTGTTTCTAGCCTATTCTTGCAAAAATTCCCTTTAGAATTGCCTCTTGTATGTCAAGAATTTCTTGTAACAGTCCAGCAGTAGTCATCCAGCATTGATTCATCTTAACGATCTGATATCTTCGTTCCATTATAGAGATATCTTTGTGAAACCTTTCACTGTACTCATTGCTTACAGCTCCACAGTTTTTAGGGAAAAAATGAAGATGGGAGTGGAGTAAATGAAGTTTCAGACTCATGTTGCATCTATGATTATGGTACTTTTGTAGGAGTTCTTTCACCAACTGTTGGTACTTTTTGGTTTTTCTGTTGCCTAGAAATCCTCGTACAACACCTTTCAAGGCTTCCCAGGTGCCTTCTCTTTCCCTTCCAAAACTTTATCTAAAGCAGAATCCTTCATTATTTTGCATATTTAAGGGACCACAAAGATTCCCTCTTTAACCTTTGATTTACTCAGTCTTGGAAAATTCGCTCTAAGGTTATGGAAAGCCTTTCCATCCTTGTTCATGGCTTTCACAAAGTTCTTCATTAATCCCAGCTTAATGTGCAGGGGTGGAAGCAGAATGTTTTTGGATCAACCAGAGGCTCTTTTTAGACATTTCTCTCCCCGGGACTTAGATTTCTTGAAGGCCAAATGTCTTTTATGTAGTGAGAGTTACTATCTTGATTGTCCCACAAACACAGAAAACAGCAGTACTTGATATAACCTAATTAGAGTAAATCAATTACTTTCAAGTTAGCCACAAATCTGCCATTATGATCCTAGTATATGATTGACACGAGAAGTAATTTCACATTTCCGTGAATTTCCTGCATGTGAACGGAATGCCATGTGGGAATGGAAGGATAATGTTGCCATTGTGTAGTAAAATTGCATTCAAACTGAGTTTGGAAGAGTCTATAAATAACCCCCACTTTTGTGGATCATGAGTTATGTTCATGGAACTCATCAAACCATTAACATCAGTACAAGCAACAACTTGTTCTTTCTTCTCAAAGAAATGAAGAAGATTCTTGTGACGAGTCCTGTATTCTGTGATCTTAACTTCTGCTTGGAATAGATGCCATTGCTTCAGTTTTGATGCCAGAAGCTCTGCTTTCTCCTTTAGCAAGTCAAGATCTCTCACGAGATCATTCAATTCTGTCTGATTTAGTCTGTGAGACTCGTTCAAATCCTCTGCTTCGAAATCTGGGCTATGGGAAATCCCAGGTCTAGTGACTCCTCTTCAATCTCATAATTTTAGATGGTTTAGAAATTGGCAGATTAGCCAAGTAAGGAACTGGCCGAATGTCTGATGGGGGAAAAAGAATGTGAAAAAGATACTACACTGAGAATGCAGTTGAGGGAAATTACTATTAGGAGTAGAAACATCCGAACATTCGATTTCCTATATAACAGGCATAATGGGATTTCTCAAGTTGGCTCCTATCTTGAAAACAAGAGCTAATCTCAACTTTTTATGTTGATTTTCGTGTTTAGCGAGACAAAATACTTCGGAAACAACTATTTTTGAGCCCGAAACATTTTTGATGTTGGGTAGTGTAATCAAAACGATGTTTTCGCCTAATTGGCATAAAAAATCTCGCCAAACCCGGTGATTATAGCTTTAGTATATTATCTCAAGTATTTTATTTATGTATACTATAATTGTTTTTAGATACCACTTGCTTCTTCTTGTATATAAAAATAGGTAAGTGGCTCCTTTATGCAGTATAAATTGTATAAATCTTTAAAAAATATCCCCCGTTGCCCCTTTTTGGATCGAATTAAAAAAAAAAATCAATGTCTAATTCCAGTATTGCTCCCAGATATGCATACATATTCCAAATTTCAAAGTTGTATGCCAACAGGAAATGGATGAAAAATTTGAAAAGATGTCACATATGCACCAGGGTACATAATTGGCGTCAAAATGGCATTATTTTACCTGAGATGGTAACCCGGCTTTATTTATTAATTATTTGTTTACTTACTCATAAAATGTTTATTTACTTTCATTTCCTTTTTTAATTACATAAAATATTTCTTTTTATAGTTATTAATTATTATTGTTATTTTATTTACTGTAAGTTCTTTTTGAAAATAGAAAATAACGTAAAATGTGAATGTAAGCGTTATTTGAAAACGGAGTTTTCGCCAAATGGGCTTTGAAAAAAAATGCGCCAAATCTGATGCGCTTGTGGTATCCGTGCCGAAAAATTTATGACCAGAATTGACTTCCACCCACAAACAAGATATAAGTTAAAAGAAAACATGCAATAAAAATAAATATAAAGGGAAAATGATGTCATAAGAGAAACTTTTTATTTAAAAACATAATTGTTTCTAATTTTCACACGCGAAATGTATAAAACATTCTTTTAGCGATCAAAAAATGCTATTAAGAGATTATCACAAAATCTCAAAATCAAAGATTTTATGACTTTTTTTTAATATAAAAAAATAACAGTTTTATTTTCCTGCATGATTAAATTTTAAAATGTTTCATTGCATTCAATATTTCTGAGTGCGTAAATGATTTCTATTTACTCCATGTACTGATTCGGTTATCTACGAAAATAATCAGCCGGTGAAAATCACGCACACCAAATTTCTGTGACGTATGCAAATACATTGTGCTTTTTTATCAGTTTTTTTAATATAACTTTTAAACTATTTGTAATTAATTTTTAAAAGTAGGTGCATTCACCAGATTACCTTTATAGGTTCCTTCTGGTACAAACAGAATCGAAATCCGACAAGTACTTTTTGAGATTTGCTTGACGAAAGATTTTTTTTTACTTTTAATATCGTTACGTACTCTGAGTATAAGACTTCGCTACGCTCAGACAATTAGATTTTTTATGTTTATTTTATTAATGTTTTACTAATTTAATTTTTCTTTCGTTATTTAAAAAAGTTACTTGAGTTTGTACAAGTTGTCAAATAATTTGGGATTTCTATAATTCGGCGAAAATGGTCGACGAGATAATTAAGTAGTATCGTAGTTACATACTATCCGGGTCATGTCAGATACAACTGCGCCAAACATGGTGCCAAATACATTAATTCTGATAACCATTATTTTTTAACAACATTATTGCATATCATACGCAATAAGAGCATAAGAAAATAATACATGATGTAATTTATTTACTTATTACAGTTTATTTATTTATAATGTTTTAAAGTTTTTTAAATTTATTTATTATGGTACTTCTAGGTTATCCCGTCGACCAATTTCGCCAAATTATACAAATCGCCAAACTAATAGCGAAGTTATACACGTTGACATAATTTTTATTTTAAATAACGAAAAAACAAATAATTAGTAGAATATTAATAAAAATATTAATAATAAAAAGAATACTGCCCAGTTAAACTGATGGCATTGAGCTCACAGGCTACGCATATTAATTGTACATTACAGCCTTATATTTTCAAGGGTTAATTACGTTCGGAAAAAATTAAAGGAGAAGAAACAACTTCCCTTTCCCCTTTTAAATTTAATTATTGAACCCCCTAAACTAATCAGGCACATACCTTATCATATAAAAAATATATATCCAAAATTCAGAGCAAATCGGAAAATTCTTAATAAAAACCCATTTATACAATTTAAGAGGAGTTATCCCCCTTTTTTATACTTAACCATTAAACTTCCAAAACTATTTAGAGATTTGAATGAAATCTGATAATCTTGCATGGAAAATCCATTTATATAAATTAAAGAGAGGGGGCATTAGAACCCCCGTTCCTCCTTATATACTTATTCAATGAAAACCTAACACCAATCACGGAGGCGCCCAACCAGAATGATCCTATATCTAAAACTGATAATTCTGCATGAAAAACTCATTTATATATATTAAAGGGAGGGGCACGACCCCCCGTCCCTCCTGTCATACATATCGAATGAACTCCAAAAATTAATCAGGGAAGCGCCTTACCGAGATATACTCATATACAAAATTTTATGTGGATCGGATATTTTTATCATGAGTTATCGCGTTACGCACGTACATACAGAACGGGCGGGCACATAGCTCTCAGGCTATGATAGCCTGTGAGCTAAAAAGTCGAAATAAAAATCACTTAATAACATTTTAAACACGTGAATCGCATTTAATGTCATTGAATGTGACATTCACGATCATCCATTATTGGCATTTAATCTTACAGTTTGGCGATATAATTTTTTGGTTGACGGGATAACCTAGAAGTACCTTTATTATATTTATTTATTTGACATTGTTTACTTTTTTAAAAAGTTATATTAGTTAAATTACTATTTTAAATATCACTGGGAACGATAAACAAAATGCACAACAGACAACCACTTTTGGCGATCTGTCTCATGGCCCGGTAAAGCGTATGTAACCACATATTTTGTTATTTCTATGTTAGCCGGTATCCAATCTCGCTAACAGCATCTTTTTTTTTCTTTTTTGCAAATAGTAGCAGTTTTTTTAATGTGTGTAGATTTAAAACTGTGCAATCAGAAAAAAAAGAAATCAAATAAAGAAAATCACAAACTTACTATTAAATTATGTCAGAGAAGTTAAAAATTTAGTGCTAAAATGGCTTTTCATAAAAAAAAAAGTTTATTTTATTTTTTTTCCAATAGAAAAAAGAGATTTCCTTTTGAATAAAGTTAACGTGCACAATATTTTTGCTGCATGTGCTCTAAACTTTATGAATATCTTCTACTGATAGAAATGACGTACTTTAAATTTCCGCGACGTTTTTATATAATTTTAAAACTATTTGGAATTAATTTTTCGTAGTAGGTGCATTCATCAGGTTATCTTCATAGGTACCTTCTGGTACAAACAAAATCGAAATCCGACAAGTATTTTTTGAGATTTGCTTCACAAAAGAAATTTGTTTGACTTTTAATATAGTTTCGTAGCTGTATATGTCCAGAAAGTAATACTGCGCTGTGTATTAGCCTTCGCTTGGCTCAGGCAATTACTATTTACTCCATGTGTTTTGGTTCGGTTGTCTATGAAAATATCAAGCTGGTGAAAAATGACGCATACCAAGTTTCTGTGACGTATGCAAATAAATTGTGCTTTTTTATCAGTTTTTTTACTATAACTTTTAAACTATTTGGAACTAATTTTTCGTAGATGGTGCATTCACCAGATTACCTCCATAGGTACCTATTGGTACAAACAGAATCAAAATCCGACAAGTACTTTTTGAGATTTGCTTGACGAAAGAATTTTTTTGAATTTTAATATCGTTACGTATCTCTGAGTATAAAGACTTCGCTTCGCTCAGACAATAATAATAATAATAATAATAATAATAATAATAATAATAATAATAATAATAATAATAATAATGAGAGGATTGGACTTGTTTTCTTCAACAAACGAAATCAAAACGAGGTTCCAAAGTCACCAAATAAATTCACATGTCAGCATCAAATTTTAAAAGTCTCTCTCGCATTTTGGACTTGACTTCTCTCAACTCTAAAAATCCAAATTTTCAGAACCATAGAAGTTCATAAAAGCAGAAAAAATTTAATAGCTTTCATGCTGATTATATTACAAACCTTTGGTGGAAAGTGCAATAAAAGAATTCCCTGACGGAGTCGATTCGACTGCGATAGTGTTATTAAATTTTAATTCGAGCCGAAAAAATATAAAAAATAATAAAAATTGTATGAAAAATGAGTAGGTTCACTAAATAATTTTGCACTGCGCATGCGTGAGTGATATCACAATTTCATTTGCATATTGTGTTAGCTAAATGTATAGAGCAATTTTTGTGTAAATTCTCAAAATCATACCTTGAAAATTCTGAAAGTGATTGTCTATAGAATAAGCAGAAAATCCGTTGTTCCGAAAATGAAGCAAAAAAATTAAGGATTTTATCCAAATGTAGTAGTCCCATATTGTGTATTCTATGTTGACACTAATCAATGAATATATGGATACAACCCCTCTTGTTTTGCTTCATTTTCGGAATAACGTATTTTCAACAAATTCTATTGACAATTATTTTCATAATTTCAAGCTATGATTTTGAGAATTTCACAAAAGTTACTCTATACATTTAGCTAACATAATATGCAAATGAAATTTTGATATCGTTGACGCATGCGCAGTGAAAAATTATTTCGTAAACCTACTCATTTTTCGTACAATTTTTATTATTTTTGAATTTTGATTACAGGGTATTATGTGCAATGTTATTTGTCATATTTTCAAAAAAGAATATTTTTTTATATTAAGAACTCTGCAAATTATGAGAAAAAATCTTGCAAAAAATTTGGACCGTTTTTATATAAACCTTAATTTTTCTACGAGTATATATGCTATTCACATAAAAATGAACGCATTTTATTACAATAAGCCACTTAATCATAATTTGCAGTTTGAGCGCTTTTGCTACATTAGTTTTGACAGGATTATACAAAAGATATTCATTATTTTTTAATTTGTTGACGGTCCCCTATATAGTTTCGGGAAAAAATCTTCACGAAAATGTATGGCTTGTACTATTATATTTGTACACTAAGAGTTTCGAGATAATCCCTCGTGTATTTTTCTAGATAATTAAGAAAATGTCTAAAATCGCAAGTGGACGGTCATCTCTGGCCATGTAGTGTATCATTTGAACATAAGATCACAGAATATAACTTAAAATAATTTGTAATTGTTTAATGCTAAAAAATACATTTATGTAAGCTTAACTGTTTCTGCTTACTAGAAATAAGCTGTGATTATCATCTAAAATCTTTAAAAAAAAATCATAAAATGTTCAATAAATTCAGAACTGATACGTCCGTTACAACAAGTGTTTATATAAATGGGACAATTTACCTCAATATTTTTTATTCATAAGAATCTTATGAAGTCATATGTAAGTATCTTACTTCCATTGGTTGAAATAAATTACAGTCAATTTTCTTGAATGTATATTTTCAGAAATTTTAAATTTTTATAAAGGCATAAAAATAACATTCATTTGTGAGATACGTGCGTTACTGAACAAATAAAATAAAATAAAATATTGTTTCTGCAAATCTTCAAAATTGAATTGTATTATATAGAAACAGAGTCCATGTTCTTCATAAAGCTCATACAAGAAAACAAGGATATAACATATTTAGTATCTTTGTCGGGTTTTTTATATACCGACTGATACGTCCATTACCGTGGAAATGCTCGTACACACTATTTAAAACACACCATACATCAAATAATCTTTTAGAAATGTTCAATAGGTGCTATTGTGTATGATTTCAGTAATTTAAGTTTCTTTTTTATCCGAATTAAATTTCAGCTTGTTTATGTTTTGTGTTTAAAATTCTATAGATAATATACGGGACTGTTCAAAAGAATTAAAATATTTAATTGCTGAGGGTGAATTTTTAATTGTGTATTAAATTTCACACTATGAAAGTTTTAACACACTAAGTAGATTACATATAAATTTGTATATCATGAACACAGTTGCACAAAAAATAAACGGATTTCTTTTCCGGTTATCGTCGGTAATTACTGAAATCTGATTTTCAAATGTGCTATGCATTTTCTGAAACGTTTAATTCGGCCCTTTACTTTTTCACAATGACGTTTTGTAAAGTGCTTCATAACCTGTGCTTCTTCCTTGATAACATGTTTCTTCTTTTTTGTTTTATTAGAAAACAGACTACGCGGTAGTGAAAGAGAAGTCCTACTCCCCGAAAGATTATCATAATTCAAACTGTAAAAGTTTTTAAAAACAGCGAAGATATACACTGTTTTCACTAAAATATTTGCATTTATGATTTTGTATACGCGCCCTATGTTGATGTTTACTATCTTTAAAATTTAAGGAAAGTAAAGTAATCGAGATATGTGACTGTGCCTATCCACATGTGCACATATATTAATCTTATAAGGTCCATTATTTATGTGAATTAATATTTTTTCCGCTAATTTTTAGAAGACAAGTTGTTCATATAAAATAATATGTGATATATTAATTTTAATGGTATTAACTGTAAACAATGTAGAGTGTTGGTTTTAGATCACAAGTGAAAAATAACTCATACAGTTTCAGATAAGCGAAGCACGAGTAATATTTTTAATTGACTTGTTTTCAGTTCTTCATTCGAAAAATGGCGACTTTTGAATGTGAAGAATTATTGATAGGATGAAGATTTAACCCCTTGGGGATGAGCGAGTGGTGTACGTATCGCAAAGAGTGCTCAGAATAATTGTCTGAGCGAAGCGAAGTCTTTATACTCAGAGATACGTAACGATATTAAAATTCAAAAAAATTCTTTCGTCAAGCAAATCTCAAAAAGTACTTGTCGGATTTTGATTCTGTTTGTACCAATAGGTACCTATGGAGGTAATCTGGTGAATGCACCATCTACGAAAAATTAGTTCCAAATAGTTTAAAAGTTATAGTAAAAAAACTGATAAAAAAGCACAATTTATTTGCATACGTCACAGAAACTTGGTATGCGTCATTTTTCACCAGCTTGATATTTTCATAGACAACCGAACCAAAACACATGGAGTAAATAGTAATTGCCTGAGCCAAGCGAAGGCTAATACACAGCGCAGTATTACTTTCTGGACATATACAGCTACGAAACTATATTAAAAGTCAAACAAATTTCTTTTGTGAAGCAAATCTCAAAAAATACTTGTCGGATTTCGATTTTGTTTGTACCAGAAGGTACCTATGAAGATAACCTGATGAATGCACCTACTACGAAAAATTAATTCCAAATAGTTTTAAAATTATATAAAAACGTCGCGGAAATTTAAAGTACGTCATTTCTATCAGTAGAAGATATTCATAAAGTTTAGAGCACATGCAGCAAAAATATTGTGCACGTTAACTTTATTCAAAAGGAAATCTCTTTTTTCTATTGGAAAAAAAATAAAATAAACTTTTTTTTTTATGAAAAGCCATTTTAGCACTAAATTTTTAACTTCTGACATAATTTAATAGTAAGTTTGTGATTTTCTTTATTTGATTTCTTTTTTTTCTGATTGCACAGTTTTAAATCTACACACATTAAAAAAACTGCTACTATTTGCAAAAAAGAAAAAAAAGATGCTGTTAGCGAGATTGGATACCGGCTAACATAGAAATAACAAAATATGTGGTTACATACGCTTTACCGGGCCATGAGACAGATCGCCAAAAGTGGTTGTCTGTTGTGCATTTTGTTTATCGTTCCCAGTGATATTTAAAATAGTAATTTAACTAATATAACTTTTTAAAAAAGTAAACAATGTCAAATAAATAAATATAATAAAGGTACTTCTAGGTTATCCCGTCAACCAAAAAATTATATCGCCAAACTGTAAGATTAAATGCCAATAATGGATGATCGTGAATGTCACATTCAATGACATTAAATGCGATTCACGTGTTTAAAATGTTATTAAGTGATTTTTATTTCGACTTTTTAGCTCACAGGCTATCATAGCCTGAGAGCTATGTGCCCGCCCGTTCTGTATGTACGTGCGTAACGCGATAACTCATGATAAAAATATCCGATCCACATAAAATTTTGTATATGAGTATATCTCGGTAAGGCGCTTCCCTGATTAGTTTTTGGAGTTCATTCGATATGTATGACAGGAGGGACGGGGGGTCGTGCCCCTCCCTTTAATATATATAAATGAGTTTTTCATGCAGAATTATCAGTTTTAGATATAGGATCATTCTGGTTGGGCGCCTCCGTGATTGGTGTTAGGTTTTCATTGAATAAGTATATAAGGAGGAACGGGGGTTCTAATGCCCCCTCTCTTTAATTTATATAAATGGATTTTCCATGCAAGATTATCAGATTTCATTCAAATCTCTAAATAGTTTTGGAAGTTTAATGGTTAAGTATAAAAAAAGGGGATAACTCCTCTTAAATTGTATAAATGGGTTTTTATTAAGAATTTTCCGATTTGCTCTGAATTTTGGATATATATTTTTTATATGATAAGGTATGTGCCTGATTAGTTTAGGGGGTTCAATAATTAAATTTAAAAGGGGAAAGGGAAGTTGTTTCTTCTCCTTTAATTTTTTCCGAACGTAATTAACCCTTGAAAATATAAGGCTGTAATGTACAATTAATATGCGTAGCCTGTGAGCTCAATGCCATCAGTTTAACTGGGCAGTATTCTTTTTATTATTAATATTTTTATTAATATTCTACTAATTATTTGTTTTTTCGTTATTTAAAATAAAAATTATGTCAACGTGTATAACTTCGCTATTAGTTTGGCGATTTGTATAATTTGGCGAAATTGGTCGACGGGATAACCTAGAAGTACCATAATAAATAAATTTAAAAAACTTTAAAACATTATAAATAAATAAACTGTAATAAGTAAATAAATTACATCATGTATTATTTTCTTATGCTCTTATTGCGTATGATATGCAATAATGTTGTTAAAAAATAATGGTTATCAGAATTAATGTATTTGGCACCATGTTTGGCGCAGTTGTATCTGACATGACCCGGATAGTATGTAACTACGATACTACTTAATTATCTCGTCGACCATTTTCGCCGAATTATAGAAATCCCAAATTATTTGACAACTTGTACAAACTCAAGTAACTTTTTTAAATAACGAAAGAAAAATTAAATTAGTAAAACATTAATAAAATAAACATAAAAAATCTAATTGTCTGAGCGTAGCGAAGTCTTATACTCAGAGTACGTAACGATATTAAAAGTAAAAAAAAATCTTTCGTCAAGCAAATCTCAAAAAGTACTTGTCGGATTTCGATTCTGTTTGTACCAGAAGGAACCTATAAAGGTAATCTGGTGAATGCACCTACTTTTAAAAATTAATTACAAATAGTTTAAAAGTTATATTAAAAAAACTGATAAAAAAGCACAATTTATTTGCATACGTCACAGAAATTTGGTGTGCGTGATTTTCACCGGCTGATTATTTTCGTAGATAACCGAATCAGTACATGGAGTAAATAGAAATCATTTACGCACTCAGAAATATTGAATGCAATGAAACATTTTAAAATTTAATCATGCAGGAAAATAAAACTGTTATTTTTTTATATTAAAAAAAAGTCATAAAATCTTTGATTTTGAGATTTTGTGATAATCTCTTAATAGCATTTTTTGATCGCTAAAAGAATGTTTTATACATTTCGCGTGTGAAAATTAGAAACAATTATGTTTTTAAATAAAAAGTTTCTCTTATGACATCATTTTCCCTTTATATTTATTTTTATTGCATGTTTTCTTTTAACTTATATCTTGTTTGTGGGTGGAAGTCAATTCTGGTCATAAATTTTTCGGCACGGATACCACAAGCGCATCAGATTTGGCGCATTTTTTTTCAAAGCCCATTTGGCGAAAACTCCGTTTTCAAATAACGCTTACATACACATTTTACGTTATTTTCTATTTTCAAAAAGAACTTACAGTAAATAAAATAACAATAATAATTAATAACTATAAAAAGAAATATTTTATGTAATTAAAAAAGGAAATGAAAGTAAATAAACATTTTATGAGTAAGTAAACAAATAATTAATAAATAAAGCCGGGTTACCATCTCAGGTAAAATAATGCCATTTTGACGCCAATTATGTACCCTGGTGCATATGTGACATCTTTTCAAATTTTTCATCCATTTCCTGTTGGCATACAACTTTGAAATTTGGAATATGTATGCATATCTGGGAGCAATACTGGAATTAGACATTGATTTTTTTTTTTAATTCGATCCAAAAAGGGGCAACGGGGGCTATTTTTTAAAGATTTATACAATTTATACTGCATAAAGGAGCCACTTACCTATTTTTATATACAAGAAGAAGCAAGTGGTATCTAAAAACAATTATAGTATACATAAATAAAATACTTGAGATAATATACTAAAGCTATAATCACCGGGTTTGGCGAGATTTTTTATGCCAATTAGGCGAAAACATCGTTTTGATTACACTACCCAACATCAAAAATGTTTCGGGCTCAAAAATAGTTGTTTCCGAAGTATTTTGTCTCGCTAAACACGAAAATCAACATAAAAAGTTGAGATTAGCTCTTGTTTTCAAGATAGGAGCCAACTTGAGAAATCCCATTATGCCTGTTATATAGGAAATCGAATGTTCGGATGTTTCTACTCCTAATAGTAATTTCCCTCAACTGCATTCTCAGTGTAGTATCTTTTTCACATTCTTTTTCCCCCATCAGACATTCGGCCAGTTCCTTACTTGGCTAATCTGCAAATTTCTAAACCATCTAAAATTATGAGATTGAAGAGGAGTCACTAGACCTGGGATTTCCCATAGCCCAGATTTCGAAGCAGAGGATTTGAACGAGTCTCACAGACTAAATCAGACAGAATTGAATGATCTCGTGAGAGATCTTGACTTGCTAAAGGAGAAAGCAGAGCTTCTGGCATCAAAACTGAAGCAATGGCATCTATTCCAAGCAGAAGTTAAGATCACAGAATACAGGACTCGTCACAAGAATCTTCTTCATTTCTTTGAGAAGAAAGAACAAGTTGTTGCTTGTACTGATGTTAATGGTTTGATGAGTTCCATGAACATAACTCATGATCCACAAAAGTGGGGGTTATTTATAGACTCTTCCAAACTCAGTTTGAATGCAATTTTACTACACAATGGCAACATTATCCTTCCATTCCCACATGGCATTCCGTTCACATGCAGGAAATTCACGGAAATGTGAAATTACTTCTCGTGTCAATCATATACTAGGATCATAATGGCAGATTTGTGGCTAACTTGAAAGTAATTGATTTACTCTAATTAGGTTATATCAAGTACTGCTGTTTTCTGTGTTTGTGGGACAATCAAGATAGTAACTCTCACTACATAAAAGACATTTGGCCTTCAAGAAATCTAAGTCCCGGGGAGAGAAATGTCTAAAAAGAGCCTCTGGTTGATCCAAAAACATTCTGCTTCCACCCCTGCACATTAAGCTGGGATTAATGAAGAACTTTGTGAAAGCCATGAACAAGGATGGAAAGGCTTTCCATAACCTTAGAGCGAATTTTCCAAGACTGAGTAAATCAAAGGTTAAAGAGGGAATCTTTGTGGTCCCTTAAATATGCAAAATAATGAAGGATTCTGCTTTAGATAAAGTTTTGGAAGGGAAAGAGAAGGCACCTGGGAAGCCTTGAAAGGTGTTGTACGAGGATTTCTAGGCAACAGAAAAACCAAAAAGTACCAACAGTTGGTGAAAGAACTCCTACAAAAGTACCATAATCATAGATGCAACATGAGTCTGAAACTTCATTTACTCCACTCCCATCTTCATTTTTTCCCTAAAAACTGTGGAGCTGTAAGCAATGAGTACAGTGAAAGGTTTCACAAAGATATCTCTATAATGGAACGAAGATATCAGATCGTTAAGATGAATCAATGCTGGATGACTACTGCTGGACTGTTACAAGAAATTCTTGACATACAAGAGGCAATTCTAAAGGGAATTTTTGCAAGAATAGGCTAGAAACAATCACTGCTCTTTGAAAAATGAACATTGTTTAATGAAACATGCCTATTGAATTGTATTTATTACATAGGATTTTTTTTCTTCTTCAATTTGCTTCTGCAATCGATGAGTGGGATATTGTGTGTCTTTATCCAGTGGGCTGTATTGTATCTTGAAAAAAGAGCTAATAAAAAAATTTCTTTTACATATTCGTTTTTTTCAACCCAAAATTAGTAAAAATTGACTATCTAGAACCAGGAAACTGACAAAAATATGTTTTTCGTTGGCTAGTGTTACCAGATACATATAGCATGCTATAATAACACGTTATTTATTTATTTCAAAATGAAAAAAAAAGGAATAAACAAAACATTTTCTGTTATAAAAAAGAAAGAAAGAAAGAAAGAAATTACAATCAATTAATGATAATATTTTTAGAACAAACAATTTATTATAACATTTATGTGGGAAATGTCATTATTATTTCTTTATTATCATTCATTTCTTTATCATTGTTGTACGTAATTTAACTATATAACTGTAACTTATTTTTCATTGTTTCAATTTATACTCTTATGTATCTGGCAACGGTCGGGGAGAGAAGAACGTCACGTGACGTAACGAAAAAAGCGGGCAGTTGGTTTTTCGGCTCCGATGGGAGAGCTGTGTTAATGTGAGGATGTAATCCTTTTTATGTTCTTAAAAATGTTTTTCTGTTCCGAGCGACATGCAGAAGCCGCGTGTTATGAGTATGCAATCTTGTAGTTACTGTATCTTCTTTTTTATTGTGTGTGTGCGTTTTTTTTATTAAATGTGTTCGTCTTAACAAAGGATTGTGAGTAATTATTCATTATCCCTAGACTTCAATGCCGACCCACATTTATATGATAACAGTATGTTAGGCAACTGAACGCCATTTTGGCACCAATTAGGTACCTCGGTGTGTATAGGGCATATATGTGCCATATTTATTTGTAAAACTGAGCATGAACGTTTACCAAGTGTGTTTTCATAGTCGCTTATAACTTTTTGCAACATAGCGCACCTTTCGAAGCCAAAACTACACAACGGAAAAAAAAATCAATATTTGCAGTATTTTTTTTTTTTAATGTAATGCACATTTTGTATGCTCGATAATCAGACCTCGTTCTTTTTTGCTTTAAAAGATGATATTTCATACGACGTCTCTTTTGGATTCGTCGTTTTTCCATATTTGATAGTATGCGTCTACTCGTTTTGTAACTTTTTTTTGTAACTTTCTTCTTTATTAATAGCGACATTTGGATTTCCTATTTAAATAAGAATTCTTCTAAATACAAAGAATTTTGTTAAAATAAATAAATAAATGAAATGCGGGCATCTATTGCTCAAAGCACAAAATTTTTCCTATTGAGTTAATAAAAATCAGTAAAAACATAATTTTTATGATAATAGAAAGGTGACTTATGTAATAATAGAGCCATATATTATGTACGTTATGGATTAAGTATGAATATTTCTCCACCATTTATAAATAATGATAATAATAAAATAAAATGCGGACAGAACAAAATCCAAATTTGACTGAAAACAACAACCATTTTCTAAATGCTTTAAAAAAATGGCCAATGAAAAGTGATTTTCAAAAGTATTATGAAATTAGTTAAAAATCATTTATTTTAAACTAAATGAACAAAAGATTTATATCTTTAATGAAATAAATGGGATTTGAAAAATTATTGGAAATTTATCACCATAGATGTATCAATATTACAATCAGTTTCCTTGTATGCAAAATGGAACAATTAGCTTCGGGTACAATACTTTTTGTACCCGAAAAATGGCCGTTGCTTTTTTTAAGGTTAAAAAGTAGATTACGAAATATTCCTATACAGAGATGCCAAGCCCCCGCTTATTGCACAGCAGAATTTTCTTATAGGAAAAGTTATTTTTTAAATCCGCAGAATGTTCCAATTTAATAAGATATTTTCTGTATTAAAATACCGGTATCCAAAATGCTGGAGACTTGGCAACTCTGCCTCTAACATTTTAATTAATCACGGTACCTTTTTAATCGGATTCAAATTTAGTGAAGACAACGGTTTTTGGCCAAAAGCAGCTTTTTTCCACATGTGTAACTACGATACAATTCCTTGGTGCTGATATAAAATGTTTTGACTTATACTATTATTGCTTCTTCTTATTTATTTATTTGAATTTTAAATAAGATGACTCAAAATCGTGTTTTTTAAATGTACGGAAAAAATGCATTTCGAGAAAGGGCGAAAAGAACAATATTTGGCGATTTATTACCTGCGTTTGGCTAAGTGTCTTACTACCTTGTATTTAATACTCTTCACAATACTTCGCTGTTATATGAACTTAGGCGCTTTTATAAAAAGTTTGACGTAATTCGGGCTTAAGTAAGTGAGTTTTTTACTGAATAATACAAATAAATGAAAAATGAATACTAAGAAATACTAATAAAAGAAAAATGAAGCATTATATTGATCTATGTATATTTAAAAATGCATCTGCTAGCACTAATTAGATATTTATGTGTATATAATGGGAGATAAATAGCTGTTGATTCTGTATTTCTATGCTATAAAGCATTAACGTTTGTGTGTTTTTCGTTATCATTGGGAGTACCTAGCCGATTTAAAAAATAATTTGGGCAAAAAATGTTGGTAACCATCTTTGCTGCAAAATATACTATATTTTACGTAGGAACAATAATCACCATCAATGCACGAGTAAAAAAAGTTCTAAAATTGAGAATTCTTTGATGTTGATGTGACTAATTTTTTTTTTTTTTTTTTTTTTTTTTTTGGCAATTTTTAAGATATAATATTCTCGTTATGAACTATTTCTAAAACATTCGACAATTTAATTTCACAAATTAAACATTTTTTTTTCTAGAAAAAGTTTTAAACCCAATTTATTGAGAATATTGCAATTTCTAGGATACTGTTAGGGTCAGAAACTATAGCTTTGGCATCACAGTAGCTTATAAGATGCAAGTGCTCGTTTAGGACAAATTTTAAAAAAAAGGATTCCTTAACTCTTATCGACAACCTCATTGCATCCGTGGAAAACAGATATTCAACATTATAAACTGTTCGGACGGATTTCACACCATATAAAATACACTCCATTCTCTTAAAACATAATAGTTTATGTTATTTATAGTTTCTCAAATCGGTACGAAGTTTCTGCTTATGCTCATGACATCATTTCAAAGAGTTATATTTCCAATATAGGAAAATTTGGTGTTTTATTTTCTGTATTACTTTTAACATTTTGTATATTTCCAACTTTATATCCATGCATGGTTTGCTTTTCTTATATAAAAATAGTATATGCAACAAGATTTTGTAATTCTATGATTCAATATGCTTATTTTCATCATATTTTATCACAATGAATGACCAATTAAAGGTAACATCTTATTTTCTTTACTTATCGCAAGTTATTAAATGTGTATTCTGAGCAATATCGCTCAGACTAATCCCTCTGAGGGAAGTCCTAGTTTTTATTATTATTTTGTATCATTCAATTTTTACGCTTTTCATATTACCATATTTACTCGTGTATATCGAGCACTTTTTTTCCAAAAAAATAGGGCAAAACTTCTAGTTGCACGTTATACACGGAACATTTTTTGCCGCTAAATGTAGTCACACGATATACATATGAATCAAAAAATGTATTCAAAGAAGACAGTAAAACTCAGAAAATCTCATTTAATTGAAGTATTACTGCATTTTTATTTCACCCCTTGTGCTTTTCTATACAACAGAACTAGTAACTTTATTTAAACGCTAAGCAATTCTCATTCCGTCACTCATTTCTCCGTCCGTCATTCATTCCCTACCAGAAGTCTAAAAATGTATTTTCGCCTTGTTTTCTGCCTAATGTAATTTTTGTTTCGACTTTCTTTACTGAAATTCATGCGGTCATTGATTCGCTTGCATATCAAATTTACGGTGAGCGTCATATACGAGATTTTAAAAAAAACGCCATTTTTAGGTGCGTTCGTAATTATAAAAATACGTAGCACCTATAGTTGTCGCTCAGTCCGTCCGTCTGTCCGTCTGTCTGTCCGCATATAACAACGAAAAAACTACCCAACCGAATCGTTTGAAACTTAAAATATATAATTATTACATAATTTTATCGAGTCATTTCAATTTTTATGAAAATCGGATGGATAGATCAATTACAGGGACAATCAAAATGATTCCGTTACATTACGCTCAATGGGGAAAAAAGTTTCAAATGCATTTTAATAGTTTGAAATTTAAAACATGTAATTATTACATAATTTTGTCGAGTCTTTTTAAATTTTATGAAAATCGGATGCATAGATCAATTACAGGGGCAAATAAAAGTATTCCGTTACATTACGGTCAATGGGGGAAAAAGTTTCAAATGCATTTTAATGTTTTTACACTCATTCGAACATAATAGAATTGACATGAATCTATGAAGTATATACAAAAACATACATTCTGTACAATCTGTGATGCAAAGAATATTCATTATTAAATTACAGGGCCACACAAATGTATTCCACTACATAATGCTATACGGGGAAACATTGTTTGGTGCGTGTTTCAATTATAATAAACTACTTCACATTTTATGAATAAGATATCGTTGATGAGGTGTAATAACGTTATCGTACGAACGCACTACTTTTGCTACGCTTCACGTGCAATTTCCAACTTGTTTCTTTTAACCCTCTGACAGTCTTTCAAAAGGGCAAAATTGTAATGTTGTTTTCTCAGCATTTTGTTTTAATTGCTAAAAAAATATGATTCTTTCAAAATTATAGAAAAATCTTATTTACGAATATGAATGTTATCCTTGAGTGTGTTAATCATTGCACAATGTATTAAAAATCCAAAGTAGGGGTGCGCGTTATATACGCGTGCGTGGTATACACGAGTATATATGGCAAGGTGTGCCGCAAACTCTTTCAGATATTTGTAGTGTTCCGTCTAACAAAGGCTGAAAAACACTGTTTTATAGAAACTCTACAGATATTTTTACTGAACTACAGATCTGTTTATAACTTTTAGTGAAACAAGCATATAGAATCAACGGACCGTAATTCTATAGGATTCTATAACATTTTTATTTATAATTTTTCATACATTTCTGTAAGAAGATTTTCTCAAGGGGTATTCGTTCCTTGTACAATAGAATTCGACATAAAACTTATTCGGCAACTCTTTAAATCAAAGTTAAAGTGCATTTTCATATTTCCTTCTTTATCGTCAAATTCATTACTTGAAAGTGGATTTAAAAGCTTACCAAGACTTCTTTAGAATAATAATTCAAGATTAAAGTAATCAGAAAGCCACATTCAGAAGTAATAAAGTGAAACTTTAAGGGCAACATGAGCTTCGCACCCATTGAATCTTAAAATCAATAATGAAAGATTAAGAGAAGTTTTATAATAAGTTTATATTTAATTAATTAATTTAATTAATTTTAATATTTAATTTATATTTAAGTTTTATAATAGTATTTTAAACAGATTTTTTACTTTCTTGTATCTTTACAAGACAAAAGTATTGGATTCGTGAAAATTTTCGAAATCCGGTTTTTGACGGATTTGCGCGTTTTAATAAATAGAGAACCCGAAAAACATGTTTTTACACAATGTCTTTTTGTAAGTCAATGAATCTGTGAGTATGTCTGTTTGTATGCGATAAAAAATTTATGGACTTTGTATCTCAAAAACTAATGCACGGATTTCACAAAATTTTAGAATCAGTTAGACATTGATAGAAACTAGATCTGGTTAGATTTTAATGTATATCGAAGAAAAGGGGGAGCTGCTATGCTGCATTATTCACAATTTCCACAATAGCTATATCTCAAAAACTAGTGCATGAAGTTTAATAAAAATTTATATTTAGTTAGTACTTGATATAACATAGTGCTGATTACGTTTTTATGCAAATCACTCAACAGGCGGCGCTGCCATGGTGCATTATTCGTGATTATCGCAATAGCTGTCTCAAGAAATAATGCACGGAATTTCACAAAACTTAAGATTCTATGAAACCTTGATACAGACTAGAGCTGATTAGTTTTTGGAGCAAATTGTTCAACAGGTGGCGCTTAAATGGTGCATCATTCGTGATCATCGTAATACCTCTATCTTAAAAACTAATGCCGAAATTTTCTAAAACTTCATATTCAGTTAGTTCCTGATATATATTGGTGTTGTTTAGTTTGTGATGTAAATCACTCTACAGATAACTTTGCTTGCGGCATTTTTTTCACAATTTCACAATAAATGTATCACAAGAACTAATGAATGGATTTATCAAACTTCAGATTCAGTTAGTACCTGATAAAAAAGTTGGTCCTGGTTAGTTTTTGGTGCATCATCCACCACGTGGATCTTCTAAGCAGGTTTTTAAAAAAGATTTTGCAATATCTCTATCTCAAAAACTAACGGATTTTCATCAAACTTCAGATTCGGTTATAAGTTGACATATGTTGCTCCGATTAGATTTTGGTTTAAACTACTTAACCGGTGGCGCTGCTATGCTGCATTTTTCAAGAAGTATTAACATGCATAAAATAGAAGAAAGTTTTTAGATTACCACATCTGACTAGTTTTTTAATTGAGACAACTTTTAAAATTTCCGGAATAATGTATTTCAGTTTTGTATTTTGTTGTATTAAGTAAACTTTGAAAGATTCATAACTCTTTAAATTCCTCTAAATATTTGCAAAAGAAAAGCATTCTTTGATAACGTGGATTGTAATGTGCAAAGAGTGGAAAATATGTTTTGCAATTCTGCAAGATAAACAAATAAATTATCGTTAAAAATAATAATTTATACCTGTTGTGTATCTTGCATTTTATTAATAATCTCGAATGAAAATTCTTTTTTCAATTTACATTCTGATTATTTTTTATATTTTTTTCCACCTGTTTTCTTTTTCTTCTTTTTTACATGCAATACTAGCGGCCTTTGCCCGCTACGCTGGTCGGTTTAGACGGACAGACGGACATTAAATTGTTTAATAGTTTGTAAATTACGTGCATTAAATAGCTTAATTGTTAGTATTAAATAGTTTAATAGTATTAAAATGCATACCAAACAATGTCTCAATATATAAGCATGCAATGGAATACTTTTGTGTGGCCCTGTAAATCAATAAGAAATATTATTTACACCACATATTGTACATAATATATATTATAGTATATACTTCATAGATGCATATTCAACATTATTATGTTCTAAAGAGTGTAAGACCATTAAAATGCACTTGAAACTTTTTTCCCATTGACAGTAATGTATCGGAATCCTTTTGATTGTCCCTGTAATTGAACATCCAATTTTTGTGAAATTTGAAATGACTCGACAAAATTATCTAATAATTTAAATTTTAAGTTTAAAACGATTCGGTTGGGTAGTTTTTGAGTTCTTATATGCGGACAGACGGACGGACGAGTGGACAGACAGACGGACGGACAGACAAACGAATGGGCAACTCGGGATCCCCGGGATTTTCCCCCTTCAATTTAAAACAAACGCGACATTTCTCAGTTTCTGGTATAGGAGGAGATAGCGTCACATACGGTCAGATTTTAATAGTGTAGAAAGTTAAATGCCAGAAAGGTTTTTAAATAGTTCTTGAGATAGAGCTGTTGCGATAATCACAAATAATGCACCAAGGCAGTACCACCGGTAGAGCGATTTGCGACAAAACGTAATCAGCACTATGTTATTTGAAGTACTGACTAATGCATTGTTTTGTGAAAAACCATGCCTTTGTTCTTGAGAAATGGCTATTGTGAAAATTGGGAATAATGCAACATAGCAGTGCTACCTGTTGAGTAATATTCATCAAAAACTGATCCGATGTAGTTTATATCAAGGTCTAACGGAATCTAAAGTTTTGCGAAATTTGGAGCATTAGTTCTTGATATAGAGAACCCACAAATTTTTTGTCACATACTGACTGACTGACAGACTCACAGACTCACAAACAGACATTTTGTAATATCATGTATTTCGGGTTCTCTGACCCTAAAAATTGTAAATCCCTCAAAAACATGTTTTCGAAAATTTTAGGTGAAATCCAATACTTTTTTCTCGTAGAGATAGTAGAAAGACAATAATAATAATTAAAAAAAATTCCAAAAATACGAGTTATTAACCTATTTCAAGGAATGGGTCATGATTTTGACCTGTATGTATTTCTTGTTCATTCATAAATATGAACCAATTTTGATAATTCTTTTTTTGTTTGAAAATATAAGATACCCGTGTGGTTCCATTTTAATTTCATTAAATTCTTATGATTAGAAATTTTATAAAATATAAACTTTAAAAATTCAAATTCTTTTTGAAGCAATCGTCCAATTAAAAGCGTTCATTCTTTTCAATAAGTTATATTCAAACATTAATACAATTTCCTTTCACGTTACATCATATACAAAATATGTCACGAAAGTTAAAGATGAGAACATTAAAATAAAATAAATAAACATGGATAATAGACTTAACAATAACCTAAAAATACGAAAAATGTGATGCTACCAGAAGAAACTATTACTCTTATACAGATACGAAATCTTTTTTCTTCAAAATGCGAAATTTAGACTAAACAAAGATCGGGGTCTAAATAGATTTTGCGAAGTTAGCGAAAGCAGATTGACGCTAGTTTTTTACGTTAACGCATATGAATGCATAGTTGTAATAAATATGCTTATGATTTGATAAAAAAAATAATGATTTATTGCAATTTATCTGTCATTTTTGCAACCGTTTTCAAATCATAAGCATATTAAAACTATGCATTCATATGAGTTAATGCCAAGTTGTCAACAAGCTTGATTCTTTTTTTGAAGTCGGTTAGTATTTTTTTTTTCAAAGCATATTTTTTGTTACTGACATTGATTAGAAAGGATAAGCAAGAATATAAATAGGCTTTAATATTACATTCAATACTGTTTTATGTATTAAAGAAAAATTTTCTCGTACACAAATGCTAAAAATTGGCAAGTGTGTACGCTCATGTGTTCCGAAATGTTGAATGTTTGGCGACATCTTCTTTAACCCTTTGCAGGGCAGGGCAAATTTACTGCTTAAGTATTGAAATAAATGACTTACACCGGAATTTGAAAACAACTTTATTTGTAAATAAGAAAACGCTATGTTTCACGCATTTAATAAACCGTAATTTTCTTTAACAAAATTCTGGTGCCAATGTGGCGCTTGGGAATTAAAATTATGCGGTATGCCTATAAAACCAGCGCCCCGCAAAGGGTTAAACATTTTCAAATTTGGTATAAAATAATAAAGCTTATGTCAAAGATAAAATGCTAATTCGAAACATTTGGCGACATTTCCATAACAGAAAATCATTATACTACGCCTTTGCTACTTAGCGAAGCATCATTCAGCACCAAACATAAATTTTAGCGTTAAATTTGAGTTGATAATTTTTTGAAGGAAACTTTTTCTGTTTTTCAAAGAGAAATTTTATGAATATGCACTAAGTAAAATAGTGACTTTTTTTACGTGCTTTTGATAATTTCGATGATTTTTTCTTCTAAAAATACAATTGAAAAATATTCTTTCTTAAATTAGAATAATTTTGTTTCAATCATATAAATGGGTGTTATTAAAAGAAACCGTAACACAATTATATGTGAGTTTGAATTAAACTAAAATGCTTCTTGTTTCCAAGATCAAATCTTTACATATCAACTGGTTTTACCTATTATCCAAAAAATATATAACACTAAAAATGTGAAACTAATTACTTTTAATTACCAAATCTTAAGGCATTAACTTAAAAAAAAAAGCAAAACGATTAAAATAAGGAAAATGAAGTAAAATTTACAAAAATTAAGATCACGAAGGCTTTGCAATTTCTTTTGTTATCTCAAGGTCTATGATATCAATATATCATATATCATTGAATATGACGATGTTAGGTAACAAATTGATAAACTTATCTTTTCCTCTATTAAAAAAAAAATCCTTTCTTTTAAAGTAACTAAAAAAATCATAATCACAACAGGATCTACATTACAGTTGAAGTTATAAATATATCGCCCCTTTTCTCATTTTAGTAATACTTAAACCAATCCCTTAATGTAACGGTCACCGAAATCCCAGCACATGTATTTCACTTTGTCCATACCTTATATGGTCATAGAAAACCGAATGTGGTTTTCTTATTCCAGCTGCTCTACAATAAAAATGCTGCATAAGATGTTTTGCGCGTCGTACATATTCCAATATATCTCCTTCTCATGATACCGCTCCTTATATGGTATACATTCGCAAATGTTAGACCGCTTCATGAGCCCCAAAGCCTATCCCACAAAATTCCTTTGCTTTTTCAAATTCCAATATCAAGGTTTAAACTCTTTTTTCGCCAATTAGCGATTATCTTGTTAATATGCTAAGTACAAAAATCTCTCTCTCAGAAGAAAAATATTGCACGTATATTTTGGCCAAATATCATATACATGCCAAACATTGTAACCTTTGGCGATATCTGACAACTGATGTTATCTTGGTTCTGACTAAAAGAACGGCCACTTTCACTTCTTCTCTTGGCCTGGCCCTGCTGTAACTACCAATAATTACGTTGAGCGTCCTACTCTCTCGAAAGGGTGAAAATAAAACTTTACTTTAAAGAACCTGGCTGCATATTTATCTTTTTATCGATCTACTTTTCACGGCATTGATGATAACTTGTAATAGTCGATATTAAATCTGCAAGATACCGTAATTACCCAAGACATTTCCATTACAAACTTTGGTGCTATAAGACCGTACTTAACCCGACTAGAGGAGTATGGACGCTCATAGAATCCGGAGAAATCGCTGCTGTCTATAGCGGTTTCGCATCTTCTCTGCATGGCATGCGGTGTTTTCGAACAACTCAAGATTTATTGCTCCGTCTGTGCATCACACGATTCGAGACGTATTCCTTCTTCTATGGGTCGCAGGGTGTTGGATGCGGCAAAAGAGGCTCGTCCCTCCCAGTATGACAGTTACTCAAGCCTTAGCCAGCTGGAAAAGTGATGTCAAAATCAAAAGTTTTTTTTCTTCGACCCTGATTGATCGACCTGCGTGGCTCCGTCCGCTGTCAACATTCATCATCGCGTTCGTATCTCGACGTGCTGCGGTCAACTCAGTGTCTTCGGCAGTTTTTTTTCTTTTCAATTTCGACTGCAGTGCTCGTCATAATTGTTTGCGAATTCATCATGTGTGATATATGCTCCGTTCATCTCCGTGCTTTCAGTGGCGTCTATCAGCTGCAATGCGTGTCATAAGTGTGTGTGAAGAAAGATACCCCAAAAAAATGTGATATCAACGAAAGTTTTGTTTTCTTTTCTCATCAGAATTTTCAACATACACAAAAAAAAATAACAAATCCAAAAAAAGTAGTGGCGATTAATGTGGCAACAAGTCGAGCACAAAAAGAGTGAAATATGCAATCAAGTGTTTGTGATAAATAAGTCATCAATCTCTCATACAGAATTTTTCATTGAGAAATACGCAAAATATTAAAAAAAAGTGTGTGTGGTACGCACACAAGTTTTGAATGTGAAATATGCGTCTGATCCCTGTTGACAGGGGTGCTAAAACATACACACACACAAAAAAATCAAAATTAAATTTGTGCTCAAGCGAAATTTTATTACATCAATAATGCCACAATACTTAGATTTATGTTTTACTATTATTATTGTTATTGTTTTATTTGGATACATGATTATTTAAATAACATTTTTTTTGTTCAGAGCATTTCAAAAAAAAAATAGTAATAATGCTTTTTAATACTTATTTGATTAAACTTTATCTTACGGTATTAAAACATCTCAATTATAATCCTGTATCCAAGCATTAATAAGATACCCTTTATATTTTTATTATGCATACATACATTTTCTTACTCTTTAATCTAAAAAAAAAGGTGATTTTTTTTCATAAAATTTTTTTTTGATACAAAGTAAGTAATTTTCAATGTGATATTTTGTTCAGAGTCATGAGAGAACAAATAGATGTTTTCAGTAATAGATAAAAAAAATATAAGAGTAAGACATTTCTAATACTATCTCATTTACGAGCTAGATATTTTTAACTAAGTGCTTTAACAATTTTTATTATGGTATCTATTTTTATTATTTAAGTGATATTGTGTGTTTTTATTAGTATTTTATTTGACTTTAAATGATTGTGAGTACCTTTGAAATCTTTAGAATTTAGTCAAAGGAATACGTGTGCAATTAAATAGTAGCCCTACACCTACCAATTAACATTTACAAATAGTTTTAAACCTTTTTTTTTTAGTATTTGTTGCATTAGATCAGCTACATATTTAACTGATATGGCTAATTCTAAGATTACTTTCAAAACCATCACTTTTGATGGCGATGCTAATTTGGTTGACTTTTTCTTCAACCAAATCAAAACATTAGCCAAAGCACACGGATGGAAGGATCAGGACACCATCCAGTTTCTAGGTAGTAAGTTATCCGGACCTGCGCTTACTTTCTTTACTCAGAACCCATCTATTTATAAAGCTGACAAATTAAAATTTGTAGAAAAAGAATTCAAAAAATTCTTTGCCCCCCCTAGTAAAACAACAGCGCTCGTGGAATTTAACAATTTAATAATGCTGCCTCAAGAAACGATTAGAAACCTTGCACACAGAATAAATATTCTAACTACTCGAGTACATGATAACATAAAAGATAAAGAAGCCTTAGACAATATTAAATACACAAAACTAATCTCGTGCATTCCACCCCCACTGAGAATTAAATTGCAAGAGGAAAACATTCTCGATTATGACACTGCTGTTGACAGGGCACAAATGTTGCAGGATATAATGCAAAATGAGAATGTGCTACAAACATGTAACACAACAAATCCTGTAGCAGACTCTATTGCTAATCAGTTAAAAATTTTAACTGAAAGAGTCAATGCATTAACATTAACAAGCATTCCAAATGAACAAAACATAGACGCAATTCACAGTATAACCCCACAAAATTCAAAACAGCGTGAACAGTATGCGAACAAGGACTTTAAAAGGAAGCATACGGTTTCACCTAAACATAACACACGTAAAAATAAATCTACATCACCACCCGCTTGCCAGCTATGTGCGAAGCGTGGCCACACAGCAAAACATTGTTTTAAATGGCGTAGAGCAAATTCAAATAGAAATAAACATAGTTATAAATACGACAATAACTATAGAAGAAATGATAACAGAAATGGTAATTTAAACTACTAATGAGATGTACTTCAGCTGATGGCTTTACATCTCAAAAGAAGTCTAACACATCAGCAACTTCAGACGAATTTCCATGGACTCATGACCCAACACTGCCTACACTCTGTCCAGACAGAAGGGTTAAATCCGTTGCTTCGCAAACAAAATGTGAAGTTAAATGGTCCAAAAATTCTGCATCACAAACAGTCGAAAACAATAATGAAGTAGCTTCACAAACTGTTAACATATGTGATGACAAAGTTGCAGTTATTTGCAATGTAAATAATTCATCCCCAACACTCCCCCTCATAAAGGCCTCCATTGCAAGACATAAAACCAACTTTTTGCTCGATACTGGTTCATCCATTTCAATTATATCACAAGATTTGTTTGAAAAAATTAAAGACAAACTAAAATATAAAAGATTAGGAACAGGCGTCACTATTAAAACAGTTAATTCAGATGTTCAGTTCACTGCATGCATTAAAACTTCTATTCGCATACACCAAAAGTCATTCTCGCATAATTTCTACATTGTTGACATATCGAATTCCGCTAACTTCCAGGGAATTTTAGGCTTTGATTTTATTCACAAAAATAGAATTGTGATAGATATTCATAAGAATAAAATGTCAACAAATGAATTTAGCATACCACTACTTGATTCTGCCTTATGTGAGAATGAAACACATCATCTTGAAACACATGAAATACATCAATCGGAAAAATTCCCAAAAGAAATTCGATTGGAGAATAAACTTAAACTAGAACCACAGGAAAAGAGGTGGATCTCCATAAAAACTGATTCAATTGACCCAAGAAAACATTACTATTTTCAATGTGAAACAAAAAAGAATATAATTTCTTACGATAGTATTGTAGGTGGTCAAAGTTATGAATCAGACATGGAAGGAACTCAAAACACAACTAGATCCCCACAAAAATTCCAGTTTTATGTTTTTATACAAAATTCATCTACTAAACCTGTACACATAAACAAAAATGCACGAATAGGAACTTTATTTGAAACAATGGACATTATGGACCCGTCACAAAACACAAATTTTCATCAAATTATGAATTCATGTGAAAATGTTTCGAATTTTAATCTTAAATCTCAGGATAACTTAAAGGATTAACATTTGTAATTATATTCAGGCATCAAATGAAACATTAAATCAACGTAAAGAAGAACTAAAAATTAGTGACTTTAATTTAAATCATTTACAGGAAGAGAATGCAAAAAGGTTAGGAAAATTATTGCTTGATAATTATGCATCATTTTCCAAATCCATAAAAACACTAGGCCACACAGACAAGGTAGTCCCAAATTTAAAGTTTATAAATGACTATCCCATAAAAACATTACCATTTCCCCTCCCACAATCATTACATAACGAAATGAAAGAGCAAATTCATCAACTTCTTGAAGCAGATATTATAGAACGAAATTGTTCTGAGTGGGCATGTCCCATTTTGCTTGTAAAAAAGAAGACTGATCAGTCTGGAAAACAGAAATACAGACTCGCTCTAGACTTACGTATGTTAAATTCCGTGTTACAAGGCTCATCATACCCCCTACCAAAAATACAAACCATAATTTCAAATTTATCCGCATACAAATTTTTCACTTCACTAGACTTCAAAATGGCGTATCATCAAATAGACCTTCCGGAACAATTTCAAGACCCACTAACCTTTACATGTATCTATGGGACTTTTAAATATAAACGTCTAGTATTTGGTCTAAAGTCATCAAGTGGATTCTTCCAACATTTAATGGATTCTTTAATTGATGAATTGCAAATTGATGGAGTATATTCATATCAAGATGATCTAATATTTGGGTCAAACTCATTTGAGGAAACTTGTTCAAAGTTAGATAAAATACTTAAAATCTTAACTAAGTATAATTTAACATTGACTCCAAACAAATGTACATTTCATACATCAGCAGTTGACTACTTAGGGTTCCATATTGAAAACCACTCTATTGCACCGATTCAGGCAAACATTGTTAAAATTAACTCGTTTCCCACACCAAAAACTAAGAGACAATTAAAAAAATTTATTGGTTTAGTAACATTTTATAAATCATTGGTGCCATCATTTTCGGAAATTATTCAACCTCTCATTGATTTGACTACTCCTAAAGCTACATTTAAATGGACACAAAAACACCAAGAATTATTCAAAAAAATGCAACAAGTGTTCTTTAGTTCACCTATGGTTCGCTTACCAGATTGGTCAAAAACCTTTTACGTTAACACTGACGCATCTAAGGTAGCGATAGCTGGTGCATTATTACAGGAACATGAAGGACAATTACTTCCTATTGCATATTTTTCTAAATCTCTTAAACATGCAGAAAAACGTTACCCAGCTTTAAAACTTGAATTAATGGCCATTTATAAATCAGTAATCGCATTTAAGTACTATTTATACAACAGGAAATTTGTAATTTTGTCAGATAGTGCTCCCTTAAAAAAATACAAGAATACATGTAACCCTGCGGATTTAACTACACGTTGGCTAACTGAACTTTCTGAATACACCTTTTCCTTCGAACATGTACCGGGATCATCCAATGTACTTGCTGATTATCTATCAAGGTGTCCATTTGAAAACAATACCCAAGATCTTAAATCAAATCCTGAACTCCTTAATGACCCTCATGCTTTACCAATTGTAGATAATGATATTTCGGACAATATCGAAGAATCCAATAAAAACAAACCCAACTCAGTAAATTATTTAATTTCAGGCAGAGATGCAAACAAGGATCCATTACTTGAAATATCAAACGACACATTTGTCAGTGAGCAAAGAAAGGACCCAAATTTGGCCGAAGTTTACAATGAGATTTTAAGAAATGGATCATCAAAAAAATTTCCGATGTACTTCATACATCCTGACAGTAAGGTTCTCATGACAAAAAAAGAAAACGTATATAATAACACATTTTCGTACCATATTATTGTACCAGACTCACTTAAGGCTAAAGTTTTAACAATTTGTCATCTGTCACACTTTGGGTTAACTAAAACATATGCATTTGTAATAGCTAGATATTTTTGGAAAGGAATGTATACCGACACGTTAAATTTTGTAGCATCTTGTACTAAGTGTATTCAAACAAAACATCACATAACACCACCTGCTCCACTTCAGCCCACTTACACACCAACCCACCCAGGACATACCATTGGGATTGACTTACTAGGACCATTTAAAAACGGACAATCAGTTTTAACGGTAACAGATCATTTTTCACGGCACCTCGAACTATTTGCTTTGCATACAACAACAACTGACAAAATTGCTAAATGTTTATTTGATTACATAACTACCTTTGGCAGACCTGCCACTATTCTCAGCGATTTAGGTAAGCAACTGACTTCTGACATGTACAACAGATTCAACGATACATTGGGCATAAAAATACTCCATTCCTCAGTAGGTCACCCCCAAAGTAATGCAATTTCAGAGAGAGTAAATAAATCAATAAAATATTCAATTACCACTTTACTTGAAGAAGGCCATTCTTTTGAAAATGCACTACGTATACATAAATCACTATACAATGGTTCCACACATTCTTCCACTAAATATTCCCCCAACTTATTACACTTTGGAAGAGAACTATCTTTATTATTTGATACTTTTGATCAAACTATTAATCAGCCAATCCTTGATAAGGGGATAGAAACTTACCAGTTGCTAAATGATTTGAATTCAATTTACAAAAAAGCATACACTAACATCAAAAATTCACAAGAAAAGAGAAATCAACACTTCCAGAAACGAGCGAAACTAAGAGTAATCTTAGAAAAGGATATAGTGTACCTCAAATCCGTTGATAAGTTTAAACCAAAATACACCGGACCTTTTATTGTGGTACATAAATATTCGCCAGTTTCTGTTTCCATTAAGCGTTTACACTCACCCGATGAATCGGCATTCAGAGTACACATTGACAGGCTAATTATAGCCCCCCCTAGAAATGATCATTTATTTGTGCGTCATGAGGAAAATATAAGTTACCCAGGAAATAGCTCCATAAAATACAACCTAAGATCTCGTTTTTAACACAGCCCATCACAATATTAGGTTAACATAGATTTACAGTAAATGCAGTACATCACAATGATATGCATGTTGTGTTCGAGTTTCCTTTGAGGGAGTTCATGGCTGGTCCAGGTTCTCCATCACAGGGGGCTTCCACATAACAGTTGTCTCTTATTTGCTGGGTTGTCGCCAAGATTTTTTACTTTTCCCTTTCAGTAGTTTTATTGTTCATACATAATAATAATAATAATAGTAATAATAAAAATAACATATCACATTGCACATACATTAAATTTTAGTCATATCAAACATAATCATGATGCACAATAAATCTCTAACCGATTATGACAAAGCTGTTTCTCACTACTCTAGGATTGACATTCCCTTTCAGATATATATATACCATATGTATCAGAGTTTTATTTTTTTATTTTTAATTATGCCCCTTCGAAGTGAAGGCCCGTTCAAAAGTCGCCCAAAGGACCTGTAACTTCATTGTGGTGAGAAACAAAATTTCGGATTGGTGCAGTTCACACCAATTTTACCTAAACTCCCTGTTTTTCTATGTAATGCGACGTGTGCTCCTCTGAGAAAGCAAAAGATTTCGGGAGGAGCAGAGGGTCCATGTAATGTGGGCTCTCGCCAATATTCCCACTTCCCATAGGGCTAGGCCATAAGCCGATGCCATCACCTTGTCATTTGACAAGATTAAGGGCAGCACCTTTTTATGGATCGCGTGTCGCTTTCCTTTTTTTTGCTTGTCCTGTGTGGATACACGAATTTTTGGTTTTTTTTCTTATTTTTTTTAAACATACTCATTTGTCACAAAATACACTTCATCCATAACATTTCATTATTTTTCATATTATTATGATACACTTACATGGTTGCAACCTCCATTTCATATTTTTAACCTCCATTTCATATTTTAACCTCCATTTCATATTTTTAACCTCCATTTCATATTTTTAACCTCCATTTCATATTTTTAACCTACATTTCATATTTTTACTATCTATTTCGTATTCTTTTAGTATAGATTTTCATATTTGTACCACATAATTCATACTTTTATTATATACTTCATATTCTTCATATTTTATTCAAGATTTCATTTTATCCATAACCTATGTTTTTATATTATTCGTGACCTATAGATAACATTCTTCATAAACATATGTATTATAAACAATTGATGGTACGAACTTCATGACTATTTTACATATTAAACATCTTCCTTGCATTTGGCGCCTTATCTTTGATTAAAAAAAAAGATAACCTTTATAAAGGAACAATATATGGTATACCTAGAAAAAAAAAAAAACAGGAAGAATGTCTTGTTGTGTGCAAAGTGCTAGAAAAAGCACAAATAGGCCTGAACTCTAAGCAATAAAAGGCCAATGTGTTCCGGAACAACAACAACATCAAAATAAATGAACATTTAAAAAAAAAAAAAGAAAGAGTGACTGAAGATAGATAAGCATATGTCGACATAATGTATAACTGCATAAATTCAAATATATGTAATCAATTCATTATATTTAACCAGCATAATTCTACACTTTTGTATGTAATTCTGAGAGAGACATTTTCGTACCGGGTCCAAAATTTTTTTCAAACCCAAACCAGCGGGGGAGATATATGATATCAATATATCATATATCATTGAATATGACGATGTTAGGTAACAAATTGATAAACTTATCTTTTCCTCTATTAAAAAAAAAATCCTTTCTTTTAAAGTAACTAAAAAAATCATAATCACAACAGGATCTACATTACAGTTGAAGTTATAAATATATCGCCCCTTTTCTCATTTTAGTAATACTTAAACCAATCCCTTAATGTAACGGTCACCGAAATCCCAGCACATGTATTTCACTTTGTCCATACCTTATATGGTCATAGAAAACCGAATGTGGTTTTCTTATTCCAGCTGCTCTACAATAAAAATGCTGCATAAGATGTTTTGCGCGTCGTACATATTCCAATATATCTCCTTCTCATGATACCGCTCCTTATATGGTATACATTCGCAAATGTTAGACCGCTTCATGAGCCCCAAAGCCTATCCCACAAAATTCCTTTGCTTTTTCAAATTCCAATATCAAGGTTTAAACTCTTTTTTCGCCAATTAGCGATTATCTTGTTAATATGCTAAGTACAAAAATCTCTCTCTCAGAAGAAAAATATTGCACGTATATTTTGGCCAAATATCATATACATGCCAAACATTGTAACCTTTGGCGATATCTGACAACTGATGTTATCTTGGTTCTGACTAAAAGAACGGCCACTTTCACTTCTTCTCTTGGCCTGGCCCTGCTGTAACTACCAATAATTACGTTGAGCGTCCTACTCTCTCGAAAGGGTGAAAATAAAACTTTACTTTAAAGAACCTGGCTGCATATTTATCTTTTTATCGATCTACTTTTCACGGCATTGATGATAACTTGTAATAGTCGATATTAAATCTGCAAGATACCGTAATTACCCAAGATATCCATTACAAGGTCTTAAAGAGCTTAAGGTCTTAACTCTACGAGTATATGTTTTTTATTCTGTTTGTGTATTTCTGTCTCTAGAAAGAAAAGTGACTAATATTTTATTTTCATTAGTTACTTAAAGAGGCTTATCATGGATTTATCTTAAAAACGTTCACTGAATATTTCGTTTGATTTTGATTTGTATGAGAAAAACTGCTTGAAAAAAATCCTAATATACTAGCTGTCCATAAAAAACGTCCCAGTTGGGATGAATAATTATTACAGTTTAGACTATTTACAACACATCATATATCACATTGAAAGTAAACTAATCTAGTTTTTCTGACATTTGCTCAATATATGTACTTTTAACCCTAGAACCGCGGGAAGTTTTACTGTAAATTTAGAAAAATATTTCAAATCAGAAATTTTATTTAAGACTATGTAACTTAATTACTTAAATTATGTTTGTGAAACCTGCTTAACTATTTTTATAAAGTAATTTCTGGTTCGAATCAGCATGTATTCATTTGGTACGGGTCAAAATGATCCGTCACCGCGGTTCTAGTGTTAAATAAATAATAAACAACATTTAAAGCAGCGAAACACTATTTGTTATTACAAATCCGTTTCGGTAGTCATAGTTTACCGTCAACATTGCAAATTATGATTGCTCAGAAAAGAGAATTGATGAAATATATGTTATACAAGCGAATTTAATGCTAAAGTTCATTCAGCCAATAGAATCGCTGCAGGAAATCTCAGGAAATGAGTCATGCAAGTAGATTCAATGACCAAGTTTATTGGCCAATAAAGTTTCAAAAAAGTTTAGAAAACAATCAATAAGATATAATGAATGTAATCTGAAAACATGTAAGTGGAATTTATGAACAAGCATTTTCTATAATTTTTTTTCAACAATTTTACAACGAAGGAATAGTAAAATCACAATTAAAAATCTTTTTAAGATTTTTATAAATATAGAATGCTTTATAAAAATAAAAGTCAAGTTCATGAATGGAAGTGGGTTTTGGGAGAATTTTTGCGGAGCTAATGTCAAAAATGTGATTCATTTTCCAGAAATATTTAGCAGTGGAAGGTTTGTTAATTTTATCTTTCTCAACATATTCCTTGTGCTCTTGATTCAAAATTTTAAACTGCGCTTGTTGTGTCAAATATTTGCATAATTTGTATTTTTTTGTACAATATTCTTTTCTGATCAATCATAATTTGCACTGATGATGATACACCATGGCTACCGAAACGTATTGCAAAACAGCTAATTTACAATAAGAAAAAAAGTATTTTGGTGTTTTAAAGGTTTTTTAATAATTTATTTTTACTGCACCAAGTAATTTCTCATGGTAATGTGTAAATTTATTTTTGTGGCGCATATCCAACCTAAAAATCAATTCTGACTACAATTCGGTAAACACGTCTGGAGTAATGGCACATGCAGGGTGTAACAAAGATATTTGAACAAACTTTAAGGAGAGGTAGGGGACGTAATAAGGATTGAGATTTATATAGCATCCATGGCGGTTTTTCTGGCGCGGTATTGACGGCTCAAAACTGAAGAAGGACAGGGAAGAAGAAGATAAAACCTCTTTATTAGCTTTGTGCAGCAGAAAACTAAAAAAAAGACCATTAAAGTGACAAATATCGTTATCAAAGTAGGTATTCGACCCGGGATGTGATACAGGGAGACGCATTGTCATATTACCAAACATTTCATTGGCTGTTACTGATGACTCTTTCGTTTCAGGCGTCAAAGACGCTCCAACTCAAGAGAGTCACTCAGTCTCTGAGCGAGTCCTCTGAAGCTATTGGATAACACTCAGACGCTTGAAATTTGAAGCGACTGTGACTCTTCGTGTATGACTTTAAGATGCTCATCTCAGATTGCCTCAGCAGGTGAAAATGATGTCATAGGGAAAATCAAACGAGTATTTCTTACATAAACTAAATATATTACTGAGAGTGAGTCTAAATTTCTTGATTTCGCCGATACTCAAATTTGAACTTCAAGTAAACAATGCGAATGTTTACAGGTAAAGATGTAATGGGCAAGCTTAACAACAAGTTTGAAAATCTATTTATTAAATATGGATTCATCGTTGTAATTACCATTTTTTTATTTTTTTTTATCAATTCAGTCAATCGGTCAGTTTTAAATATTTTTATTCGTCAAATTCGACTCAGTATATTCTTATAATATAACATTGAAATAATAATATATCATAATATTAATAATCTTATAATACCACGTTGACATTTTTTTATGGACGCTATATATAAAATGAACCTATATTAAAAATTTAGTTGAGTATAATGTGATAAACAAGTTAAAAACGGAAGTATTCTAATTACCTAAGGCAATACTTTGCAAATATAAAAAATGAAATTTAACAGAAATTTCATTGCTTAAGAAATTATTCATTAAACTTCTAAACAACAATGATAAACTTTTTCTAAAATGTTAAATATGTTCAATTGTTAAGTTTTAAAAGCTAAATTTTACTAAAACCTATCCAACGAAACTAATTAAAACATCGTTATATCTAAAATACCAATAAACTGGTTTCGTTACTAAAATCATTGGTAAAAATGTGAGAAAAAATCATGCTAATTAATTAACATTCTTACATTATTAATGTGCTAGCAATGTCTTCTTTTAAGTGAATAGTTTCTAGAATATAAAATATGATCAATATGTTTTGGACAGTGAATTAATGTATGTAGTGTATAAAACTTTCTGTGCCGATCAATTTTATATTTTCTTTGAAATAAAAATAAACGATAGTCGAACACATTTATCTGTTAATTTCTAATATTTCTACCAATTTAAATTTGAAAAATAAATCATTGTATTTTAAGTAATTGAGCGAGGATTTCCTTTTTTCGGTTGAATTTTTTTTTATTTACTTTTAATTTTATATGCTCTATAGTCTGTAAAGTTTTCCTGTGAAATGATATGGCTGGATTCATAGTTCTTTGTAGCTATTTAGTTCTTTTGCGAAACACTCTATAAGCTAACAGGAAATTAAAAAAATTTAATTACTATCACCTGATTTTTGGCATGCTACAGTCGGCTGCAAAATTCTTCGAGCAATCTAACCCCTCTGGATTTTTTTCAAAAGGAAAAAAATATGTAAAAATTGGAACGGGGGGGGGGAACATGTACTGTGTAAAAAATTTAATGCTACATTAAACATGGTTTAATTGACAGGTACCGCAAAATCAACACCTGATCGAAGATTACGGTAACAAAGCCTCTTTTTAACAGTCGGCTGCAAAATTCTTCGAGCACTCTAATCCCTCTGGATTTTTTTCAAAACGAAAAAAATATGCAAAAATTGGAACATGTATAAAATAAATTTTTTAACGTCGTTAAAAATATATATAAAATTCTACTGTTTGCGTTTATTTACACAATGGTACAAGCGAAAAACAACGTGAACAAAGCGAACCCAAGTTCCAAAAGAGCACAAATTCCACAAAATGTGTCTTTCCACTTCATTTCTTTACTTGATTTTTTTTTCAAAAACCTGCCCAGCCAAAGGGTAATATTGTAATGTTCTGTAATTTATTAAAAAATATAAAAAAAAGATGTTTCCCCCCCCCCCCCCAACCTGATGCGTTATTAGTATCGGATCTCTGATAATCTAACTTAATTTTTCAGAACTGGGTTTTATTTGTGAACTAATTTAAATATTGCAGTGAAACCTGCAGCTTAGTGTGTGAGCCGGCGGAAGTCAGGAGGTTAAAAGAAATTATATCTACCAACATTGGAGTATTTATATGGATTGGAAAAGAAAGTTCTGTGTTGAAATTTAGGCGTGACCTTGCGCAACAATCGGGTTGCACGTGGCGGATTAAAAATAAACAAGGCCGGCTTCTCGGAAAACAGGATGCTGGTAAATTTATCTACGTCAAAGAAATACAAAAACAGGTCGAGACTCTTATGTAACCCTTGACACATGATTATTTTAGTTTGTTTGTTTTCTACGACCTATTTTAACGGAATTCTGGTGAAGCAGGAAGTTCTAGAAAGATCTTTCGAGGTCGAATGCGAGTATAAATACGGGTCTGCCTGGCCGAGCAAGCTATCATTTGCTTGAGCTCCTGCTGTTGTTCTTCATCTCCAGTCAAAATGTTCTTCTATTTAGTCAACGATCTGCTTTCTTTTCCGATTCTGGTAGTGTTGTCATCCGATGGCTTGCCCTTTGTCCGGGCAACAGATATTGCTCGAATATTTGAATACAAAAATTTACATCAGTATGCATCTGCACACGCCCATCTGAGGGTGAAAGATGTCATTTATAAGAGAATGGACTTGCCCCGTGGATCTCTGAAAATTCGAATTTTTTCAATTGGAGAGGCCGTGAAAATTTTGAGAGCATGCAAGAGGCGAGCAGCTGAGTATTTGGTTTACACCTTTCAAAACCCAGAGGTGGCCAGGATCCTACCGCTCGAACCTATGAGAATCACGACGGAATACAAGAAAGCGATTCGAGTAAAAACAATGGCTGATGATTATTCAAATTCACAGACTTTCAGTCAATTTCTAAGCGACTTTAGACGCAAAACTTTTGATCTGTATGAGGACTTGGCTAATGAATATATATTAAAACGACGAGAAGTTCACTTGTATGAAGAAAATTTAGAGAACTTGAGAATGTCAGGACCCCCGAGAAAAGTTTTGATACATTTCGGAGAAGAGGTTTATGAATACAATTTGTGTTAAAAAAAAAAAAAAAAAAAAAAAAAAAAAAAAAAAAAAAAAATGGGTCGAACGAGGCATGTGTTATGGAAAGACTTTTATAGTCTTTATCCATACATGCCTCGTTCGGCCCATTTTTTTGGGTTAGATATAAATCCAATATTGGAAAACTTGAAAAGCAAAACTTGCATTTTTTCGAAAAAATAAATTATACATAATCATTGTTGGGGCCCATTTTTTTGGGGGGGGGGGTTAAATCCAATATTGTAAAATTTAAAATGATAGAAAGACTTGCCCATTTTTTTTTGGGGGGGGGGTTAAATCCAATATTGTAAAATTTAAAAAAGCAAAACTTGCATTTTTTCGAAAAATAAATTACACATAATCATTGTTGGGCTTTTTTAATCATAATGTAAGGGAAATCTTTTGAGATGTATTTAAAAAAACAGACCCCATTAACCATAATGTAAGGGTGTGCTGTATTTAAAAAACAGTTTTTTTTTCACCATTGATTATAATGTAAGGGAAATCTTTTGAGCTGTATTTAAAAACTAGTTTTTTCGCCATTGACTATAATGTAAGGGGGAAATTCAGTAAAAAGCTATTGATGTATTTAAAAATAGTGACCATAATGTAAGGGAAATCTTTTCCTATAAAATATTAATGCATTTTAAAATTTACTTGTCGCAAGTTAGAACTTGTTAAATATTGAAATATTCGAGGTATCAAAAAAGATGATATCAAGTAAAGATTTTACAAGGAACTTGTAATGACCGTAATATATTTTCCAAAAATTCTAAAAATAAACTGAATGTTCTAGAAAATAATTATATAACTATTTTTTCTCGTGATCAGATAAAAAAAAGGAATTGCATCATTTCCTTTCCGAGAATTTAATATCACGGCCTCCGAAAATAAAATGTTCTAGAAAATAATTATATAACAATTTTCTCGTGATATGCATCTGTTTAAACAGATAAAAAAAAGGGAATTGCATCATTTCCTTTCCGCTTCCGAAAATAAAAAATGTTCTAAAAGTTTCTTTCAGAATTGGTTCTGATATTTTTTTTTTACACTGTGGCTTCCTGTTAACCGCGATAAAATAGCTACATCCTTTCTGATAATTCTATTTCAGTCCGATTGTTTTGACAAGTCTTTTATATAAAAAGGAGATCGCATTGTGACCAAAGCATCATTCTGCTCTTGTCAGAAAGCCTTGCTACCACTTTTTATCGACTAGTTGGAAATTTTCTTTATCTGAGAACTTTGTCTTTGAACCATGAGCCTTTCAAACATTTGCATGGTCGTTGATTTCGACGGATTCCGCATCGGGGGAAAATTTTACTACCGAGAACTGGGATTTGCCTCACTGACGAAAGGCGATAGCGGCATGTACACCTTCAGATTGAACCACCTGGCTAATCAAGAAAGATTGGAAAGATCAGAACCTTGGAAAGATTGGAAAACAATCAACTATTGTACAAACAACCTGCACGGCCTAACTCTTGAACCCCTGACTAACGAAAGACATCTTTTTGATTTCGAATTTTTTGAAACCATTGTAAAGGCCGAGTATGAGTGCCAAAAAACTGATAAAAAATATATAGTAGCCTATAAAGGTGGCCACGTTGAAAGGGACGTGCTGCAAGACCTAGGGATTCCATATCTAAACTTGGAAGATTTTGGATGCCCAAAATTTGATGCAATATCCCACCCATTGAAATACATCCTGGTAAACGGCTGTGGAATTCATAGAAGACTGCTTAATGATAAAATGCCACATTGTTCGAGAATTGAATGTATTGTTTTCGCCGATTGGATTCGAGATAAACTTTAAAAAAAAAGAGACTTGTTGATTAAAAAAAAAGAAAAAACGGGTCGAACAGAAACATGTTTATAAGGTAAAAGACAATAGTCTTTTATCCATACATGTTTCTGTTCGGCCCGTTTTTTCGCGTCAGATAGGAAACCAATATTGGTTTATTTTTTTTTTCTAAAAAAAAAGAAACAAAGTTTATAAAGTGATGAAAAAATGAATCGTGTTATCAGATATATTGGAATAATTTTTTTTTTTTAAAAACTTGTTAAATTCTAAAGAAACATTTTTTTTTACGATCAAAATAAAAAAAAAATTCAAATCTTAAATTGCAATCTTTTAGCGCCAAAACACTACTTTTTTCCCCCAGTATACTCACGATTCATTTTTTCCCCCAAAAGACTAAAAGTCTTTACATTAAATTAATAATCAATAATTTGACCAAGATTTCAAAATCACTTCTTCGCGAAAAAGATCCTCGATAGGCACCTCTGGTGTACACAAGAGGATTAGAAAAATCTTTTTATATGAACACCATTTCTTAAATATTTACACAACTTAATAAATTTGGTTCCACCCAAGTAAGAGATTAGCAGCTCACATAGCTATGAATGTATTCCAAAATATCTCTCACAGAAAGTTCACACAATAAGGCGGAAAATATTTTGTTATTTTTTTTCAAAAGTCACCAGATATCTATACTTATTCATTTTCAATTAATACAGAGTTGAAAGAAACATGTCTCACTGAAAAATTTGGTTCAATTCGATGCATAACTTCATATACTTTTGGTCGGTGGAAAATGGCACAAAAATCGCGATTGCAGCGCCCCCTTCCGGCGGAATATTTCAAAACTTTTTGGCTGTGGCAAGCATGACCTGCTTGCCACAGCCATTCACAAAAATTTGGTTTAATTCTATGCATAACTTTATACACTTTTTGATGGTAGAATGGCGACATACAGACAGACATTTTGGAAAAACATGTTTTTAGAATCTCTGACCCCGTCCATCGAAAAGCGGAAATCGAAAGCGGCCGAATCAAGTTATTAAACTGGATGTAAAAAAAAAGAAACAAAGTTTATAAAGTGATGAAAAAATGAATCGTGTTGTCAGATATATTGGAATAATTTAAAAAAAAACTTGTTAAATTCTAAAGAAACATTTTTTTTACGATCAAAATAAAAAAAAATTGCAATCTTTTAGCGCCAAAACACTTTTTTCCCCAATACACTCACGATTCATTTTTTTTCAAAAGACTAAAAGTCTTTACATTAAATTAATAATCAATAATTTGACCAAGATTTCAAAATCACTTCTTCGTGAAAAAGATCCTCGATAGGCACCTCTGGTGTACACAAGAGGATTAGAAAAATCTTTTTATATGAACACCATTTCTTGTAACCCGAACTTCTTAAATAAAATAGATATCGAATCAGTTTAAAGTTTATATTACTCCTCAAAAATGAGCTGCATGACAGATTTTTGGTAAAGTTAAAAATGGGGGGGGCGAAAAAAAAACATGGAGAAAAAAAAATCACAACTTTGTCAATTCTCAAGATATCAAATCCAACTAAATTTTTTATATAAATGTACTCAACATTATCTGAAACTTTTGTATATATGGGTTTTTTGACAGAATCAACTTTTACCGACGAAAAGAAAAAAGAAAAAAAATTCATAACTTACTCAATTCTTAAGGGTGTTCTTAAAATCAAAAAGGGTAACTTTGTGACACATGCATTAATTTATTTTTGTTTGGAAATGCATAAAAATAGCAGGTGTTGTTATTCAGAAACTCTTTAATTGCACTCATTCTTTTGTTTTTTTTTTTAAAAAACACAATAGATTTTTCATAACAAGCCTTCAAAGTTGACACTTTTGAGCATATTTCCCGACGAAAGCAGAAAAACCGGTCGAAAAGGAGGAGAAAAACGGGTGATTGCGTCATCGAAATAGCTTATAACTCGATAAGTAATTTAATTATCATAAAATGGAAAAATAAGTTCAATTCGAAATCGCTTTCATAGTCAGGCATTAAAATTTTATAACTTTTTGTTGAAAAATGAATTTGTAAATGTGTCAAAACGTTTTTCGCTTGTTGAGCGGATCAGTTGAGAACACCCTTAAGTAATCAAATATAATTACATTTATTTTACATCTTCTCAATAATATCTACAATTTTTATATTAACAAGTTTATCATAGGACTAATTTTTCTAGCAAAAATAAATTAAACAAAAAATAGGAGTTGGAGAAAAAAAAAAAACTCAAATCCAAACTGCTTATTTTTCAGACTCATTTTTAAATTCAATTTTGCTCGCATCCAAATGACAAATTCTCTTATTTAGCAACTGTGGCGAATTGGTCGAGTTTTCAATAAAGTCAGAATATATTTTTAAAAAGGCAGCCAAAAAAGGTATTTTGAACAGAAATTTCTGACTTTATGGTGATTGAAAGATTGAGAAAATATAACAAATTGCGTTTTTTCAGACTCATTTTTAAATTCATTTTTTGCACTCAAACGCATCTAGGGTCGACTTATTTAGACTCTGCATTAGTTCTTGAGATATAGCTATCGCAAAAATCATGAAAAACGTGGCACAGCAGCACCACCTGCTGGCCAATTTACACCAAAACTTAATCAGCGTCTATTTATATCAAGGGGTCACAGAATCTGAAGTTTGGTGAAATTCTGTGCATTAGTTCTTGAGATATAGCAATCATGAAAATCATAAAAAACGTAGTATAGCAGCGCCACCTGCAGGCCAATTTTCACCAAAACTTAATCAGCGTCTATTTATATCAAGGGGTCACAGAATCTGAAGTTTGGTGAAATTCTGTGCATTAGTTCTTGAGATATAGCAATCATGAAAAACGTGGCACAGCAGCGCCACCTGCTGGCCAATTTACACCAAAACTTAATCAGCGTCTATTTAAATCAAGGGGTCACAGAATCTGAAGTTTGGTGAAATTCTGTGCATTAGTTCTTGAGATATAGCAATCTTGAAAATCATGAAAAACGTAGTATAACAGCGCCACCTGCAGGCCAATTTTCACCAAAAACCAATAGGCACTAATCCATATCAAGGTCTAACTGAATATAAAATTTTATTAAATTTCAAGCATTAGTTCTTGAGATAGAGCGCCCACAAATTTTTTGTCACATACAGACAGACGTATAAATCCGTCGAAAACCGGAAGTCGAAAATTTTCATGAATCCAATACTTTCTTCTTGTAAAGATAGAAGAAAGTAAAAAGGCTGCTAAAAAAGGTATTTTGAACAGAATTTAGCTTAAGATGATTTTGATAAAACTCGTTTCTACAAAAAAAATTAGATTAAATTAATGCAAGTTGCTCATTTTTATTATAAAATGTAACATTATTGTGTGTCATTATTATATAAAAATAGAATCAATGCATGAATAAAACAAAAAAAAAAATCTTTTCCTGCTCGCTCATGTTGAACGAAAACCAACTTTTCTAAAAAAAGAGTCACAGTTAAATGACCTTGAGTTGAGTTTTAGTTTGGAAATTATTTTTAGCGAAAAAACGATGATGTAAAAATATTCCTTTTACGCAGTTGGATGACCTTGAACTCAGTTCAAGTTAGATGTTTCACTTTTAGTTAAATATTTCAGTTTAGATTTGAAATTTGACGTCATCCTAGCATATAAATACAGCCACCGATTTTGTGCGAATTAGTTTGGATTCGGCGCCGAAACCAGTGGCTACTAAACCTGCAGATGGTGTTTCAATAAGTTTTTGGGGTAAGTCAATTCAATTAATTAATTATTTCATTTAACAAATAAAAAATAATGTGACTCTGTTGTATTGAAAATAATGTTTTATTAATATTTTACTTTGTAATTGTTTCAGAAACGTACAGTTTTTTTTAAACACGTATAAAATTTTGTAAATTTAATAACAAAAATGTCAATAGTGGGGACCCCCTGGTCGATCCATAAAAAATAATGTTTTATTAATATTTTACTTTGTAATTGTTTCAGAAACGTACAGTTTTTTTTTAACACGTATAAAATTTTGTAAATTTAATAACAAAAATGTCAATAGTGGGGACCCCCTGGTCGATCCATAAAAAATAATGTTTTATTAATATTTTACTTTGTAATTGTTTCAGAAACGTACAGTTTTTTTTTAACACGTATAAAATTTTGTAAATTTAATAACAAAAATGTCAATAGTGGGGACCCCCTGGTCGATCCATAAAAAATAATGTTTTATTAATATTTTACTTTGTAATTGTTTCAGAAACGTACAGTTTTTTTTTTAACACGTATAAAATTTTGTAAATTTAATAACAAAAATGTCAATAGTGGGGACCCCCTGGTCGATCCATAAAAAATAATGTTTTATTAATATTTTACTTTGTAATTGTTTCAGAAACGTACAGTTTTTTTTTAACACGTATAAAATTTTGTAAATTTAATAACAAAAATGTCAATAGTGGGGACCCCCTGGTCGATCCATAAAAAATAATGTTTTATTAATATTTTACTTTGTAATTGTTTCAGAAACGTACAGTTTTTTTTTAACACGTATAAAATTTTGTAAATTTAATAACAAAAATATCAATAGTGGGGACCCCCTGGTCGATCCATAAAAAATAATGTTTTATTAATATTTTACTTTGTAATTGTTTCAGAAACGTACAGTTTTTTTTTAACACGTATAAAATTTTGTAAATTTAATAACAAAAATGTCAATAGTGGGGACCCCCTGGTCGATCCATAAAAAATAATGTTTTATTAATATTTTACTTTGTAATTGTTTCAGAAACGTACAGTTTTTTTTTAACACGTATAAAATTTTGTAAATTTAATAACAAAAATGTCAATAGTGGGGACCCCCTGGTCGATCCATAAAAAATAATGTTTTATTAATATTTTACTTTGTAATTGTTTCAGAAACGTACAGTTTTTTTTTAACACGTATAAAATTTTGTAAATTTAATAACAAAAATGTCAATAGTGGGGACCCCCTGGTCGATCCATAAAAAATAATGTTTTATTAATATTTTACTTTGTAATTGTTTCAGAAACGTACAGTTTTTTTTAACACGTATAAAATTTTGTAAATTTAATAACAAAAATGTCAATAGTGGGGACCCCCTGGTCGATCCATAAAAAATAATGTTTTATTAATATTTTACTTTGTAATTGTTTCAGAAACGTACAGTTTTTTTTTAACACGTATAAAATTTTGTAAATTTAATAACAAAAATGTCAATAGTGGGGACCCCCTGGTCGATCCATAAAAAATAATGTTTTATTAATATTTTACTTTGTAATTGTTTCAGAAACGTACAGTTTTTTTTAACACGTATAAAATTTTGTAAATTTAATAACAAAAATGTCAATAGTGGGGACCCCCTGGTCGATCCATAAAAAATAATGTTTTATTAATATTTTACTTTGTAATTGTTTCAGAAACGTACAGTTTTTTTTTAACACGTATAAAATTTTGTAAATTTAATAACAAAAATGTCAATAGTGGGGACCCCCTGGTCGATCCATAAAAAATAATGTTTTATTAATATTTTACTTTGTAATTGTTTCAGAAACGTACAGTTTTTTTTAACACGTATAAAATTTTGTAAATTTAATAACAAAAATGTCAATAGTGGGGACCCCCTGGTCGATCCATAAAAAATAATGTTTTATTAATATTTTACTTTGTAATTGTTTCAGAAACGTACAGTTTTTTTTTAACACGTATAAAATTTTGTAAATTTAATAACAAAAATGTCAATAGTGGGGACCCCCTGGTCGATCCATAAAAAATAATGTTTTATTAATATTTTACTTTGTAATTGTTTCAGAAACGTACAGTTTTTTTTAACACGTATAAAATTTTGTAAATTTAATAACAAAAATGTCAATAGTGGGGACCCCCTGGTCGATCCATAAAAATTTGTCACATAATTTCGCGTGCCTAATAGATGTCGATGATAGACCCCCATGGGATGACCTTGAAATTTTTATATCTCTGACCCTAATTATCCGAAGCGGTTCAAATTTTGTACACAGTACTATGTTTAATCAAAGTTTGCCCCCCATGGTGTAGTATTAAAAATCACGTTTGCTCATAGTTTATGATCCAATCGACTTGATTTTTTTAACATTTGTTGAGAATTGTACACAACAAAACTATTGATGTGGGCCCGATAAAATTTTGTCGCTTGACTTCAAGCCTGGAAAATGGAACCCATGAATGACATTGGGATGACCTTGAAATTAAAAACTTTTATATCTTTGACTGTAATTGTATGGCGCTTACATGTAATATCCTATTATGAAAAAAAAAAATTTTTTTTTTTTTTTTTTTTTTTTAACTTACTAGAAGAAACGCAATCACACAGAGACTTTTTAAAGCCATGGCATGGGTAGCCCGCGGCATCACAAAAAGGCACCGTGTCATTCACCTTCACGCTCAATCCTCTTTTTGGAAGAGGCGTCATGTTGCTTAACAACAGAGGATTCTTAAAACACCCCATAAAAGAAGATACATCTCAAAATTTTCGGTCAATTTGAAAAAAAACTTTGGTGAATCAGAAGGTGTACTTTCGAGATTTCATTAGATTAGGACTGAAAATAAGCAAAGAGTGTGTAAGGAACATGAGATTCGTATATATATAAATGTAGTAAAAAAAAAAAAAACTTTTTTTTTTTTTTTTTTTTTTTTTTTTTCATGTTGTAAGATTATAAAGCTTGTGGCTTCACTTGTAATTTTTACATTCTCCGCTTGTTGAAACAAAGTATCTTTTCTTCGCAAAATGTCTAACAATTTGCTACTTAAAGCAGTTTTTTTGCGTGGAGAAATTGATGAGTGTGAAAAGAGAATTTATAGCAAAAAAGATATAATAAGAACAGATTGTTTTCTTGAAAATGTATTTTCTTTTCTACTGAATCATTATGAAAATTTTCATGCAGACAGTCCGATGAATGAAAAAGAAACCAATCTCATTGAAAAAACTTGCGAAATTCTTAGTGTATTTCTTGACAAGTATGGTAATGAAATAAAAAATCTATGCTGTGAAATAAAAAATATTGATGAAGATAATATAAATAGTCTTTTAACAGGTGTATTTAATGAATTGTTTATCGAAGGTATTACTTGGTGTCGAATAATTGCATTTTTCGCTTTCGTCGGGGAATTGGCTGTAAAATGCATCCAAGATAAATTACCTAAAAGCATTATAGATGTAATGTATGAATGTTTTTCAAGATTGGTACAGGAAAACTTATTATCATGGGTGGAAGATCATGACGGTTGGGAGGGTATAAAAAAAGTTGTTCCTGAAACTTTCTCATCAAATCCAAAACCGAATTGGGCGAGGAGCTTATTACATTCCACAGTTAGAATGGTTGGTACCTTAGCATCTATAGCAAATGCTATGGAAGAAATTTGCCGCTAAAATGTTTTTAAAAATACTCTGGGGAAAATCATATCACTTTAGCTATTATAATTTATCATAACTTATCTTGGTCTTTTTGTAATTATTTTTAATCTAAAGTTAAAGTGGGAGATTTTTAAAAGTATTTATTCACTAAATAAAGGTTTTTTTTAGTTTGGAGAATCAAAAGATGCACTTTCGAGATTTCATTCGATTAGGACTGAAAATAAGCAGAGAGTGTCTAAGGGACATAAGATTCAATTATATATGAAAAAAAAAAAAAAAAAAAAAAAAATTTTTTTTTTTTTTTTTTTTTTGATTTGACAGTATAAGTTTCGGATGAAACCAAGACTTTAGCTTTCCGCTCTATCGCTTCGCTATTGTTCGGAGCAACTGGAACCTTGCGGTGTTAACGTAACGTTGCTTCGATCCCTTTTCCTCGCTGCCTTTTTGCATTTTTTTTTTACATCTTTTAAATGTTTGCTTTTAATGTTTGTTTTTTTTTTACATGTTGTGTTTGTATTGTCCGGGGAGGGGGGTTAAACTTTGCTTTTAATGTTTGTATTTTTTACATGTTGTGTTTGTGGGGGGGGGGGGGAGAAAAACTTTGCTTTTGATGTTTTTTTTTTTTCATGTTGTGTTTGTGGGGGGGGAATCCGCGGTAACATTTGTTTGTTTTTTTGTCATTTTCGCTTTAAAAGGAATCCGTGGTGGTAAAATTTTTTTTTTTCAGCACAAGGGAAAATAATGGTAAGTATAATTTCTTTTTCAGCACCCTTCGAGTTCAAATTTCTTTTTAAATAGAGCGCGTTCAAAAAAAAATTTTTTGTTAAATTTCACAACACACAATCCAATTGCGAGGTGTAGGCAAGTCCACATTATCTTGGGTTTGTGGTGAAGATAGTTTTGTCAGAGCGCGTTCAAATTGTTATTTTTTTAAAAAAAAACGGACACAAAAAAAATCCCAGAAGTTGGAGAAAAAAAAAGTCCTTCCTCGATCCTGGGCTTGGAAGGCAAAATATTTGTTTCAGGCTAGTTTTTAACAAAAAGAAATTTGTACTCAAAGGTCATCGAAGAAGCCAACTTGTTTTTCTCCACTTTCTATTTTTTTTTCGGAAGCGGGCTTCCCGGCTTTGAGAAATTGATGGACGAGGAGTTATCCGAATCCAAGCCACGAATTCCGAAGGATCCTCTTGTCTCTCGGCGAAGGTTTAAGGAAGCACCTCGAAATAACGCCCCTTGCGGGGTGTTTCGCAAAGCCTCTGGAATGGGAATTGGGGGCCTTCCGATCCCTGTTGCAGCTGCGATGGTCTGACGTGGTACGCATCGTAGACAGGCCAGCGGTTAGAGACTTTCAGCTCGGTTTAAAACTGACGGCCTCGTGGGGAGACAAGGGGCGAACTCCCTTTTTTTGTTTAAAAAAAAAATTGGAGTTTCGAACTGGTTCGTGAGCGAGCATCTTTTCCACTTTTTTTTACTCCGTGCTGATCCAGAAAGAAAATTTTTTTCACCATGTCGACTTTTTTTGTCGTCCGTGCATAAAAATCTATTTCTGTTTATTATGGCTCGGAGTGGAAGTGAAAGATGTCTACACCTGTTTGGTAAAGATCGGGCTCCTTCGGCAACTATTCTACTTTTAAAACAAAAGCTCCTAAAAAAAGCTTGAAATGAAAAAAAAAGTGTCTAGTTGTCGAATTGCGATGGACCGGTCGTAAACTCGCAAAGCGGGTGCCCCATTCAGGAGTAGTGCTGCGTTGGGCGGATCGGAAACTCGCCGGATGAAGCAAAAGTATCACCGGGTCACCCAAAACCGTTGAAAAAAGAGAGGTGGAGGAAAAGGAAACGAAGGAGTTGAGAGAAAAATTAGGTGAGTATGAATAACTAATAAAATATTTTTCTTTTTCAGAAATTGTCTCATTTATTGGAGTCTTTGTCTCATCTTATTTCACAGGCACGCAAACAATTGCAACCCGTCGGGCAGGAGCAGAGCAAGAAAAAAAATTTTGGATAATAAAAAATGCTGGCTCTTCCTCGGTGGGTTGTTTTTTTCCACACATCTTTACACAAAAATGAAGGATTCCTTTTAAAAAGCGAAACTTTGTCGGAGCAAAAAAAAATTTTTTTTTTTTTGTTGAATAATAAAACATGCTGGATCTGTTTGTTGTTTTCTTTTCACAGGGGGCTTCCTTGAAAGCAAAGTAGTATAATTTTTTTCTGTTTATATTATTCTTGTGCTGCGAAATAATTTTCTTTGATTGGGCGTTTTGTTGCGATTTCTTTGATTGGGGGGTTGCGATTTCTGGGTGATATTTTTTTCTTTCGTTTGGGAACTGTTTTGCGTACATTTTTTTCTGGGTTGCGATTTCTTTGATTGGGTTCTACGCTTTGTTGCCTGCGAAATGTTTTGCGTACATTTTTTTCTTTCGTTGGGGGATTTTTGTTGCGATTTCTTTGATGCGAAATGTTTTGCGTACATTTTTTTTTCTTTGATCGAGCGAAATGAGAAAGTTGTGCGAAAAATCGATAACATGAATCATGGGGGGCGACATTTTTTCCGAGGGTTCGTCGGCCTAACCGTTCGAAGTTTTCTGTGGTTTCCTTCGAACCTAGCGTGAATACGGGTTAGGTTTTCTTTTAAAAGTCCCGCCACAGAGGGCAACCCAACTCAAGTTTCCAAAATCATGTTCCACATAAAAATTTCATAATCATCATTTCATCATCATTTCACCATCATTTCACCATCATTTCATTACCATCATTTCATTATCATGATTTCATAACCATCATTTCATTATCATCTCACAAAAAATTCATCTCATAAAAAAAAATTCATCATCACACAACATTTTTTGGAAATTTGAGTTTTAGTTGTAAATATCTATTTTTAGAAATAATGACGTCATTATATAACTTTGAATTTTTTAATATTAAACAGGTATGAAATTAAAACTTCCGTTTTGAAAAAAAAAAAAAATAGTAATAATAATAATAATAATAATAATAATAATAATAATAATAACATTGTTTGAACATTTAAAACTTACTAGCAGAAACGCAATCATGTTATTATAAAAATTTAACTTGACCAATATTGAAAAAATTACGAAAAGGCACCGTGTCGTTCACCTTCACACTCAATCTTCTTTTTGGAATAGGCGTCATGTTGCTCAACAACAGAGGATTCCTAAAACACCTCATAAAAGAGGATATACCTCAAAGTTTTCGGTCAATTTGAAAAAAACTTTGGTGAATCAGAAGGTGTACTTTCGAGATTTCATTAGATTAGGACTGAAAATAAGCAAAGAGTGTGTAAGGAACATGAGATTCGAATATCTATCAATGTTAAAAAAAAAAAAAAAAAAAAAAAAAAAAAAATTTTTTTTTTTTTTTAAACATTGTTTGAACATTGCTTAAACATTTAAAACTTACTAGCAGAAACGCAATCATGTTATTATAAAAATTTAACTTGACCAATATTGTAAAAAAAAAAAAAAAAAAAAAAAAAAAAAAAAAAAAAAATTTTTTTTTTTAACATTGTTTGAACATTGCTTAAACATTTAAAACTTACTAGCAGAAACGCAATCATGTTATTATAAAAATTTAACTTGACCAATATTGTAAAAAAAAAAAAAATTTTTTTTTTTTTTTTTTTTTTTTTAACATTGTTTGAACATTGCTTAAACATTTAAAACTTACTAGCAGAAACGCAATCATGTTATTATAAAAATTTAACTTGACCAATATTGTAAAAAAAAAAAAAAAAAAAAAAAAAAAATTTTTTTTTTTTAACATTGTTTGAACATTGCTTAAACATTTAAAACTTACTAGCAGAAACGCAATCATGTTATTATAAAAATTTAACTTGACCAATATTGTAAAAAAAAAAAAAAAAAAAAAAAAAAATTTTTTTTTTAACGTTGTTTGAACATTTAAAACTTACTAACAGAAACGCACTCATGTTATTATAAAAATTTAACTTGACCAATATTGTAAATTTTTTTTTTTTTTTTTTTTTTTTTTAACATTGTTTGAACATTGCTTAAACATTTAAAACTTACTAGCAGAAACGCAATCATGTTATTATAAAAATTTAACTTGACCATTGTTAATCATCCAACTAGTTCGTTTCTAAAAAATAAGATACAAGTGTAAAATAAAATTTATTGTAGTATGGATTACATAAAATCTCCGAAATCGAAACACCTTGAAAATTTCGATCTACTAGAAAAAGAAAATCCGGAACCAGAATGTTTTAAAAAATTACCTCGGAAAAAAGCAGAAAGAAAACAATATCCAGGTAACCCGTGTTCCGATTGCGAGGAATATTTTAATACTCTAGGTTTAAATGAAGAAGAAATGAAAAAAAGAATAAATGATGTATCAAGACACAGAGGAAAACCACGACCAAAAACGCCTGATTTTTATTACGAACTAGAATTTCCTGATGAACAGGAGTGTTTAAGACGTGGCTATATAGAACCTCCACAACCGTATTCTTTCAAAACTGATACTTTAAAAAAATACGGTTGAAAAAAAAATAAAATGCTGTCAAGTTTTATTGTAAGTCTTTTCTGTTATCAAAATTATTTAACTTGACCAATATTGTAAAAAAAAAAAAAAAATAATAATAATAATAATAATAATAATAATAATAATAATAATAATAATAATAATTTTTTTTTTTTTTTTTTTTTTTTTTTTTTTTTTTTTTTTTTTTACAATTTCAATTTTTGTTCTCCAGCAAACAGGAAGTTAAAAATCTGAAAACTAATTAATATTCAAAAATTCGAGTTTGTAACTAACGTCATGATTCTAAAAATAGATTTTACAATTTCAATTATTGTTCCCCTAATTAATATTCAAAGATCCAAGTCATAGTTTTCCGGACTCAAATTATTATTTAAAAAAAAAATACATATTATCCTAATGGTCAATGTGATCATAAAATATTTCAAAAATTTCTGAAAGCAACGAAACCGCTATCCATCTGTGACAGCGTTTAGAATGGCAATAAGCGCATTCCATATCCAATTTTTTCAAACTTCTCACCACGATCACATTTTCCAACAGATGCGAATAGGATTTCCGGAGGTCTTCGATTTTTTCCAAAGTTTTTTTGTCGTAAACGTGTAATTTTCTCACACCACTTTTTACAATTTCACGAACCAACTTGGCATTGTCCACGCTGCATCCTTCGTAGACCACGCTAACTCTTCCGTCAAACAGAGTAAATCCGTTGGTACCGACTGCCAGAGAGGCTACGCACCTGGAATGTTTGTGTTCGGACCGGATGGCCGACTTGACTTTGTAAGAAGAAGAGGAAATGAACAGATCCATTTTGTGAGCGAGCAAATGGAAAACTGCGTGAAAAATATTGTTGGAGCGATTAAGTTGAACTATATATGTAAGTTGAACATAATCTTAAAAAAAAAAAAAAAAAAAATAATAATAATAATAATAATAATAATAATAATAATAATAATTTTTTTTTTTTTTTAAATCTCATGTCCCTTAGACACTCTCTGCTTATTTTCATTCCTAATCGAAAGAAATCTCGAATGTACACCTTCTGATTCACTAAACTTTTTTTCAAATTGACCAAAAACGATAAAGTGTATCTTCTTTTATGGGGCATTTTAGGAATCCTCTGTTGTTAAGCAACATGATACCTATTCCAAAAAGAAGATTGAGTGTGAAGGTGAACGACACGGTGCCTTTTCGTGATGCCTATGTTAAATATCTATGTTTCTTTTTTTAAAAAAACCTATATTGGTTTTCAAAGTGTTATAAAAATATTAGGAGCGGAAAATCCGCTCCTTTTTTTTTTTTTTTTTTTTTTTTTTTTTTTTTTTTTCAACAATTAATTATTTTTTGACAATACATATTCAAACGCTTGGCTTCCAAAATAAACTAGTATATCTTTTGGAGCTCCTGACACTTCAGAATTTTCCAAACTCTCGTGGAAAAAATTAATTTTAAACAATTTCATTTTGTAGTCGTTGATCATGGTATTGTACATTTCCAGAGTTTTCATTTTGAATTTGTCTAGAAACTCCTTGAAGCTTATCGCGTTTTCTAGACTAATGGTATCCATTTCCATAGTGGATACTTTCAAGTTCCACCTGTTTTCATCATTTTTATGAATTATTTGTATTTTCAAAGCTTTTTTCGGGTTGCTACAAGCCCTAATTCCGTCAGAACCAAATGTTAATATTTTTGTTTCGTTGACATTTCTGAACCAGCGTTTAATAAGTGAGAGGCTTATTTTCGCTTTGCAATTTTTCAACATATCCAAAGTTTCTTCAATTGTAAAGATCCTCGTTGACAAAATTTGAGTAGATAAGTCAATGTTTTCGGGTACTACATCTTTGACTATCAATTTGGCATATTTTCTTGCAAATTGATAAACATTTTTATAATGACAGATGCGGCCAATATCAAGCGCCCGTAAATAAGGCAACCCGTTTTTTGAAACAATAACTAAAATTGGAATAGCAAGAGGATCTGTCGCAATCCAGAACAGCATGTTGAAATGATTTCTTTAATCGACATATATATATATGCATCCGAATCTAAAAATTTCCTCTCCCCACGTGATTTTCAAGGAAAAAAAACAATTGCATAACATCCTGTCCTTCTAGATAAGAGCTCTGAAAATGACATTGCAAAACATCCTGTGACCTCGATATGATTTTCAAAACCAATTGCATAACATCCTGTCCTCGTTAAAATTAGCACGGATTGCACAACATCCTGTGACCAGAATTTTGTATAAAAGCCCGAGTGTTTGAGATTGAAAAATCATTCTCATTCGTTTGCTAAACGAGTTTACTCTGTTGAAAAAAAAATTTCTTTTCAATTTTTTTTGGAGGAAATGGACTATAAAAGATCAGTTAGGGCAATTGATGTTTTCCCTAAATTTATTTCCAAGTCTGTCGAAAAACTAACTTATCCCGAAAAAAATTTCAAGTTTTGGGCTTCCAACGAAAATGTTAAATGTTTTGTTTTGTTCATGGATGAATATCATAAAATATATTTTTGCAAACATCCCATGGACCAGAAAACCATGGATACAACAAAGAAGATGGGGCGGGATTGTCAGATTTTCGAAAAATTTCACCCAGAACTCATCGATTGGAGTCGAATGATCACTAGGTATTCGAGAAACCCACAACCTGCGTTCAAAAAAAATTCAGACGTGAGGATGAGTTTTAAACTCAAAAACATGTTTCTTGTAAAAGCATGGTTTACCTTTGGTTTGAAAACCGTGAAAAAAAATACGATCCATTTTATTCAGACTCTAAATGTACCCCTGTTATTTTATTTGCTTCCAAAAACCATGCACAAAAGATTGAGTGTTGAAGATAAAATTTTCCACTACGAAAACATTCATTTATTCGACAGGCGGATCTTGTTGCCCAATGGCGCGTACAAGATCCCAGAGGGTACAACTTACATGTTATATACCACTCAAAAAGTTTTTTTCAGCTTAGATATACTACCGAAAAACTTTGAATTTCCCTTTCCCGAGGACGATCCGGTAGCCCATAGAATTACTAAACTGCAAAATGTGTTTGATGTTCCTCCTGAAACACCATATATTGATGATGAAAAAGATGAGGATGATTTTAATAAAATGCCACCCCCCCCCGCCGCCAAAAAAAGCAAGAACGGAAGAGGAAAAAGATTTCGCAGATTTTTTTAATTTAGATTCCTCGACCGTTGCATGTCCAAATACTTTTTCTGACAGTCAACAGCAACAGGAGCAACAACAAATTACATATTGGTTAATTCCGAATCCACCGATATTAGAAAGAAATGTAGTAACAACACCTGTCGATTTTGTAAAACATTTTCAAATTCTAACTTCTAAAATAATGAATAATCCAAAAGAGGGATATTTTCCGAACGTCAACTCGGAGGATCCGGAACCTCTAGATTTAACTTTTCATCATGAAAAAACAACAAACTTGCCAAATGCAGCAAAGTCAAATTTTGAAATGTCCAACCCGATAAATACAGAAATGTGTTTAAATTTTGGAAATGATATCAACTCGATAAGTACAGATATGTCTTCAAATTCTGGAAATGATATCAACTCGATAAATACAGAATTGTCTCCAAATTTTGAAATGACCAGCTCGATAAATACAGAAATGTCTCCAAATTTTGAAATGATCAGCTCGATAAATACAGAAATGTCTTCAAATTTTGAAATGACCAGCTCAATAGATACAGGAATGTCTTCGAATTTTGAAAAAAATGTAGATGTAATGGAAAATTCTTATTCCGAAAGCACAAATTTCAATTTAAATTTAGAGGAAATATTAAACACGCCTTATGACCCAACAGAAAATATTGATATTGAGAGCTTAATTTCCGATTTATTAACTCCAACAGTTTGAAAAAAAAAACAGTTTTATTTCTAATTTTTTTTCAATTAGAATGACAAAAAAAAAAAAAAAAAGATAATAATAATAATAATTAGGAGCGGGTTTTCCGCTCCTAATTTTTTTATGACACTTTGAAAACCAATATAGGTTTTTTTTTTTAAAAAAACAAAGATATTTAACATAGGCATCACGAAAAGGCACCGTGTCGTTCACCTTCACACTCAATCCTCTTTTTGGGATAGGCGTCATGTTGCTCAACAACGGAGGATTCTTAAAACACCCCCATAAAAGAAAATACAACTGAACGTTTTTGGTCAATTTGAAAAAAAATTTTGGTGAATCAGAAGGTGTACTTTCGAGATTTCATTCGATTAGGACTGAAAATAAGCAGAGAGTATCGAATCGTTTGAAATTTAAAATACATAATTATTACATAATTTTGTCAAGTCATTTCAAATTTTATGAAAATCGGAGGCAATCAAAAGTATTCAATTACATTATGGAGGGATCAAATGTATTTTATAAGTTTTAAATTTAAAACGCATAATTATTACATAATTTTGTCGAATTATTTCAATTTTTTGATAATTGGGTCAATCAAAAGTATTCATTGTAATAAACATTTTACATAATTTGTAGAAACATTTGTAATTGATTCCACACAAAAGTATTCCATTACATAATGGGGAGCGTGTTTTAATTGTAATTTACTATTTACAATTTTATGAGATTGATATATGAGAGTAATATTTTTAAAATTTTGTTATCGCGCACCTCACGTACAACTCATTTTTTTTTTAAAAAAAAAAGAAAAATATTGTTACATTATCATTGATTTATAAGTTTCAATATCAGTCAAACTTTTAAATGGAGCTCTCAGAGATATGGATGCATAAACTTGTGTGTTTTGTTTTCAAAATATCCATTATTCCAAGTCAAAAAATACATTTAGTATATCAATTATTCCAAGTAAAACTAGTTTGTTGGGGGCCCATCTTGGTTAGGTATATGAAAATAAAACATGTGAAAACTATTTATACAATGCATTGCAATTCCAAAACAAAATTTATATATTGTTATTATGCATAGTAATGCTCTATTAATGAATTGCTGATGCAACAAATTATATAAAACGCCAAACTACTCAAGTAATACCAAACTGTGTAAATTGTGTATCAGCTTTGTTTTCAAAATATCAATTATAGAGATGCAAATGTTTCGAATTTTGTAACTACATGATGAGATTCTAAAATGAATTATATAAAAAAAATCTGTGTCATGGTTTACTGAAAAGTTCAATTTTTGGCATCAGTCAAACTTTTAAATGATCCTAATATTGTGGTTAAAAACAAATTGATACAGTCTGCACATATTTTACGGACAGTTCAAATGTAGTTTTATATCATAAATTTTTTTTTGATTTGTAATTTTTGTTAAGGAAATTCATGTTTTTTCATGAAGAAAGAATAATTTATTTCATGAAGAAAATCAAGATATTGCTGATATCATTGGCCAAATATATTTATGTCAAGCTTTTTAGGTGCGTTCGTAATTATGTAAATACGTCGCTCCGACCCAACCGAATCGTTTGATATTTAAAAACTTATAATTATTACATAATCTTGTCGAGTCATTTCAAATTTTATGAAAATCGGATGTCAGGGACAATCAAAAGTATTCCGTTACATTACGGGGATCAAATGCATTTTAATGGCTCATTTTAAAATAATAGAATTGGTCTTTGAAGTATGCACAAAAATATACATTCTGTACAATCTGTGATGCAAAAAATATTTATTATTAAATTACAGGATCTTTTGTTATACGCATTGCTTGGCTTAAATTATTGTTACTTTTATTATTAAAAAAATTTTCAGAAAAAAATATATACAAATTTCATTAAAAGATTGACTCTGTGGCTAATTTTATTCCAGACCTTTTCTGCTGTTCCGCGAATTGAGTTACATAACTTCCTGACTGTGATTTCTAAAAACGGATTGCGCAAAACATCCCGTGACACGATTCCTTTTATTCTATAATGAACTTTGTTACGTAATATCCTTTCTCAATAACTTTGATATACGATTATTTTTATCGTAAATTTCCTGTTTTTATCTTTCAAATGACCTCGGTGATTCGTATAAAAAGGCGGTAATCGACGCCATTCGCACATTTTGGACGCTGATCGCTTTTTGTTGCTGGTGGATTTTTTTAAAAATGGCTACTTTAACTGAAAAAGATCTTGAAGATTTGCTTAATTTTATAGATGCGAATGTTTCGCATCTAATAGAAGATCCATATCAGAAAGTTTTAAATACGCCTCTCATAACTTATAATGATAGCTTTCCACGACCTCCGACTCCGATGGAAGAAGATATGATAACAGATTTTGCCTTGCCGCCGCTGCTAGAAACGAAGAAATCTGCAGAGAAGACAAGTGGATTTAAAATGCCCTCATCACCAGTCGTGACTAATAAGTTAAACTTTCCTGTAACAACTCTTGCCTCACAAGTGAAAACAACTCCAGCCAAGCCCGTGACAACACCCTCTCCTGCCAAGAAACAGCAAAATTTTATAGACTTTCTTCAATCTTCAAATACGAAAATGAGAGAACAGTTAAAATTATTTAAAATTCCGAAGAAAACTCCTAGTAACGAGAAGAACTTTCCTGTTGCGAAATCTCATTTAAAGAAAAAATCAAAAACTTCAAAGGGAAATCATTTGAAACTTGATGGGGAAAAGAAAAAAGCTATGGACAAAAAAATCAAAGTGAAGAAATTGGACGAAAAAAAGGATAAGGAAATGGATTCAGATTCAGTATTAATTCTGTCACCTGATCTTGAAGATTATGAATATATATTTCAACTAAAAGGTGACAAATTTTTGAAATTTAAAAAACAATACGAACTAAAATTCGCTAAACTTTAAATTTCACCTCATGTTTTTCTTTCAAGAAAAATTATTTAAAGGTGAAAGTGAAAAAATGGGTCAGAGGCGGTTGTCCAAACCGCCTCTGACCCATTTTTTTGCGAAACGTTACATACCAATATTGGTCAATTTTAAAACTTTAACTTGTCATTTTTTTCACCAGAAAAATTATTAATGGTGGCCCATTTTTGACGAAACGACCAATATTGGTTAATTTCAAAAATTTGTACTTTTCAAAATTTCCATAAACTGAATTTTCTTCCGACAATGTTTTTGATATTTATATACTCGTTTCTTTAATTGTGTTATATCAATCATTCATTGATTTCTCGTTTTTAACGATGGTCAAAGTTAAAAGTCAGTTAAATATAGATTTTGAAAAATACTGACTGTAACAAATCACCTACGTCACAAAATTTAACTGAAAATTCTAAACTTCTTCCACCAAATTTTGTGGTCAATAGCGGACCGTGCGAATCAAAATTCAAACTACCAGTCACAGTTATTCGAAAAAATTTTGACAAGAAAAGCTCAGAAATCTGATAGTAGCGTCAACCAACCAATCTCTCTACCATCTTCAACCACATCATCAACCACATCTGAACCATCCAGATTAATAATTAGAAGCAAAAAGTAACTGTCCAGCTAATGAAAAAATGTTGCTTGACGCTTGCTTTGAACATTTAGAATACGATATAATAATTGTATATTTTTCTGCTGTTTTAAACACTTTCCAACATAGTTGAAAAAGCTTTATGAATTGTGTTTTTCTATCCATGCTCTAACTAGTGTAAATATATTCGGATTCTTCAACCACATCATCAACCACATCTGAACCATCCAGATTAATAATTAGAAGCAAAAAGTAACTGTCCAGCTAATGAAAAATGTTGCTTGTTCGCTTGCTTTGAACATTTAGAATACGATATAATAATTGTATATTTTTCTGCTGTTTTAAACACTTTCCAACATAGTTGAAAAAGCTTTATGAATTGTGTTTTTCTATCCATGCTCTAACTAGTGTAAATATATTCGGATTCTTCAACCACATCATCAACCACATCTGAACCATACAGATTAATAATTAGAAGCAAAAAGTAACTGTCCAGCTAATGAAAAAATGTTGCTTGTTCGCTTGCTTTGAACATTTAGAATACGATATAATAATTGTATATTTTTCTGCTGTTTTAAAAACTTTCCAACATAGTTGAAATAGCTTTATGAATTGTGTTTTTCTACCCGTGTTCTAACTAGTGCAAATATATTCGGTTGCATTTGATGTATGTTAATGCAATTTACTACTTTGTATTCGGCATTGAAAATGAAGTTTGTAGTTTTATAGTTTATTTACAAGAACATTCAAAAGAATTGACATTTATGGTCAATAGGGAAAAACTGTTTGCAATGTATTTCAATGACCAATTTCAAATATAATGAAACTGATAAGAATGACAAAGATCAAACATTTTACAGAGATTAAAGTAAGTTATAGTTCGAGGTACATAAAAGAAATCCATTATTTTATTGTCTAATATGGGAAAAATTCGTTTGTTGTGTATTTTAATGATGTTACACTATTTCAAACATATTAAAATTGGCCACTGAAATGCACTAGAAGAGATTTGCTAGTACAATGAGCTTAGCATTCATCATTTATTTACGGGCAATGATTCACTTGCCGTACTATCCAAGAATAATAGTTGCAGGAAGTATGTTTTCGGTTTTGGAAAAAAACCAAAGGGTTTAAGGTGCTCGAATAATTTTACTGCCGACTGTTTAAAAAGCACTTTGTTACCGTAATCTTAGATCAGGTGTCGATTTTGCAGTACCTGGTAACTAAACAATGTTTATTGTATGGTGAATAATATTACAGCGTAAGAAGCATCTTTTTTTCTCCAGTTTGACTGGAAACAAGCTATTTTATCTTGTCCCCCTTTTTTATGGTTCACAAAATTTTAATCACCAGAACATGGTTGGCGACAAAGGAGGGAGGAAAAGAATGCCATAGATCAAGATTCATAAAATACTACTGATGAAATAAATAACGAAAACTTTTAATCGCGAAAAGTAGATCCCAGTCACAGGGAAAATCACAGTTTCGAGTTTATGAATATTTAAAATTATTTTTTTTAAAAGTTCAAACCCTACAAAATCTATTTTTAGAGTTGATGATGTTATCTGAAGAAAACTTGGATATTTTTTTAATACTTAATGAGCTCTCATTTCGGTAAAAAAAAAAAAAAAAAAAAAAAAAAAAATTTTTTTTTTTTTTTTTTTTTACAATATTGGTCAAGTTAAATTTTTATAATAACATGATTGCGTTTCTGCTAGTACGTTTTAAATGTTCAAACAATGTAAAAAAAAAAAAAAATTTTTTTTTTTTTTTTTTTTTTTTTTTTTTTTTTTTTTTTTACATTGCTTTGCTTGCCATAACCATTGTAAGTAACAGGATTGGAAGAGCGTAAAAAATATAGCCTGCTGGATTTTCAACATCTTTGGGAGATAATGGTTCGCATTTTACTCTGTCAATCGACGGTACCCATAATCCATTTGCTCCGCAAAATAGAGATTCGTTTCCTTTCATTTTATAACCGTCTTTACATTCGTATTTCACTTCGCCGTTAAATGAAAAATTCGAACCTGTTCTTGTTGCGTGAGCTACGTGCCCCGGATCACCGCAAGTAACTGGAGTACATTCAGTATCGATTTTCCATACGGCAGATTCACCATCTAATACACATTCAAACTTGGGAGTCTTTGTTCCAATTATAAAAGAGCCATCGCGGAATTTGTAGCCTAAATCGCAATAATAGGGTATTGTCGTGCCTATGGGGAACGGTGGATTTTCACGAGGGTCTTTTAATAACGATAAATTTTTTCCCGTGGGATAATCTCCGCATTGAACCGACATTGTGTATTCTTTACTTTTAATCCAGAACCAAGCCGAAAACAATAAATTACTCACGTTACTAAATTTGAAAAAAAATAAAAATAACCCTAATTTATTTAAAATAATTGGCATTGAATGAAAATAAACAGGTGATAAGGAAAAAATTTTATAGAAACTTTTTTTAAAAAAAATAACAAAATATTTTCTGATGCCTTATTCAACTTTTTGTGATAGATATTTTTAAACGCCTTGAAAAAACGTAAAAATTTATTTCTAAAAATAGAAATGATGACGTAATCTCATTTGCCCGAATTCTTGAATACTTAATGAGTTTCAAATTCTTACTTCCGGTTCGGTGGACGACAAAAATTGAAAATGTAAAAAAAAAAAAAAAAAAAAATATTACAGGTCAATGACCTCATATTGAAAATGTCATTTTTTTTCCATTTTTTGGTCGAGCAAATTTTGAAACCATTTTCTAAAAATACAATTTTCTCTTTTGACCTTTGACCTAGGTACATGTAAAAAATACAGGTCAATGACCTCATATGGAAAATGTCATTTTTTTTCCATTTTTTGGTCGAGCAAATTTTGAAACCATTTTCTAAAAATACAATTTTCTCTTTTGACCTTGGTTTGACCTTGGACCTAGGTACATGTAAAAATTACAGGTCAATGACCTCATATGGAAAATGTCATTTTTTTTCCATTTTTTGGTCGAGCAAATTTTGAAACCATTTTCTAGAAATACAATTTTCTCTTTTGACCTTTGACCTAGGTACATGTAAAATATTACAGGTCAATGTCCTCATATGGAAAATGTCATTTTTTTCCATTTTTTGGTCGAGCAAATTTTGAAACCATTTTCTAGAAATACAATTTTCTCTTTTGACCTTGGTTTGACCTTTGACCTAGGTCAAATTTTGACCTTAACTCTTTCGACAGGGATCGCAAAGTTTTTTACCTCTAGTTTAAAAGTTAACGGAAAAGTTTTTTTTACATGTTAATTTTAATAAATTATTTGATTTTTTGTTCATTTTCAGCATGAATATTGCAAATTGATAAATTATTTTTTATGTATAAAAAGACTGTTAACAATATATATTTTAGAAAAAAAAATAAAAATAATGTTTTTTTTTTGCGCCTCATGACTCAAACTCTACTTCTTTTTACTCTGCCCTGCTCCAATTCCTCATTTTTCCTTTTCAGTATTTCGTTTTCTTTTTTCAGGGTTTCATTTTCCCTTTTCAGGGTTTCGTTTTCCTTTTCAAGTTTTTCAATTTTAATTTCCGCTTGAGCAAGCTCGTATTTCAGTCTCGCGATTTCCCCTTCGTGCAGCTGATGGATTTTGTCATTCAGCTGATGAATTTTGTCATTCAACTCGGAATTTTTATCGTTTAACTTTGCACATTTATCGTTGGACTCGTCCAATTTAACAGAGAGGCTTTTGATCTCCTCAGCGTGCTTCTGTTTCCATCGAGCCGCTTCTTCTTTCAACCCCGTGTTTTCGGATTCGAGTTGCCTGTTTCTATCGACTATGGGTTTGAATTCGTTGATCAGGGACTGTTGATAAGGCCGGGGGGTCCAGTGATCTTCCCCTACTACAAAGTAAAAAAGATTCCCCATCTGGGCTTGCTTTTCGAGCCAGGCTTCCTGAGTGAGATTTTTCAAAGTCGGGTTGCGTCCGAAAAAAAGTTTGCGACCTTTCGTGAGATGCAGAAAAATGTCAGTCGGACCTGGGCAGGGTTGAAATTCCTTCGCGACTGGGAGGACCGTGCCGAGCGTGATTCCGGGAATGTGTTTGATTTTGAAGCGCCATTTACTTTTGTAAAAATCCATGTCCGCCTGTACCATTTTGTCTCGTTTCAAGTCTTTGAAGGTCAAATTGAGGAGATTTATGAGACCGCCTTCCCACTGCAAGACGAGTGGTAGTCGGTAGTCTTTCGGAAGGCTTTCGAAACAGTAAAAATGGTTCAGTTTTTCGGCACCCTTTTTGTTTTCGCCCGCGAAATTGCAGCGGGATTCGCGCTTGGACAGATAGCCGATGGTGTGGACGAGTTGCAAGGGCGAATCGATGGATTTGCAGTACAGACACCTGAAATTTCTGCGAGGGCGTTCTCCTACCTCGATTTTCGCCCACACGTCTCTCAAAAAGTGGCCTGGGGGCGACGAAACCACGATCATGTGCCTGTGTTGCCTGAATCGGGCTTCTGGTGGCTCGCCACCATCGCACCAGCACGAAAACGTGAGGGTGCGAGTCCGACCTTCGTCCCTGTCCATGGCTTCTAAAATACCCGGAAATGCGGGAATTCGGACCATGGCGTGAAACCATTCTGCTTCGTTCCCGAGTTCCAAATATTTTCGGACGCAAGAAACGGCCCTGTTTAAAGAATCATCTTCGAAAGTCAGCGGGTTCGGGTCCAGAGGCATGGGCCAGATGAGATCGTAAGCTCGTGATGGAGGATCGAACGCGTGATCGAACAGACATTTGGACTGAGCCATGGGTTTCAAGTCGAAAAGAACGGGTTCCGGTTTGGCCACGAAAGTCTGATTTTCTGGCGGTAAAGTATTCAGTTTTAAAAATTTTCTCCAACACTGTATCATATGATCGCCGTGCTCGCGTTTCTGTTTGCTTGACCAAGAGGTTTCCCCGAGGCACCAGACGCAACAACGTCTGGAATTTAAATTGTGTGATGCGGAGCAATGTTTTTCAAATTGGATGGATACAAGAGAAACATTACACAGAGGACACTGGAAGGAGGTGGGATTTCGCCTAAGAAAATTCCAATATTGTCTTAAATTCTCACATCCGTCTTTCGAAGATTTGTTTTGACAAGGCGACATGATGCGGTTGGAAACAAAAAAAGATCCGACAAAAGAATAATTTGAGGGTGTGACTAAAAGTATTTATACTAAAAGTATTTATACTAAAAGTATACTCTCAAAAAAAAAAAAAAAAAAAAAAAAAAATTATTTATTTATTTATTTATTTTTTTTTTTTTTTTTTTAACCATTTGAAAAATGGTTGTTGTTTTGGGGAGAATGGACCCCTTGACGTGACCACTTTTGAATTTCAATTAAATTCTTTATTTTTAGAAAAACTTTTATTTGAATAGGAAATTAAAATGCTTAAAGTCATTGTAATGAAGGAGAAAACTAACAAATTTAAAAATGGGTCGATGGAAATTAACTGATACAGAAAAAGCCGAAACCAAAGAAAAACGTCGAATGAAAAAACGCCTCGTAAAGCAGAAAGCGGGGTCTTCAAAAGATTATCTAGACCGTGAAAATCAATTACAAAAGGAGCGACGATCACGAAAAAGGAAGCAATCTAAATTCGAATCGAATAATCGTAAAACATCATGTCTCGAGGGCGACCAAACCACTAGCCATAGTGTTTTACAATCGGTCGATTCTAACCAGGAAAAAGTGGGTTCAAATGATTCTAACAAGCTGGAAAATTGTTATAGCTATTACTCTTGATTCTCCACCACCTAAAAAGAAAACTAATAAAAAGCAATCGGCTTGAGAAAAACTGGAAAAAACTCTTTTGATTTAATGTCTGATGGACCCATTATTTTCGGAAAATGTTCATAATGTTGGATCGTTTTGCAAAACGTGTTATTCTTACATTCGTAAAGACCAAATTCTCACTTCCAGTCTGGTGAAAGAGAAAAATTGAACTTGTTAAAAAAAAAAAAAAAAAAAAAAAAAAAAAAAATCATTTTTTAAATGGTTGTTGTAATTTCTTAAATTACATTTTTTTTTTTTTTTTTTTTTGAGACACGAAAACAAACATTTTAGCCGTTCATAAATGAATAAAAATTTAATTTCTAGGTCTTTTAGGACTATCGAGTTCCTGCTTCAATTCCTCAATTTCTCTTTTGAGCGTTTCATTTTCCTTTTTCAACCCCGCGTTTTCAGATTCGAGCTCCCTGTTTCTGTCGACTATGGGTTTAAATTCGTTGATGAGGGACTGGAGATAAGGCCGGGGGGTCCAGTGGTCTTCCGCCACTACAAAGTAAAAAAGATTCTCCATCTGGGCTTGTTTTTCTAGCCAGGCTTCCCGAGCGAGATTTTTTAAATCTGGGTTGCGTTCGAAAAAAAGTTTGCGACCTTTCGTGAGATGGAGAAAAAAATCCGTGGAACTTTGGCAAGGTTGAAATTCTTTCGTGACCGGAAGAACGGTATTTAGCGTGATTCCAGGGATATTTTTTATTTTGAAGCGCCATTTGCTTTCGTTGAAATCCATATCGGCTTGTACCATTTTGTCGCGTTTCAGATGTTTAAAGGTCAAATTGAGGAGACTTAGGAGACCTCCTTCCCATTGCAAGACGAGTGGTAGTCGGTAGTCTTTTGGAAGGCTTTCGAAACAGTAAAAATGGTTTTGTTTTTCGGGTGAATTATCTTTGTATTCCGAAGAGAAATTGCAGCGGGATTCGCGCTTGCACAGATAGCCAATGGTGTGGACGAGTTGCATGGGCGAATCGATGGCTTTGCAGTACAGACACCTGAAATTTCTACGGGGGCGGTCTACTATTTTGATTTTCGCCCAAACATTTCTCAAAAAGTGGCCCGGAGGTGATGAAACTATAATCATGTGCCTATGTTGCCTGAATCGGGCTTCCGGTGGCTCGCCACCATCGCACCAGCAGGAAAATGTTAAGGTACGAGTCCGACCTTCGTCTCTGTCCATGGCTTCTAGAAAACCTGTAAAGGCAGGAATTCGCACCATGGCGTGAAACCATTCTACGGAATTTCCAAGTTCCAGATATTTTTGGACACATGATACAGCCCTGTTTAAAGAATCATCTTCGTAGGTTAAAAGATTCGGGTCCAGAGGCATGGGCCAGATGAGATCGCAAGCTCGTGGTGGAGGATCGAACGCGTGGTCGAATAAACATTTGTTTGGGGTCATGGGTTTCATGTCGAAAGGAACGGGTTCCGGTTTTGCCTCGAAAGTGGGATTTTCTGGCGGTAAATCAATGGGTAAAGTATTCAGTTTTAAAAATTTTCTCCAACATTGTATCATGTGATCGACGTGCTCGCGTTTCTGTTTGCTGGACCAAGAGGTTTCCCCCAGGCACCAAACGCAACAGAGTTTGGAATTTAAACCGTGCAATAAGGAGCAATGATATTCGAATTGGATGGATGTGATAATATCGTTACGCAGAGGACAATGGAAGGTGGTGGGGTTTCGATTAAGAAAATTCCAATAACGTCTTAAATCCCTGCAATTGTTTTTCGAAGATTTGGTTTGACAAGGCGGCATGATGCGGTTGGAAACAAAAAAAAGATCCGACAAAAGAATAATTTGAGGGTGTGACTAAAAGTATTTATACTAAAAATGTACTCTCTCTCTCAAAAAAAAAAAAAAAAAAAATTTTTTTTTTTTTTTTTTTTTTTTTTTTTTTTTTTTTTTTTTTTTTATATAACATTTGAAATCTTTAAAATCATAGAGGCTCAAAACATTTGGGAAAGAAAATGATACAATTGATGGATTTACATATAGATATTTTACTCAAGATTTTTAGGGATTTTGTTCCTTTAAAGGAGAAATTGCGACTCTTGTCGACCATGCCCGAATTTCGTGACATCTTGACGTACCGCGGAGCCTACCTGTGTTCTTCCACTCCTTTTTCGCCTGTGTACTTGCAATATTTGAGTGGTATTCGGTTTGGATGGTATTTTGCACGTTTAAACTGGAACCATTGGTGTTACGTACAAATTGACGAGAAAACACTAAATGTAGTAATTTATCATTTTTTCTTGGATGGTTTCAAACCCGTTGTTCACGATCGACAATTTTTTCGAGGTTCTATAAGCCGCATGTTTCGAAACCTCGGGGTCATTTTGTCTGGATTCGAGTATTCGGAACCACCGAGAATGTACATTTACCGTTCCACGGGCCACGGACTCATCATCATCGACTCTGCTAAAGATGGTTGGATGTGGTTCCACGATGGAAGCAAATTTAAAATAAAAATTGGCCACAGACAAAAAATCCCAATGCGTTGGCGCTTGGCTTATCATTTCGAGATAATTTGGACAATCCACCGCACCCTCATTGTAAATTGTCTATTCCCTTCCCAAACTCGCTGTGGTTGTACGTCCCCCGTTCAAGAGCTGTCACCGATCACTTTTCAAGCTTCTACAGATTTTAAAATGTTAAATTGGAGCGATGGTGGTGATTCCGTTTCTCTGGCAGCATGGCAACGGTTTCAATTGGCGGAGGATGAAGAACATGTGGAATCTGATGTGATTTACTATATGGATGAAAAGGAACCGTACTTTTTACCTTGAAAAAAAAAAAAAAAAAAAAAAATTTCTAAATAAATGTTATAGATGACCACTGTGCTCGAATAATTTTTCGACCGACTGTAAAAAAAGCGGCTTTGGTAGGGTAAAGTCAAATCTCCCTTGTCATTTTGCGGTACCTGATAATACGATTCAATGTTAAATAAAATGCATTGTCCAATGAAATAGTTGGAGATCGTTTGGCACCTGGTAGTACTAGTGAAAAAACACGTGACTCGTTTTTAAATAAAGTAGTTTCAATATGAATAATCAAAGATATAATCCACATTTACCTTCACATTTAAGAAATTTTAAACCCCCTCAAATAACTGCTGAATATAAAGAAAATTATCGGTTTACTGTTCTTCCACGAGATGGTTATATTTTAAATAGCGCTGATGCTCGATGGGGAAGGAAAGAAGGAAGGACTTTATTTGCGGAATTGAATGATTCTTGGAAAAGAAAAAAATAAATAAAAGTATAACTCGTGTAAAAAATATTTCTGAATATTATATAAATTCAAAAAAAAAAAAAAAAAAAAAAAAAAAAAAAATTTTTTTTTTTTTGTAACTATTTATGCGCATTTTAAATCTCGTTGCATTTTGCTTTTCTTCATTAAATCACTTGCAATTTGTTTTTTGCGTTTGATTTGTACTTTTAGTAAGATTCCAGTAACCATGTCTGATGCTGTTCATTCTGATTTTTCAGAAAAATCTGACATTTCAGAAGAAAACGAGTTCTTACTTGAATTGCCTAACAATAATTGTCTTCCGGAGACTCAAAAGTCTTTATTATTTTTTTCTGACTCAGATTTGAATTTAGTAGCTCACTATGTACGTACATATTTAGAAAAAAAATTAGAATGGACTCACGTCATGCTGCCCGAAGAAAACTACGATCCTTACCATATACATATTTTTGGTAAAGATAAAAGAAATTATTATCATTATTTTCTGGTATCTCCACCAAGATATTTAGATTTTTACTTTTGGAAACATCAAAATGTAGCTGTAAGCTTTATATTTGATGTCTATGATTTGGTTCGACATATCATCAAAATGAGCAAATTTCCTGTTTCCAATTTTTCGTTACCACCTCATAGCCAGTGGATTTTGGCGAGTCTTTGGAAAGGAGGATTACAAAAGTTGTTTAAAGATGATGATGTCGAGAACGAAAAAATACCCCCATCTCCCTTTTGCTTTCCGGTGGAAAAGAATTTTAAACCGACTAAAAATGGTCCGACCAAATACTTTTTGTTTTTGAGAGATGGATCTCCGTTATACTTTGAAAAAGATAATAGTTTATTGAGTTTGAATGATGATGAATGGACTAACCTTCAACTGAAATTGGGAAATAGACTCATTTGAAAAAAAAAAAAAAAAAAAAATTTTTTTTTTTTTTTTTTTTTTTTTTTTTTTTTAATTTAAAAATGTTTATAAGAATACCTTTCTAAAAGTTTTTCATTTAGTTATACTTTTATACTTGAATCGGATTGAAAGTTATTGAATAATTGTATAAATAAGATTCTTCTAGAATTGGAATAATAATGAATATTATAAATGACATGTTTGAAAAAAATCAAGCTATCACACAAGTATTAATCACAATGATAGAAGAGAATCAAAAATTAACCAACAAAATACGTAAAATGGCTCAATTAGCTGAAAAAGGTAATATGACAGATTTGGAAGATGAACCCGATATGAAAGATGTTGGTACTCAATATTATGATAAAAAATTTGATGTTATAAAAAAAAAATTTTATTTTAAATTAGAGTACTTGGTTTCACACGATACAGAATTAGATATTTTGAAAGAAATTTTGAAAATTCATCCAGATGATTTAATTGAATTAGCAGAGGTACTTATAAAGGCTGTTGGAGATACTTTTGCAAAAGGAATGGAGTTATCAGGTAAAATAGGAGATGAAAAATCACCAGATGACTGCGAAGAAACAATAGAAAACTAGAAAAATGTGTATATATTCGTAATTGTTATTTTCTTACAAAACTAATTAAGCAATTCAATTAAAAAAAAAAAAAATTTTTTTTTTTTTTTTTTTTTTTTTTTTTTTTTTGAGCAATAGAAAAGATTTCGAAAAACACGTAGAGTCAAAAAATATTTCTCATTTTGTTTAACAATTTAATTTTCATTTTTGCTATTATTATAAAGGATTTATCAATGTAATATAGTGTATTTAATATGGGTATAAAAAATTTCTGCAAGTTGCTTGAACCACTCACGCAACCATCTTTTTATCCAGACAATTTCGACTCTGTACTTATAGATGCTCAAGGTTTACTGTATGTGGCTATTGATCATTGTTTGGAAACTGAAGAAGAAAACATTTTTCATGAAATTTCCAAGTCGGTGTGGAATCAACTGACAGAGTTGTTTGCTCAATTTTTATCTTATACATTCGATCCCATCACGTTTGTTATATCTTTTGATGGGGAAGGAGTCCCGATGAAATGGGCAACGCAAAGAAAACGCCGTAATAATTCTAAAGATTCCATTCCCAAAAAAACCATTTACAGATACATTTTATTTGGCGAAAACAAACTGACCCATCGAGTACAAAATTATATAATTTATAAACTGAATGAAATTGAATATCCGATGTCGGTTATTTTGTGCGGATGCAATATTCCGGGGGAAGGCGAGCATAAAATATTTCAAATGGCAGAAAAACCAGAATGCAAATACCAAAATCCAATCGTAGTAAGCGTGGATCAAGACGTATTCATATTGTCTTTTATGCGTTTGAACAGGTACCAAACGATACAAATTTATCGTTATAATAAATTTTATAATATAACTCAATTTGTTTCGAATCAATTACCTTACCCGCTCTCGCGATTGATTGCCGTTTCCTTTTTGTTCGTAAATGATTTCATCCCCGCGCTGATAGGCATCACGGAAACCAACCCAACGAAAATTAACGATTATTTATCCTCTATTGACGAAGACGACGATCCCCCGACAATTATCTCGCAATTTATTGAAAAAATGGAAAAACACATTCAATTGTCAGTCGTGGAATTTGTTGACGCAAAATTAGTCATTTGTTTTTGGATGACTTATCTATGGATTTCAGATTATTACACTGAACGTAGTTTTCCCCAACAATTTTTAGAAAACCAGATCTACGACGCGTTTGACAGGAATCAGCTACTGACTGGGTTGATGAACAAAAAATTTTCGAAAGAAATGTTTCGAGAGGCCACAGCAAATTACAAAGGTTTGGAAACGCAACCCATACCTGATGCAGCTCCACAGGTTTTCATTGACTCACTCGTAAATCGTTTAAAGTCTTATTGGATAAAGTCAGGAAACCAACTCTATTATAGAATGAATATAAATAATTCAAAACATAAAGTAGTAAAATCGCGAAAATTCCAAATCCGAAATGGCGGAAAGATTCAAAAAAAGAAAAAAAGCGAAAAGAGCCAAAAATGGCGTCAGCGGCTCGCTCGTATTGCAGTCGACGGTCCAGTCGAACAAGTTGGTGAACTGGATCAGGTGCTAAAATTAAATTCAATTCGTTGTCGAAAACAATAATGGCTTCGTTCCAGTCGATTCTTTGAAATTCCGAACAATCTGCTGTTTCGGCATGAGGGTATTTTTTGTAAACGTCCAATTCCATCACATGTTTTAGGAGCTGAGCAGTGAAAATGACGTTTTCGGGATACGTCAGAGTAATTCGGGATTGGAGAAATTTGTCATTGTACGGTATCCAAGGCGACTGAAATAAAATTTCTCGGAGAGACATTCAGACTTGGTTGAAACAAAGGAAATGGACGATGCCAATAGCGATGATGTCCAACTACAATTGACCAATAAAGCAACAGTATTGACAGAATATTTTAGCCAAGATGACGAGGGAAAATACTATGACATTTTTGATAAAACAACTTTAATTCCTGAAGGTTCAGATCAAAATATTAGCCAATATTACCAGTTTAAAATAAAAACTTTTGTTAATGAAAATGGATATTTACCACCGTTGCCCAATATTAATTCTCTCGCCCACGAATTAATTCAACGCAAACTCGAATTTGTTAAAAAAAATATTAATATAGATGATAAAATGTTTCTGAACCCGTTTAAACCAACTGAAACATTAACTTATGCAAATAATCCAGAGAGAGAAATTCCTGAATTTATTAGAAATATGGTAGATGAGATGATAAAAGATCTAGCAAATAAAGGGATAATAGACGTTAGTCCAGTACCAATTCAATTTCCCCCAAATTTCGTTTTCCCTGGTCCCCTTCAATCAGAGACGATAACTAGTTCAAACTTAAATAATTTAGATAATAAAACAGAAGATCCACAAAACTTTTCCGATTTACCTCCACAAATCGACAGTAACAAATTTCTTCCTTCTTTTCTAAAAGCAGGAGATGCTACCAATCCCAATACACGTTTAGCTTATTATTATTTGAAAATGAGAGATTATTCGCGTACTTTGAGGAGATTAATGGGTCTTGTAAGATTTTATCAAGGAAATGAAAAAGAACATACGTTTGTAAACATGAAAGCAGAGACAACAGAACTAAATCATATTTATTCTACAATGCATGGAAAAAATGGAGATGAAAAAGATCGTTTAAAAAGATGCATGAATATTGAAGAGATACAAACATACAAAAGAATTAAGAAAAGTAACGTGTAAAAAAAAAAAAAAAAAAAAAAAAAAAAAAAAAAAATTTTTTTTTTTTTTTTTTTTTTTTTTTTTTTACAATATTGGTCAAGTTTTGGTCAAGTTAAATTTTTATAATAACGTTTCTGCTAGTAAGTTTTAAATGTTCAAACAAAATTGTAAAAAAAAAAAAAAAAAAAAAAAAAATATTTTTTTTTTTTTTTTTTTTTTTTTTTTTTTTTTTATAAAGCTTTATACGCCTTTTCTTTAAAAAATTAATTTCAAATTTTTAAGATATTGCGCAAAAATTTTCCCCAGATTCTGCTTGAGATTTTGCAACACGAGCTTCGTTTATAAACTGAACTATTCTCTCATTCATATAAAATTTAACATGATTATCCGTTAAATTAACAGGTTCTTTGGTATCCTCAGACGCGATTAAATTATAACAAATATTATGTTTGGATAAAGTCATCGCCAACCGTACTGTGCTAACATCCACTTCAAATGTGTTTGGTTCGGCTTCCGTAAATACTTTTAACCATTCTTTAACGAGATAGGGTAATTGAATATTTTTCGGAAACGGATGCATGTTTCCGGCCCTTGTCAAACACCAAGTTTCCAGATGGATTCCTTTTAAATAAACTCGTCTTAATGAGAAATCTTCATTGTATTTGAAACTATCGAGGATTTGAATTTTTGAGTCCATTTCAATGTCCTCGGCGGATGCCACAGACAAAAGGTATTCGGTGTTTAACGCAAAACTGTTTGTTGGTCGGCCTTCTAGCAGCGGTTCACTCAAACAAAAAAATGCGTCTCGATAAACCAATCCGATAACAACCGAGTCCAAAACCACTTTTTTCACGTTGATATCAGTTAATAACGTGTAAAAGACAAACGAGATGGGTGTCCAAATGGTAGCTGGAACATGATTGTATTCCACGTATCGATCGTACGGATTCAAAACACAAACAACGCGATTAGGATAATTTCCGTTCACGCTCAACGCAACAAATTGTTTATCCTCGTTTTGAGTTTTGGATTGCCTGGAACCTTCGAAAGTCAGTTCAAAGGGCCATTCGATAACTAAACCTAAAAAGTTAAAATCTAAATTGCTCGCATCACTGACTTGGCGCGAAATATTTTTGTAATAGGAAATTAACAGGTCTTGAATAAACAATTCTGGTTTTCTTAAACTCAGGTCACGTTGAATTAATCCCATGGAAATAACACTCGAATCCGAAAAACTAAATTCTGGAACGGGTTTGAAATCTATAAATTTTGGAACAGTAATCGTGTTCCTCGTTAGAAAAGGTATGGTTAAAACTTCCCGACGAGATTGCCATTCCGAAGCCACCTTTACCACGTTGTCGATCGACTCGTCAGATAAAAAACAGATTCGATAAAATGGCGTAGCATCGCACTTGTCAAAATAATAGCCTCCTGGATATGGTAAATCATGATTGTCCAAATACATTATTGTATTTTTATAAAAATAAACGTTTTCAAATGACGGTCGTATTGTCCCCTGTAAATATTGGCTTACTATCTGAGGATTTGTCACAAAGTATGGAGTCGCGTAGAGACGGAGCACGCTATCAGGTTTTACATCTACGCCGATGGGATAAATCATGCGTTCTTTTCCAAGGCAAATTGTCCACAAGTATTGGCTGTTTGAAATGACAGATGCTGTGACATCAGATTTAAAGAAAGATTTCAAAGCCTGCAACAGCGGTTTGTCTGAATCGATAGTTATTTTTTCAGAGGGATACATTCGAGAAATTGTCCAAGTTTCGTAGGGCGAATTTCCCAAATCGAATACGATGATGTCATTTCGGACTACTGAAATGGAACATTTGTGAAATTTACCGTAAAGCGATCCATAGGTATTAAAATTCATAATCTTATCCTTGTTTAAAAATATTTTTTAATCATTTTAATATGTGAGGAAATGAAATAATGACGTTACCTCATTTACATATTATAAACTCGTTTTTTTAAATATTAAATGTGTTGTTATATTAAAAAAAAAAAAAAAAAAAAAAAAAAAAAAATTTTTTTTTTTTTTTTTTTTTCTAAATATATTTTGATAATACTTATGAACTTTGTACATTTCAAGAAAAGGATTATTGTGTTATCTAAAAAATAGTGATTGACCGAAAAAAAAAAAAAAAAAAAAAATTTTTTTTTTTTTTAACAACAACATGGTCAATTGTAAATTAATATGGTTTATAATACAACATTATAAAAAATAAACAACATGTCCAAATATGGATCCATTCCAAAAATAGCAACGTGCAACAAATCATTATGAAAATTATGCATTTGAATAATGTTTTGTTCCAATCTTCCTTTTCATTCCAAACAAACTGGATTAATGGGTTTTGTTTTGGTTTTTGCTGTTTATGATATTCATTTTCCGGTATGGTTTCCAACGCTTTTAGATACTCTTCCACTTTAGATGCCATAAAGGCCAGCTGATTTTCAATGTCTTCGTTGTCTGCCAATATTTCATGTTCCCAAATGTACACAGGTGTCAACTCGGAGCGAATAGGTCCGTCCTGAAAATAGGTGTAATCCAATTCATTGTCGATTGCTTCCAATTTTTCTTTGTCGATGACTTTTAAATAATCGAACGGATCTATAGCATCCAAAATACCAACAACCAAATCATATATTGCGTACACGGCTGTAACGACTCCCGCAGCGGATCCTAGTGCTTTCAAAGATAACGTACCAATTTGCTTCATGCTTACAACAACTGAATTTTTGAGGACGAGTTTAGTTGCTAGTTTGTCAATGCTTCTGGCTAAGAGTTTTGGCGCTCTGCGTTTCAAAAAATTTTCAATTGTATATTTTGAATAGTCTATTCCTAAATCCTTGACCAACTCTGAAGCAAAATTACCAAGATTTTCGATCGCGGAATCCTCAATCGAAACAGAACGCCTTTTCCGCTTTCGGGTAGTTTGATAATTCATGTAATTAGGTATAGGAGGCGGTTGATCTTGCAAGGGTTGCACGTTACCTGTTTTGGCGGCTCGAATGACAGTTTTTCCGAATAAAAATTCGCCAAACTTTTGTCCGCCTGACACCACGCAATCCCCATTCACGAAATCCTAACCGTATGCGTCACAGTATCTTTTATTAATTTTCAACTCGCCATCAACAATATCCAATCCTCCATGAAAAACGTGTCTCGAAGCTCTCTGGAAAAGTTTTTCGGGCATGGAAGCCAAAACTTTTTTCAAAGGGTTCGCGATTACGCAACGGCCATCGGGCAACCATTCCGTGTTGATTGAATGTTCCTTGCAAGATTTTTGACAAGCCAACTCGTAATTATCTCCTATTCTGACCCATTGTAAAGGGTCGTTTTTCTCACATGCTTCCCAGTTTTTCTTAAACGGAAAACAACCTAATCTCTTACAGCTGATTTCATCAAATTGAGTTTTCACCACCACGATGCATTTGTCAGCGATGGATGGGGGAATGAAATAATCTTTATCAGTGGCCGGTCGTGTTTCTAATACGGCATTTTCGAAATAATGGGGAAATTTTCTTTTGTATTCCTCCATCAAGTAACATTTGGTGGCTTCGGTGGCGTATCGAAGTGCATGTACATTTATCGGATTATTCATGGGCTTGGTTTTGTGGAGAGCGGACAATTTTATTAATAAATAAACTCGGGTAAAACAATTACAGTCCAAAAATTATTGTCGAGTGTCGAAAAAAAAAAAAAAAAAAATTTTTTTTTTTTTTTTTTTTTGACATCTCCGAACTAGCCACGCTACATATGTTTCTTTTAGCGTCCGGTAAAGCATGAATTTTTTTTCACATAAGTTCCAGTTTTTCCTTAAACGGCTCGAGTCCTTCTTCGAATGCTGGGTTTAAAAATTCTCTTCGCACGTTCTCGGGCATGATGAACGAGGCGTAAACCATGATCAAAATTGTAAAGTTTACAACGTATAGTTATAAATGTTCCTTGAAAATTCCAAGAATCGATGAAAACTTTGACGGCAATGTGACCACGGTGAAACAATCGAAAGTAAGAAACGATATAAAAAGCCAACAATCGCGAATTGAAAGCTAAAGCGGGATTTCTAACTTGAATTTGAAAATGAAAAAATGCCATTTTACTTTTTGATACGGAATTATCTATATAATAATATTTAAAAGTTTTCAAAAAAAAAAAAAAAAAAATTTTTTTTTTTTTTTTTTTTTTTTTACATTAAACCAGAAGTGAGAATTTAATATTAAAAATTTGAGAGATAAAGATTTTTATAAATTTCTATTTTACAATTTTAATGTTTCCACTAAAATGACAAATATTACATTAATCATTTTTGCTTAAAATTAAGAAGATGAAACATTCTACTTATAAAAAATTATATCAAGCTCATTTAGGGGTTATAGACGAAAAAAGTTTATTGGAATCTCGAAACCAAGAGTCGGATCCATTTTATCAAAATCTTATCGATCTGATCGTTACAAACAATGCTCCTGTGGTTCAATGGGATGTAAAACCATTTACCTCAGAGTTTCTATCAGGGTCTCCGCGTCAAAAGTTAGATGAAACTTTTTTCGCTTTCATTTTGCGCGTGGTTGCCATCATCAAAGAAGAAAGTTATGTTCGCACATATCAAAAACCTGAATCCCATAATATAGTGATGGCCTGGATTTCAATTTTGCGTAGCATTATGTATGCCAGTTTAGCTTTGCTCTATAACGTCCATTGGACTCCTGAAACGATTTTCACCCATCTTGAACCCGCAATCACAAAAATGATCAGCAAAGGTGAGAGTTCGGCTCTTCGTCAACTCATGACTGATTTAGGTATAACTCTAGCCCAAAAAGAACTTTACCTCGCTGAACGGTCGTTTGAGAAATTAAATTTTTTACAAGTTTTACAGTTTGGTTCCTTTTACTGGCGTTTTTTACACTGGATGGCTGAAGCTGTTGACTTGAGAGGTGAAGAAATGGCACCGTATAAAAAACAATGGAGGGAATTATTAAAAGGACCACTTTATCGAACGGTTCGGTGTCAGATTTGTATGGTTCATTTTTCAAACATGTTAAAAGAATTCGAAACGCAACTCATGGACGGTAAATTATCCCAGTTGTTTTTTACATTGCACAATCGAACTCACGCCATGAGGCGGGAAACCAACAAGTTTTTACAAGAGCCCGATTACACAGAAGATCAATACAAATTAGATTCTGAATTTATGCGCCAAGCTTTATCGACATAATACGAAGACTTTCTAGTTTTAGATTTTCGAATCGTGTTGATCCGCATTTTCGAAAACATGGATGGAGTCACGGCTACGCGATTTTCGAATGCCAAGGCGCAAACATCTCCGACAAATATGGGACACGAATTCCACCAAACTAAAGACACATCGTTTCCCAAACTTTCAGAGATGCAATCATTTTCATATCCTCGAATGACAGCATCGTTCAATATACCTCCATATGACCCGAGATAAATTTGCGGGTTGACCAAAACGAAATTTGGAGCAGGATTTTTTTGCGTAGGACTGAGGGTAAAAGTAGTCACGTCTGATTTTTGAAAACGATCAATTAATTCTTTTACAGATTGGTAAGGGATATAAATGTATGACATGGTTTATGATGCTGATTTATTATTTGTGCAATTTTATAAGATTAACAAATCTTATTAAAAAAAAAAAAAAAAAAAAATTTTTTTTTTTTTTTTTTTTCTAAGATTTGTTAATTTTATAAAAAAATTGTATTTTCAGATAATAATCCTTTTCTTGAAATTTATAAAATTCGTAAGTATTATCAAAATAGGTTTGAATGTTTTTATCACCAACAGAATAACCCAATTTTGCCAATTGTTTTGTTAGAGAATGGAAAAGTTCATAACGGTCATTTGAATGTCTTCTAAGATTGTAACGTTTCACTGTATACTTCACATCTTTTTGGTTACTTTCTACTTCACATGTAGCTATTCTTACATTACTATGCTTTAAATCTTTTTCACCAAACTCGTGTATATAAAAAATTACTGTTCCTCTTGACGTTTGAATTTCCATGATGAGAGGTAGCCGAAATATCAACTGGATTTATCTATTAGTGTATGCATTTATATATTTATTAAAAAAAAAAAAAAAAAAAAAAAATTTTTTTTTTTTTTTTTTTTTTTTTTTGAAATGAAAATTTAAAATTCTTTTAATATAAAAAAATTGAGTTTGTAGATAATGTCATCATTTCTAAAAATAGATATTTGTTAAGCAATTTTAAATCAGCATTTTATTTACAAGTGCATCTACAAATTCTGTAGGATCTGAAGAATCCCTTTGAATCCATTCTCTAAAAATTAACTCCCTATCGGTTGTCGGACAAATTAAAGTTTGTTTTAAAAATGAATTTTCAGTCATACAATCTACTCTTCCCGTAAAATTTTCGTTTTCCACTCTCGATTTCTCCCTTCTACATGGTGAAGTTTTGTCGTTCGAATCCAAATGAAAATACGGACCGCATACGCAATGTTTTCCGTTCCAACCCATGAATGGGAGGGGATTCGGAATGTCGCTTAAACAATAATCTGCCAAACACATAAAAGGAAAAATGGAAATCATGGGTGTTCCGTCTAAAGATTTCGATCCGCAATTGCATCGATATCGAAGATTTTGCCCCAGAGGTTCATAATAATCGTCAATATTATCCCCGGCCTCTTCATTTTTTAGATAATCCCACAAGACATTCAAATCATCATTTTCGGCTTCTTCGTTTTTACAGGCTTTTTTCTTATCCCCTTTAAACACAACTTGGTTCAGAGGCAAGCATGACCATCCTGCCAGGGAAAACACATGATAATTTGCTTTTAAATTACATTTGTCTACTCCTTTTGGTAAACAATATGTACCTGGGGTTAATTTTTTATTCATGACATATATGCGTTCGTCGTGATTCGTAATGTGAGAAAGGACAAATTCATTTCCGTTACTGCAAAATTTGTTACAGTCGCACGGTTCACCGGAAGGGCATTTGAAACCTTGCAGAGGACAAATGGATTTGGAAATGGGGTTTACGACTCTTTCGAACAAGTTAATTAATCGATCTTTATCCGTGAGATTAGGTTTGTAATATAAATTAATCATAGTAACAAAAATTATCATGAATAAAATCAAAGAAATGTATTTATTCTTTGGCATTCTGTGCTTGATGCTCTTGGCTTTTAACTTGGAACTAGTACCAGGTCGACCCTGGCATGGGCACTACATTTTGATATGGAAATGGAACGAATTTACACTCTTACGGATTTTTCCTCAAGACATATTTGTTTTGGTTGATAAAGATTTGATTTACAGATACGAGATGACTTCTTCGAAAAACACATATATTCCAGCCATTTGTCTAAATACAAAGGTGGAACGGGATATTTTACACTATCGGTACCTGTTGGAATGGATTAAAGAACCGCCGGTGTTGAAATCTTACCCTCCGGATTTGTCTGATGATGTGGAAATTTTGAATTACGTGTCAAAGAGTTTGACATGATGGTACAAAAGCTTTTATAGGATGCCGTAGTATAAATTTTTATATGCGGATGTCTCTCTCGTAATTCGTTTATAATTTTATCTTGCTGAAACCACATTTTGTATACGCAAACGAGACGGATATCTGTCAATTCCAAATACAGATGAAAAAATTCCAAACCAATTTTACAAGACTCGTCTGTATGTTCTAATTTGATTCGAAAAGGATAATATGGAAAGATGGATGTGAAACGAGGCAATCTGGGAAGTTTTGAATTGTTAAAAGGAACGAGAATAACACCCTTTGCCCCAAAAACCAAACGAGATAAAACTGGTACAGGTGGATCAAATGCAACGAAATGTGGTACTTTGGAAAAACTCTGAACTACGTCAATCCAACGCTGAATAAAAAAACGAGTTTCATCCATTTTGTTGTATCGACGAAATAGCCTAAAATAATGTTCAGCAATTTGAACTTGCAAACGATCGTCTTGAAATGAAAATTGAAATTGTTCCATTTTTGTGTAAATGTACGCGACTAAATATTGCCATTTAAATAAAGAAATTTACATCTAAAAAAAAAAAAAAAAAAAAAAAAAAAAAAAAAAAAAAAAAATTTTTTTTTTTTTTTTTTTTTTTTTTTTTTTTTTTTTTAATAATGCCCACCTCTTAATCTTAACACTAGATGTAAAGTACTTTCTTTTTGTACATTATAATCAGATAATGTTCTTGAATCTTCCATTTGTTTTCCAGAAAAAATTAATCGTTGTTGTTCGGGAGGTATGCCCTCTTTATCCTGTATTTTATTTTTAACTACCTCCACAGTATCACTGGGCTCAACTTCCAAAGTTATGGACTTTCCGGTTAAAGTTTTTACAAATATTTGCATCGTTATATTTTATATCTTTATTTATATTATTTTATCTGTAAACCGATTAAAAATATTTCTATTAACATGAAGAATATCCTTCTTCGTCATCACTCAAAGAAATGTTTGAAATATCCGCGACTAAATCATTTACAATATCAACCTCAAATAAAATGCCGGTCGTACAAATCTTTTTACTTCTTCCAACTCTTTTCTTTGTTGCGAAATGATCATTTATAGTAAATGTATATTTTATAGCCGGTTCCACCAACAATGCTATACGTTTGTTTGTAGCATGATAATGTAAAAGTTCGGCATGAACGAATCGTTTCCAACGTAGGTTATTCAAAACGCAATCGGCCAATATAAATGAATCTTTCGATTTCCAATAAGTCATGTTCAACAGTAAGCAAAATATTCTTTTCTGACTGATAAACAATTTTTCGAAATCGACCCAATGACAATCTTCAACGTCCATTACCCAGTTGGATGCTTCTCTCACAGAAACATCGGCCCTACTGTACGTAAATTCAATGTGTTCCTGATTTTTGTCTGGATATTTCTTCAAAAACTTTACCGCGGGACAAGAAACAGATTTATACTCACTTAAAGTTTTAACTCTGCGGTAAATTGAGAATTTTTTAGGATCCCTGCATAAGTAATTGGCTTCTAATATCGTTTCAACCCAAAGTTGCCAACCTGTTCTGATTTTTTCCTCTTTTGTGTTTAAAAGTTCATAAAAATTATTTTTCCAAACTTGATTCAGTATTTTATCAGTCATAAACTCAACAAGACCATTAATTTTCTTCTGGAAACCTTTTGTTATAGGTTTGGGATCATCAAAGGTTTCGTATATATATCTTTTTTTGGACAAGATGAGGAAATGTTTTATGCGTTGTTCATATTTCAACTCTACTTTCGGTATATTTAAAAATGCATTAATTTGATCGCAATTTTCGACGGGCCATTTATGAACCATTAAGCTGTCCGTGTCAGCGTAACAAACGTCGTAACCCAGTTTTTTCAAATAATGATAGGATCCCAATAACTGATAACGTGCAAGAGTCACAATTGTCATGGCTACGGGTAAATAGGCTAGAGGCGAATCCTTGGCAGCCATGACTCCGTAAAGAGAATTGATCAAGATTTTTATACCCAACTGGACATTGTAATGATAAATTTCTTTGGTTCGTTTCCACTCTTCCTGATGATGCTTCCGCATTTCAAGAAAATGGTCCACGATTTTTGGTAAAAATGCTTCCGTGTGCGGGTTAATAACAATGGCTATTTCATCCGAAGCGGGATCAAATTTCGGATAGGAAAATGTAGACATTTCCACATTTTTTTCAAAATCGTCATCGGAATGTTGTCGGTACGGAATACAAACCATCTGTTTTGCTATTTTGTTGGATAACCATTCTTCCCGAGTCATGATTGCACATGTACCATAACACAAATTGCTGCTACGTAACGCATTTGGATACATGCTTGAAAAATCCATGACCGAGACGTCTTCTTTTATTTGTTCAGGAGTACAAAAATTTAACGCGCCTTGATAAGTTTTTCCTTGAAAAAACTTTTCGTACTCTGAGGATGTGTCAAAAAAAGTTGGATTGATAAAATAACCTAGACGCGTTCCATAAGTCTTAAACAATTCCAACAAGTAACGCGAATTTCCCAAATATAAGACTTGCGTGGTATCCAAAGCGGTGAAATTGGCACGTTCGACCAAAAAAGACAGTACATGCTCCTGTACAAACAACCTGTACACAAGTTCTGAATCTTTTAAACAATAGTCCAAGTAGGTGCGAAACGTTCCAAATTCAGAAGATTTTGATACCGTTTCAGGTTTCAATAAATTGAAGCACTTTTCAACATCTCGTTCATCCATCAGATTGCTGGCTAAAGAAGGATTTCGATACCAACTCCATATTCCCGTGGATTTGACTTGGATTTTGGTTTCTTTCAACTTTACCCGAGCCACGTCATCCAACTTGAAACTTGGTAAATCGTAACCTGAAAATGTTTTGATATAGGTGTAGAGATCCAGAACCGTTTTATTTTTGTATGTGACCACCAAATCTGAACCCACTTTACTGGACGTGTAATGGGTAAGCACTTTGTATAGATTAAGCCAACAAAGCCTTGCAAAAATACACGGGAAATCAAACGCGTTGATGTTGTAACCAGTTATAATTTGAACATCGTCCAACAAAGCATGAAACTTTACCAACATTTCTGATTCAGTTTCAAATGCGTGTTCGTAATCGGGTAAAGGTTTTCCACCTTCTGGAAGCAAATAGAGCAACCATTTTTGAATTCCTTGACGCCTGTTCCATTTGTAAATACTCATCATGACAATTCTGTCTGATTTGTGATGACCTATCGGAATGTGGTTACCGACTAAAGGTACAGATTCAATATCAAACGCAGCCACGGTCCAGTCTGGTTCGACTCTGAAACTGGATACCATCCTTAAAGAATCTGTCAAATTTTGAGAATCGTTTATAAACTCGTACCATTTGTAATAAAACGAATACGTCTGGTATTTTGAACACAAGTCAATATAAATTCGTACCAACCAGTCGTCTGGATCGAAATATCCAACTTTGTATTTGTGGAATAATTGCCCAACATCTTTATGAGGAGCCGTTGTATATAATTTGTAAAAGGGTTTTGATCGATAATCCAACTTGTTTTTAGCTAACCTGTCTTGAAAATATGGTAAAATTTTTTTAGCGTTTCCAATTTCTTGATATAAAACATTATTGCGAGGAAAAAATTCCTTTAGGGCGCCAACGACCTTGTCAATGTTGTTTGTGCATACACCGATCCAATCTTCGTAATATTTAATTTTTTTTACGTAATTTCCTTCTTGATCAAGAAACGTAATTTCTATCTCTATTATAGAATTGTGGCGCTTAAGAAGTCTCCAAAGAATAGAAAAGTACATGATTAAAAAACAGGTTGAATAAATGCACTTTAATATAACATTCTAATTTAAAAAAAAAAAAAAAAAAAAAAAAAAAATTTTTTTTTTTTTTTTTTTTTGAACATTTAAAACTTACTAACAGAAACGCAATCATGTTATTATAAAAATTTAACTTGATCAATATTAAAAAAAAAAAAAAATTTGTTTTTTTTTTTTTTTTTTTTTGAACATTTAAAACTTACTAACAGAAACGCAATCATGTTATTATAAAAATTTAACTTGATCAATATTTAAAAAAAAAAAAAAAAAAAAAATTTTTTTTTTTTTTTTTTTTTTTTTTTTTTTTAGTTGTTGAGTCTTCGATATTTTTACAAGTTCTAATCTCTTTATAATATCTATTTTTAGAATTGACGCCATTTACAAACTCGAAATTTTTAATATTAATTAATTTAAAATTTTTCACATCCGGTTTGCTGAGGAACAAAAATTGAAAATATAAATTCTATTTTTACAATCATGACGTCATTTACAAACTCGAATTTTTTTAATATTAATTAGTTTCAGATTTTTCACCTCCAGTTTGCTGATATACACAAGTTTATGCATCCATTTCTCTGAGAGTATCTTCTATGTTCTGAAACTTAGCATCTTTATAATCTTTTATAACTTTCTCAAATTTATATCATTTATTGATGAATGAGAAACAGAATATCCACAATGTTCAACACCAGGATTTTGACTTGGAATAATTGATATGCTAAATGTATAGACTAGAGTTTATGCATCCATTTCTCTGAGAGTATCTTCTATGTTCTGAAACTTAGCATCTTTATAATCTTTTATAACTTTCTCAAATTTATATCATTTATTGATGAATGAGAAACAGAATATCCACAATGTTCAACACCAGGATTTTGACTTGGAATAATTGATATGCTAAATGTATAGACTAGAGTTTATGCATCCATTTCTCTGAGAGTATCTTCTATATTCTGAAACTTAGCATCTTTATAATCTTTTATAACTTTCTCAAATTTATATCATGTACTGATGGATGAGAAACAGAATATCCACAATGTTCAACACCAGGATTTTGACTTGGAATAATTGATATGCTAAATGTATAGACTAGAGTTTATGCATCCATTTCTCTGAGAGTATCTTCTATGTTCTGAAACTTAGCATCTTTATAATCTTTTATAACTTTCTCAAATTTATATCATGTACTGATGGATGAGGATCCACAATGTTCAACATCAGGATTTTGACTTGGAATAATTGATATGTTAAATGTATATACACAAGTTTTTGCATCCATATCTCTGAGAGTATCTTCTATGTTCTGAAACTTAGCTTCTTTATAATCTTTCACAGCTTTCTGAAAAGGTTTTTTTATGTGGTTACGTAAAAGTTGTAAATCTTCTAATCCTTATAGACTAGATCCCGTATGAAAAATAGCTTAATATCATTATGCTTGCTTTTATAATATTCGATCGGAAATTCATAACGGCCTGTTATAAAAAATCAATTTTACAAAACTTATAAGATTATGTTTAGTTGATAAAAATACTATGTAATAAATAAGTTTTTAACAAGCCCTTTCAAACAGGGTTTCTAGCACATATTTGAAAAACAAAGATTGAATGACTTGCAATAGGTACGTATTTAATAAGTCTTTTCAAACAGGCTTTGTAATACATGATTCAAAAACGAGTTTTAGAAAAGAAGGAGTAAACGCCTTGCAACGGGCAAGTATGTATCAAATCCTTTCAAACAGGATTCGGAAACGAGTGGGAGAAAACAAGAAGTAAATGCCTTGAAACATGTAAGTATGTCCTTTCAAACAGGATTTTTAGCATATGATTCAAAAAAACTAGTTGGAGAAAACCATTATATTCCATCGCCGTAAGTGGGGACCCTCCAAGTGGGGGTGGATTGGGGTATGGAGAATTTTTTTTTTTTTTTTTTTTTCAGCGAACCGGAAGTTAAAAATCTGAAACTAATTAATATTCAAAAATTCGAGTTTGTAACTAACGTCATGATTCTAAAAATAGATTTTACAATTTCAATTTTTGTTTCTTAGCAAACCGGAAATGAAAAATCTGAAACTAATTAACATTCAAAAAATCGAGTTTGTAAATGACGTCATGATTCCAAAAATAGATATTATAAAGAGATTGAAACTTGTAAAAAAATAATCTGAGACTCAACAATTTAAAAATATTTGCTTAAAAAAAAAAAAAAAAAAAAAAATTTTTTTTTTTTTTTTTTTTTTTTTTTTTTTTTTTTTTTTTAATGTTTGGCTCGTATGATTTTCCCACAGCTTTTACATTTTTTATACAAGCTTGGCATTTCATCTATTGCTCTATCTTGCTTTAGAAAAGAAATATATTCGGGAGCTTCACAACATTGTCTGTCACGAGTATATTTTCTAAGCCATTCTTTACATTCTGATTCGGTAAATAACTGTATCATTTTCAACAAAGGTTCTGACCAAGAAAAGATGATTCAAGCTTTCTTCTTGTGTTTACTGTTAATCTATTATTGGTATTTTTACGCATCACCTCTTTTTCAACACATCGCAAAGCCGCATGCTGGATCCCCTTCCGATCCCCCAAAGCGCCAATTCCAATTTGATTCGAAACAGCCTAATCATTTTCGATTTTTAGTCGATGGAAAGCCTGTTTGGGAACACATGTTACCTGTCGATACTTTTACGTTTCATCGAGATAAAATTGTTCAAAAAGATCCGTGCTACGGATATCCAAACCATGCTGTCGTACCGGCAAAAGGAAAAGCTCTTTACGATTATTTGAAATCAAACTCGGACACTAAAAACATTTTGAATTTTAAGGAAAACAGTTCTTTTACAGTTCAGGAAGGAAACGTGTTTTATTTTAAGTGTATGCAGAATCACGTGGATAGACTCCAAATGTGTCCTTCTGGTACCATACTCACAGGAAACCGGTGTCAAGCTATTGATTCTTGTACGGGAAAAAAGGATGGAACCGTGCTTCCTGATCGAATTTCTTCTCGCTATATTGTTTGCATGAATGGGAAAGAAATGATTAAAAAATGTCCCCCGCAAATGGTTTTCCACCACAATCGGTGCGAGTCCATGGATGATCTCAATCATTATTGCCAATACTTTTCTGCACCTCTTCAGTTGGACGACGAAACGCGACTCGAATGTCGAGATGGTAAACCATTCTACATCACGTGTAAGTCTGGGACAAAATTTATCGACAATGATTATTGCGAACCTGCAAATTGCATTGGATTACCTGACGGAACAAACTTACCACTCCCTGAACGGAAAACGGACCTTTTTAAATTTTCACCGGGCTACATGACTTGTCGAAAAAACAAAATTCACGAAATTGTGGAATGCTCGCAAAATTGGGACGAAAGCCTGAGCAAAGGCGAAAATTTGTTGTCTTTACCCATGGTTTTCGACCCCCAAAGCAACCAGTGTTCTGTCCCCACGTTTTGCGAAAATGTTTTCTCAGATGACCCAGATGTAATTGTACCCGTTTACGAATTTACCAGACACTTGAAAAATTGGAAATTTTCTGAGATTTTTGATCGTGCCGCAGGTTTCGTATGCCAAAATAAAACTCGAAAGCGCAAGCTTCTTTCACCGGACAAGCGGATTTCCAAACGTTTCAAAGAAGAATCTGCTTGCGGACCTGAAATGCCCGAAAAATTGCCCATATTTAACAATTCTAAAAGTTTTTACGATTGTACTGGGGGAAGAATCGAAACATGTCCCCCGCAGACATTTTTCAATGGTTCCGCTTGCATTCCGGAACCGGTCGACGCCTTTAAATTAAACGACTTACCACTTTTCAAATTCGACTCTTTGAATCTCGAATCTTGGATCAAACCGTTTGATTATTCAAAAACTCCCTTAATTTCTTGCCAAGAACCCGAATCTACTTTAATCGAACTGTACAACATTTGCTCTCATCCTGACTGTTCGAAATACGCATTCGTGTCTCAGATTCCAGACATGGCCATTCTGTTACCTCGCGAGCAACAAGCCAAATGCAAATTTTATGAAAACGAGCGACTCTTAAAGAAGGAATCTGTGGATTTCGACTACCATTTTTGGAGTCAAAAAATATCGAATGACGAAAAAGAAAAGCCTTGTCAAGTGGGTCAAAAACTTCAAACGGGGAATTTTATTTGGGACAGTACAGTATATGCCACTTGTAACCTGGATCAGCCATTTGTTTTTTGTCCCTCCATGCACAGCCAGCGTATCCTTTCTGTACCTGGTGGTTACTTTGCCTGCGAGCCCCCGAGTACAAAATCATATGTTTTTAATATAGCGGATTGGACCCTTTTCGAAACCAACGAAATCAAACACATTTGGCCAGCATATTGGAACATCAACGATACCAAATTCCAATACATTCGAAGATCCAAAGCCAAAAAACAGGAAATTTTAACCTTGGCTGGTTTGGATATCAAGTTGGGTGAAAGGCTCAATTTACTCGCTAGTCAACCAGTCAGGTTAGAACCGAGGTACAGGGTCACGTATCCGCCCAACGTGGCATTCGAATATGACGATCGAAACAGTAAGAATGTGCAAACATCAACGCCGAATCACGGATTTATGGTCAAGTTGAAAAATTTCACGAGCAAACCGTTGAATTTTGCTACGCATAGACCCATTGTTTTTGTTGAATCGTTTGATCATTTACTGTACGTTTAAGCAAGTGTTTTGTAAAAAGAATATGGACGACCGTTCTTTGGCTAATGGAGTTTTATTTTATTCTTCTTTGTACGTAAACTGTGTTCTTTTAGCGATCGGCGTAATGACTGGTCGTTGGATTTTCATGCTTTTGATCTTGTTGACGATTGGATTAACAACTTATATGATGTACGTTGCCTCACATAACGCAGATCATTTAAAAAATATCGGTAGCTGGGCGGAAAACAATTTTTCTAAATATCTTAATCAGTTGAAGCAATTGTTTTAACAAGAAAAGCTCAAAGTTTTCTTATAAAATACTTTGCTCTATAAATATGTATAAGATTAAAAAAAAAAAAAAAAAAAAAAAATTATTATTATTATTTTTTTTTTTTTTTTTTTTTTTTTTTTTTTTTAACCATTTGAAAAATGGTTGTTGTTTTGGGGAGAATGGACCCCTTGACGTGACCACTTTTGAATTTCAATTAAATTCTTTATTTTTAGAAAAACTTTTATTTGAATAGGAAATTAAAATGCTTAAAGTCATTGTAATGAAGGAGAAAACTAACAAATTTAAAAATGGGTCGATGGAAATTAACTGATACAGAAAAAGCCGAAACCAAAGAAAAACGTCGAATGAAAAAACGCCTCGTAAAGCAGAAAGCGGGGTCTTCAAAAGATTATCTAGACCGTGAAAATCAATTACAAAAGGAGCGACGATCACGAAAAAGGAAGCAATCTAAATTCGAATCGAATAATCGTAAAACATCATGTCTCGAGGGCGACCAAACCACTAGCCATAGTGTTTTACAATCGGTCGATTCTAACCAGGAAAAAGTGGGTTCAAATGATTCTAACAAGCTGGAAAATTGTTATAGCTATTACTCTTGATTCTCCACCACCTAAAAAGAAAACTAATAAAAAGCAATCGGCTTGAGAAAAACTGGAAAAAACTCTTTTGATTTAATGTCTGATGGACCCATTATTTTCGGAAAATGTTCATAATGTTGGATCGTTTTGCAAAACGTGTTATTCTTACATTCGTAAAGACCAAATTCTCACTTCCAGTCTGGTGAAAGAGAAAAATTGAACTTGTTAAAAAAAAAAAAAAAAAAAAAAAAAAAAAAAAAAAAAAAAAAAAAATCATTTTTTAAATGGTTGTAATTTCTTAAATTACATTTTTTTTTTTTTTTTTTTGAGACACGAAAACAAACATTTTAGCCGTTCATAAATGAATAAAAATTTAATTTCTAGGTCTTTTAGGACTATCGAGTTCCTGCTTCAATTCCTCAATTTCTCTTTTGAGCGTTTCATTTTCCTTTTTCAACCCCGCGTTTTCAGATTCGAGCTCCCTGTTTCTGTCGACTATGGGTTTAAATTCGTTGATGAGGGACTGGAGATAAGGCCGGGGGGTCCAGTGGTCTTCCGCCACTACAAAGTAAAAAAGATTCCCCATCTGGGCTTGTTTTTCTAGCCAGGCTTCCCGAGCGAGATTTTTTAAATCTGGGTTGCGTTCGAAAAAAAGTTTGCGACCTTTCGTGAGATGGAGAAAAAAATCCGTGGAACTTTGGCAAGGTTGAAATTCTTTCGTGACCGGAAGAACGGTATTTAGCGTGATTCCAGGGATATTTTTTATTTTGAAGCGCCATTTGCTTTCGTTGAAATCCATATCGGCTTGTACCATTTTGTCGCGTTTCAGATGTTTAAAGGTCAAATTGAGGAGACTTAGGAGACCTCCTTCCCATTGCAAGACGAGTGGTAGTCGGTAGTCTTTTGGAAGGCTTTCGAAACAGTAAAAATGGTTTTGTTTTTCGGGTGAATTATCTTTGTATTCCGAAGAGAAATTGCAGCGGGATTCGCGCTTGCACAGATAGCCAATGGTGTGGACGAGTTGCATGGGCGAATCGATGGCTTTGCAGTACAGACACCTGAAATTTCTACGGGGGCGGTCTACTATTTTGATTTTCGCCCAAACATTTCTCAAAAAGTGGCCCGGAGGTGATGAAACTATAATCATGTGCCTATGTTGCCTGAATCGGGCTTCCGGTGGCTCGCCACCATCGCACCAGCAGGAAAATGTTAAGGTACGAGTCCGACCTTCGTCTCTGTCCATGGCTTCTAGAAAACCTGTAAAGGCAGGAATTCGCACCATGGCGTGAAACCATTCTACGGAATTTCCAAGTTCCAGATATTTTTGGACACATGATACAGCCCTGTTTAAAGAATCATCTTCGTAGGTTAAAAGATTCGGGTCCAGAGGCATGGGCCAGATGAGATCGCAAGCTCGTGGTGGAGGATCGAACGCGTGGTCGAATAAACATTTGTTTGGGGTCATGGGTTTCATGTCGAAAGGAACGGGTTCCGGTTTTGCCTCGAAAGTGGGATTTTCTGGCGGTAAATCAATGGGTAAAGTATTCAGTTTTAAAAATTTTCTCCAACATTGTATCATGTGATCGACGTGCTCGCGTTTCTGTTTGCTGGACCAAGAGGTTTCCCCCAGGCACCAAACGCAACAGAGTTTGGAATTTAAACCGAATTGGATGGATGTGATAATATCGTTACACAGAGGACAATGGAAGGTGGTGGGGTTTCGATTAAGAAAATTCCAATAACGTCTTAAATCCCTGCAATTGTTTTTCGAAGATTTGGTTTGACAAGGCGGCATGATGCGGTTGGAAACAAAAAAAAGATCCGACAAAAGAATAATTTGAGGGTGTGACTAAAAGTATTTATACTAAAAATGTACTCTCTCTCTCAAAAAAAAAAAAAAAAAAAAAAAAAAATTGTAATTTAAGAAATTACAACAACCATTTGAAAAATGAATTTTTTTTTTTTTTTTTTTTTAATAGTTGTTACAAATTTTCCAATTACAATTTTTTTTTTTTTTTTTTTTTTTTTTTTTTTTTAATAGTTGTTACAAATTTTCCAATTACATTTTTTTTTTTTTTTTTTTTTTTTTTAAATATTAATTAAAACTTTCTTTTTCACATTCTTGGATTCTTCGGATATTATCTATATTGGCATTATAATATGATTTATCGTGATCTAACAGTTCGTCATACAAATCTCTTTCAAATATATCGCCGTCGCCTTCAAGAATGATATCATTCATGTCATCATCCTCATCAGACGAATCATCAATCGGTTTATCAAACGAATTATCAGACAAATCATCACTGGGAAAGAGACTGGTATCACAGCGAGCGTAAAGGGGTAAATGGTAACTAAATACACTTTCATAAACACCACAACATAATAATGGCCTCGATGAAAATATGGCATCTATTGTTGTCCTACCATTAGTTGTAAATTCTTTGGGATCGTTTCGCATTTGCAAGTAAAATACATCATCCAATGTATCTCTGAGATATAATCCTTCTTCAGAATTCATTTCAATATTAAAATCGCCAAATAATATTGTAAATATTTCTTCAGTTTTTAATAAGGTTTTACTTATTGCTTTTAAAATAACCTTTGCGGAAGTCTGAGGTTTCGCGTACAAAACAGCAATTTGGCATCGCTTCAATTTTACTACGATAATGTGAACCCCGATTTCATAATTCACATACATTTTATAGTCTTTTTTGCCGAATTTGTTTTTCTTGAGATAAATGGACACGCCAGAAGGTTTTGGCTGGGAAAAGTGACTATAAATTTCATAGGGCCTTTTAAAACCCTCGAAAAGAAATTTATCACCAGGGATAGTCCAAGTTTCGGCGAAAAGTAAGATGTCGCTATTCATAAAACAGGGGTCGCTTTTAATATCGTCGTAATGTTTGCGGAGCGATTGTACGTTGTGATACATCATTTGAAGACCGTAAGGCTCACCACATTCCCGTAAAAATTTAAATCTCGGAATGACGGGATTTTTCCTTAATCGCTCAAATGCATTTGAGATAGGATTATCTTCTTTAGGTGATTTTGGAAGATGAAAATTTGGGAAAAGGTGTAATGTATTTAATTTTTTACCGCGAGAGCAAGCCACATAATAGAGTTGAGTTGACATTTTGGGTGTTAAACCAACCGCGCACTCCTCGAATGTTGCTCCTTGAGATTTGTGAATAGTCATGGCTTCCGCTACTATAAGTGGAAATTGATTTCTAATAACAGATAGGGCTCCGTTTCTTGTCTTGTAAATCGACTTTTTACATCGCTCTATAGGCGTCCACTTGTATGAAATATTTTGTTGAGTCATGTAGCGTAATGCATTATTTCTTGCGTTTTTCCCTATTTGTGGGCTGTCTAAGAATTCAAGCCATACTCTTTTGACACCCATTTTCTTAGAGTTTTTAATAGGACATGTTTCAATTTTTCGCAATACACCTATGGATCCGTTGACGAGTCCGTCAACTATATCCACATTTAATGTTAACATATAGCGCACGCCTATTTTGAAAGGTGTTTTGTACGCTAAATTTCCACAGTTTTGATGAGATTCATCTTTAGCTCTATTTAATAAATCACGCTTTCTTTTTGCCGTCCCTGTTCCCAATACAGAATCGGTGGCCAAACATTCAATCAATTCACCCTTTATTTTATTCAATCTTAAGATATTTGCCTCATTCACTTCTTTGTTGGAATAAAATAGTAAAGGCGCGGTGACAGGAATTTTTTCCAATGTGGTTACTCTCGATTTTAAAATATTGATTTCCTTATCAGTCAATTTCCCATCGGCCAGATTATTTAAGAGTATAGCAAACTCTTGGTCTTCTTTTTGACGCATTATTTCTGTGAGTTCATAAAATTTTACCGAATCGAAAGGATTTGGTACTAATTGTTCTAGATCCATCCGTTTTGAATTTTGGTAAAGAGGGGTATCTTTGACAGGTGGTAATTGTCTCAAATCCCCTAAAATTATGATATGCATTCCTCCAAACTCGGCATTGACACCTTTAATCTCTTTCATGCGTTGATTGCTGGCGTTGAATAAATTGATACCTACCATGGAAATTTCGTCTATAATAATGACTCGACAGTTTTGAAATTCAACTTGGTATTCATTCAAGGTGCTAGGGCTCATAGGATTTAATTTAGCCGAACTGAGCGTGAGACCTAGTCCGGAATGCAAGGTCGTTCCAGAAATGTTGGACGCCGCTTTGCCAGTGGGAGCCATTTTGATGAGGACCGGGTACGCCGGATCTTGGTCGAAAATCTTGTAAGCTATTTGTTCTAAAAGGGAAATGAGAAACGACTTTCCAGTTCCCGCGGCCCCTTGGATAAACCAAAAGATGGGCTCAGTGTCATATCGAATATTCTTTTGAAATTCTAAGAGAATGTCACGTTGTTTTGTATTAGTTTTTTGGAACATTTTGTTAAATTTATCTTTGGGCCAAATTTCCGGCATTAGAAATGTGGCAAACCCTTTTTCTGCGTCCATGTCCACCCCAATATCCACAATATTAGTTTCTTTTTCGTCATAGTCTAATTGATTTTCGAAAGGCACCATTTCATTCACCTCTTCAATCATTTCCTCAAGATCCCTGTCTTCTGACTCTTTTTCCATGAATTCTTCGTCCCAATCTATGTCTTCGTTAAAAACATATTTTTTCCGATTTTCTAAAATTTGATTTAAATTGGATTCGTACAATGCTTGACAGTTTTGATTCAAGATGTCTTTTTCTTCATCTCTCCAAGGTACATAGAGCATGACCTGTTCACGATAGAATTCGTTTCCGTTTAGGGACTGTTTAAAGTTGCAATAGCGAATTATTTTGGGTTTTGTTCGTTTTTTGCAATATTGTTGCCCTGTCATCAATTTCAGTGAGTCATCCCCAACCAACTTGAAATCGTACCAGGCTGCAAAGTTTGCAAGACATTCATGATCGAGTTTTGAGGGTCGACTCACGTACTTGTCGAGAATATTTTTCTCAAACACGTCTGAGGAGGATTTATCTAAAAGTTTTAAATCTTTTTCGGATTTAACCATGTGGGATCGTTTGTTGGGTTCAAAAGTCGGTATAAATATATCATCTTCGGATATTTTACTCATAGGCAATTCTAAAAGCGACCATGCGGCTTCCTGTGCGCTCACTTCTCGGGCATTAAGAAAAACATTGCTGACGGATTTTAATTTTTCTTTTAATGTCATGTTTCCCTTTTTGGTCGCCTCTACACAATCACGCATTTGTTTGGAAAGTCCGGCATTGGATTTTCCCACATAATCAACCAAATAGGCTACAACAGCGTATTGATCCAGTACAAACTGTAAATCCATATTGGATTGCATGAGGCTCAATATTTTGGGATTATAGCTATTAATTAAAATTTCATTGACATTCCTCTTGAGCATTACGGTGGGTCGTTTAATACCAGAACAAATGGCATTCAAATAGTCGTTTAATTCCAAATTTAAATGGGCTAAAAATTCGCTAAAAGATATGTTTAAATCTTTGTCCTCTAACACTTCCAAATATTCGCGTATTTTTTTATATTTTTTCTTATTAAAACGTTTGTCATCCTGCCCTAATGGATCCAATACTCTAGTTTTATCCATAGGAAAAAAAGGAATGTTAAATCGACAGTAATCATTATTTCCTTTTTTACGCTGACACGTAAAAGTGTGTTTATGTTTTTGAAGAAGGGCAAAAGGGTGGTTTCGAGAACAGGTCATTATATTGTCGACAAACTGGACAATATCTTTTTCATTGTCACCCGTGTAAATGGGTACATTCTTTAAATGCATTAAAATATGATAATGTGGGCTCCCTCTTTGCTGAAATTCGACTCTATAATAGTAATGTTCAATTTTGTATTGACCAAAGGGACCATCAGAATGATTTAATATTTTGAAAAGCTCCTTTGTTTTATGTTCAAAGTAGAGGGCGCAAATTACGGGATCATTTCGGATCAATTCGACTTTTCGTTGCGATGGCATGGATTTAAATTCTTCTTTTGTCAAAGGGCGATGTTCATGCAAAAACACCAAATGTTTTATCAAATCGTACCATTGCAACTCGGCGGCAGATAATGTTAAAAACATGGAAGGACTTCCAAATTGACGAATTTGAGCCAATACGCGTTTGCGTTCTTCTGACCAATGAGCGGGGCTCGATTTTATATTTTTCATAAATTTATAGGCTTGGTCTTTATATTGTAGATTACGAACATATTCGGGGTCACGAATGTTTTCGGCTGTAATATCTTGGGTTGAAACCACTTTATTGCGAAGGGCAATAGATATAGAACTCGCCAATTGTTGGTGTGAAAGTTTGAGAAAATTGTACAATACTTTTTGAGGAGTCGCGCCTCTTCGATCGTATCGACGGAGTTCGCTTTTACACATTTCTAAATAAGATGGCTCTTTAGATCGCGTGAAATGTCGAACTTGCCCACCATAAATTTTGGGATAAGATAATTCATCTCCGATTTTGTCAAAGCACAAAGAAATGGGTATTTTATTTTCACCCGGAGCCAACGCTAAACCTTATTTTCAACATTTGTAGGGCTTTTCTGAATGAAAGTGGTTTCAGCAAGGGTTGTCCATTCTTCATCATCTTCATCTTCCAGTTCAAATTCTTCGTCCCAAAAATCTATGGGTTCATCATCATCATCATCTGAGGATATCAAATCCACCTCAGCATTTGTACCCGATGGAAATGTTTGTTCTTCATAACTTTTGAGCCAACTCAAATCCAATTCAACGCCTTGAGATTGATAGAGCGGTGTTTTCAAAAGATATTGGGCCGCTTCAAAAACGCGTTTGGGATGAATGTTTTGAGACAGATAATGAGATTTATGTGTTAAACGTTTTTTCAACTTTACGAAAATTGTCTGCGAGTCGTTGGGATTTTTAGGCAGGTGTGTTACGGTTTGGTGGAGTTCAATTGGCACATTGACAATAGAACCTTTACAACCAAATTGCCGAGTCGATCCCAATTCTCTAATTTGCATAAAAGGAATTCGAAGAGACACCAAGCGTTCTTCCAAATTATTTAAATTGGCAAGGCAAGGTGGCAGAGGTGCATATTTGAATCCGTAATTGGCTGACAAAGGTGGAATTTGGCCTTTGCGAATGTAAGAATAACACGTTTTGCAAAACGATCCAACATTATAAACATTTTCCGAAAATACAAAACTGTAAGAATTTGGTATATACTGTTTTATTTTACAGAGCGGAATTTTGGTGATGGAAGTTTTAAACCAAAGTCGATCGCAACACATGCATCTGTGAATGGGTCCATCAGACATTGAATCAAAAAAGTTTTTTTCCAGTTTTTCCCAAGCCGATTGCTTTTTATTAGTTTTCTTTCTAGGTGGTGGAGAATCAAGAGTAATAGCTACAACATTTTCCGGCTTGTTAGAATCATTTGAACCCACTTTTTCCTGGTTAGAACCGACCGCTTGTAAAACGCCATGGCTAGTGGTTTGGTAGCCCTCGAGGCATGGAGTTTTACGATTAATCGGTTCGACATCAGATTGCTTCCTTTTTCGTGATCGTCGCTCCCTTTGTAATTGATTTTCATGGGCTAGATAATCTTTTGAAGACCTCGCTTTCTGCTTTACGAGGCGTTTTTTCATTCGACGTTTTTCTTTGGCTTCGGCTTTTTCTGTATCAGTTAATTTCCGTCGACCCATTTTTAAATTTGCTAGTTTTCTCCTTTATTACAATGATTTCATACATTTTGATTTCTTATTTAATTAAAAATTATTCTAAAAATAAAGAATTTAATTTAAATTCAAAAGTGACGACGTCAAGGGGTCCATTCTCCCCAAAACAACAACCATTTTTCAAATGGTTAAAAAAAAAAAAAAAAAAAAAAAAAAAAAAAAAAAAAAATATTTTTTTTTTTTTTTTTTTACAACAAATAAAAATCTGTGTTGAGTTCAAATAAGAATGTATGTTCAAAGTCTTACCGTTATAAAATTCTGTAACATTGAAATTGTAAAAAAAAAAAAAAAAAAAAAAAAAAAAAAAAAAAAAAAATTTTTTTTTTTTTTTTTTTTTTTTTTTTTTTTTTTTTACAAATTCAATTTTCTTTCTCCAAAAATAAGTTTTGCAAAATGCAAATGAAAAATATAGATGAGTTTAAATTTAAAATTTAAGTTAAATTTAAAGTTTAAGTTTAAATTTCTTGATAGTCATCCTCGTAACATTTTTTTGGTCGTACAGCGTAATCGAAACCTACGCCTTCTGTATTTTGTTGACCAAAAAACATACGTTCAGCTGAAGTAGGCAAACCATCAGACCATTGATTTCTTAATTCACTTGTACAGAATTTCGCCATATTTCTTTTCATGGCTTCAAAACTCACCACTTCAATCTTAGTTCTGTCGGGATTTTTTGCCAATCCATCGCGAGTTAATGGTAATGGTTTTCCGCTTCGGCATTGATATTTCATCAAAGTTAAAACGTCTTTTTCATACGCAGATTCATCATTTGTAAATAATTGTCTTTCCACGATTCTGACCATGTTGAAAAAATGACTGACGATTCCACATTTTTGAAAGAGATTACGAACGTCTGAAAACGCTACAATATTTTCCGGAGAAATTCTTCGTAACAAAGTATACAAATCTTTGAGCGATTGATAAAGAACTTTGATAGATCCTCGATCTTCTACTAAAATATATTTAAAATGACTCAAATATTCAAATTTCCCAACCAAATCCCTTCCTTTGTTATGTTCAGCATAAGGTATCAGGTGACCAGCTCCAGGTAACAAATTCAATAGTTCTTGAATGGAGCATGTTGTATAAACGGTCGCGTATTTACGTCTGTTTGAAAATTCAAATACCTGTTTTTGAGTAGAAAATAAAGCCAATTCGTATAAAATATTCTTTTCTACGTTAAATTCTGACCTAGATTCTGAAGACGACGGATTATGTTTACTATCTAAAGCGGCTTGAGTGTCAGATTTCGATGTACGACAAGCGCAATTAATTCCTTGTGCTGTTCCAGGTGGTGGAAATCGCATATGTTTAATTACTGCCCACACAAATTGTGGTACGGCTTCGATATTTTTGTTGAAAACTTCTAAATTATTGTAGCGACGCAAATGACCTTCCATTAAACATAACACCGCATCCAGTTTATGCGGTGTTATTTTTCTCATGATGGCTTCAAAAATATCAGGCCTTTTTTCCCGCGTATATTCCATCAAGCGTTTTGCTACAAAAACCATGTCGGAAATAGAACACAAGGATGCAATTTTCCATTAAAGATTTAAAAATAATATATGATAAAGTCCGTTTTCGTAAAACGACTGAAGAATTGAGTATGCTGATATATATAATGATGTTTACGAATTTAAAAGTATCGGATCTCTTGGGATGGTTTAATGAGGACTTGGGTAAAAGACGACAATATTTAAAAAATTTAAATATTCTAGAAGATTACGAATCATCAAGAAAATTGTTTACTAAAAAGCATCAAACGTACTTGATCAATTGGAAGAGGGCCGTTGAATTATGGATTGGTAAAAAGAATGCTACTTTTGAAGCCTTTCGACAATCATGTAAAAATGCAAAATTGAAAAATATTATGCGTATAGAATCTGATGCTATATTATTTAAAATTGTGTAAAAAAAAAAAAAAAAAAAAAAAAAAAAAAAAAAAAAAAAATTTTTTTTTTTTTTTTTTTTTTCATACAATTTTAGTTTGAAGATTTTATCATTTCCAACACGTGCCTATACTAAATCATGTAAACAATTTTGAAATGTATCATATACGTATTCTGACATTTCAAATAAGGTGTCATCATATAAATCTTCAGAGTTATTAGAGTTTGACATGTTTGATAAATTTTCTTCATTTGAGTTCAATGTATTAAACTGGTCAGATGAATTTATATCAGATTGGTCTTCCGACACTTTTTTTCGACATATTGGACACATGTTTTGCTCTTGAAACCATTTTCTTATACAATCTTGATGATAAGCATGATTGCAAGATAAAAGCAAAACATTTTCATTCAAGGAGAAACTTTCTGTACATATAACACAAGATTCATTTAAATCAATTAACTTTTTGTCTATTTTTACAATAGGTAGTAATTTGAAAACGTTATCTGGAACGGGTTTTTTTGGCGGAGGTTCGTTAAAAGAAGCATCCATGACATCTGTGTAAATTGCGTTTAAAAACGGAGATTGGGTTATAAAATCTGTTAATCTATCTCTCTGTTCTCGAATATTTTGTTCCAATAAAGGATCGCTTCCGACATGCATAAAATGTACAAATGAATTAATGAAATCTGGAATATCGTTCATAAAATAGGAATCAAATAATATTTCAGTGTTTATGTCAGGTAAAGTCTGGGAATTTGATGAGTGTAGCAAGTCTAACATGTAATGCCTAAATAAATGGAAAACATCAGGCGGATTAATATCAAAATTATCAATCGATTCATCCTCTACTTCAACGCGAATTTCATCTAATACATTGTCAAATTGATTATCCATTTCAAAGTCGAATCGTCTAGGATGGTTTGAATAATCCATCACGTACTGAAAATGTACTTTTCGTATATTAAACTTATTTAAGTAAGCGTTGTATTATTGAAAAAAAAAAAAAAAAAAAAAAAAAATTTTTTTTTTTTTTTTTTACATATTCGTATATCACTTGTCATATTTCAAACAAAGTATCTTCCTGTAATTAGATACCTTTCCCGTTCGCATTTAAGCATTAAAGTTCCGTTTCCACAACATAGATAATGCGCGTACCTGGCTTCAGCAAGTTGTCTTTTCAACAAATTATTTTCTCTTTCCAATAAGCTTATTTTCTTTCTCAAATCGAATAGTTCCGTTTCCAAAGGAGACAGTTCTTTTTTTAAAACCATATTTTCCTTTTCACTCTCTATTTTTGATCCTTTCATGATGCATATTGAAACAATAGAATTACTGGCAGTAAGAATGAAAAGGTATAATATAGTATATTCACAAAAAAAAAAAAATAATAATAATTTTTTTTTTTTTTTTTTTTTTTTGTCAAGTTAAATTTTTATAATAACATGATTGCGTTTCTGCTAGTAAGTTTTAAATGTTCAAACTATGAAAAAAAAAAAAAAAAAAAAATTTTTTTTTTTTTTTTTTTTGTCAAGTTAAATTTTTATAATAATATGATTGCGTTTCTGCTAGTAAGTTTTAAATGTTCAAACTATGAAAAAAAAAAAAAAAAATTTTTTTTTTTTTTTTTTTTTTGTCAAGTTAAATTTTTATAATAACATGATTGCGTTTCTGCTAGTAAGTTTTAAATGTTCAAACTATGAAAAAAAAAAAAAAAAAATTTTTTTTTTTTTTTTTTTTTTTTTTGTCAAGTTAAATTTTTATAATAACATGATTGCGTTTCTGCTAGTAAGTTTTAAATGTTCAAACTATGAAAAAAAAAAAAATTTTTTTTTTTTTTTTTTTTTTTTTTGTCAAGTTAAATTTTTATAATAACATGATTGCGTTTCTGCTAGTAAGTTTTAAATGTTCAAACTATAAAAAAAAAAAAAAAAAAAAATTTTTTTTTTTTTTTTTTTTTTTTTTTGTCAGGTTAAATTTTTATAATAACATGATTGCGTTTCTGCTAGTAAGTTTTAAATGTTCAAACTATGAAAAAAAAAAAAAAAAAAATTTTTTTTTTTTTTTTTTTTTTTTTTTTTTTTTTTTTTGTCAAGTTAAATTTTTATAATAACATGATTGCGTTTCTGCTAGTAAGTTTTAAATGTTCAAACTATAAAAAAAAAAAAAAAATTTTTTTTTTTTTTTTTTTTATATATTGGTCAAGTTAAATTTTTCTCTTTCACCAGACCGGAAGTGAGAATTCAAAATCTGACTTTGCAATATGTAAATGAGATGACGTTCTAAAAGATTTATTTCAGTTACAACACTACTCGTAAATTAAGTATATCAAAGAGATATGGATTATCGAACATTAGTTTTAAGTCTTTTAAAGGATAGAAAATATCCAAAATTGGAAAATTATGTTGTCATAGATGTTTACTATAAAATGATTCCTGTGGATTATCCCTCCATATCCATTTTACGTTATGATCGACGCTTTGACAATCCCAAAGATGTGTATATACGAGATTCGAAACCTTTTACCATCAATTTTATGGTATGTGTGGGAGATTACGCTTTTTATCTACACGAAGTCAACACGCTCAATGTGGAATCATTTCCCACAAAATGTATTTCGATCAAAATTAATCGATCTTATTTAGACGAAAATATTTTGCACCAAAAAAGTGATACTTTTGAAGAAGAGATTTATAAATTCTTGACGCTTTTAAATTACGATGTTCCACAAGTTGCTAGTATATTAAACATGGAATTTTTCGCCAGTACACGATTTTTACCACAAAGAATTAACCTTTTTGTTTACAAATACAGCCAACGAGATGTCAATTTCATTCCCCTTACTGAAAAAGAAAAATCGTGTTTTGGTCCATCCTCAGAAATTTTTCCAGCTCGAACAATTTTGGGCCGTTTATCCGAATGTAAGTCCATGTCCACTCTGCTATCTCTCAACAATAACATTGATTTTCCAGATTTAAAGTTTACACAATATTTTTCCACTCAATGGCGTACTCTTATTCCTCTCGCATTCAATCCGTTGGAAAATCCAATCATTGTTTAAGATTGACTATTGGCGTAAGAAACTTCCACTAAATATTGTTTATCCTCGCTAGAATCCCGTTTCAAAGGTAGGTACCGGCGGTTTGAACCGTACCGTTTGCAAACGCGTCTGAGACCCGCACATGATGGCAAAGGCATGTTTACATCCGTTGAATCGCATTCGTCATTTGAAGGAGCAATGGATATAATGGATGAATCAGAATCATTGCTGGAAATTTCATCTTCCGAAAAAGAACCTAACCTGGACCGGTACTTTTTCTTTTGACTTTTCGTGGGTGGCCTTCCTCTCGGTTTGGGAACATTTGTCATGAATCGTTTTGCATATTTTCTAATGTCCGGGGAAATTTTTATAGCCATCTTCCAAATCTTGTCGGGAACAGATATATTTTCTTTAAACTCTTTAAAGGCTGGAGTGTTTTTAAAAAATTTTCTCATTTTTGATACAGGTACCAAATTACCATCATTAACTGCAATTTCTTCCAACTCGTTAGCTTCGACTCTTTCCGGATTGTATTCCCATCCTCGTTTTGAATCATTCAGTATATACGCAGCGTATTGAATTGGTATTTTTGTTGGTCTAGGCATGCTTTATTTACGGTAGATGACCTGTCCGTAAAAATGAAATTTGAAAAAGGGCGAATCTCTCACGTTCAAATGCGTGTCATAATGAGCGTGCTCGTATTTGTCGTATGAGTCCCAGTGAGCTAAAGCGTGGAGCGTGTAAATGAATAAAAGGTGCCAACAAGTCATGGTCTGAAAATATTCCGCTGGATTCAAATTACTCTGCTTATTTTCTATCATCGAGGCCAAGTTGACGGTTCCTCGAGCTTCATTGTACAACATTTGGTTGGATTTTGTATAGTCGAGACAATATCGCCTTTGAATAATTGTAAACTCGTAAACGTTAAAAATAATGTAAACTACAATATGTTCGTCAATCACATTTTCGTCCATGTACAATTTAATAATTTCTTTCGGACCGTTGGGTTGGTAACAATAGAAAAAAATGGGCTCGTATCGATTCAAATGATGAATGGGTCGGTCAAAAATCCAGTTAAGAATGGGAACCCAACGTTCGAATATAGTGTGGAACTGTTTGAGATCTACAACGGTAAATTCTTCAACAATTCTATAGCATGCAGACCATGCGTCTCGCCATTTATTGACCCTGCTCATGGACCGAATATTGGTCGGATTGCGTCTGGATTCGTGTCGATCGATTGGTCTTTCTTCGTCTACCATCTTGACTCTTGACATGCGACACAAAAAAAAGCATGCACAATACATGGATCGTGTTTTTCTTAATGTGGTTGGCATATGTATGGATTTGGAAAACTATGAAATTGTCACCTGACAATTCGATAACAATTCGAACTGAAGCTCCGACTTTTCGCCAAAATTGTACAACTAAAGAAGTTCCTTGCATCGACGACTGTTCTTTTCTCTGTGTGGAAAACAATACCAAATGTATAGGTGGAATTTGTCAAGTTCAAGACGAGCTGATACCGGTTCCTTGCAAAGAGGAAACGGGAGGAATTTTGATGATTGTGAATGATCCAGTGCCTCATTGGTCCTGTATTTGTACAAATTCGACATTTTATAGGGGTCCGGACTGCTCAGAATTGAATGAAGACGTGTGCGAGCACGGCGTATTTTTATATAAAAATCGAAGAAATTTTTTATGTTTATGTCTACCACCATACAATTTAAAAATAATTGATAACAAACCGCATTGCGTGGAAAGAGCAAAGATGAATTTTTTTCAATAAAAAAAAAAAAAAAAAAATTTTTTTTTTTTTTTTTTTTTTTTTTCAATTTTAATATTGTCTCTCAGCAAACCGGAAGTAAGAATTGAAAACTTATTAAATATTCAAAAATTTGAGATAAAACCAAATGACGTCATCATTTATAAAAATAGAAATAAAATTTACACATTGTGATTTTCACAGTTTAAAAAAAAATTAATTCAATAGCAAAATTTACAGTTAAAATCAGTTTTTTTTATTCATGTTCAAGAATTTATATATATTTATTTTTTTCGTAAAATTTCAAATACTTTTTTTCATCATTTTACTCTGCTTTATACATTTTTCATGTTTGTGTCAACTTGCTTCAAGCTTTTTGCAGGTGCTTTACAAATTTACATTTTTGCTTTAAACATTTTTCATGTCTGAGTCAACTTGCTTCAGATATTATGCATCTGCTTTACAAATTTACATTTTTACTTTACAGATTTTTCATGTCTGAGTCAACCTGCTTCAGATATTATGCATCTGCTTTACAAATTTACATTTTTACTTTACAGATTTTTCATGTCTGAGTCAACCTGCTTCAAATATTATGCATCTGCTTTAAAATTTTGCATTTTTGCTTTACGGATTTTACACGCCTACTTTAAATTGCTTCAAATATTATGCATCTGCTTTAAAATTTTGCATTTTTGCTTTACGGATTTTACACGCCTACTTTAAATTGCTTCAAATATTATACATCTGCTTTAAAATTTTGCATTTTTGCTTTACGGATTTTACACGCCTACTTTAAATTGCTTCAAATATTATACATCTGCTTTAAAATTTTGCATTTTTGCTTTACAGATTTTACACGCCTACTTTAAATTGCTTTATGGATTTTGCATCTGCTTTAGTATTTTGCATTTTTGCTTTACAGATTTTACACGCCTGTGTCAAATTGCTTTATGGATTTTGCATCTGCTTTAGTATTTTGCATTTTTGCTTTACAGATTTTGCACGTGTATGTCAAACTGCTTTATAGATTTTGCACGCGTTTGTCAAATTGCTTTATGGATTTTGCATTTCTAAGACAAATGCTTCAAGATTTTTGCACGAATTCTGCAACCTCAGCGCTCGAAATATTTTTCACGTATTCGACATCCTATGTTTTACCGTAAGAAATATAGATTATTCAACTGGAACAAAAATTTAATTAACCAAATCTTCGTTTTTACACCTAAATATTTTTTCTAATGAAAATGACTAAAAAATGAATTTTTTCTAATCCCAGAGTACATTTTAAAAATGTACGCTGGGATTAGAAAAAGTGACATTTTTAAGCCTTTTCATTAGAAAAAATGCACTTGTTCAAAATTGAGGCTAAAAGGGCCAAAATACCAGTTATCAATCGTTTACCTACTGTAAACTTTTATAAAAATTTGAAAAAAAAATTTATTTATTGAAAATTTGCCTGTTTTTAATATGTTGATTCAAAATTCATCTATTTACGTTTTAAAAGTAATTTTTTTAAACACAAATTATAGTTATTTCATACAAAAAAAAGAGATTTGTTTTTAAAATTTTAATTTTGGGTCGCAATTTGATTATTCTTTTTACGCTTCTTGTTTTTATTCTCTTCTATCAGTTGTACTGATGGAGTACATTTAAATTCTATATTAAATTTATGACATTTTGCATCTTCAATAACCACATTAACAGATTTTGGTATCGCTACGGTAGGTACAAAATGTATCAGATCCGAATGTTCAAAAAATTTTTCTAGTAAAATAAATCCAGCTCCATGAGCACGCAAGGCGTTATTTTCCATAGTTCCTATCTTCATTCCACCTCCCCTGCTTCGACCTTTTAAAGGCTGATTCGTAACTCTATCGGTAGAACACCCGGCAGCTGCGTATAAATGTTCACCCGCCAAATAAACAACGACAAAATAAAAGGTTCTTCCGTAAAAAGCTTTGGCATTTTTTATCAAAATGCCGCAGGAATTTCTAACGATTCTAGTATCCTTTCCGCCACCCAATTTTACAGCTTCCAGTATTTGTCCAACAGTTTGCCTAAACATGCCATACGGGTTAACAATAATGTCAGGTTCAATTCTAGATGCGCCCAACTTTGGCATTTCATCCATGACTCGCATTACTCCCTTTTGGCCGTGCAAACTGCACAGTTTATCACCAGTGTTTGAAACGTGTTTTTGTTCGACGCTTATGGAAAGCTTGTCACCTGAAATGAAATGTTGGATCACTCGAAATGGCACTTTGGAAAAATGGATGCGGTACTCGCAAGAGGACATTTTTTCTAAACTCGTGTGAATGGAAAATGGTTCGACTTCCAGAGGCTTTCCGCTAATTAACGTACCCAACAAGTCCGATTCCGGGTCTTCGTCTCCAGAAACAGGATAGAAAACCGTCCAAGTTTTCGGATCCATGTTTATTTTCATTCTCACCGTGTAAAACCGATGAAAATCGAACGAACGAAATTTTTTTCTTTTCACAATGCAATCTTCTTGCGTACATCCTCCGAGCAGACTCGGGTTTTCAGAAAAAAAGAAAATTTTAAACCACATGGTTATCTTTTAGTTGCGAAAACCTCTGATAAAAAGTGATTCTTTTTTGAACGCATGCTTCGATCGTAAATTTAAATGCTCCGGTATTGTAACTTGTCAAAAAAAAAAAAAAAAAAAAAAAAAAAAAATTTTTTTTTTTTTTTTTTTTTAAATAATAATTTAATTCTGTTTCAATTTATTGGAATTGTCGAAATCTTTTAAAAGATCCTGTAAAGTGTCTTCCATATCTTGGACAGTAAGATCGTACTCATCAATAATATTATTTACTAAATCTTGATCTATGTCGTAACTGTCGTCGTCAACCTTATTGATGAAAGTGTCCCATTCTTTTTTAAATTTTTGAAAAACTTTTTGAAAATCTTTTACACTGGTCTCTAAATTCTTTAATAGAGTTTTTTGATCTACTTGTTCTACACTCGTCATTTTTCTTTGTTCCATTATCCTTATTTTATTGAGTTTCCAAAATTACTCAAGTTTCATGCCCTACTATTTGAAAATCGTTGTGGCTTAAATCTTTACTTTCGTGTCGTTATGCCACTCAACCCTCCCATAAATAAATGAAAAAATTTAAACTCTAGGTCTTTCATATCAATCGATAGATTTTGAAAAAAAAAAAAAAAAAAAAAATTTTTTTTTTTTTTTTTTTTTTTTTTTTTTTTTTTTTTTTTACTCTAGCCAGTTTTTATCATTTTCAGCTCTTCTGTACGCTGCTGCAAGAGCAAGATCTTCGCTTTGCGGTTTAGAATCTAGTAGAACAACATTTACAATTGATTCTTTCAAATAATTAAAAGTTGCAACATCTACCGCTCCGATAACGGGATCCCAACCACCTGTTGTTTGCTGCATTTTTTTATAGACATCTTGAATAGCTTTTCGCATTTCTGATACATCGACAGTATAAGTTTGTCCAGTTTCACGAGTTTTAGGAAAGTTATTTACTGTATAATTATAACTGAGATCATTATGATGTAATAGAAGATTTTCTGTATTCAAGCCGATCGAAATTGTTTCAAAAGGTGGAATAATAGACGTAAACGCAACATGCCAAGGGATCCAAAATCCTTTTTGTAGAATAAAAGTTATATGAGCAGTGTAATTGTAATTTAACATGTTGACAAATTTTACTGAGTAAAGTTTGCTCTATAGTTTAATGCGCTTCTAGTATGATACTTTTATACCATAATAGTATTGAAAAAAAAAAATAAATAAAAAAATTTTTTTTTTTTTTTTTTTTTTTTCAGTCGGAAGTGAAAATGTAAAACAAATTACTAATCAAAAATTTCCAATTATGACGTCAAAAGATTCTGTCCAATTACAAAAACACTTTTATTTTATTCAATACGGGTTTTCGACAAAGGGGGCAAATGTCATCGATTTTAACCGAACATTTCTCGCAGCACACAAGATGTCTACATTGTAGAAACAAAATTTCTCTAAAATTCTCAAAACACACCACGCAGTTCATCAAATCTTGCTGTTTTTCCTGATCAACTTTACATTTTAAACTTTCATCCGAACTTTTCGCTTGAATCAGTTTCTCAAATTCTGATTTAGAGAGCATGCATTTTTTACTTTCTAAACCTTTTCGTGCTAGCGCGATTTTTTCATTCAAATTGATTGCGTTGAGAGCCACCCGACAACGAGGACTCTTTTGAAAATGCTCGAAACGAGGCACGTCTTCAATGTGCCAGTGCCCTAGCGTAACATTGCACCAATAGCAAGTCACCAAGTCCGCTGCGTACGTAAAAAAGAACCCGCACTCTGCTAGATCACTTTTCCGAATCTGCGGTTCATGAGGCCATTCGGAAGAAAAGCTTTTGTAGCGTTTCCAGATGCATTCCATTTCAGGATGTTTCGGATCGCATAGAACGTCCGTTTGAGCTATGGGAACATTTTCGTATTTCCGAGTTATCTGTGACTGGAGAAAAAAATCCTGGTCTTGAGAATTATTTTTTTCCAAAAAGGGACAACCAGCGTGCTTTTCATCCTGGCCAGGTATTTGAAATGAACAAAAAGCGCAACGGATCGCTCGACTATTGTAATATAAACCTTCCCGAGCCGCTTGCTCTCGAACCCGAGCTTGATCGAACCTCGAACCGGTCATCTTATAAAAACTCTGAAGGCGAACCAGTTCTAATCGAAAATCATCATGAACGAGTTTGTGTAACCGATGTCGATAAAGAGGTACGTTGTAATACGGGTCACTTTCGGAAATGCCTCGCATATGTGGACATTTAGGGTTATTTTTAATGTGCACGTAACTCGGTCTGTCGAAAAATTGTTTCAAGTCTGAATATTGATTCAACGAGAAATAAAACCTACAAAAAGCGCATCGGATGGCGAACGAGGAGTCGTAGTAGAGACCATTTTCAGCAAACTCTAACGGGGATCCAATAAATTGTAAATTGCTGATTATATTCCAAGAGTCGTAAAAACTCTTTAAACGTTTATATTCAGAGTTCATGGTGACTTTTTCACTGAAACAAAATGTTGAGTTTAGAGTATGAGAACAAACTTGTAACTTGAAATTGAAAAAAAAAAAAAAAAAAAAAAAAAAATTTTTTTTTTTTTTTTTTTTTTTTTTTTCAATTTTAAATTTTTAAGTTCAAGTTTTTAATTTGACAGTTTTAAATTTTTATGTTCAAGTAAATTGACAATTTAATCCGTTTTGTACATTTGTTTGTTTTTCTCTTATACAACCAGGTACTGTAAAACGAGCAACGACCTTGAGTTGGTGCAACTCTGACAGTCTTTTTTACAATCAACAGCAAAATTATTCGAGCACCTGCATTCTATTTTTAACTACTTTTTTTCTAAAATTTTTTATAAAGAATATTTCTTTTGAACGTACACATGTTTTATCCCACGAACATTTATATGAATTTCTTCTGGTAAATTATTTTCAAAACCATCATATTCTAGTCCAAAAACAGGGTAAAATGACTGCGATGATTGAAAATTTTGAGGTTCTGTGTTCACATAGGAGGTGGAACATGATGGTGGTGGCGAAGAATAATAACACTCATTATTTACAGATGGAGGAGGCGTGTCGTAACAATCACTTATTAATTTGTTTGATTTGGCCAACATCGAACTGCCATTTTGCTGTTGTTCTTCCATTGTGGGAAATCTTTTTTCTTCTCGACTACGAAGAAAATTACTTACATCCTCAAACATTTTTTTAACGCGGTTCGAAAATTCTCTGATCCATTCCTGGAAATTAACCACATCATCATCTACATTTTGTCGTCCCATGCGTACCTCCAGTAGAAATGGATTCTTATAAGATGTGTAATTTATCGGATCGGGCATTTGATCAACGCCCTTTTTAATGGACACGAGTCCAAAACTCCACAATTTTCTGAGTTCTTCAATCCGTTTCTCATCGCAAATTATTCTGTGATTCGGTAAAGTTTTCTGTATAGTCAAAATCATTTCCTCAAAATCAAAAACCCTAGTAGTATTTGCAGGAGAATCACCACCTTTTCCATGAGGGCGAGGCTGTAAATAGGTCCACGGAATCATTTTCCTAAAGTCTCTCGTTGCATATCTTTTTGCAAAAGAATATTTATTCGTATAGCCTAAAAATTTTGCCACATCCGAGGCTTTGAAATATACATTTCCATCTGACATGACAACGGCCAACAGAGATTCTCTGTCGGAAAAAAAAGATAGTTTCAGCCACATGAGTCCTGATTAAAAGTCAAACTAAACAAAAAGGAAAGCAGTAGAATAAAAGTGAGATGAGAGAAGGAAATTTATATGTAGCTTATGTAACTAAAAAAAAAAAAAAAAAAAAAAAAAAATTTTTTTTTTTTTTTTTTTTTTTAATTTATATTATAGATAAATTATATTATATGAATAAATAATTATATTGTATCAATAAATAATTATATTCTTAATGTAAATGTATATATAATGTCTCTCTTTTTTCATAATGTATGATTAAAACGATGACAAATGTCATCTACTGTAGGTGTAATTTCTTGTTGGCAAGCATAGCCTACCGATCCAAACGGATGCATAACCCTACTAGTGTGGAGAATCCACGATGTAATATTGGTTTCCTCAAAACATCTCAGTAACACATTTAGCGCCATTTGATAAATTACATCTGCTTGGTCTTGAAATTTTTGCATACAGAGTACTGTAAATTTTCCTGCAACAATGAGGCATTCTAAAACAATGCATTGATAGGGCATTGGTAATATTCCGGCTGACGAGAATTCGGCACGAATTATGTTCAACTCTCCCAGTTCTAATGTAGTTTTAACAATTTCTTTTAATTTTCTTTCTAAGATGGGACAAATATCCAATAATTCATTTACTTCTTCAATAGTAACATTGAGTTTGGTGGGATGTTTTTGAAAGAAACGTCCTTGAATTCTTAAAATTGTAGCATCCATCACCCCTTCAATTTCATTCAATTTTGAAAAATCCACCGGCTTGTATTGGTCCAGATGAGAACATATGGTCCCATTTGCAAGATATATTGATTCTGCAAACAGATCTGGAAAAATGTAATTCATTCTCATCACTGACCTATCCAAACAACAAACGCCAGAATGGCAAAAGTAGCAGGGAAAATCGGGTAAACTTGCCATTGCTGCTAGAATGTGGTTCCTGAGGACATTCACATGTATAAATACAAATTTGTACAAAAAAAAAAAAAAAAAAAAAAATTTTTTTTTTTTTTTTTTTAATTTTTTTTTTTTAATCATCGTCGGATCTTTTTCTTTTACAAGCACTTTCCAACGTCGGGCCCTGGCCATGTCTGGATAAAACAATTGATTTCAACATAAAGACTGGTTCTTTTTGAAGCGTATAGCGTTCGCAGCAACCAACACTAGTCACATTAAACAAGTTGTTGTTTTGCATTGCTGGTCCCAAAGTTCTTTTTAACGTTTGTTTATTTTCATAATCTTTGGTATAAGGACCACCTTCCACAATGCTAATTTGAAACGTTTTCAATTTATGACGAAGAAGCCACGTGACAATCACTTTGGTTTCTTCGATCGTACAATCAGGTGGCAAACCGTACAAAGGATAACCTTTTACATCATGTTTGTCGTTGGAAGCCAAAATACATGTGCCTTGAATAGCCAAACCATGATTAGTGAAACAAGCACAATAATCGGTTCGTTCGAAAAGTGCGTAAGGCTCGACGAGCTTGGGCGCTAGTAAAATGAGTTGCGAGGCAGCAGCGTTGTTTAAAAAATCTCTGGGTACGCTGTCTGGAGCATAAATTACGACGTGCGTCATGACTGAATATAAAGAAAAAATTGTTGTACAGAAAATGTAACGAATAAGTTTTAAATGAAACCAAATAGAGAATAATGTAAAAAAAAAAAAAAAAAAAATTTTTTTTTTTTTTTTTTTTTTTTTTTTTTTTTTTTTAATTACGGAGATTTACAGAAAATTTTCGCAATTTGTTTCACAGCTTTTATCTATCAAACCAAAACATGTATCTGTCATCTACATAATAAATTTGAAACAATATAGAAGCCAATCGTAAGATAGGTCTTGTTTCAAAAAGTGCGAAAAATCTTGCACGTATTCTTCAAGCACAATTAACGCATTTCCTACATTTAAATTATCCATCAAATACGCGTTTATTTCTTCCTTCACCTGAATCAATTGACTCAATTCTATTCCAAGACCATAATCATCGTACCAGTACTTGTTGAAATCTTTTTCAATAGATTTCGGTTTTAATTTAATTAAACAATGTTTTATCAATTGAATATGATGCATAAAGTTATCGTATGATTTTTGAGCTTTTTCGATATCATCTTTATGATAATTTATGGGTTTATCGTATGGAAACTTTAAAAACATATAACGAAGAGCTAATGGAGAATAACCTTCTCCCATAATTTGGCTAAGGTTTGTAAAACTGGTCAAATCGTGGGTCATTTTATGTCCATCTTTTGTCAGTAAACGACCCGTATACAAACAAAATTGAACCCAATCTTTGTTGTCCACAAAGGCACGTCCTAAGGAGATTTCGTTTTCGTAATGTGGAAACTGTAAATCGATATCACCTACATGAATATCCAGTGAGTAAGGGAAGAAAAAACTAGCAATTGTTGCACATTCTGTATGCCTGTTTGGCATACCTATCTGTTTTTTTCCTTCAACATCGGTCCATTCTTTTGAGTTTTTCCAGATTTCAAAATCCCATTTTCCATTTTCCGAATGAGGAAACACCACATCAAATTCCTTTAAAAAATTTTCCATACTGAAAAAAATGCTATCGAGTGAAAAATAGGTAAAATCGTTCACTAAACACCTAGTACACCCATGTTTAGCCTTTTCTATAAAATCGGAAACGCGCGGCGCAAAATCAGGTCTTTCCACGTTCAGCCTATCCATTGCTTCAAAAAATGATTTTTCGCATTGACGAGCAGATTGAAAATTATCTTTGTCGATGATTTTGTCATTTAAATCCGTAATTTTGAGCACCGAGCGTACACTAAAACCGAGATAGTTACGTAGGATTCTGCGGAGAACGTCCAAAAAAACATAGGTTCTAGCGTGACCAAGATGGGGTTTATCGTAAACAGTCGGTCCGCAGCAATAAATTTTAACGTCGTAAGGTTCATTAGGCACAAAATCTTCCAAACGTTGAGTGCGAGCGTTGAAAAGTTTAAGAACTTTCATCCTAATTTTGAAATATGTTTTAATTGTAAAACTAATATTCTTAAAATAATAAATGATTTTTTTCTCACTATATACAACTGGTTATGTACTTGACTTTTTAAGATGGAAAAAAAAAAAAAAAAAATTTTTTTTTTTTTTTTTTTTTTTTTTTTTTTTTTTATAGCAAATTTTCTTTAATGCAATTGGTTTCCGAGCCATACTGTTTTTGAAAATCTTGTAAACTTAAAATTTGAAATACGGGAACTTGTTTGCATTTTTCACACCAGTATTTGCGTCTGTTTTCAATGGAATTAAGGAATGTAATATCAGTAATTTTATTAAATCTTGCGAAATAATTATTGATTTTTTGACCTGCATGCATTTGAAGTTCATCTCTGATACATTCCAAACATTCCTTAAAACTTTCGTGTAGCGATCGAAATTCCATTAAAATTAATCTATGCGAATTTTTGAATTGGTTGAAAGAAATTGAAACATCGTTTTGAAACCATACAACAAAATCTTTTGAAAACGTTCTGTCCTTTTCCTTGAAAAAATCAATTACATTACGTACGTTCCATTTTCTTTTCTCAAAGCTTTCGAGATTTGTTTGTTTAGCAGTCTTTATGTACAACTCTAATAAACTGGAAGGTACGTCGATCGATGCGACGCAAATACAATTTTGACGAAATTTTTCCAACATTTTATGATGAAAAATGAATCGTTCTTCATCAAAATTTAAAGTCATGTCTCCAGAGTCAAAATTAATCGGCTTTTTAATAGTGCACAATTCGAAAGGGTAAAGGATATATGCTAAATCTATACACGAATGTTTTAAAATTTCTGCTTTATAAAAGGACCATAATATATAAGGTACATGTAATTTATCGCAAATTTGTCGTTGTTGGTCGTTAGGTGGATATTTTTCAATCATTTTTAGGGCCATTTCTGAGGTCTCGTTAAACTTGTACAAAATAACATATTTTGTTAAAGGCGTATCATTCTTCGATTCTGCCATAATGTGTTGAAAAGGGTGGTTTTGCGAAATGATAAAAAATGTACTATATATACATTACACACACACAAAAAAAAAAAAAAAAAAAAAAAAAAATTTTTTTTTTTTTTTTTTTTTTTTTTTTTTTAACCGAGTATGAGAATTTCAAATTCATTTTACAATATGTGAATAACATGACATCAACATTTCTAACTATATAGGCACAGAATTCAATTCAATCTATTTCCCAATGTCAATTGAAGATTAATCCATTCATCATCATTCAAACTCAATAAACTATTGTCTTTTTCAAAGTATAACAGAGATCCATCTTTCAAATACAAAAAATATTCTGTTGGACCTTCTTTAGTTGGTTTAAAATCCTTTTGCACTGGAAAACAAAAAGGTTGTGATGGCGATTCTTCATTCTCAAAACTAAACAGCGTTCGTAATCCTTCTTTCCATAGACTCGCCAAAACCCATTGGCTGTGAGGTGGTAACGAATAGCTGACAGAGGGTAATTTGCTCAAGTTGATGAGGATGCGAACCAATTCGATAGGTTCTTGGATTAAACTGGCACGCTTGTCGAACATGTCTAGTTTATTCCATACATTTTTCTCGAAATAATTTCCACTTTTTGGACACATTATGATGAAATGGTAACGTTTCTTTTCATCTTGGCCACAAATTCGTAAAATGCAATCAAAATTTGCAAGTTCGCCAAGAATGAGATAAAACCAGTCAAAAGAACCGTTTAAAAATATTCGCACGCATTTAGAGATGGAATTTAACTGGTTATCGGAAAAGGATAGTCTGGAAATCTTTGGTCTACGTGTTTTGTTCATCGCAGAAGAAGCTCTAGAACATGACTGGGTTAACATTTGATTGTGCGAGAGCGGTTCCATCACAAACTCAATACAAGAAAAATATAATGTAATGACAAGCAAGAGCAATATAGACAAGTCTTTTACTCTTATTATTAAAAAAAAAAAAAAAAAAAAAAAAAAAAAAAATTTTTTTTTTTTTTTTTTTTTTTTTTTTGTCTCAATGTTTGTCCTTGTTATTTCTAAAAATAGATATAGGAACTTTATGTTATTGAGAAACCCCCGGGTACATTATTTTTAAAATAAAACCACCAAATGATAAAGCTTTTTACTATCAAAACAACGACTAACAATGCCCAAAAGCACCATCTACGATAAAATGGTATAGCAGTGTTTATAATACCTACAATACCAACAGTTGTTGGAGGAGGTTTAGGAATAACTAATGTTAATTCATTTGATATTAAAGTTCTGTATTTATAAGGTTTAACGTATGTAGAATTTATTGGATTAAACGAAGGATCTAAAACATTTGTAAGAAAATCTGAAACTTCATAATCTTCTCGAATCAGTCTTCCGATTACGTTTGCTGTTTCTATTTGTGGTTTGATATTTGGATTTATATAATAAATATTATTTATAGTTGGTAAAATAATTTTTCCATCGTTTGTTTGAGCATATCTTTCCAATAAAATTTGTTTTAACGTTCCTGTGCGACTGAGTTTGTTGAGGTCTACAGATGTAATTTTCCGATAATATTCGTTTTTGTAACCGTCTTTTGGATAATAAGGTTTTCCGTTTTGGTCAACCGCATATTTATTTTTAATTAGGTATTGTTCTTCATTATCATCGCTTGTTTTCCGTAAAGGATAAATTTCTTTGTTCTTAATGGATACCGCATATCTGTTTGGAATTGTTTGTGGTTTGTTTAAATCTACAAAGGTCAAATAAAATTCATTTCCAAACATGTCAATAGGAAAAATATGTTGTCCATCATGTGCAGAAGCGTAATATGGGGTACCATCTGCCAATAAGGCTGGAGTATTGTCATCCGGGTAAAATTCATCACCATGTTTGTCTACAGCATAATATTGTTTACCATCGAGTCCCGTACCAATTATTTGTTTGCCAGCCACAATTTCATAAACTTGTGATCCATTAACAATGGAGTACCGAGGTTTACCATTTGCAGTCATAGGATAATTATATTTTCCGTTTTTTTCAATCAAATTTAATCCGTTAATTCTATATTCGTTTCCAAATTCGTCTCTCGGATAGTAATCGGTTCCGCTCTTACAAGCATAGCGATTTCCTAAAATTAATTCCCTGAACTTGCATTGGTTCCTTAAAGGAGTTTCATCTTCATTAGTCATTTCTTGATAAGTACTTTCTTATAATAAGAAAAAAAAATTTTGCCGCTTCGAACCATTAAAAAGAAAATTTTGAATATTAAATGAGTTTTCAATTCCTGCTTGGGAAATAATTGGTACTGGACTCGATGGTAAACAATATTATGCTGTTGACAAATATGGTGATGAATTTTACCCAGATGAATTCCCTTCAAAAAAAAAAAAAAAAAAAAAAAAAAAAAAAAAATTTTTTTTTTTTTTTTTTTTTTTTTTTTAAGCAATATACATTTTTTTAAATTTTCATTTTAAAGTTTACTGGAATTTTTTCGTTTCGTATATTTTCTATAATTTTCTCGTGGTCTACGAAATTATACACATTTTTCAAATATTCCCACGGGTTCCTCATGGCCGATTGACAATGACATGTATCAGGTCCGCTTTCCCATTCAATACTCCTAATACAATCTGTAAGATGCCACTCTCCACTGTCTCTGTTGTAAACTGCGTCAATGAGATCTTGCTTTTTCAAATCTCCAACTTTTACACGAAAACAAAGTACGTTCGTTCTAGCTTCGTACATTTCGTACCATTTCGATACGTTTTCGGTATCCAAAACACGAAACTGGTAAAAATCTTCCAAACTTTCATCGCCTTCTTCAAAATTCAGCGGTTTATAACACACCGCATTTGATTTTCTCGGTCGATGTAGGATTGAAACAAATTTGCAGTGAGTCATCATTCTTTTTTCTAAAAACGAATCTGGAAAATTGAAAGCCCAGGAACAGGAACAATCTGGAGAACCACGAGGAGAATTTTTTAATGACCATAAACATTCATTCAAGTGAAACTCTCTGTTTTTATTCAACAAGATTCGAAGCCGACTGTTGAGACGAACAGCTTGTGATTGAAAACGTAAAATTTTGGTTCGGTATTTAAAAATTTCCAGTTGTCTTCGCAAATGAAACAATTCACGCTCTGACATGATTGGTAAAAGGTCAAAAAAATGTAATAGAGTAAACAAAACGCTACAAGGTTTTTAATAAAAATCTGAAGCTCAATTAAAAAAAAAAAAAAAAAAAAAAAATTTTTTTTTTTTTTTTTTTTTTTTTTTCAAACTAAAGTTTTTCATTTTTCATTTTTAAAGTTTTTCATTTTTAAATTTTCATCTTTAAATTTTACGCCAGATAAATTTTTTCAAATGTTTGTCGTGCTCGTCTGCCTCTACAATTTTCCTCATGGTTTGAACGTGTGGGTGTTTATGATGATATATTCTAAACCCTTCGAGGTATTGTTCATCTTCCAATCTGTAATCTGAACAAAGCATCAGAGGAATCCGGTCGCCTCCGTCCCAAGTCAGATACTGATAATCATTTGAAATTTCAAAGGAGATTGGGTTCAGTTCCTGGACATGGTTTACACATTGACATTTTTGAAGGTCGACGCATTGGATGATGAGTTTTTGTTTCGAGTCAGTGTCGCTTGGAAATTACACATGCGATAGGATGACACGTAGCGGGTCAAGACAATCGGTTTGTCGATCCTCATCATATATTTTCTCAGATTGGACAAGTAAATTACTTGCCAAGGCGAATCAGACCTATAATGCACAATTATGAAACCCTTACCCCTTAAGTGATAAGTTAGCAAATCATCCGAGAAATGTACCAAATCAGGAAAACCGAAATCTTTTTTCGCGCTCTCGATGGACTTGCGATAAAAACTGACATGAGAGTTGGGCCGGTGAAAATCTTGATAGTTCCACAAATCGAAATGGAACTTGCTGAAATGTAACGTGGTTTCGTTTATCTGCAAATACATGCGATGAAACCCATTTTTTCGATTAAAATACCATCCAGGTCGCAGTTGACGCAGAAAGTCGATGTATTTTGACGAAAACGGAGCAGAAGAAGAAAGATACGAAGCACGGTGTTTTAAAAATGGGCGAAATTCCGGCATTTTTGAAAGTGTATGTAATTTATCTTCCAGTGGAACTTTTTTAAGAATGAGGAATAGAATATCCACGGGCAAGTCTAATAACTGGAGAGTGGCCATTTTCCAACAAATGCAACAACGAGAACGAATACAATAATTTTATTGACTAAATACAGGTTGAAAAAAAATGGTTTAATGGGTAACAGTAAATAATATTATTAAATATATTTGAGCACACTTTGACTGCACTATGTCGTATTTTTTAACATTGAATTATATTGCTAGGTACCGCAAAATGGAACAGGGATTCTAGATAGCGGTACATGACACGCATTTTAACAGTTGGTCGCAAAATTATTCGAGCACAGTATCCCCGCTCAAAATTTATATTTATGATTATTGAAAAAAAAAAAAAAAAAAAAATTTTTTTTTTTTTTTTTTTTTTTTAATAAATTTATATTTGGTATTCATATTTTATTATTTGAATACTCTAAATGTAATACTGATTCTAGGTTCCTTCACTTTTCTTTCAACCGGTATTTCATGCGTCCATTTTTCATTTGTAGGATACTTCATAACATATAGCGATTCGTTTTCCGGCTTAAATTCAAAGTAACCTTTTCCTCCCTTTTCTCTGAACACAAGTCTCCTACTGGCTCCGAAATTCAGACAAGCGATCGGTTTAGTCGGATCCATGCATCTTTCATCATCTGAATGTTTTCCTATCCCGGATCTACCATTCGGATAATAGTTGACGAGGGCAAAGTTAAATTTTACATCCAAATAATTTTCCAAGTCGTGTTTCATTTCCGCAATTAGAGGAGGCCAAGTTACGGCTTCCGCAAATTGCCCAGCGTAATAATAACGCTTTCCAGGAATATTGGAAAATGCGCAAACTTTTCTAAGGGGTTTTCGATAAAAAGTCGGTCTGTAGCAATATGTTACACTTTTAAGGGGTAGTACATCGTACACTTGGTCGAAAGAATACGAAGAAAATTTTGGAAGATATTCCAAGTGAAGTCCATCAGGTCGGTTAATGTAAAATTCCTCCATGACAATCTGAATCTTCATAAAAGTGTGAGAATATAAAAGCCTACAGTTTAAAAAAAAAAAAAAAAAAAAAAAATTTTTTTTTTTTTTTTTTTTTTTTTTTTTTTTTTTTTACATTGGTCAAGTTAAATTTTTATAATAACATGATTGCGTTTCTGCTAGTAAGTTTTAAATGTTCAAAAAAAAAAAAAAAACTGTAAGAATTTGCTATATACTGTTTGATTTTACAGAGTGGAATTTTGGTGATGGAAGTTTTAAACCAAAGTCGATCGCAGCACATGCATCTGTGAACGGGTCCATCAGACATTGAATCAAAAAAGTTTTTTTCCAGTTTTTCCCAAGCCGATTGCTTTTTATTAGTTTTCTTTTTAGGTGGTGGAGAATCAAGAGTAATAGCTACAACATTTTCCGGCTTGTTAGAATCATTATTCATATTCAAATTTCCCTGGTTAGAACCGACCGCTTGTAAAATGCCATGGCTAGTGGTTTGGTCGCCCTCGAGGCATGGAGTTTTACGATTAATCGGTTCGACATCAGAATGCTTCCTTTTTCGTGATCGTCTTTCAACACGTAATTGATTTTCAGCGGCTCGATAATCCTTTGACAACCTCAATTCTTGCATTTTCAGACGATGTTTCAAACGACGTTTTTATTTGGCTTCGGCTTTTTCCACATCTGATAATTTTCGTCGAACCATTTTTAAATATGTTAGTTTTCTCCTTTATTACAATGATTTCATACATTTTGATTTCTTATTTAATTAAAAATTCTTCTAAAAGTAAAGAATTTAATTTAAATTCAAAAGTGGTCACGGACAGGGGTCCATTCTCCCAAAAACAACAACCATTTTTCAAATGGTTAAAAAAAAAAAAAAAAAAAAAAATTTTTTTTTTTTTTTTTTTTTTAATATATATTAAAAGAAAGTGCGGCCATCGTTTTCTTTTACTACCAATCTGACACATTTTCTTGTTGCTAAAACTTTTGCATCATGCCAGCAAATGCTAAAGATTATACGTCTTTAAGAAGTTATACGAGGAGCCTCTTTGAAAATCAAAAAACTTTCCCCTGTCCTCAATGCAAAACCATTCTTTTGCCCAAACAATTCGAAAAGCATTGTTCCAAAAACCACAATTTAAATCCTCGACTCTGTTGCGTTTGGTGTCTGGGTAAGGTTTCTTGGAAAAGCGGACAGAAAAATCATCGAGTCGATCACCTTCTGCCGTGTTTTCGAAAATTTATGAAACTTGTCAAACTTCAACCTAAACCACAACCGCCAGCACCCGAAAACTCCACTCCATCTGTCAAACCCGCTCCCACACCTTTCAATATGACACCCATGGCCGATAAAAGGTGTTTGTTTGGTCATATTTTTGATCCTCCTCCGCGAGCTTTTGATCTCATTTGGCCAATGCCTCTGGATCCTAACCCTCTGATTTTTGAAGACGAGTCTTTGAACAGGGCCGTTTCTTGCGTCCGAAAATATTTGGAACTGGGAGAGGAAGCAGAATGGTTTCACGCCATGGTTCGAACTATTGCTTTTCCAGGTTTTCTTGAAGCCATGGACAGGGACGAGGGGCGGACTCGCACCTTAACATTTTCCTGCTGGTGCGATGGAGGCCAACCCGAAGATCCCAGGCTCAGGCAACACAGGCACATAATTATAGTTTCATCGCCTCCAGGGCATTTTTTGCGAAACGTTTGGGAAAAAATTGTGGTAAGAGACAGACCTCGTAAAAATTTCAGATGTATGTTTTATAAACGCCTCACATCACCCATGCATTTAGCCAACACGATCGGATACTTGTGCAAGCGCGAATCCCACTGCGATTTTTCGAACGAAAAATCTCCCGAGAGCCACTTTTACCTGTTTGAGAGCCTTCCGAAGGATTATATGTTACCATTGGTCCTGCAATGGGAAGGTGGTCTAATCAAACTTCTCGACCAAAATTTTAGAAACTTGAATCGAGTGGAACTGGTCCGAAGCAACGTGATTTTTTTCGAACGCAAGTGGCGCTTCAAAATCAAAAACATTCCCGGAATCGTGCTAGGCATGGTCCTTCCACTCGCAAAAGATTTCCAACCCTGCCAAGGTCCCACGGACATTTTTCTACATCTCACAGGGAAACGTAAAATCTTTTTCGAACGCAACCCGAATTTGAAAAACTTGACTCGGGAAGCCTGGCTGGAAAAGCAAGCCCAGATGGGCAATCTTTTTTACTTTGTAGTGGGAGAAGACCACTGGACCCCTTGCCCTTACCACCAGGGCTTAATCAACGATTTCAAACCCATTGTCGATCGAAACAGGGAACTCGAATCGGAAAATATGGGGCTGAAAAACGAAATGGCTCACATGAAACAGAGGCACGCAGGTAAAAAAAAAACTGAAAACAACGTAAACTTTATTTCGACTCAGCGAGTTGGCATTTATATTTAATTTTAAAAATGATGTAGTCACACCCAATTCTTGAATGGTTTCAAATTTTATCTCAGATTAAAATGGTAAAAAAAAAAAAAAAAAATTTTTTTTTTTTTTTTTTTTTTTTTTTTTTTTTTTTTTTTTTACATTTTGGAAATTTATATTAACAGAAAGTCCGGCCATCGTTTTCTTTTATTATCTATCTGACACATTTTCTTGTCACTAAAACTTTTTTGCATCATGCCAGCAAATGCTAAAGATTATACATCTCTAAAAAATTACACAAAAAGCGTCTTTGCAAGTAATAAAACTTTTCCATGTCCTCACTGTAAAACCATTCTTTTACCCAAAGAATTCGAAAAGCATTGTTCTCAATACCACCATTTAAATTCTCGACTCTGCTGTGTTTGGTGTTTGGGTAAGGTATTTTGGAAAAGCGGACAGAAAAAAAATCAAGTCGATCACCTTCTTCCGTGTTTTCGGAAATTTATGAAGCTTTCCAGAGTTCAACCTAAACCGCAACCTCCCGAAAGCTCCACTCCATCAGTCAAACCCGGTCCCACACCTTTCAACATGAAACCTATGGCCGAGAAAAGGTGTTTGTTTAATCACATTTTCAAATTCCCCCCTGCGCGTGCTTACGATCTCATCTGGCCCATGCCGCTGGATCCTAACCCTCTGACCTTTGAAGACGATTCTTTGAACAGGGCTGTTTCTTGCGTCCGGAAATATCTGGAACTTGGAAACGAGGCTGAATGGTTTCACGCCATGGTTCGAATTCCAGCATTTCCAGGTTTTCTGGAAGCCATGGACAGAGACGAAGGTCGGACTCGCACTTTACCATTTTCATGTTGGTGCGATGGAGGCCAGCCCGAAGATCCTAGATTCAGGCAACACAGGCACATGATTATAGTTTCGTCGCCACCTGGAAATTTCTTGCGAAATGTTTGGGAAAAAATTGTGGTAGGAGACAGACCTCGCAAAAATTTCAGATGCATGTATTACAAACGCCTCACATCGGCCATGCATCTAGCCAATACCATAGGCTATCTGTGCAAGCGCGAATCTCAATGTACTTTCACAGGCGAAGACAAAAAATCCCCCGAGAAACAAAATCACTTTTACCTGTTTGAGAGCCTCCCGAGAGATTACATGTTGCCACTCGTCTTGCAATGGGAAGGCGGTCTTACCAAACTTCTCGACCAAAATTTTAGGAGTTTGAATCGAGTGGAACTCGTCCGATCCATCTTGAGTTTTTTCGAACGCAAGTGGCGCTTCAAGATCAAAGATATTCCCGGAATCACGCTGGGCACGGTCCTTCCAGTCGCGAAAGATTTCCAACCCTGCCAAGGTCCCACGGACATTTTTCTACATCTCACAGGGGAACGTAAACTTTTTTTCGAACGCAATCCGGATTTAAAAAATTTGACTCAAGAAGCCTGGCTGGAAAAGCAAGCCCAATTGGGTAATCTCTTTTATTTCGTCGTGGAGGAAGATCACTGGACCCCCCGCCCCTACCACCAGGGCTTGATCAACGATTTCAAACCCATCGTCGACCGAAACAGGGAGCTCGAATCTGAAATTTTGGCGCTGAAACAGGAAATGGCTCAAATGAAACAGAGGCAAATACAGTGGGAGCGAACCCTCTCTGTTAAACTGGACGAGTTGAACAATCAGTGTTCAAAATTGAAGGTTAAGAATTGCGAGTTGGGCGATACATGTTCAAAGTTGAAAGCCAAAAATCGCGAGTTGAAAGAAATAAATAACAAACTAAGCGATAAAAATTCCGAGTTGAACGAAAAAATTCACCAATTGAATGACAAAATTCATCGGTTGCACGAAGGGGAAATTGCGAGACTCAAAAACGAGCTTGCTCAAGCGGAAATTAAAATTGAAAAACTTGAAAAGGAAAATGAAACACTGAAAAGGGAAAACGAAAAGCTTCGAAAAGAAAATGAAGCTTTGAAAACAGAAAATGGGATATTAAAAACGGAAAACGAAAAGCTTCGAAAAGAAAATGAAGCTTTGAAAACAGAAAATGGGATATTAAAAACGGAAAACGAAAAGCTTTGAAGCTTGGAAGAGTGAGGATTTAATTTTTTTTTTTACTAAAACAATATCAAACATGTCAAGTAGTAATGACCATTATAAAGTTAATTTTTCCAGTGTTTATTATCTTTTTTCTATAATTAAACATAAAATTTCATTTCAACTGAGTTTAAAATGTGTTTTTTTTAAATGTTAAAATTATTATCCAAGAATATTATTAATTTTTTCAGCGTTTATTATTTTTAATTTTTATTGATTTTTTTCTATAATCAAACATAAAATTTCATTTTCGGATACAAAACTGAGTTGAAAACGTGTTTTTTTTAAATGTTAAAATTGTTATCCAAGAGTATTACTAATTTTTTCAGCGTTTATTATTTTTAATTTTTATTGATTTTTTTTCTATAATCAAACATAAAAGTTCATTTTCGGATACAAAACAGAGTTGAAAACGTGCTTTTTAAAAATGTTAAAATTATTATCCACAATGTATTATCCCATACATTGTACATAGAGTTAAGGTCCAAATTTGACCTAGGTCAAAGGTCAAACCAAGGTCAAAAGAGAAAAATGTATCTCTAGAAAATGGTTTCAAAATTTGCTCGACCAAAAAATGAAAAAAAATGACATTTTCCATATGAGGTCATTGACCTTTTACATAGAGTTAAGGTCCAAATTTGACCTAGGTCCAAGGTCAAACCAAGGTCAAAAGAGAAAATTGTATCTCTAGAAAATGGTTTCAAAATTTGCTCGACCAAAAAATGAAAAAAAAATGACATTTTCCATATGAGGTCATTGACCTTTAATTTTTTTTTTTTTTTTTTTTTTTTTTTACAATTTTAATTTTTGTCGCCCACCGAACCAATTTGAAACTCATTAAGTATTCAAAAATTCGGGTTATCAATTCTAAAAATAGATTTTGCAGGGTTCGAACTTTAAAAAAAATAATTTTAAATATTCATAAACTCTAAACTGTGACTTTTTCTGTGACTTTTTCTGTGACTTGTGACTTTTCCTGTGACTTGTGACTCCCTTTTCGCGTTTAAAAGTTTTCGCCATTTATTTCATCAATAATATTTTATGAATCTTGATCCATAACACACTTTTCCTTCCACACCCTCCTCCGGCCATGTTCCTGAACTAGTGATTAAAATTTTGTGAAACATGTGAAAAAAAATGGTGGGAGCAAGACTCCGCTTGCCTGTTTCGGAAAACTAGGTCCATTCAAACTTTTTTTAAAAAAACGATGCCTGTGTGTAAAAATTTCATGCTACATTAAACAAGGTTTAATTGACAGGTACCGCAAAATCAACACCTGATCGAATATTACGGTAACAAAGCCTCTTTTTAACAGTCGGCTGCAAAATTCTTCGAGCAATCTAACCCCTCTGGATTTTTTTCAAAAGGAAAAAAATATGTAAAAATTGGAACGGGGGGGGGGATCGAAGATTACGGTAACAAAGCCTCTTTTTAACAGTCGGCTGCAAAATTCTTCGAGCACTCTAATCCCTCTGGATTTTTTTCAAAACGAAAAAAATATGCAAAAATTGGAACATGTATAAAATAAATTTTTTAACGTCGTTAAAAATATATATAAAATTCTACTGTTTGCGTTTATTTACACAATGGTACAAGCGAAAAACAACGTGAACAAAGCGAACCCAAGTTCCAAAAGAGCACAAATTCCACAAAATGTGTCTTTCCACTTCATTTCGTTACTTGATTTTTTTTTCAAAAACCTGCCCAGCCAAAGGGTAATATTGTAATGTTCTGTAATTTATTAAAAAATATAAAAAAAAGATGTTTTTCCCCCCCAACCTGATGCGTTAATAGTATCGGATCTCTGATAATCTAACTTAATTTTTCAGAACTGGGTTTTATTTGTGAACTAATTTAAATATTGCAGTGAAACCTGCAGCTTAGTGTGTGAGCCGGCGGAAGTCAGGAGGTTAAAAGAAATTATATCTACCAACATTGGAGTATTTATATGGATTGGAAAAGAAAGTTCTGTGTTGAAATTTAGGCGTGACCTTGCGCAACAATCGGGTTGCACGTGGCGGATTAAAAATAAACAAAGCCGGCTTCTCGGAAAACAGGATGCTGGTAAATTTATCTACGTCAAAGAAATACAAAAACAGGTCGAGACTCTTATGTAACCCTTGACACATGATTATTTTAGTTTGTTTGTTTTCTACGACCTATTTTAACGGAATTCTGGTGAAGCAGGAAGTTCTAGAAAGATCTTTCGAGGTCGAATGCGAGTATAAATACGGGTCTGCCTGGCCGAGCAAGCTATCATTTGCTTGAGCTCCTGCTGTTGTTCTTCATCTCCAGTCAAAATGTTCTTCTATTTAGTCAACGATCTGCTTTCTTTTCCGATTCTGGTAGTGTTGTCATCCGATGGCTTGCCCTTTGTCCGGGCAACAGATATTGCTCGAATATTTGAATACAAAAATTTACATCAGTATGCATCTGCACACGCCCATCTGAGGGTGAAAGATGTCATTTATAAGAGAATGGACTTGCCCCGTGGATCTCTGAAAATTCGAATTTTTTCAATTGGAGAGGCCGTGAAAATTTTGAGAGCATGCAAGAGGCGAGCAGCTGAGTATTTGGTTTACACCTTTCAAAACCCAGAGGTGGCCAGGATCCTACCGCTCGAACCTATGAGAATCACGACGGAATACAAGAAAGCGATTCGAGTAAAAACAATGGCTGATGATTATTCAAATTCACAGACTTTCAGTCAATTTCTAAGCGACTTTAGACGCAAAACTTTTGATCTGTATGAGGACTTGGCTAATGAATATATATTAAAACGACAAGAAGTTCACTTGTATGAAGAAAATTTAGAGAACTTGAGAATGTCAGGACCCCCGAGAAAAGTTTTGATACATTTCGGAGAAGAGGTTTATGAATACAATTTGTGTTAAAAAAAAAAAAAAAAAAAAAAAAAAAAAAAAAAAAAAATGGGTTGAACGAGGCATGTGTTATGGAAAGACTTTTATAGTCTTTATCCATACATGCCTCGTTCGGCCCATTTTTTTGGGTTAGATATAAATCCAATATTGGAAAACTTGAAAAGCAAAACTTGCATTTTTTCGAAAAAATAAATTATACATAATCATTGTTGGGGCCCATTTTTTTTTGGGGGGGGGGGGGTTAAATCCAATATTGTAAAATTTAAAATGATAGAAAGACTTGCCCATTTTTTTTTGGGGGGGGGGGTTAAATCCAATATTGTAAAATTTAAAAAAGCAAAACTTGCATTTTTTCGAAAAATAAATTACACATAATCATTGTTGGGCTTTTTTAATCATAATGTAAGGGAAATCTTTTGAGATGTATTTAAAAAAACAGACCCCATTAACCATAATGTAAGGGTGTGCTGTATTTAAAAAACAGTTTTTTTTTCGCCATTGATTATAATGTAAGGGAAATCTTTTGAGCTGTATTTAAAAACTAGTTTTTTCGCCATTGACTATAATGTAAGGGGGAAATTCAGTAAAAAGCTATTGATGTATTTAAAAATAGTGACCATAATGTAAGGGAAATCTTTTCCTATAAAATATTAATGCATTTTAAAATTTACTTGTCGCAAGTTAGAACTTGTTAAATATTGAAATATTCGAGGTATCAAAAAAGATGATATCAAGTAAAGATTTTACAAGGAACTTGTAATGACCGTAATATATTTTCCAAAAATTCTAAAAATAAACTGAATGTTCTAGAAAATAATTATATAACTATTTTTTCTCGTGATCAGATAAAAAAAAGGAATTGCATCATTTCCTTTCCGAGAATTTAATATCACGGCCTCCGAAAATAAAATGTTCTAGAAAATAATTATATAACAATTTTCTCGTGATATGCATCTGTTTAAACAGATAAAAAAAGGAATTGCATCATTTCCTTTCCGCTTCCGAAAATAAAAAATGTTCTAAAAGTTTCTTTCAGAATTGGTTCTGATATTTTTTTTTTTTACACTGTGGCTTCCTGTTAACCGCGATAAAATAGCTACATCCTTTCTGATAATTCTATTTCAGTCCGATTGTTTTGACAAGTCTTTTATATAAAAAGGAGATCGCATTGTGACCAAAGCATCATTCTGCTCTTGTCAGAAAGCCTTGCTACCACTTTTTATCGACTAGTTGGAAATTTTCTTTATCTGAGAACTTTGTCTTTGAACCATGAGCCTTTCAAACATTTGCATGGTCGTTGATTTCGACGGATTCCGCATCGGGGGAAAATTTTACTGCCGAGAACTGGGATTTGCCTCACTGACGAAAGGCGATAGCGGCATGTACACCTTCAGATTGAACCACCTGGCTAATCAAGCGACTTGGAAAGATTGGAAAACAATCAACTATTGTACAAACAACCTGCACGGCCTAACTCTTGAACCCCTGACTAACGAAAGACATCTTTTTGATTTCGAATTTTTTGAAACCATTGTAAAGGCCGAGTATGAGTGCCAAAAAACTGATAAAAAATATATAGTAGCCTATAAAGGTGGCCACGTTGAAAGGGACGTGCTGCAAGACCTAGGGATTCCATATCTAAACTTGGAAGATTTTGGATGCCCAAAATTTGATGCAATATCCCACCCATTGAAATACATCCTGGTAAACGGCTGTGGAATTCATAGAAGACTGCTTAATGATAAAATGCCACATTGTTCGAGAATTGAATGTATTGTTTTCGCCGATTGGATTCGAGATAAACTTTAAAAAAAAGAGACTTGTTGATTAAAAAAAAAGAAAAAACGGGTCGAACAGAAACATGTTTATAAGGTAAAAGACAATAGTCTTTTATCCATACATGTTTCTGTTCGGCCCGTTTTTTCGCGTCAGATAGGAAACCAATATTGGTTTATTTTTTTTTCTAAAAAAAAAGAAACAAAGTTTATAAAGTGATGAAAAAATGAATCGTGTTATCAGATATATTGGAATAATTTAAAAAAAAAAAAAAAAAAAAACTTGTTAAATTCTAAAGAAACATTTTTTTTTACGATCAAAATAAAAAAAAATTCAAATCTTAAATTGCAATCTTTTAGCGCCAAAACACTACTTTTTTCCCCCAGTATACTCACGATTCATTTTTTCCCCCAAAAGACTAAAAGTCTTTACATTAAATTAATAATCAATAATTTGACCAAGATTTCAAAATCACTTCTTCGCGAAAAAGATCCTCGATAGGCACCTCTGGTGTACACAAGAGGATTAGAAAAATCTTTTTATATGAACACCATTTCTTAAATATTTACACAACTTAATAAATTTGGTTCCACCCAAGTAAGAGATTAGCAGCTCACATAGCTATTAATGTATTCCAAAATATCTATCACAGAAAGTTCACACAATAAGGCGGAAAATATTTTGTTATTTTTTTTCAAAAGTCACCAGATATCTATACTTATTCATTTTCAATTAATACAGAGTTGAAAGAAACATGTCTCACTGAAAAATTTGGTTCAATTCGATGCATAACTTCATATACTTTTGGTCGGTGGAAAATGGCACAAAAATCGCGATTGCAGCGCCCCCTTCCGGCGGAATATTTCAAAACTTTTTGGCTGTGGCAAGCATGACCTGCTTGCCACAGCCATTCACAAAAATTTGGTTTAATTCTATGCATAACTTTATACACTTTTTGATGGTAGAATGGCGACATACAGACAGACATTTTGGAAAAACATGATTTTAGAATCTCTGACCCCGTCCATCGAAAAGCGGAAATCGAAAGCGGCCGAATCAAGTTATTAAACTGGATGTAAAAAAAAAGAAACAAAGTTTATAAAGTGATGAAAAAATGAATCGTGTTGTCAGATATATTGGAATAATTTAAAAAAAAACTTGTTAAATTCTAAAGAAACATTTTTTTTACGATCAAAATAAAAAAAAATTGCAATCTTTTAGCGCCAAAACACTTTTTTCCCCAATACACTCACGATTCATTTTTTTTCAAAAGACTAAAAGTCTTTACATTAAATTAATAATCAATAATTTGACCAAGATTTCAAAATCACTTCTTCGTGAAAAAGATCCTCGATAGGCACCTCTGGTGTACACAAGAGGATTAGAAAAATCTTTTTATATGAACACCATTTCTTGTAACCCGAACTTCTTAAATAAAATAGATATCGAATCAGTTTAAAGTTTATATTACTCCTCAAAAATGAGCTGCATGACAGATTTTTGGTAAAGTTAAAAATGGGGGGGGCGAAAAAAAAACATGGAGAAAAAAAAATCACAACTTTGTCAATTCTCAAGATATCAAATCCAACTAAATTTTTTATATAAATGTACTCAACATTATCTGAAACTTTTGTATATATGGGTTTTTTGACAGAATCAACTTTTACCGACGAAAAGAAAAAAGAAAAAAAAATTCATAACTTACTCAATTCTTAAGGGTGTTCTTAAAATCAAAAAGGGTAACTTTGTGACACATGCATTAATTTATTTTTGTTTGGAAATGCATAAAAATAGCAGGTGTTGTTATTCAGAAACTCTTTAATTGCACTCATTCTTTTGTTTTTTTTTTTTTAAAAACACAATAGATTTTTCATAACAAGCCTTCAAAGTTGACACTTTTGAGCATATTTCCCGACGAAAGCAGAAAAACCGGTCGAAAAGGAGGAGAAAAACGGGTGATTGCGTCATCGAAATAGCTTATAACTCGATAAGTAATTTAATTATCATAAAATGGAAAAATAAGTTCAATTCGAAATCGCTTTCATAGTCAGGCATTAAAATTTTATAACTTTTTGTTGAAAAATGAATTTGTAAATGTGTCAAAACGTTTTTCGCTTGTTGAGCGGATCAGTTGAGAACACCCTTAAGTAATCAAATATAATTACATTTATTTTACATCTTCTCAATAATATCTACAATTTTTATATTAACAAGTTTATCATAGGACTAATTTTTCTAGCAAAAATAAATTAAACAAAAAATAGGAGTTGGAGAAAAAAAAAAAACTCAAATCCAAACTGCTTATTTTTCAGACTCATTTTTAAATTCAATTTTGCTCGCATCCAAATGACAAATTCTCTTATTTAGCAACTGTGGCGAATTGGTCGAGTTTTCAATAAAGTCAGAATATATTTTAAAAAAGGCAGCCAAAAAAGGTATTTTGAACAGAAATTTCTGACTTTATGGTGATTGAAAGATTGAGAAAATATAACAAATTGCGTTTTTTCAGACTCATTTTTAAATTCATTTTTTGCACTCAAACGCATCTAGGGTCGACTTATTTAGACTCTGCATTAGTTCTTGAGATATAGCTATCGCAAAAATCATGAAAAACGTGGCACAGCAGCGCCACCTGCTGGCCAATTTACACCAAAACTTAATCAGCGTCTATTTATATCAAGGGGTCACAGAATCTGAAGTTTGGTGAAATTCTGTGCATTAGTTCTTGAGATATAGCAATCATGAAAATCATAAAAACGTAGTATAGCAGCGCCACCTGCAGGCCAATTTTCACCAAAACTTAATCAGCGTCTATTTATATCAAGGGGTCACAGAATCTGAAGTTTGGTGAAATTCTGTGCATTAGTTCTTGAGATATAGCAATCATGAAAAACGTGGCACAGCAGCGCCACCTGCTGGCCAATTTACACCAAAACTTAATCAGCGTCTATTTAAATCAAGGGGTCACAGAATCTGAAGTTTGGTGAAATTCTGTGCATTAGTTCTTGAGATATAGCAATCTTGAAAATCATGAAAAACGTAGTATAACAGCGCCACCTGCAGGCCAATTTTCACCAAAAACCAATAGGCACTAATCCATATCAAGGTCTAACTGAATATAAAATTTTATTAAATTTCAAGCATTAGTTCTTGAGATAGAGCGCCCACAAATTTTTTGTCACATACAGACAGACGTATAAATCCGTCGAAAACCGGAAGTCGAAAATTTTCATGAATCCAATACTTTCTTCTTGTAAAGATAGAAGAAAGTAAAAAGGCTGCTAAAAAAGGTATTTTGAACAGAATTTAGCTTAAGATGATTTTGATAAAACTCGTTTCTACAAAAAAAATTAGATTAAATTAATGCAAGTTGCTCATTTTTATTATAAAATGTAACATTATTGTGTGTCATTATTATATAAAAATAGAATCAATGCATGAATAAAACAAAAAAAAAATCTTTTCCTGCTCGCTCATGTTGAACGAAAACCAACTTTTCTAAAAAAAGAGTCACAGTTAAATGACCTTGAGTTGAGTTTTAGTTTGGAAATTATTTTTAGCGAAAAAACGATGATGTAAAAATATTCCTTTTACGCAGTTGGATGACCTTGAACTCAGTTCAAGTTAGATGTTTCACTTTTAGTTAAATATTTCAGTTTAGATTTGAAATTTGACGTCATCCTAGCATATAAATACAGCCACCGATTTTGTGCGAATTAGTTTGGATTCGGCGCCGAAACCAGTGGCTACTAAACCTGCAGATGGTGTTTCAATAAGTTTTTGGGGTAAGTCAATTCAATTAATTAATTATTTCATTTAACAAATAAAAAATAATGTGACTCTGTTGTATTGAAAATGATGTTTTATTAATATTTTACTTTGTAATTGTTTCAGAAACGTACAGTTTTTTTTAAACACGTATAAAATTTTGTAAATTTAATAACAAAAATGTCAATAGTGGGGACCCCCTGGTCGATCCATAAAAAATAATGTTTTATTAATATTTTACTTTGTAATTGTTTCAGAAACGTACAGTTTTTTTTTAACACGTATAAAATTTTGTAAATTTAATAACAAAAATGTCAATAGTGGGGACCCCCTGGTCGATCCATAAAAAATAATGTTTTATTAATATTTTACTTTGTAATTGTTTCAGAAACGTACAGTTTTTTTTAACACGTATAAAATTTTGTAAATTTAATAACAAAAATGTCAATAGTGGGGACCCCCTGGTCGATCCATAAAAAATAATGTTTTATTAATATTTTACTTTGTAATTGTTTCAGAAACGTACAGTTTTTTTTAACACGTATAAAATTTTGTAAATTTAATAACAAAAATGTCAATAGTAGGGACCCCCTGGTCGATCCATAAAAAATAATGTTTTATTAATATTTTACTTTGTAATTGTTTCAGAAACGTACAGTTTTTTTTAACACGTATAAAATTTTGTAAATTTAATAACAAAAATGTCAATAGTGGGGACCCCCTGGTCGATCCATAAAAAATAATGTTTTATTAATATTTTACTTTGTAATTGTTTCAGAAACGTACAGTTTTTTTTTAACACGTATAAAATTTTGTAAATTTAATAACAAAAATGTCAATAGTGGGGACCCCCTGGTCGATCCATAAAAAATAATGTTTTATTAATATTTTACTTTGTAATTGTTTCAGAAACGTACAGTTTTTTTTAACACGTATAAAATTTTGTAAATTTAATAACAAAAATGTCAATAGTGGGGACCCCCTGGTCGATCCATAAAAAATAATGCTTTATTAATATTTTACTTTGTAATTGTTTCAGAAACGTACAGTTTTTTTTAACACGTATAAAATTTTGTAAATTTAATAACAAAAATGTCAATAGTGGGGACCCCCTGGTCGATCCATAAAAAATAATGTTTTATTGATATTTTACTTTGTAATTGTTTCAGAAACGTACAGTTTTTTTTTAACACGTATAAAATTTTGTAAATTTAATAACAAAAATGTCAATAGTGGGGACCCCCTGGTCGATCCATAAAAAATAATGTTTTATTAATATTTTACTTTGTAATTGTTTCAGAAACGTACAGTTTTTTTTAACACGTATAAAATTTTGTAAATTTAATAACAAAAATGTCAATAGTGGGGACCCCCTGGTCGATCCATAAAAAATAATGTTTTATTAATATTTTACTTTGTAATTGTTTCAGAAACGTACAGTTTTTTTTTAACACGTATAAAATTTTGTAAATTTAATAACAAAAATGTCAATAGTGGGGACCCCCTGGTCGATCCATAAAAATTTGTCACATAATTTCGCGTGCCTAATAGATGTCGATGATAGACCCCCATGGGATGACCTTGAAATTTTTATATCTCTGACCCTAATTATCCGAAGCGGTTCAAATTTTGTACACAGTACTATGTTTAATCAAAGTTTGCCCCCCATGGTGTAGTATTAAAAATCACGTTTGCTCATAGTTTATGATCCAATCGACTTGATTTTTTTAACATTTGTTGAGAATTGTACACAACAAAACTATTGATGTGGGCCCGATAAAATTTTGTCGCTTGACTTCAAGCCTGGAAAATGGAACCCATGAATGACATTGGGATGACCTTGAAATTAAAAACTTTTATATCTTTGACTGTAATTGTATGGCGCTTACATGTAATATCCTATTATGGAAAAAAAAAAAAAAAAAAAAAAAAAAATTTTTTTTTTTTTTTTTTTTTTTTTTTAACTTACTAGAAGAAACGCAATCACACAGAGACTTTTTAAAGCCATGGCATGGGTAGCCCGCGGCATCACAAAAAGGCACCGTGTCATTCACCTTCACGCTCAATCCTCTTTTTGGAATAGGCGTCATGTTGCTTAACAACAGAGGATTCTTAAAACACCCCATAAAAGAAGATACATCTCAAAGTTTTCGGTCAATTTGAAAAAAAACTTTGGTGAATCAGAAGGTGTACTTTCGAGATTTCATTAGATTAGGACTGAAAATAAGCAAAGAGTGTGTAAGGAACATGAGATTCGTATATATATGAATGTAGTAAAAAAAAAAAAAAAAAAAAAAAAAAAAAAAAATTTTTTTTTTTTTTTTCATGTTGTAAGATTATAAAGCTTGTGGCTTCACTTGTAATTTTTACATTCTCCGCTTGTTGAAACAAAGTATCTTTTCTTCGCAAAATGTCTAACAATTTGCTACTTAAAGCAGTTTTTTTGCGTGGGGAAATTGATCAGTGTGAAAAGAGAATTTATAGCAAAAAAGATATAATAAGAACAGATTGTTTTCTTGAAAATGTATTTTCTTTTCTACTGAATCATTATGAAAATTTTCATGCAGACAGTCCGATGAATGAAAAAGAAACCAATCTCATTGAAAAAACTTGCGAAATTCTTAGTGTATTTCTTGACAAGTATGGTAATGAAATAAAAAATCTATGCTGTGAAATAAAAAATATTGATGAAGATAATATAAATAGTCTTTTAACAGGTGTATTTAATGAATTGTTTATCGAAGGTATTACTTGGTGTCGAATAATTGCATTTTTCGCTTTCGTCGGGGAATTGGCTGTAAAATGCATCCAAGATAAATTACCTAAAAGCATTATAGATGTAATGTATGAATGTTTTTCAAGATTGGTACAGGAAAACTTATTATCATGGGTGGAAGATCATGACGGTTGGGAGGGTATAAAAAAAGTTGTTCCTGAAACTTTCTCATCAAATCCAAAACCGAATTGGGCGAGGAGCTTATTACATTCCACAGTTAGAATGGTTGGTACCTTAGCATCTATAGCAAATGCTATGGAAGAAATTTGCCGCTAAAATGTTTTTAAAAATACTCTGGGGAAAATCATATCACTTTAGCTATTATAATTTATCATAACTTATCTTGGTCTTTTTGTAATTATTTTTAATCTAAAGTTAAAGTGGGAGATTTTTAAAAGTATTTATTCACTAAATAAAGGTTTTTTTTAGTTTGGAGAATCAAAAGATGCACTTTCGAGATTTCATTCGATTAGGACTGAAAATAAGCAGAGAGTGTCTAAGGGACATGAAATTCAATTATATATATAAAAAAAAAAAAAAAAAAAAAAAAAAATTTTTTTTTTTTTTTTTTTTTTTTTTTTTTGATTTGACAGTATAAGTTTCGGATGAAACCAAGACTTTAGCTTTCCGCTCTATCGCTTCGCTATTGTTCGGAGCAACTGGAACCTTGCGGTGTTAACGTAACGTTGCTTCGATCCCTTTTCCTCGCTGCCTTTTTGCATTTTTTTTTACATCTTTTAAATGTTTGCTTTTAATGTTTGTTTTTTTTTACATGTTGTGTTTGTATTGTCCGGGGAGGGGGGTTAAACTTTGCTTTTAATGTTTGTATTTTTTACATGTTGTGTTTGTGGGGGGGGGGGGGAGAAAAACTTTGCTTTTGATGTTTTTTTTTTTTCATGTTGTGTTTGTGGGGGGGGGGGGGAATCCGCGGTAACATTTGTTTGTTTTTTTGTCATTTTCGCTTTAAAAGGAATCCGTGGTGGTAAAAATTTTTTTTTTCAGCACAAG